>OX345700.1:7500000-8750000 GCA_947044815.1 Apomyelois bistriatella
GGTCAAAACTTAAAATCTTTTTCGGAGTCCTTGGTCGATGTTTGTCTTATTTTTTTATTTTTATTTGTATTACAAAATTGTGTCGTTGTGTTCGTATTGTACCTCATAATACTTCGATATAGCATATTACATCGCATATCACCCATCACATAGCATATCGATATGCGATTATGGCGAGTTTAAATGATTTTTTTAGTATACATTTATTTCTTAATCATCATTTCGTCTAGGTGTCACAATCGACCATAAAAATCCTGGTGCCACAGTTCTTTCGACTACCAGATGGCAGCAGAGTCAGTCTACAATGAACCTAACCAAACAAGCATACGTTTGTGGGAATCCAACCCACGTCCCCCGGGGCTGCAAGCAAACGCCTTAACCACTGGATTACAGATGCAGTTAGTGTTAGTTAATATGACATAATATTTAATAATATAACTAAATCATAAATGAATTATTTAAGGACACTAGAACTCGATAAATAGAAATAATATTTATATTTAGTACCTAATAATAAACAAGTAGTCGTTTTGTACAATTTACCAATTGAAAAACAACTACTATTATTAATTTATAAAAATTTTAATATGTCCTACGTGACATTTTTTAAGTTTATTGTCTCTATTACACTATTGTCCTGCCATAAAATCATTCATTAGTATTTGGATTTATCTATCGAGTGAATCCAGAACTTTCTGATATCTTTTAAAGTGGGTGATACCATGTAACACTGATGTAATGATACAATCTATGACAAAGCATTTAATAGATAATACACCAATAAAGTGGGAATTTTAGAATTTTATATGAGACTTATTTTATTGAAGTACTTATATACTAAAATATTTATAATTTTATAGTTGAAATAATCTAATAAATTTCTAATTTATTTATTTTGAAAAATATGCAATTTACTTTTAATTATTCGTCATCGCGTTCAAAAGATATAATCGTGAATGTTGCAAATTTTCGTAAATATTGCGATTTCAGATGGGAATCAAAACCTATGGGTTACTTTTCTTCGCATCATGAATTTTGGTAAGAAGCAATATTATACGGAACTTATTTAGTTTGTAGTTAAATTTATAAAGAAAATAAATAATATTATTTTTTATAAACAAATTAAAGAAAAGTAAACATTTAGTATTGTGTATATGTGGTGGTACAGAACCCACAGGGCGCGAGTCCGACTTGCACTTGGCCTATTTTATTTTAAACAAGGTTGCTGCTTTGCGCTGCTGTATGAGCAGAAAAATAAGCTGGATTATTATTTCAACAAGTTTACAGATTTCTGTTTTCATTCTTAGTAAGTAGTATGAAATTTTGAATTTAATATTTAGTACATTAGCTCATCCCGTTTTCAGAACCTTGCAGTTGTAGATTGTAGACGATATCGGAGTGCCGCAATACGTCCGGCGGCGCGTGCGCATCAAGGTGAACTTTCCATCTTCACGATCATGACTATTCACGACCGAATAATTGTCCGATAACAGATCATCACAATAATAAATCGACACACGGATGTCATATATGATCGTCAAACTTAATTTTGACTGTAATTTGTTTCTAATGTCGAACTGTTCATTATACGTTTCAAGCCCTTTGCCAAACACGCTTATAACGTTAGATAATTACACTCTTGTAACGTTTGATAAACTGTTCGGCATTTGTAATAAATAACAGTCAAAATGAATTTAAATCATAGAACTCGACGCAATTTTTTTTTAAATCTATGATTTAAATGGACACTGGTCATTGTATCTATCATCCTAATAACAGCCCCAACAAGTTTTAAACCAAACACTAGGGTGTACAGCGTAAGTTAAAACAATCTCAAAAACATAGAAAGTAACGTGTATTTTTTTTTGTAATTGGGAAATACGATAAAAGTTTTGTTCTCATATAATAGAGATTTTTTCCTCGAACTTAGTCGAAATTAGTCATCAATGGCCTGCATGACGCATGTGTGACGTATGACGATGCATAAACGAATTACACCAAAAGTTATATTTTCGCAAAAGGGAAAGAACGTGAAAGTTATAGTACGATATAGAGGTAGCAATGACAAACTCGAATTATGGAATTATATTCTACAACCAATAATAGATCTTTGGAAAGCTGGCATTTTTACGAAAAGTGAAGATCCCTTCAGAATATTTTGTCGGATCCCTAGCGCTCCGCTGGAACTCATTGAATTTCTTCGTGCCTTATCTCTCCGGTAAAATTCATTCAGTTGCATAAACATTCAAAATGCCATGTCGTAAAATTTGATTTTCTCGCGTTGACGTTTCAGACTTATAAGCTAGAAGTGTAGGACATAATTATTACTGGTAGCTAAAATGTGAACACTAAGGTCTTTGTTGTAACGTTTTCCTTATGTAATAGTCTGATGCTGTGGCGTGATGAGTAACAAACTTGGTAAAAAGTGTCCCTGTACATGTAAGTCATTCCATCTGATTTATTTACTGAAGGATTTTGAAAAAAACATTACCGAATGCAGATGCATGCGTGACTCTTAATTATAATTTTTATGCATTAAACAAGACAGATAAGTAACCAACAAGTTTGTGGCGTTGTATGATTTAATACTATGTAATCGGTGTGTAGTTTTATAAAGCGTAATATATCTATAACGGATTTGGTTATGCTGTGATTCATACATAATATAATATTATGTATTGTATCTTGGCCACGGCCATAGTGATTATAAAAAACTAGCTCTGTGCGGAGACTTTGTACAAGTATAAATTGTATAGGTTGGTACACTTACAATCTACACTACAATATTAATGTACGTTTTAAGTTTGCTTATCAAAATTAATTTTATTTTAGTATTTAAAAAAATGAGGCACCTACCTGTTATAATTTCAGGTGTCCTATTGACTGAAATCCAAGTTAGACCACAAAATAGTTCACAGCTCACAAATTTATGTAGTTTTAGTTTAAACAACACAACTGATATCGCAAAGATTAATAACTAATTATTAGACGGTGTCAAGTCGAGAGCACTCGATATAATCTGTTATCAGTTAATTGTTGATAAGACACCGGTCTCGTATGCGGCCGGCTGTGTCGACGCTTGACGAACATATGGTGTCGAGCACCGGCTGCGGTTCAGTTATACGGGTTGACAAGGAGCTGCTGAGCCGTGACGTGTGAGGACGTGACGTCACCAACACCACCTCTGCCTGTGACAATCACCTCGGTTATTATTACATCATATGACGTCACAAAAATTACCTTTTTGGATGAATTCCTGAAATTGAACACCTGTTTTCATTGAATTCTAACTTTATAGGCCTTTTATATCGAACATATACGTCACGTCGATAACTATTTATATCCTTTAATTGACCAATCAAAGATGCGGTAAAAAGTCTCGAGCAAATATAAAAAGTGCAAAAAATTATTAGACCTGGTTGACCGCGAACTGGATTCAAAAAGCAACTGCAATAAAATAGGACATACTACCGACATAAAAAAATGCCTGAAAGAAGAAAGTCGACCATAACTGAATTCTGTTGTAAAAGTTCATACACATTGCAACCCATAATGAGGAAACTCAACCGAGGCAGGAAACTTTTTTTGTATTAGGTATATTTACTTCACCTTGTAGTAGTACGTAATGGGATTTCCATAAATGAGCATACTAAAACATGTAGCATTGCTGCACAATGGTCCTGCAGGCTGTGATATGAGGTTCATGAATGGAGTCACGTATGCAGGTGCTGTATCATTCTAAAATCAGTAGATATGCTACTTAAGGTAAACACAGATCTAGTGATCTAACTAGAAAAGCACTTGTTGTTTTGTTCTGGAATAACCCGTTCTATATGAATACATAAATGTTAATACCCGTAATAATGATACGTTTATAAATATCAGTTGTAAAGATTATGGAAAACAACATTTTTATTTCTAGTAAAATAACGTACTTATGAGCTGAAAACAAAATATTTGCAATAACAACATTTATCTTATGTTTATTCTATACAAAAACTTTATAGAAACAATCTCTACATATACCTATACCTACATCCTCAAGACTTCCACAGAAGTTAGATGTATGATATGTTGGTTTGGTATACTACAAATGTAAAAAACTCGATGCCCAAAAACTCAAAGTAATAATAATACATTGATGCCCAACAACGCCCTCTTACCTCCTAGAAGAATTATGTCTGTTTAAGTCTAATGTTCTATTCATAAACTTGTTTATAATAATAATTGCTCAAAGATTAATGCTCTGAAGAGGTAAAGATCACTTTCTTTTTGCCAATCATTTTATTCTGGTGGCCTGTGGCTAGGCTATTCGCGCCGAGTCTACAGCGGTTTACTCGTTCTATACATTAACATTTTCAGAATGCTGTTGAAGTTGCCCCGATACTGTAGTGCCTCTGCTATGTTGGCTGAGGTTCACACGGACGGCTTCCATGCGATAATTCGCAAAAAAAAACAGCCTCCTTATTGCAACACCTGAGGCGCAGCAGCAACAGTATTGTGAAAATGATGTCTGAAAGATTGGACTGCCCAATCTAAGGACACTGGGTGAGAGTGGTTAATGGTAAAATTAAATTGTTAAAATTGAATTTGCAACTAACAGTACTAACTTAGTATTTTAAGAACAAATTGTCTCTCACATAAGATATGGTTGTGTGAATCACCTTCATCTGAGATATATGTTGTTGCTATGGTAAGTCAAGTAGCTCATTAGACGTTTCTAGATTTTACGTGAAGCGTGACAGTAAACTTATATCGGTTAACACGGGTGATAATATTAAATACACACATGGTGTGAACAAAACAAACATAAGACTAGAAATAGTGCACTATCGATACACACATGTGTGTATCGATCTAATTTCGCCTTATTGAATGTGCTCTTAAGTGGATTAAATATAGATGTATCTAATTATATTATATATCGCGTACGTAACCGCACTGACATTCGAATTACTAATGTTAATAATGGAATATTCTCGCCTCTGAAAATAGAAAAGCAAATTTTTGCTACAGCTCTAACGCGCGAGACACACCTCCGCTATTGTGGTTCTCGGGTCTATTCCTGACTGGTGTTAATGACTTCACGGATACACTCGCTTGTTGACATTTAGGTCATCCTATTGTCGTCGGTGACATTTATAATCTTGAAGGAGCTTTAGTATAGCAATTTATTGGAGAATCGTGGTCAATCGATCAACTTTAAAAGTTAATGCTAATTTAATTTAGGCGGAAGATTAGTAGGCTCATTAAAAGGCTCAAGTTCACTTAATTTGTTCAGAAATAAGGAAATTCGTAGGACAGATGATACCAATATTGGTCAGTAGATTATTAAGAACAATTTTTTAGTGATAGGTGGCTGGTGACAATGATGGATCCAATGACTTATTTAAGGTTATGGGAAGTTGCTGAAGGTAGGTTCCTTTCTACTCAGTTGACTCCGGTGGTTTCAAAATATTTTGTGAAGACTTACGAGTAACCAAAGGTGGGAGAGCCATGGACCGGCAACGATTTCAATGTTTAGGTTTGCGCAGTCAAAATTCCTAGCTTATAACATCATCTGACACTGCAGAACTAGAATTGAGAAGAAACTGTTCTAAAAATAAAGTTAAATATATATTTAGAAAGTGATAATAGGATACTATATTACTTATGCAAATGCTAAATTTGTACTTCTTCAAGAAACAATACATTTACAACAACCTCATTACCTCTTTATTGTTTTAGAGTCTATTTCAGGACATTTATTATTTGCCTACTCAAAAGAAAAATTAACTTTGACCCAGTTATTTCTGATGGCCTCAATCCCAAACAGCTCCATTAGTCGGTTCTTTCTTCTTCGATAGGTTTTTTTTTTTAGTTTTATCTACGATTTTTGGTAGATATATCACTGTTTCATTTGAATTGTTAAGATCTTGTGTGGATGACACTAACAACGAAATCCCAAGAAAGTACTTATTTAACAAAAAAAAAGTCCAACTTACTCGTTTTTCTTTGTGATTTTACTTTGACCAAATGAAGGGTTGGTTGATCTACTGACCCACTTTCCCTTTCAGAAATATAGCAACCTAACTGGTGTTTGTGGTATGCATTTCATTATATTGTTTAGAGTAAAGAAAAAGATCTTAAAACTCGCTTTCTCATTCAAATCTGTTCATCAAGTCAGTAGAAATTATTGTGAGATTGACATTACAATACCATTAAATAAATGTCCATTTGGCATAGAATAGAATTATGTGTTTATTGTAAACTGAGATATAAAAAATAATCACTATACCTAAGTATTGCTACAAACAACAAAATGGAGAGATTATAAAAAATATTCATCGAAATTACAAAAGGTGGAAAAATTTGGAACTTTTTTGAAATAACTAAACTAGCAGATGAAAGCAGAAAGGTCACAAGACCTTTGCAGTCAATCAAGAAGGTCAAGAAACGTCTATGTCTTTCACCCAGCTTGGTATGTGTTTGACATGGGGTGGAGTCAATCGATACTTATTAAAAATGAATGGACGACTGAAGTAATCTATCATTATATTATTCATGAACACGCTACGCCCATTTGCATGATGACAAATTATAGGTGAACTATTTCAACAGTATCGACAGCATTCGTGTGACCGTACCAAAAGTATCATTATGTTTTCTCGTATTGACACTAGCCATCAATGTTATCGGATTTTTAGGGCGCTAGATACTAAATGGCTTGAGTCGATCGAGGAAATAAGAGGAAATAAGCATAATATTTTTATCATATAGGTAAGTATACCAGCATATCGGTGAATTAACATCGCCATATTTTTAGGAAATACACCCTGTAAATTGGCCTATTAGCCAATTAGCGCGAACTTTGATACATACAAAATATTGATATTACTTACATTATTTTATCAGTCTCAGAGATAATGAGAGATGTGCGTATACTTATTTAAAAAAAACATAGGTTTAACAAAGGCAAGAGAACTAAATATTTTTCTTAGGCAATTGGCACATGCTAATAGACACCTTCATATGCATTTGGCGAAAAATTGTTTACGTTACATACCTATATTAAGATGGACGCTTAACTGTAAAGACTAAATAGATAAATAAACATCAGACTTAAGTCTCAGGTTTTTTTCTACCATTCAACTAATTTATAATAACCAATGTTTTCAGTTACAACTTTATTTAAACCAGTCAATATATATTTTTTGGTTTCACCTATTTTCAGCCCATATAAATACCGGCTAGGTCAACCACATAATGGTACTTTCTTTCGTAATAGGCGTAATGTACACATTCGGAACAAAGGAAACATTTTAGCTCACAGTACGAGCGCACTGTACCTATCGTTAAAACATCACATAAATTTACAACATGAGAGTAATTACATACTTATTCCATAAGGAAGTAAGTTTTTACTACTATGTCGGACGGAACTGATGTTTTCCCAATGTTGGTCTGGATGCTGGCATGTAAGTCACTTTCTTTTCTTTTGTTTTATAATTTCTATATTAATTATAATTATTTTTTTATTTTAACTTAGTATAATTTTCATATTAACACTTTCGCTGACAGTAATGTCTCTCGTCGTAGATAACAATCAACTGTTATTGTTATCTCGTTTACTGTCCGCGAAAGTGTTAAGTAACGCAGAAAAGTATATGTGAAAATAAATACAAATATTTTTCCGCGTCCACAGAATTTGAAATGGGCGGTAGGTAAAAACCCAAAAGATACCCGGGATAATACCCATATCGGCCGGCCAAATACTTACCCGATGTGGGTATTAAACCGAATATTTACCTAGATAAATACCCTAGCTTTAGGTATTTTCCTGGTATTTACCCGGTAGAAACACATCTCTACCCAGGATAGTATCTTGTGCTGAGAATCGAATTAAAGATTTTATTTTAATCATTAACAATTTAATTGTAGTAGGTAGTAAAAAGCGGCAAATAACAGCTCAATAAGCTAGTTACTTAATAAATTAAAATTGACAGCTACTTTTCAAGGAACGCTTTCAACGCGCCATAAGTTAATTGCCTCTAAGTAACCTTTCACGGTGCAGATTGTGAAATCGCACAAGACAGCTGAAACAAACGCATTTTCCAAGACGACATTAAAATTTATATTGATTTAAGCGATGTAGGCGGGAAAATTGACATTTATCCGGATCAAAATAAACCCGTCCAATGATTTGTCATTATTTGGAAATTTGTAGTTTCTCTTTTTTCGTTTCACTTTGAAATTTAGCCATTTCTAAGCAATTATACACTTCACAACAATAAGAAATATCAAATATTTAAACTTTTGAAAAACAAACAAAAATAAAACATTATTTATTAATTTTGAACAAAGTTAATGGCAATAATTTCCTAATATCTCATTAGCTATAAAAAATGATTTTAATCAAGTGGTCATACTAGTGTCTGAAATAATCTAATATTTTAAAGGCGAAAATTTTTGTGTAAGTATGTTTTTTTACTTCTTCACGCTCAAACGACTCGGAAAATTTTTATGAAATTTGGTATGATGGGTTATAATGATACTTTGGTTTACACATACGGTACCTTTTATCCCGAAAAGTACGCGATTCCCGTAGGTTTGGTCAATTAGTCTGACAGTCAATAGCGCTTTATAAGAAGATGGCGAGTATGATTACCGCGGGTAACACTGCTAGGTGCGGCTAGTGGAAATATAACTAACCTACTATAGATAGTTTTTGTTTTGAATAATGTATAATACTTCTAATATACTTACATAAAAATACGCTAAGACTTCTCGACAATATGGATATTGGATAAGCACGTGTCCTAGTTTGCGAAAAATGTTAAGTACCTACTCGTTTACCTGCTTAACATAAAATAGGTACTTTTGCGTTTTGAGTTCATGTTTGTTACCTAGTAGTTCTAATAGTTGTAGCTAGAAGTCATAAAATATTATCTTTCCAGGTCGTGTGTACAAAAAATATTAAGGCGTTTCAAATCTAGTTACTTTCATTGTTTCGTACCAAAAACATAAAGAAATTTGGGACAGTGTTTTAATTGGGTAAATAAACTAAAATTATTTTATTGCCCTACTACCGAAGTCCAAATTATGATGTTACCTACGAATAACAAAATAGTAAACTACCTACTTACGCATTACTGTGATACATACTTAACAATAATGTTCTTAAATATGTATGTTTGTGTGTATACCTAATGCATTGCTTTTTAGGTGCTTTCCTCACTCATCGGTAGTGTTTCGCCATTTGTTTTCTAAGCTGTATATTGCTTTGGAGCTCGGTGTTTTATTTTCCCAATTAGATATTTCAGACATGTTTAAAGTTTTATATAATAGTTATGATTAGCTGCCTAGGTTGATGTCAAAATCAACGTGAAGAAGATTCTAGAAGCTAAAAGGAAACATTAAACGATAATATTTTATCGAAAAAAGAAACATTCAACATAGCGGAACTGTTCGAAATATAGGATTTAAATCAGAGGGACAACAAAAGTGGCGATAAAGAGTTGAGTCGCCCAGAGGGACGTTAAAAATGGATGTATCGCGTGACAGCTTTGTTGCAGACAAATTAACACGAGACAGAACCACGCTCGCCCTTTCCGGGCAAACAATAGCTGGCTGAAAATAATAGTATGTTCAATGATAACTGTTATTCAAATGAAGCCCTATAGATAAAAACTATGATAGGACTTTGGATTAATAAATTGAGGCAAGTATCTAATTTAATCTTTTTCAAAGTATTAAAGGCAGACTTGAATTTTACCACCGTTTACTGACACTTTAGTTTTATATTTGTATAGGTCCAATCTTATATCGTCAGCAGAAGTTAATTATGATGTGTATCGTTATGACAGGATTTAAAAAATATTACAAAGTTTAGAGGCACGTTCAGTACGTGATGCTGAACAATTTCGGGTAACGCATTATATCAGCCGATGACTCGTTTGCATCTATCCTGACCTGACTAAACGTACAAATACGTAGTCTTTATATATCTTCTCTGCATGCCTTTTGGCGGGACACGGAGAGTCTCTTTATTATTATTATTATTGCAAACATCTTATTGTTTTCTATGTGTAATTGAATTAGATTAAACTGGTTTTCTAGCTGATATGATGTCAATCCTCCGTAGGTGTAATGTTACCAGTCGGAAAAAATCTAAAGGAAATCTAGGTCTTTGATTACTCCTTAGTTACCTTTTAGGACACCACTGGAAGCAAGGAGAGTGGATTTTCTGTAGTCAGAAATATTGAATAAGACCTTTTGTTATTATTCAATAATCAAATAAGTAACGTATTTTAAGTCAATTTATTAACAATATTATTAGCCCAAAGTAGGTATTTGCTTGTTTTCTTTAATTATTTAAGCTTGTTTTATATTAGGGAGACCGGATAGATGTCATTTTACTTTATGTAATCATATTCCTGCTTCGCGTGTAATATTTATTAGGTACTAGCTGTTCCCCGCGGCTTCGCCCCGCGTGGGACTTGGTTATATCGCGCCCAAAAGTAGCCTATGTTTGACCTCAGGTCTTTAACTACATCCCTACCAAATTTCATCACAATCGGTCCAGCAGTTTAGCCGTGAAGAGGTGACAGACAGACAGACAGACAGACTTTCGCATTTATAATATTAGTATGGAAGTATGGATTACATTACGATGCATATATCTCATTACCGGATAGTGTCAAATGTAGACAAAGTTATTGCGGAGGCAATTTTTTTTAATCTATCCGTTTAATAAATTTAATTATATAAATACTGTACCTACTGTTGACTGTTCATTAACTAGGTCAGTATTTAAAATAATACATAATGCTCTTATTACATATTTAAAATATCCGTTTCTTTTCATTTCAGCAACAGTTACAATATTCAAAAAACTTGTGTAGCCTGAAATAAATAAATAAAATAAACTTGGATATCCTATCTTCTGCAATCAAGATTGCCTACCGACGTCATTTTGTACAAGGCCGCACAATGGACTTGTTTTAAAAATGTACTTTTTCCAATAAACTTGTCACTGCGTACGAAATGCTAATTTATCATAAACCACGTCAAAGACCAAGGTGTGGTTTTAAAATAAAACTCTGCAAACCACACGATGAAGATGAATAGCTCATGATCAATATATTGCAGCTATATAAATTATATAATTTAAATCTAAAACAGAACAGGCCAGCGACAAAATTTAAACATACCTTTGATGCATTGCGCCAGCTAATCCTAAAGGAGGACAGTGATTTACACTTTTACTATCCGTGTACGTGCATCAAAGAAACGGATAAACCATGCAGATAAAGTAAATTCCCAATAAAAGTGCAATTTGAGGCGGTCATCAATCTGTGCGGCACGTAGTGTGGACTGCGTGAGAGGAGAACGGAAACTAGCGATGCACCTAGAGGTGAGGCATAAATATTAGATTAGGTGCGTGGATTATTTTTCGATACCAGTGCGTACCTAATATTTGGCACCCCGGATTAGGTATTTTTCGATGCAAGCAATATTCAACCTTAAATCATACGACGTAAAGTTCAAAATCGACTGAGAAGATTTTTGAATATTCTCGTCGGCTCTTGTATTGGGTATGTACCTATCCAATACTTTCATCCATCAAAGAACACTGACCCTTAAACTAATTATTATAAGATAAAAAATCGGTTGCGAAAATTATTTGCTACTAGAATTAAACGTATGGATTAGGTACACTTTTATCAAATATTTTCATCTAAACAACAATTGTTAGCGACGGACTTTAGTAATATATAAAATTTTATGTATTTAAGGTAGATTATGTACTAGGTAGGCAAATAAATCATGGTAGTTTTATTTCCCATAGTAATAAGGCTGATTATTTACATAGTTAGGTATAGATGCCAATATTGTATTATTTTAAGTGTCTTTTTATACATATTGATTCGTAGCATAAGTGTAGTAGTCGCTACGAAATATACCTACAAGTAAAGATCATGTAAATAATTAGTTTGTATATAAAAATAGTCTCCACTAAGCAAAACTGTAAATATTGTACATAAAACTGAGGCAAATGTAAATCTCAATAGAAGTGAATGTATGAGATTTCCCCCACCACTCATAAGTGTACATGTCAATAATTGGACACAGTTTTGTATGAAGAGTTCATTGTAAGTATGCAACTTCCCCCACCCTTCGGAAGTGTACTCGTCAATGATTTGACGAATTGCGTGTCGGGGAATTTGCATATAATAAAGGCCAATTTTAAATGAAGTGTGTTCCAGAGCTAATAAGTGTTCCAGTGCTATTATAAGTGTGTCAATATCATTGAATTGTGAATCAGCTCGAAAATAAAAGGAAAAACAAGTGCTATCAAGAACATTGTGGTTTTAATAAGAGGAATCCCTGCAAGTGCGACCTCTGGTCTAAAAACGCCAAGCGGAATACGTCGTGTGATATAGTGGCAGCCTGTTCCACATCCCGCCAGCCCGGCTCATCGAACCAAACATCGTCAGCCAGCCAATACTACAGTCCACTCGCTCGCTAGTCGACCACATTTTCGTGGTCCTTCGAGCCGGATCGTGGGGAAACGCGATGCCTACTACGAGATCGACGTCCGCAACAGGGAAGACCACCACAACAGATTGGAGCCTGGAAACACCGGCAGAAACCGAAACGGACATCTCCAGCCGGTCGACGATGACGCGACGCACGCCGCCGTTGCCTGGGTCCCCCGACCGCGCCGTGGGGAACCCTACCGTGTCCGCGCCTCCTACTCGCGCCGCAGGAGAGCGCACCGCGACCGCGTCCGCGCTGCCTGATCGCACCGTTGCAGCCGCGGAACAACGCGACCGTTCGATTTCTCCTATTCGCGCCGCACAAGGAGACCGTGTTGCGGAAGGGGATACTGCCGCTCGCGCCGCCCCCCCGCCCCCCGCACCCGCTGAAAGAGGGCACGCCGCGTCACGCTCCGGTACCGCTGCCGTTAGAGCTGAATCACCCGCGCTTCGTGTAACGCGTTCGATAGCTAAGGATCCGGAATTATTAGCGCGTATCACCGAAGCGGAAGAGCGAAGGATATCAAGGAAGGTTGAAGAAGAACGATCTGCGATGGAGTCAAGAATGGGTGCTCGTCCGAAGGCGACAAGATTCGACAAGCCGCATGATGTACGCTCCATACGTTCATCAAAAAGGGCAGAAGTGGAAGCAAGAATGCAAATCGCCAAAAGGGAACTGGAAGTAGCTGAGGCCAGATCGAAGATAGCACAAGCCGAGCTGGAGCTGCTGCAGTTGGATTCGGACGAGGACGAGTTTGAAGACATGCAAGACCATCGAGATCAAGTGGAGCGGTGGCTGGACAAGGCTGCATCTGTGGAAAAGAGTGCCGCGCCGCCGACGCCGAACCCTCCACAAGTAGAAGAAAAGAAGAGCGACATACAAGAATTGGCTCTGATCATAACGAAGATGTCTCAGAAATCTACTGAACATAGTATCTCAAAGCACATGATCGAGCTACCTAACTTCAACGGTGCCAGTGAAGAATGGTTGGCGTTCAGAAGATCCTTTGAAGATACCGAGCGCTCGTTCACGCATACACAGAACTTGGCTCGGCTAAGAAGAGCACTTCAAGGGAGAGCAAAGGATGCCGTGAAGAGTTTATTATTCACCGCCGAGACACCACAGGAAGTGATGAAGGGTTTAGAAGCTCGCTTTGGGAGACCAGGGGCCATCGCATTAGCAGAGTTGGAGAAATTGAAGAGTCTACAAAGGGTACAAGAATCTCCAAGTGATATCTGCGCGTTCGCCAGCCATGTCAAGAACTCAGTAGCAACAATAAAGGCGCTTGGGAAGAGCCAGTATTTAAGTTCGCCAGAAACAATGAAGAGTTTGATCGAAAGGATGCCATCAAACATGAAATACAGATGGTTTATATATTATAGAAGCCGCCGAGAGGAAGAGAAACCGGAATTAGAACTCATCAGTGAATTTTTGGAAGTAGAAGCTGATATGTGTGGTGATTTTGCTCCCCCTGAAGTGTCATGGGAGCCGAAGAAAACTGTGACAAAGAAAAGTGTTCATACTGTGCAAAAAGTGGAAGCTGATATGTGTAGTGATTTTGCTCCCCTTGAAGGGTCCTGGGAGCCGAAGAAATCTGTGTCGAAGAAATGTGTTCATAATGTGCAAGAAGCGGAAGCTCAACAGCAACCTAAGAAGGCGGAATGTCCTGCGTGTCAAGGTGAACATTGGATCTACGAATGCAAGACATTTAAGGATGGAAACATAGACAAGAAGTGGGAAATGGCCAAGAAAGCTAGGCTGTGTTTCAAGTGTCTTCGCTATCGCCATTCAAGAAGAACATGCAGAGCTCCACCTTGCAAGAAGTGTACAAGATGGCACCACATAAGTCTCCACACTGATGTGCCGCCGGCTGCGACTTCAAATAAAGAGCAAGAGAATCCCTGCTGTAATACTCTGAAGTGTGAGAAATCTACTGACATCATATCTTCAGTATGCACCTCTACAGATGGAAGGGCTTATCTTAAAGTGATTCCTGTGGATTTATATGGCCCAAAAGGAACAGTGCGAGTGTTAGCATTAATGGATGAAGGATCGACTGTGACACTCTTAGATTCGTCCATTGCTAAGAAGATTGGAGCAGAGGGAATTACAGAACCAATCACAATTGAAACAATTGGAGGAAATGCATTCAAGAAAGGGAATTCTCAGAAGTTGAATATTAAAATCAAAGGAGCTCATCGCAAAGATAAGAGGACAATCGCAGTCAGAACAATTGACGAGTTGAGACTTGCGAAGCAAGAAGTGGAAGACGGAATCATTGAAAGATGTGAGCATCTCCGGCCTTTGAAGAATCAGCTTGTATTCAAGAAAGAAGAGCCACGTTTGCTGATTGGGCAAGATAATTGGGGACTCATCGTTACGAGAAGACTGAAGAAGGGCAAGAAGTCAGAGCCAGTTGCTTCACTTACGAGTCTAGGCTGGGTTCTTCATGGATGTGAAGACGGAAGCAACACACCAGTCAACTTCGTCAATCATAGCCGTCTGGTAGAAGATGAAACCGAAGCTCTAGTGCGACGTCACTTCGACATCGACGCCATGGGAGTGATGCCGAACCGCCCAAGCAACGACGCCGACAAGAGAGCCTTGGATGTCTTGGAACAAACCACAAAGAGACTACCAGATGGAAGATTTGAAACGGGGCTGCTGTGGAAGAGCGAAGCAGAGACGCTGCCAAACAACTATCATCAAGCGTTCAAGCGTCTCATGAATATAGAGAAGAAGCTCGACAAGGACCCAGAGTTAAAGACATCATATGAAAAGAACGTCCAGACAGTTGCACTAACATACGAAGTGCCACTACACACACCAGATACAGAGAGGTTTTCCAGCTGGACACGTCTACTTCGCAGCACAGCGCGTGTATGTCAATTCATTGATATACTGAAGAGAAGACGTCAAGAGAAAAAGCATGTCAACGCTGCTGAAGATAGCGACTGGAAACCATATAAGCGTACAGCGAAAAGGAAGACGAAGACTGAACTTCTTCCAACAAGAGAAGGGAGAATATTTGAACCCATAGAAGAGGTCCACTTCAGAAGAGCCAAAGAAGAGTTGCTTAAGTTGAGTCAAAGGGAAAGTTTCGCAAAAGAAATCAGCTGCTTGAAAAATAATAAGTGCCTGGAAAATTCAAGCAGACTTCGTAAGGTCGACGTGTACATCAACTCAGAAGGGATCCTCAAGCTAAGAACTCGTGCAAAGAAGATTCAGATTGAGAATCAAGAGAAGAATCCAGTTATTCTAGATGGGAAAAATAGAATATGTCGCCTCATCATAGACCATTATCACCGCAAGTTCTTCCATGGAAATACAGAAACAGTGATCAACGAAATCAGACAAAGGTATTGGATCCTGCGCCTGCGAACCACAACAAGGGGGATTCTACATAAGTGTCAGTGGTGTAAGGTCCATAAAGGCACTCCTCAAATACCGCCTTTAGGAGACCATCCTGTAGAACGCCTGCAACATCATCAGCATCCCTTCACCTGCACGGCTGTTGACAACTTTGGGCCAATGCAAGTCTCCATCGGAAGAAGAATAGAGAAGCGCTGGGGGGTACTCTTCACCTGCTTGACCACGAGGGCGGTGCATTTGGAACTGTCTAACTCACTCAGCACCAGCTCTATGATCATGGCATTAAGGAGGATGGCAGCCAGAAGAGGAACACCCAAAGTCATGTTCAGTGATAATGGGACGAATTTCATAGGGGCCAACAAGGAGCTAGAAGAGGCAGCCGCCAAAGAAAACATCAGATGGAAATTCATTCCAGCTGGAAGTCCAAGCATGGGAGGAGCTTGGGAAAGAATGGTGCGCACCGTCAAAAGCGCACTGATGGTCGTCCTGCAAACACGAACTCCACCTGAAGAAGTCCTGCAAACATTATTAGTAGAAGTGGAGCACATAGTCAACTCACGTCCACTCACACACATAAGTATGGACGCGAATGACGAAGAAGGCCTGACACCCAACCATTTTCTACTCGGAAGGTCCTGTGGGGTAGCATCACCAGGCGAGTTCGAGGATCGAGATCTCATTGGCAAGGCGAACTGGAGGACGGTGCAGCGGCTGACTGACCACTTCTGGCAAAGGTGGATAAAAGAGTATCTGCCAACTCTGAAACCGCGGAAGATCAGCGGACGACACTCCGATAACCCACAAGCCGGAGATATCGTCCTTATAGTCGACGCGACATCACCCCGCAACACATGGCCTCGTGGAGAAGTCCTGAAGGTGTATCCAGGACCAGACGGCAGAGTGCGCATCCTGGACGTAAGGACACCGGGAGGAGTGCTAAGAAGGTCTACACGTCGAGTCGTCATCCTGGTGCCAGCAGCCACGTCGCTACCACAGGGAGAAGAGCTTCGCACTGCGGGGGAGAATGTTAGCGACGGACTTTAGTAATATATAAAATTTTATGTATTTAAGGTAGATTATGTACTAGGTAGGCAAATAAATCATGGTAGTTTTATTTCCCATAGTAATAAGGCTGATTATTTACATAGTTAGGTATAGATGCCAATATTGTATTATTTTAAGTGTCTTTTTATACATATTGATTCGTAGCATAAGTGTAGTAGTCGCTACGAAATATACCTACAAGTAAAGATCATGTAAATAATTAGTTTGTATATAAAAATAGTCTCCACTAAGCAAAACTGTAAATATTGTACATAAAACTGAGGCAAATGTAAATCTCAATAGAAGTGAATGTATGAGATTTCCCCCACCACTCATAAGTGTACATGTCAATAATTGGACACAGTTTTGTATGAAGAGTTCATTGTAAGTATGCAACTTCCCCCACCCTTCGGAAGTGTACTCGTCAATGATTTGACGAATTGCGTGTCGGGGAATTTGCATATAATAAAGGCCAATTTTAAATGAAGTGTGTTCCAGAGCTAATAAGTGTTCCAGTGCTATTATAAGTGTGTCAATATCATTGAATTGTGAATCAGCTCGAAAATAAAAGGAAAAACAAGTGCTATCAAGAACATTGTGGTTTTAATAAGAGGAATCCCTGCAAGTGCGACCTCTGGTCTAAAAACGCCAAGCGGAATACGTCGTGTGATATAGTGGCAGCCTGTTCCACATCCCGCCAGCCCGGCTCATCGAACCAAACATCGTCAGCCAGCCAAAACTACAGTCCACTCGCTCGCTAGTCAACCACAACAATGACCTTTACGCACTTTAAGAATAAGATCAAAAATCAGTTGCAAATAAAGTATTAACAATTACTGGGATTAGGTGTATTAGATTCGCTAGTGCAGCAGTGTTACTATTAGGAGCTTCGATCCAGAAATGTTATCTAATACACAGATTAAGGAACAATACTTTGAAGATCTAATACTATCGTGTTAGAAACAATATTGAACTTTACGATGTATGACATAAGGTTGGGAATTGGCTGCGAATGGCAGGGTTTAGGAAGAGGTATTCGGATAGTTATTTTTTGGTATTAGTATTAGATAGAACAGGTACGGGTTTTACCTAATCCAACCCACCTCTAGATGCACCGACCGAACATCACACCGACCCACATATTTTGTACTCAAATTAACATTTATGGTCATTGGGAACGGGCTCATGACCGGAAAGATTTATTTTGATGTACGCCTTTTAAATGAGGGTAACGAGTTTCTCATGTTATAATTATGGATACTGTATTATGTTTCGACTTGACTGAGCAATGTTTCTAATTTTGTTTTAAATTAGGCAGCGTCCAGCACTTGAATTTTATTTATTTACTAGCCTTCGCCCGCAGCTTCGCCCGAGTGAGATTTCCTCGGGAACACTTTTTCCCGGGATGAAAGGTACCCTATGTCCTTCTAAATACTTTTAGCTATATTTATGCGAAATTTCAGGAAGATGTGTTTAGTAGATGACAAATATACAAACTCACTTTCGCATTTAAAATATTAGTTAGGATTAGGATTTATGTCTTAATCGTTTTTGTACCACAATAACAGAACACTTGAATGTATATTAATGTCTAGCTATCGGCTATCGCCTACAGCTCGATCTGTGTGGGCATTAAATCATATTAAAATGTAGACTTTGTCTTTCTCCAAGGTTTAAATTACAGCTCAGGCAACCACCAAGTCAACTTTTAATTTCTGTAAATTATTCCATTAGTCTTTTTTTAAATGCGGGGTCGTTATTAATCGATGCGGTTGTGATTTGTGTGCTACAAGGTATATATTGACTGCCGTGCCCTAATTCAAACTACCATGTATGTATTGATACTAAGGGATGTCCTTCAATAAATCAATGACCGGCGCTATCAAGGAATATCACTATACAATACAGTCCCCGACGATCAATGCGGTGAAAGTCATTGTCAATTTGGAACCTTTTCAACAGCATTTTAGACAATGCTTATAAAACAGCGTTTCACGATGATCGTGCCTGTATTTCGATTCGACCTCATATACAGAAGTGCCTTGTAATTTATCAAATTGACAGCGGTCGTTGTGTGCGTGTAAAATATCACAAGGTCATCAGAGAATTGTAGGCGAGCTTACTCTAGAGACCAAACAGCTTACAGTCAAGCACATAAATTACAAGCACCTACAAGATGCTATGATGATGAAAACATTTATACGGATGTGAAAGTTGGTTCTAAAAACCATACATTTCATCATGAAATCATTGTTACTGTTTTTTTATGATGATTATAGTGATTATTTTGTCATTATAATTGATGAAATTATTATTTCAGACAATTTCAGTTATATTAAAATCTATTTGATAAAATTTGACTCTATTTGATAAAATTTCAAGAGAACCATTATTACTTGCGAAATATTGAATTCCTGAGAAAACAAACATTATAAAAAGAAGAAGGTTCTTGATTCGTTTGTTTGACCTATACGAATTGAGAACCTCCTCCTTTTTGGAAGTCGGTTAAAATATTACTGAGGTCCTATGACCTCAGTAATATTTTAACCGACTTCTAATTGAAATGACAATGAGTCTAATTGAAATTGACGTTATTGATTCTATAATCAATAACGTCAATTTCAATTAGACTCCGCCAGACATAAAAACAATAGCCTCTTAAATGAGGCATGCCAAATATTGTAGTATAGTCAGAGCTGTTCGTTGGCGTATCACAAAACTGGTTTGCTATTACCAGACAACGCGACGGTACCTAGGTCACCTTAAATAAAAGGTCCATACCTAAGACTAGTTCAATAACGACAGCTGATTACCGAGCGGCGCATCATCAGCTTAATTAATACCAACCATAACTATGGTAATTATATGCAAACTCGATATAATAAATTTATGCTTTATCTTTTAGATATCACCAATAATCACTTCTTAAGATTTTTTTACCTCTACATATATACCTATAATGTTGAGAGATAAACATATATTACACAAAAGCAAAGTATACAAGCAAATTGAGTCAGGTCATGTAGTTCATGAAGCTAATTCGGCGTTATGAAGAGGTCACAGGTCAGGCAGATGCAATGAACGAATCAGATCTTATTCCACCCATAATCTTAAGCTGGAACAGTTAGAATCTAACAAGCCCGAGACCTTCCAGAGGGAATTTCAAGAAACTATTCTTTACATCGTGGTTTTCGTAATTGTATGATTAATCATTTACGTAAAATGAAAAGCTTAATTGTGAAAGATTACATAATTTAAGTAAGTATATAGATTTATATAGGATGACGAATAAAATAATAAATCCATCAAGTACCATGCCTTGCAACAAAATAGAAACAGATTTAACTTGATTGAAATAGGGACAAAGAAATTTTTACATTAAGTTATGAAAAAGTTAGGTCAAAATGCAAGTATACCATTTATCAAACCCTCAGTCAAGAACATAAAAATGGCGGAACACATTGTCTTATACGGAAATAGCAAGATTGGTAAATCTATCATGACAAAATTTTTATTACGTTTATTTACATTGTCTTTAGTATTTGTGGTGATGAAAGTAATGAATACATTTTATCAAACGGTGTTGTTCACCTTCAGACCTGGCATTTAAGATACGCTATGTCAACTCGATTTCAGATGATGGCAAAAAATCCGATAACAGAATGCAATAATCTAAATGTGAAGGGAAATTAAAACTGAAACGTTGACCTTGTGCGAATTTTCAGACGCTATCTAAACAAAATCTCGTTTCTGTAAACGCGATTTTTTTCCCTTCAGCCGCGTATGTAACCAGAGTTTTGTAACCAGTTACATATTTTGTAATATTCCTATGAAAAATTGTTGTATGCAATCAGGTATTGTAACACGAACAATCACAGAACTTATAATATATGGCATATACTTAATTTCTGTGCGAACAATACTAAAGGGGTTATGCCTATATATACCTAGGCCTAGTTGACCAATTTCCTGTGGCTACGGGTCCATCGCCTAAATGGCTTTAAAACATTTTCCTGCACCATTAAAATATGAGTTCATGCATGTTTTTTAATTATATGTATATAATGTATGGATACTATAATTTAACGGAAGTTGCGAAGCCCAGTTGAATGGAAACACTCCCGCCTTCTTACAAATTTTAGGGTTCTGTACAAAAAACGGGACCCTATTACTATGTCTCCGCGATCTGTCCGTACAGCTATCAGTGGGCTGTATGTTATTAACAGTAATTTTATTTTATGCTATTCAAGTTTCATATTTAGTTCTCAGAAAAACTAAAAAATGAAGGTGTTGGTTGAAAATAATATACGTAGTTTTATATAAGTATATGATTTATTTACTGACTATGACCATAGGGTATCAGCGCTTGACTGATTTTATTTAGAACTGCTATGCTTATTAATCGGCGATGCCCACGCTATGTTATGAGTCACCAGGCAAAGGCTCTATCCGATTTATTCCGATAGGGATGAAGACAAAAATACTATACTATGTATGTATACGAAAATTCCAATATAACTTCCAGATGTCAATTCCCGTCGATATATTTTACAGAGTGCACACGCTCGGTGCGTGGTAAACCACTTCTACCAATTAAAGAGCGTTCCACGTATAGCCACGTGACGTTCCACGTCATTTGCCAATCAAAATATTCGACGATTCAAGAATGATCTCGGTACTTACTACCAAGTTTCGGTAGCTTCACCCACCGCTGTTACTAAGGTGGAAAGAAAGCATAGATTAAAAAAAAATTGCCTAGTCCGCGGGCGATTCCAAACTCTTTGGAAGAACGGCTTTTTCAAAAGAAAAAAAAAACGTTTTATTTAAATCCCAGGTGGAGGGATGATGATGAGAGGTGCGTTCAAAGAAACAAAATTTTCAGTATATTATTGATTCAATATTATTCGATTACGTTTTCGTGTTAATATATATTGCAAACGAATTATGATGAAATAAAAAATAACCTTTTCCAGTAACGTAAAATCATGAATGTTTAACCGATAATTCAAAGATAGATTTATCCACGCTAATAGTTTGCAAAAATGGTAAAAGATTAATCCTCTTACGACCACATTATAAGAAGAGTCATAGGTAAGTACCAATTATACGTATATCAGGGAGGGATTAATTACTCCACAGAGAAGGCTTTTATTTAAAAAATAATATAATCAACAAGTAGTAGGAGGTAGGCGAGGTAGGTACTTGAATGGCGGACAATGTTACGCTGTGGATTTAGCCTTGCCTTTATTCTCGCCGTTTACGCGTTTAAACATTTTTATTCAATTTTTTACAAAGTACAGAAGTTTTTCCAGCTTATCTTATGACTAGTCACGACACGACCGCGTACTGCTGGAACGAATGGATTTTGCGGGACATTTCGAGCGATCCAATCGACTGTGACCGATTGCCGATCAGACATTATTATAACCTGATGACGACATCGTCTTTAAATAAGGTTATTAAATTAAAGTGTTAATCTGAATTGGGTTTTTGAAATTCCAAGACAGTTCCAATCTAAAGATCTAAGAGTAGAAAAAGAAAGTTTCTCGATGTAGTCTTAGCAAGTCTTAGGAAAATTGACGAAGTAATAAAAAAATGCAAATGCAGCAGCTACATTAATGCATGCTTCTACTAATAAATGACGCAATTATGAGAAAACAACAGAATGCGTTCCCACGTTGCGTGTTGACGGCGACGACGGAGGCGGCGGGCGGCGGCGTCGTCGTCGCACCGCACGAAATCGGACCTTCGTTCGAAGCACGTTCCGAAACTTTAATACTTACCTGATTTGACTAAAAATTTATATCTAAATCCATATCCATACTTCCATACTATCCATACTAATCCATACTAATATTATAAATGCGAAAGTCTGTCTGTCTGTCTGTCTGTCTGTCTGTCTGTCACCTCTTCACGGCTAAACTGCTGGACCAATTGTGATGAAATTTGGTAGGGATGTAGTTAACAACCTGAGGTCAAACAAAGGCTACTTTTGGGCGCGATATAACCGAGACCCACGCGGGGCGAAGCCGCGGGGAACAGCTAGTAATAAATTATTTTTAAGAATATAAGTACATCATGAGTTTGATAATATACATATTACAAAAACAGTATTTAAAAAAAAGTTTGCAATGCAAACTTTAACTTTTTTTAATTATATGAGGTCTAAATGGTTCAGACTTTAAGGTCCAGCCGAATTTAGAATCACAATAATGTAAAACAGTTAAGGTCGGAAGAGTTGTCTAATAAGATAAATTTATCAATTTACTCCCCCATGTCAATCGAGGTGTTATTTCCCCTTTAAACGATAACATCGTCAAAATATTCCTTGACGGGAAATTAACATAGATTTCAAGTTTAAGGCGAAAGTATCTATGCTTTTACTACAATTTCTGCTAATGTAATTTTTATTTCATCCTTTAACTTCAAGAGTTATGGAATGAGTTTCCGAAATTCCCGTGTTAGAAATTAATTCTCCATAACCTGATATTGATCCAAAAGAGATAATTGGATAAATCCATACTTCCATACTAATATTATAAATGCGAAAGTCTGTCTGTCTGTCTGTCACCTCTTCACGGCTAAACGGCTGGACCAATTGTGATGAAATTTTGTAGGGATGTAGTTAATGACCTGAGGTCAATCATAGGCTACTTTTGGGCGCGATATAACAGAGTCCCAGGCGGGGCGGAGCCGCGTGGAACAGCTAGTTATTAATAAATATTCTTATGTGATGTTGTGTGAGTGAAATGTTGGTGTGCACCGACCGCAGCAGTGCAGTGCGACAACAACGATCTGTGTACAACAGCTATTCATCAATCACTGCGAACGGTATATTCATGTCTATTCAGAGCTGACACCGAGTGAGGTGACGTTATCATCGGCATCACTCCTGTAGCGTTTTACGACCAAGCACACCAACAAAATAGAAATTAGATATACAACGTTCACATCTCTATTCTCTGCACATTGGAAAAGGCAAAAGACGGCCCTTAAAGGGCCTTTAACTCTTTTCTTGCTCTTTGTTATTTTAAAATGTCATAGTTTTTTTATCACAAAATTCAGAAAATTCAGACGATATATTATGAAACAAACTGTTTATTACTGGTATCGATAGAAAGAGCAAAAAAACATACCAAGAGTAAAAACAAAAAAAGTCAATCCCTATATTCACCTACTTTCTCCATAACTATAAAAATAAATTTGTGATTTCTAAACAAATTTGTGATAAAAGTCATCAATTTTCACACAGTTAATGATCAACATCTCTGATCAGCAGTATAGTCTGTTAAAATACATTCACAAGGAACCACACACCATCAGAGCATTTTGCAAAGTGCGTCGTGAAAGACAGATTCTTTGCAAATAATTTGGCTCAGATCTTTGTTTTAACGTTCCGAAAACAAATAATATCAGGCTACAAGTTTTTCAGATGGACAATTCTAACTAGAATTTAGCGATTGTATATGACAAATTCTGGTATATTATATATTTATTGTATCGTATACAGGTTAAACTATCCGTCTTTCTATCTTTATTTAATGTACTTAAGTTATCAATATTTAATGTAACGTGTTTTGCTAGTGTTACTAAAAATAGGTTTATTAATTTGTTATCTTCACATACTTCTTCGATTTTGTCCATTTAACCGTAGAGAAAATAATAATAATGACACATAGGTACAATAATAACAGTCTCAAGGTCTTTTAAAAATGCAAAATAGAAAACATTGAGTGCAGACGTAAACCAATTAACCATGTACTCATAATTGAGACGCACTGACAGCTATAAATCAATAACAATTGCGATGGCATTGTTACGTTAAATATGCATGGATAAGAAATATATAAGGTGGACACAAATCAACTGCAAATATTTTAAGGGCAGATACAGACCACTATACTGAACAACTTTTCCAATAAACTTATATCTAAATAAGAAATTTTATTTTTCACTCTCCATACTAAACTAGATCAGCTGATTCTCAATTTGTATGTGAGGTCAAATTTTTTTTTCATATTTCGACATTAATTTATTTGGGAAAGTTGTTCAGTTTAGTGGCCTGAATCTGCCCTTAAAATATTTGCAGTTGATTTAAATTCACCTTATATAAGCATGTTAGAACTGCTAGATTAAGTATATGCTGTGCACGTAGTTCGAAGGCATTGTAACGATGCGGGGAGTACTGATGCGTTGTTACCGCACAATTCGTAAGCACAACAAACCTAGCCTTCCTCGCTTACATGGAGATTAGCTTTGGGAAATAATTGCCTTATAAGTTACGTGACTGACCCACATTATACGAAGGAAATGGCTTTATTTTTCTTTTAGCGACCGAATATAAAGTAACAAGCGCTAAATATTTAAGGAACTATTACTGAAAGGTAAGGTAGTTAGGTCTTGTTTTAGATCTAATTCTTGTCTCTATTGTAGCGGTTACCTTACGGGGCACGCATAGTCTCCGAATAAAATGCCTGTAACATACGGACATGACGAATCTATAAGGGTTCCGTTTTTGCCATTTGGCTACGGAACCCTAAAAACAAGTTTTCTTTAGATTAATAATACTAGGAAATAAATATCAATTTTTTTCGAGCTACGCCTAAGAATTGAAAGCAAATGAACAAGTCAAATCTTATTCTCAATTTATATTGTTATAACTTATTACGATCCAAAATAAATTAATTATTATTATTATAAGAAATACTGGTAAGTACATCCATATCCATACTTCCATACTAATATTATAAATGCGAAAGTCTGTCTGTCTGTCTGTCTGTCACCTCTTCACGGCTAAACTGCTGGACCGATTGTGATGAAATTTGGTAGGGATGTAGTTAACGACCTGAGGTCAAACATAGGCTACTTTTGGGCGCGATATAACCGAGTCCCACGCGGGGCGGAGCCGCGGGGAACAGCTAGTAATTTATATATAAATAACTGACCTTCAAGAGTGGCGTAAGTATTTCTTTCTACTTAGTATTAAAAAGATCTGATGGTCGCGTGACACAAAGTTGAATACCTAGTAAGCCAGATCGAGATTTGGAAGGTTAATGAGGGAAGGTCAGCCACGTCCTTTAAATAGCATGCATGGCTGACGAACGCGGCGCCGTCGCCGTCATGCAATCTCGGACGAACCTCAGCCGGACCACACAAGAATTAAACTTGACCTTAAGTCGTTTGTAACACACAATATCGCTCTCAATCAGTTACACTCAGATTGTGATCTCACACAATTAGCAGCACAGGAAGTAGCCACGCTCGTTGAAATATAAAATGAGTCTATCGTAAAAACAGTACACAGTTCTAGAGATGCGTACGAAAATGATAAAGTACGAAGACTAGGATGATTTCCAATCTTGTCTAAGCGACGGGAACTACGTGAGCAAGTTATGGCCATCAGAGCGAAAAATGGAATGCTAAGCTTGTGTGATCAGAAAGATTTCAAGAATGATCCTGCGTTGCCCTTGTTAAATATAACAATGATAAAAATGCAAAACTTGCAGATATGCATGTGAGAAACTAAATAAAACAATTGGTATTAGATTACGTTGACAGGGGTAAACGGGCCAAGGTGTAACTCGATGCAGCTGTAAAGGACTTTAAGCCTCGTGGCTACATGCAACTCGACTTAGAGATACTACCAGCATCAGGAAGTTTATCGCTAGTTATTTCCACTATAAATTGAAGGTTACCGACCACCACAAGTTTATAAATAATTCCGTCATTCATTTGTGGCCCTGAATCTTTGCGTAGCAGATCGGTATAGGCACGTTCTCTCATTCTCGAGTGAAATCGAACAATCGAGGATGCTTACTATAAGTTTTTCTTACCTGTATTGTTATGGCATCAACGTATATTTAAAACATTTTATACATAATTTACATCACTACGTGCTTCTTGTCAGTTACATAATTTAAACAGTTATTATGTACAGTATATTTCTTAGGAACATAACGTAGGTAGGTTCGTAGCGTATATGATGTTGTACACGCAGAGTAGAAGCCCGCATCGAGTACTGCCTTGACACGTTTGCTTTTTTATTTATAGCGGTTAATAATATTTTATCAGCTACCTACTACTAAACTACCAATTGCTTCTTTTAATTAGTTTGGATCACAAATTACCGTAAATTATTACGAGTATTGCACAAGAGTAATGTTATTATATTTCTTCAAAACAATACCTGCTCTCAATCTTACAACTGTCGAGTCGTTTCTGACGCTGTACAAAAAATAACAATATTTACGTATACATCAGTCAAATTAATTTTAAATTCTTGTGGAAATCATGACAAGTAGAACCTATCTACTACTAACATTTGAAAATTATGAAAAGGAGTTAAGAAAATGCAAATGATAAAGTTTCAGCAAAACTTTATATTGCAATAAAGTCTTATCGTTTACAACTACAAGGTGATGTTATAGAAGACATTAGATCAGAATTATAGTGAGCGAAGTTGGCCTATTTGCAGCCGGTTGTTTAGAAAGGATGAAGGCGGGTGGAGCTCGATCCGGCTTTGCCCCAGTGCGCTTGGTACAGCATGCAATTAGAAAGTGCGCTGAAGACTCACCTGCGCCACAAGAGTTCCTCCAAAAGTCGTAGAACTTGCTGCACGAACACATCTCGGTCGGCCGTCACTACGCACTAGTGCCAAAGTATTTTTAAACTTCACTTATACAGTTTCGCAATCCTTCAGCTGAACGCATTCACACTATTCAGTTAACGTTGACAGTGAAAACTTTAACAACGTAAACATGCCAATGTAACGGGCTCAGAAGGCGGTTTTAGTACCGTTCCTTAGAAAGCGTGTTTGACGCGAGCGCGGGCGAGTCGTCATCGTATTCGTACGATGCGTGCGTCCGATCGCGTGCAGCCGGAGCGGGCGTCGAGCGTGCCTTCCAAGCGGGCGCCCTCTTGCGACTGCCGGAGAGCCGACCGAAGCCCGACGACTCCGCGACGGCGCCGGATATAATAAACCAACAGGGAAATAGACGGATTTTGCTTCTGAATGATGTGATGAAAATATTACCCTTGATTGATGAAATAGGCGGGCTTCGAAATCATTACAACGAGGGAAAGTATTGGTAGACCTCGAACAGGAAATATTACTGGTTCGTTATAAAAGTATCAATCGAATAGGCTTTAATATCATCTCTTATTAGTGATATTTTGTAGATGAAGAAATAAGGTTTTTGTTGGGACGCTAGATAGGATTATCTATTATAGAAAAAGAACTCGTATAGATTCCCATAATATGGCCATACAAAAGAGTTCAACGATCGTCATTGTTATTAAAGGATCGACCTAATAGCCAAATCTCATCATTGCTAGATTCGTATATAAAAGTACTATAGTCTAGTCTCAGATAAATCGTATCATAAAATAATTGTTTTTGGCAACAAAAAGAGAAACGACTTCAATTACTCAAATAAAAAATGTTTTTTGAAATGCTTCATTATAAAAGAGTCAGTTTCTTTTCTATGACAAATAAAAATATTTTTTTTACTTTTTTGTTTTGAATGCAAAAGTTTCCTTTTTTATAAGTCTGTTCAAAAAAGAATTTATGTGAATATTAAGTAGTAAGTATATTTTATTTATATAAACTTTATTGCAGAAATTAAAAAAATAGCCCTAATATAATTTTAACGTATTTTTGATAAGAACAGTTTAGGAAAAAAATACCATTGAACTCTCAAGTACTCACAACACGGTCATGTAAAAGACGCATCAAAAAAATGAACACGTTAATTTTTCTCGTCTGTCGGCACTCCCGGAGTGCCACTCTTTTTTTTGTATGTATGTACTCGTACTTCTATATATTGCTTTGCTTGATTTCAAATTATTTATATCATTTTCTGTTTGGTCTTATGGTTTAGATTCTTTGAGCATTAAACCAAACCCCCTCTGCCAAATTTATATGACCGCCGGTCATACTGCTTTTATTTTTATTTTTAATAGGTATTTAAATTTAGTAATAATTCCGTTTTTTAAGTATATGTTTTGATATTATCATCCTATCATAATCTGATGAAATGCTATCGGATTTGGAATCACAGTGTCTCAAGTGATGGATAGATGGCGTTAATATCAGTCAGTATGAGCCACGGAGCACAGAGATATTGTATTATTATTATTTATTTTATTTATTATCCGTCAGGGGCGCTGTATAGGTTTGTCATACAAAATTGCTAACGCAGTCGCTAGCGTCTGTCTTTATAAAATCTCATACTAGGGGTACAGGTATGATATGAGCAGTACCCGTGGCAGTACGCTTCTTCGTCTGAGCATGTTTCCCGGTTACATCTTCAGCTTTCGCTATCGATTTCGAGCAGTACGCTTTTAGTGCATTACAAATCTGCGCGTTTCTTTGTAAGAGGATTGACTGTATTAATATTAGTGTTGCCCAAATGCAAGAACAAGACGAGACTTAGCCAGTCTTGGTCTTGGTCTTGCGCCAATACACCTGGTCTTGGTCTTGGTCTTGCGCTCCCAGTCTTGGTCTTGGTCTTGGTCTTGCAGCAAGAGTCTTGCAAGTCTTGCAATTACCTATTAGTCTATTACTATTTATTAAAGTTTACTTTAAATCTTAGAAAAACGTATTAGAATTGGAACAATGTGAGCTTGAATTAACATAGCCATAGTAAAGATCAAGCAGATTAATAAATAACTGAAGATTTGATAAGAAATTCGAAAATCAACTGACCTATATGTCGTTTTCCATGGAAGTAACTGTTTCTTTATAAACATTTATGATTTATAAGCTTACATTTGCTAAAACATGTAAAAAAACAAATTAATTACAATAACTTGACTGTATTTTAAAGAACAATACTTATCTGTCTAGAAAGAGATTGAACCCTCAACTTATAAGAAATTTAATAAAAGAGTTTTACGATTTATCATTTATTTGAATAAAAAATAAAATACAACACAAATCAACAGCTTTATCATTAGGTTATGATACTTTATATCAATTCTTTTGACCAAGAATTAATACAAAGTAACCATCTGGCTGACTCATCACTTAACCTATTTCTATGTTTTCTAATTACTAATGATGCTTTAGAAAATAACCTCTCAGCAGGTACTGAAGTTGCAGGTATTGAGAGAAAATCACGGGCCATTTTCGATAAAATCGGATACTCTGTCTCATGCGTCCTCCACCAATCTAAAATGTAATCCGAGCTGGCAGTTCTTGGTTTTCTCAGGTACTCCTCCAACTCGTCTATCACTAAGCCTTGAAGACAAGATCCAGATGACGTCGAGGGACATTCATAGAGTTTATCAAAGTCTAGTCAAATTATTTTGCATGAATAGTGTCAAATGTTATGATTTCGGCGCGGCGGCAACGATTGTTTTAGATTTCAAAAGAAGCCGCCGGCGCGTGTATCATAACCATGTACTTCCGAAAAGCGGCAAATTTCTTTGAGAAGTAAGTACAAAACCTTTGATGCCGCATTATCAAAGTGCCGATGGTTAAAACATAACTATGCATGCACTCAGTTTGATTTTAATAGATATTTTTTTATTCGCTATGTTTATGGTATTAGTCGTAATGCGTATAGGTCCAGTTTTTCATATTCTTTGATATAGTTTTTTGCGTCTCATAGAACTCCTAAGCGTACCTACCTATACACCGAACTGTTACACCTAACTACTTCGTGAAATAGCGCTAAGTCCTAGCTGCAAGACGCAAGAGTCTTGCAGGCTATGTCTTGTTCTTTCTCAAGTCTTGCACGGTCAGTCTTGGTCTTGGTCTTGCTAAAAATACGCGGTCTTGTTCTTGGTCTTGGTCTTGCAAAAACGCAAGAACAAGACCAAGACTGCAAGACCAAGACTGAATTTGGGCAACACTAATTAATATAACAATATGTAATCTACGTGATCTGCTGGTGACGAACGCTGGCTCCTGAACCGATAATCCCCTATGGAATATACCTACCCAAATATACCTTTTATTTATTGGTACCTACCACGAATCAAATTCACAATTTGGTTTAATTATAAGTTATACAGCAGTTAATCCAGTATTTTTTTATGAATAATTACATACTTGTATCACTGGAAAGCATGGTCAAATAACAGGTTGGACGACAAGCTAAATGCGTGTGTGTCGATGTAAACGAATGACGCGACATTGAAGCACAAAACAAATAAAGTATAGAAGAAAGACTAGAAAGGTTAGTTTTGATGCATATAGATGCGGAAGTTATGTAACGATGTGGTCGGGCTTTTAATAAGGTAGAAGTATCTGCAACTAAACAATAACTACATAACCGATTTATCTCAGCAGCTTTATAGACATCTTTTTTACGTGAGCCATGTTTATTAGAAATAGATTATAAAAAATATACATCGGTCATTGACCGTTTTCACGGGCGCGGTTGCTGTTACCTTTTTTGATCGAAGCATAGATCTTCGACATTAGGTAGCTATATATTGGTTTGATTACGAAGAATATTACTATTTTAACAAACGAGAAATTATTAAAAAATGCCAATGACGTAAATGTAAATCTGTTTGCATGCAAGTATGTAACGTATTACAAACTGTCTTTCTGTATATTATCATTTTGAAATTGAAGGCATACAAGTACAGCCTATAATAGGGAAGTGATCGCACTGGCGCATATGAATGACGTAGTAGCCACTCGCGTCGTGTACCTTCAAATGATGTTGTTATTGGGCATCATAAAATAAACCTTCTGATATTTTTTCAATTTTTGCCTAATTTGTCTTTTTGGACTCCTTCAATTTTTTTTTATATTTATAGTCGCAGATTACAGAATACCATACTAGTAAAATCTTATTTTCTTCTTGTTTTATACTGGAACAAGTTGTTACCCGCGACTCCACCCGCGTGGGACCCATTTATATCGCGTCAATGTTTGACCCCTGGACCTTATGTACATCCATACCAAATTTAATAAAAATCGGTCCAGCGGTTTAGTAGTGAAAGTGTTATAGACAGATAGAGCGACTTTCGCATTTATTATATTAGTATGGATATCTATTTACACACTATCCGTTTGTAATTTATAAAGGCTGACTGGTGCTTAAAACATTTTACTTATTGAGCCATCAATATAAAAAGTGCACTACTAATTTGTGAACTTTATAGTTTAGCAGACTTTCGACAGTGTTAATCGGAGTCGAATGTTCCACAGCAACCATATAAGTAAGAGCTAGTAAGTGCTTGTAACTCTTGTAAGATGTATTTCAGCGATTGAGATGGCATATTAAGCGTATGCTGTCATGTCGAAATGGATGCCGCAACAGAAATTACCCCGAGGTAGACAATTACTATGAATGAACAGTGTGGTGGACGACTTTAGAAGAATGGGTAAATTTGGAATGGTATGGAACTGGAAGAAGGAAGTAAGGGTGCGTGATGGGATACAACCTTTTGTAGGTCAAGACCTAAAAAGAAGACAGGAGTAAGAAAATTTACTTCTTACTTCTTAATTTAATATTACCCAATCCACTCTACCGTGACTCTACCTCTATTTAATCATTATTTAACCCCCTTATTCATAAACGTTAACAAACGTTCGTTACGCCCGTTTTTCGCTAAAATGCCTCGCAAGTTTCGGCATTATTTTTCTGACCAACCCAACCCTCAAAAACACATTTACTTACTTTATTTATTAGGCATTAAACAAAATAAGTTTATATTTTCATAGTACTTAGCTTTTTTTAAGTTGCTCATGAGGAAATGCGTCGATTGAAAATATTTTGCTACCAATAATAAAAACAGTAACTTCCTGTTTATGAAGATAACCAGAAATCGGTTAATACCTACTTATCAGTCAATCAGTATGCAAATAGCTTTTTTCATAAATGCTGGCATAAAAATTGCAATCTGTTCCATGGATTTAAAAAATAATATACCGAAGATTATATAATACTACTGAACTTTGATTATCTATATATAGCATTCTGAAAACTGTAATAATTACTATTTGTTCCCCTGCTATTTCACCAGCCTTTTTTGTGTATGTACTGCCTTTTTAAAAACATTTTTTTCAAATCGATCTTTAGTTTTAAAGTTATAAGTAAACGCTCAAACAAACTCTTTAGATTATTATATTTTGTTCCTAAGTCTTTAGACATAACCTAACCTAACAATTTTACAAGTTAACAGAATTTTAGAGGATAAAGACTCCTTTTTTTAAATTCAAAAAATGCTTATTCCGTCGGGCACACAAGCATCACTGTTTATTAATTTAACTAATGAATTCGTGTATTGTATGTTAATTTCATTTTTTGTTTCATTGTTTGTATAATTTATATCTATTATTTGATTCATATTTTAAATATTTACATATTATTTGTTACCTATGTAGTTATTAAAATATTTGACTCTATTATAGCGGAAAATTGGTAAATATATGAAAATCTAAAATTTATGTGTCATCGATGGTTATTTGGTTGTATGGTTTGAAAAGTTGATTACGGATAATATCCTGTTAACTTTTATCACTCAGTTTTATATATATATTGTAGGCAATTAATTTTAATTGTTGTTAATAACATTAAATTAGTTTTAAAATTTTAAATTTTATGCTTTAAAAATATGAATGTAATGGAAATCCAAATAAAACATTTCCAAAACAGTCCAAAACAATCTGGTATCTATATAAAAAACAAATGAAGTTAGGTTATCAGCCGATTAGGCCGCCGTGCTGTCATTTAAAACTCGTCATTATTCGATTACCAAGTCATTAATTATCGTGTTTTATTTGGATTGAAGATTCTCGAGTATACCCTCTTCTCTTGATAACCTATCGACAGTTCATTGTCGTCATAGCTTTAATTGATTAGGTACTTCAAGTGTACATATATTTGTTCTTAGTTACCAAAATCAGTACAGGCTGGAAAGTAGGAACTGACCTTAATGTTGACCTTCAGTGTATCTGATAAGATTTTAAATTTAAACAATATAAAGTTAGACTGATACGTCACGAATTGAGGAAGTAAAAATACATGGAAAAAAATTTGTTTGATTGAAAAGAACAAATAGTTTCAAATTCTAAGATTTCGGAGGGCTACGTCCCTATTTCATCTTGAGACCCTTGCCTTTATTCATGTTGATTATTATTCATTTATTCATTTGTAATAATTACTTGTCATAAACCCAAACCATACAGAAGTATGATAGGCACTTCAGGTGTATTCCTTTCTTTTTTCATATGTAGACAAATCTTCTTTTCAAGTCAAAATGGCTGTGTATTAAATATGTATCGACCAGTACAAGGATATATTGCGGACTCTGGATAGACATCTCTTTCATATTAGCGTATTCCTTAGCTATCTTCCTCGTTGCTCAGAGTTGCAAAACGGGCCCTGGTTTGCCAAAATCTCGGGAATACTATTATCTAATTACATCACTAGGTATGGTATAATTTAGTAGTGAAATGAATACCACTAGTGTTGCCCAAATGCAAGAACAAGACGAGACTTAGCCAGTCTTGGTCTTGGTCTTGCGCCAATACACCTGGTCTTGGTCTTGGTCTTGCGCTCCCAGTCTTGGTCTTGGTCTTGGTCTTGCAGCAAGAGTCTTGCAAGTCTTGCAGTTACCTATTAGTCTATTACTATTTATTAAAGTTTACTTTAAATCTTAGAAAAACGTATTAGAATTGGAACAATGTGAGCTTGAATTAACATAGCCATAGTAAAGATCAAGCAGATTAATAAATAACTGAAGATTTGATAAGAAATTCGAAAAATCAACTGACCTATATGTCGTTTTCCATGGAAGTAACTGTTTCTTAATAAACATTTATGATTTATAAGCTTACATTTGCTAAAACATGTAAAAAAAAAACAAATTAATTACAATAACTTGACTGTATTTTAAAGAACAATACTTATCTGTCTAGAAAGAGATTGAACCCTCAACTTATAAGAAATTTAATAAAAGAGTTTTACGATTTATCATTTATTTGAATAAAAAATAAAATACAACACAAATCAACAGCTTTATCATTAGGTTATGATACTTTATATCAATTCTTTTGACCAAGAATTAATACAAAGTAACCATCTGGCTGACTCATCACGTAACCTATTTCTATGATCATAGAATGAATTATTATGACATCTACTACCTATCCTTACCATTTTATCCTAATCATAATACTACTTGCGTGATCAGTATAATGTATTCATTTTCATTCTAAGCACTCTGAAACTTATTTATTCTTTGAAACACCTGTAGGTACTCTTAAAATTCGAAATTATTTTGCATGAATAGTGTCAAATGTTATGATTTCGGCGCGGCGGCAACGATGGTTTTAGATTTCAAAAGAAGCCGCCGGCGCGTGTATCATAACCATGTACTTCCGAAAAGCGGCAAATTTCTTTGAGAAGTAAGTACAAAACCTTTGATGCCGCATTATCAAAGTGCCGATGGTTAAAACATAACTATGCATGCACTCAGTTTGATTTTAATAGATATTTTTTTATTCGCTATGTTTATGGTATTAGTCGTAATGCGCATAGGTCCAGTTTTTCATATTCTTTGATATAGTTTTTTGCGTCTCATAGAATTCCTAAGCGTACCTACCTATACACCGAACTGTTACACCTAACTACTCCGTGAAATAGCGCAAGTCCTAGCTGCAAGACGCAAGAGTCTTGCAGGCTATGTCTTGTTCTTGCTCAAGTCTTACACGGTCAGTCTTGGTCTTGGTCTTGCTAAAAATACGCGGTCTTGTTCTTGGTCTTGGTCTTGCAAAAACGCAAGAACAAGACCAAGACTGCAAGACCAAAACTGAATTTGGGCAACACTAAATACCACCAATAATGCAGCAAATAGGTATTTGAGTTTGTTTATTTATGTTATACAGAACGATCAATCCGGGGCAGTGGGCACCTAGTTCAAATCGGCCAACCTTGACTCACTCTCCAAATAGTTGAACTCGAGTACATTCCGACGACGCTGTACATCTGAAGAGTGTTATAACTAAATGTGTGCAATTTATTACTGCTAAATATCTGCGGTTTTTTTTAATAGCCTTAATTGTCCCACTGCTGGGCAAAGGCCTACCCTCTTGTCTTCCACGCGTCCCGGTCACTCGCAGTTATTGTAACTGAAAACCATATAATATAGACTAAGTTCATTCTTAGGTAATTGAAATTACACTCTATTATGATCGACACAATTACAGCTTTCGGAAACTAACGAAAGCAAGGAGCAATGTTGGGTTACGTAATTTATACCTACGTAAATATTAAATTTTCAGCATTTCCATTATAAATAAATATACAATAATTTATAGATACGGTGTTATCTAACACCGCGTCAAATTATAAGAAAGGCTTGAAAGGTAGGTAAAATAATAGTTATTATATTAATCAAATGTATCGCGGTATAAATAACCAGAGAGTACAGCCACATCGAAATTGAATTTGCTTTGTTTGAACAGACGTTTTTCAATTAAAAGCACTGCTATACTGCGATAGCCGCGGCCAGCCGTCGTCGCCAGGGCTGCCTTCAAACAAGAAATTAATTTAAATGTGTTCAACAGTGATCCCACTTGACAAAATGGCTGTGTATTAAATATGTATCGACCAGTACAAGGATATATTGCGGACTCTGGATAGACATCTCTTTCATATTAGCGTATTCCTTAGCTATCTTCCTCGTTGCTCAGAGTTGCAAAACGGGCCCTGGTTTGCCAAAATCTCGGGAATACTATTATCTAATTACATCACTAGGTATGGTATAATTTAGTAGTGAAATGAATACCACTAGTGTTGCCCAAATGCAAGAACAAGACGAGACTTAGCCAGTCTTGGTCTTGGTCTTGCGCCAATACACCTGGTCTTGGTCTTGGTCTTGCGCTCCCAGTCTTGGTCTTGGTCTTGGTCTTGCAGCAAGAGTCTTGCAAGTCTTGCAGTTACCTATTAGTCTATTACTATTTATTAAAGTTTACTTTAAATCTTAGAAAAACGTATTAGAATTGGAACAATGTGAGCTTGAATTAACATAGCCATAGTAAAGATCAAGCAGATTAATAAATAACTGAAGATTTGATAAGAAATTCGAAAAATCAACTGACCTATATGTCGTTTTCCATGGAAGTAACTGTTTCTTAATAAACATTTATGATTTATAAGCTTACATTTGCTAAAACATGTAAAAAAAAAAAACAAATTAATTACAATAACTTGACTGTATTTTAAAGAACAATACTTATCTGTCTAGAAAGAGATTGAACCCTCAACTTATAAGAAATTTAATAAAAGAGTTTTACGATTTATCATTTATTTGAATAAAAAATAAAATACAACACAAATCAACAGCTTTATCATTAGGTTATGATACTTTATATCAATTCTTTTGACCAAGAATTAATACAAAGTAACCATCTGGCTGACTCATCACTTAACCTATTTCTATGATCATAGAATGAATTATTATGACATCTACTACCTATCCTTACCATTTTATCCTAATCATAATACTACTTGCGTGATCAGTATAATGTATTCATTTTCATTCTAAGCACTCTGAAACTTATTTATTCTTTGAAACACCTGTAGGTACTCTTAAAATTCGAAATTATTTTGCATGAATAGTGTCAAATGTTATGATTTCGGCGCGGCGGCAACGATGGTTTTAGATTTCAAAAGAAGCCGCCGGCGCGTGTATCATAACCATGTACTTCCGAAAAGCGGCAAATTTCTTTGAGAAGTAAGTACAAAACCTTTGATGCCGCATTATCAAAGTGCCGATGGTTAAAACATAACTATGCATGCACTCAGTTTGATTTTAATAGATATTTTTTTATTCGCTATGTTTATGGTATTAGTCGTAATGCGCATAGGTCCAGTTTTTCATATTCTTTGATATAGTTTTTTGCGTCTCATAGAATTCCTAAGCGTACCTACCTATACACCGAACTGTTACACCTAACTACTCCGTGAAATAGCGCAAGTCCTAGCTGCAAGACGCAAGAGTCTTGCAGGCTATGTCTTGTTCTTGCTCAAGTCTTACACGGTCAGTCTTGGTCTTGGTCTTGCTAAAAATACGCGGTCTTGTTCTTGGTCTTGGTCTTGCAAAAACGCAAGAACAAGACCAAGACTGCAAGACCAAAACTGAATTTGGGCAACACTAAATACCACCAATAATGCAGCAGCCACGGATACAGCCGTTAAAGAACTGCTTCAGCAGATTCCACATTGATAGTGTGGGCAGATCTAGGGGTTAAGGTTTTTCAAGGATTTAGATTTATTAACATCTCACCGATGCGACCAATGGCTACCTGCGCCTGCGGCGAGAGGGGCAACGCACCCACTTGGTCGCCATCAGATTCCCGCCGTGACATTCTCCCAGGCTCTGACCTTTCACTTACCTGAAACAATAAAACACTATGATTACCATTTATTTAATTCATGTACAAACATAGAACAAGGGTACTGCTTATTTCTATAGAAATTTCTCCTAGCAGACCTGCATAACAAGTAAGTTTTATTTAAATAAACTACAATATATATTTCTATGTTTAAGTAATACATCTATACATAGATACAAATTTTATAATTCTACATACCTACTCGATAAATATATAGAAATACACATAATATAATTTATGGTGATAAGGACATTTAGAAATTATATCCCTTACTCTTCAAAAAAAATGGAACTTGAATGCAAACTGTTACAAGTTGTTTGTTGTTTCGTAGTCTGCTGGAATGTGAGTAAGAAGCAAGTACTATGCATAGGACATTATAAAATGAATTTACGTTACTATGAACATAATGAACGAAAGTGGAAGATATATGTAGATAGCACTTGGAAGGTACTACACTACACAGATCTTAAATTTTAGATAGTTGGATGTAAGAATAAATAAAGAATAATTTCGACAACTTAATTAAATAAGTTTCTTACGTATTTGTGTTACTTGTTACTTATGGCTACATAGGGAGCTAGGTAATTATGAAAAGCCAGGTGGATATGTATTTGTCGACTTTTTAAGTGACTATGAGATTAAGCTTCGTTTTTAATTTACAGTTATCGCAAGTCGAGCAAAAAGAAAAGCAGCACGGCCGTACCATATTTTTCTCGAAGCAGTTCAGGTTTCAGGTTCTATTTTTGAAATGTATGACTATGATGTATCTCACCCAAAACCGGTGAGTCTAACGATTATCGTTCGAGTCACCGGTTATGTCGCATGAAAATCATTCGAAAACGAACGATAATCATTCGACTCACCGGTTTTGGGTGAGTCATACATCTCAAAAATAGCACTCCAGGCCATTTTCAATCCCCTATAACTGTGTTCATGGTTTCAAAAGAGAACTCTATAGCTATAGTCATACATTTATTTATATGTAGGTACCTATTCTGCTACAAATTTGCCATACGCTTTCTACTCGATAACCTATCCTTTAAGTTCAAGTTTATCTTCATCCTTAAGAGTATTTTACTAAACTGATAAATCGTTATTACTTACTCGTAATAGTATGTCTTATAATAAATTCAATAAATGCGACAAAAATTCCAGTCTGAGAGTAACCGATAATGTTCAATTGATCTTCAAATAACTTTATTATGAGCAATAAGATCACTAGAGACAATACCTACAAAATGATAGGTTTGTAGTTATTTTAATTTCCATATTTGTCTATTAACGAAATTACTAACATTACTTTCACTCAACCGACAAATATTTTTGACGATGAGTGCAATGGCTCGAAGTGAATAAATATAAACATTAGAAAAGACGTAGGTATTAACAGTTTCCAGAAATAGTGGAAATAGGTATTTGAGTTTGTTTATTTATGTTATACAGAACGATCAATCCGGGGCAGTGGGCACCTAGTTCAAATCGGCCAACCTTGACTCACTCTCCAAATAGTTGAACTCGAGTACATTCCGACGACGCTGTACATCTGAAGAGTGTTATAACTAAATGTGTGCAATTTATTACTGCTAAATATCTGCGGTTTTTTTTAATAGCCTTAATTGTCCCACTGCTGGGCAAAGGCCTACCCTCTTGTCTTCCACGCGTCCCGGTCACTCGCAGTTATTGTAACTGAAAACCATATAATATAGACTAAGTTCATTCTTAGGTAATTGAAATTACACTCTATTATGATCGACACAATTACAGCTTTCGGAAACTAACGAAAGCAAGGAGCAATGTTGGGTTACGTAATTTATACCTACGTAAATATTAAATTTTCAGCATTTCCATTATAAATAAATATACAATAATTTATAGATACGGTGTTATCTAACACCGCGTCAAATTATAAGAAAGGCTTGAAAGGTAGGTAAAATAATAGTTATTATATTAATCAAATGTATCGCGGTATAAATAACCAGAGAGTACAGCCACATCGAAATTGAATTTGCTTTGTTTGAACAGACGTTTTTCAATTAAAAGCACTGCTATACTGCGATAGCCGCGGCCAGCCGTCGTCGCCAGGGCTGCCTTCAAACAAGAAATTAATTTAAATGTGTTCAACAGTGATCCCACTTGACACTTTAACTGAGCTTTTACTGATATTTTTATGAATAGAAATCTATAATCGTCGTTGTACTTATTGGAAATCATTTACTGCATGTTTAGAAAAATTACATTATTGACCAATCGTCAGTTGTCTCTGTTTTTATCTGCATATGCTTAGTTAACGGCACTTGCCATTTTTTGTGTTTTGAATTCTATATACCTATTACTACTGTTTCTGGTAATAAAATAATTTCTATATTGGTATTAATTTGTTATTAAAATATATATATATTAAGCATTAGTTAAAAATGTACTCTAGAGAGGTAGATGATGGTTGAATAGATCAGGCTTCTGCCATTTTTTCCATCCCAAACAGAGCAGGCTAATGTCGTTGTTAAGTTATTAAAATCAACTCAAACAGTTATCAAATAAATCCGTAGAAGATCGGCTGTTTGTCAGACAGACAGAAAGACACAAGTTATTTATTAATTCATCTATCAAAATGGAAGAAAGCCTAAAAGAAGATAAATAAAAAGTGTAAACAACCAATTCCGAAAAATAACAATGCGAACCCTGTAGAAAAACCATGGTCATTAAATATTAATCTTCCACCATTCCACTGTCTCGGTTCAGACTATAAATCCAAGCTGTGCGCTATTCATTGTCTACCGTTAAACTCCCATAGGTACTTTTCCTCCTGTATTCACGTTTAATGGCTTAAGTGAGCCAGTGCATTTTCCTGCATATGACGAGGGACTAATTTCCCGTGGAGGTGTATGCAAATCTTCGCGCCGGAACCCTAGTGCAGGGGGCAATGCACTCACTGCACTGTTTTTACTTAGGCAGTGTATACAACTAGTGGACTTGGTTATACGAGAAATCGATATGGGAATGACCTGACTAAAAGTATAGACACAATCCCTGTGACCTGAATAAATTTATATAACTTTATTACAAGGTAGTTGATGGACTTAAAGTCATAGGCTTTTTTCATATTTAACATATAAAAGGTGACATGACGAATAATGATGTTTAATGTTTAATAAATTCAGTTAAAATTTCATAGATTTCGTAATTTAAAAAGCAAATAATAAAATTAAACTGTAAGTTAATAATGTATAATTATATAAGTGTATTGTGATTTTTAAGTAAGTAATTAGTTATAATACAATGTATTCATTTTTCCATTCACCGTGGCAGCACATTTTATTACACGTGATTCCTTTGCATTCTGAAAATAATATACATTCATGACTATTTGTAAATTAGCAACTTCATAGTTCATTTACAGAAATTACCTTAAGAAATGAGATCTATGGGTAAGTTAATTGTCTCAGAATAATAATATATACATACAAATGGAGATTCGTGACTTTTGTTCTGTCATCGTAATTGTGAAATGCAACTTAGGTACATAAGAACTTATTAGCAAGAATAGCAAGTCGGGTAAAACTATTAAATGACCTATATGAATTTTCCTATAGTAAATAATGGCTAAACACGATAGACTAGTAATCTCCCATTATAATCAGAATTTTATATTTTACTAGCTGTTCCCCGCGGCTTCGCCCCGCGTGGAACTCGGTTATATCGCGCCCAAAAGTATGTATGTTTGACCTAAGGTCGTTAACTACATCCCTACCAAATTTCATCACAATCGGTCCAGCAGTTTAGCCGTGAAGAGGTGACTTTCGCATTTATAATATTAGTATGGATTTGCAAGCTCAGATTTTAAAAATCTAAACATATTTAGTAGGATAAAACTAACTAAGTAGGTATAACTACTTAGGCACGTTAAGCCGTTGTTGGTCCCGGCTACCACCTGGTGGTTATAAAGGAAAGCGGGTCGAGAGGCGGTTTTGAAGCTCCTGCCTGACCCCAGGGTGTACATGGTCAGTAACTATAACCATATATGATATGGTGATGGTGATGATAACTTGTAAATATTCAGGTATGTATGATACTCACAACTACACTTTTTTAACTTTAGTGTTTTAGTATCTCAAAAATAAAATCAAAAACAAAACTATAAAATATGTTACATTTACAAAAGGCCCACATTGTCCGCCAGTGTCGCCGACATTCGGCTCCACGCAATACTACTCGTATTCGTATCTATGTATTTTTGAGTTGAACTTCCTGGCAAAGTGTTACCTAAAATTATCCAGTAGGATCGATACTGGCCCTTCCTGATGCGTCTAGACTGTAGACAGGCATATTACTCCTGTACAGAGAAATTATTATCACCGTGGTGAGTTTTCTTTGAAGTCCATTCGATTGAAAATGATTCTAATTATTCGTGAAGTGAGATTCAAAAGCAGTGAATGAATACAGTTATTTGCTAAAACAACTGTACAATAAATAATAGTTTGTTTATAATTAGTGTAGGGCGGATTATGACGAATAAAAGCACCTATTGTTTAAGAATAATCACGAATGGAAGTTCATCACTTTCATTCTTTCATCATAGCTATTGTTAAACATATTCACAAGTTTCCAACATAAAAAATCAGGTATTCATTTTCTCCGCATCAAATAAAAATGGAAAATTAATAAGTAAGGACAAATAAATTATTTAATTTAAAGTTTCGTGATAAGTAACTGTTTGCAGTGACTATAAATTAATCGAAAAACATTATTTATTTTTCGTGAATTGTCACTCAGATTCAGACTCAGATCTCTGATAAGAAAAGTAATAATTAAATATTCTTTGGCGGCATGATTCATTACGTACTACAGAAATAATAATTAAATTTTAAGCACCGTAAATAGTAATAATCAGTCGTGTAAATATGCAATTGGTTTATTTTATTTTCGAATTTCGATAGTTTGTTAAGAAATGATATCCTACATAGAATATGAAATCGCACGCGGTTTCTACGCATTTTTTTATTTCTACTTATGTTGGTGTTTTTCAATAACGTTATAGTATAAGGAATTTTAAGCATGTACTTTCGTACCGATATAAGACAAGACTAATATTGTAGACCCGACTCACCCGAAATATATTGGCATACTTTACTTTCTGTATAGTACGTATTGTAGAGCTATGTACAGATACCTATGATAATGTAAATTTTCAACAGTAGTAAATAGTTTTCATTTTATCTAATGGGTAATTGTAAATATTCTACATACTAAAAAAAACTTCCGTCTTCCGTAACTGATATTCAAATACCTGGTAAACAAATATAAATATATATATTTTTTAATTTATTTACTTAACTCTAAGAAATAGTAAAACATAAAGTATAAAATTCTAAAAGAAACTCGGGAGTCATTTAGCAAAAACTACTATAAAATGACCATTAACTTTACCAATACCCATTTCAAATGTTTGCTTATAAAGAAGAAATATATCTAACTTCCACAACAATAACAAACAAGCACTTTTAGTAATAGGGTGTTACCGGCATACATTTACTCATATGCACATTTATTTTTAAATTCAATTTACAATTCATGATATGAAAGAAAAACGTGGGCAATGACGCAAATTACATGTAGGTATGTGTTAAATAACAAAATAATCGAAGCGGTTGGCTGGGTTGGGCTCTACCTATCTAAAGATTGCGTAGAGCGGATGGTTGGTATTCTTCGTCTGTGAGATTTAAAGTTGAAATGGCCTAAATCTATGAGTTTTGCTGTCGGTAAGCGATAAAAGTCTGCCAGTTATTATTGTTTGCTCACCATTGATGTGCCGGTCAGTCAGGGTGTCCTCCTCGTCCCACCACGGCTGATCCTGTATTCTGTGCGCCGATTGTCGCTCAAAATTACCATAGTATTGGAACTCCATACTGGCAATATAAGCATCATTCGTTTTTCACTCGCATACAATGATTTTCGTCACAAAAACTTATGTACTCGCACTCTATCAGACACCGCGCTTCGCTTACTGTTAAAGCGATACTGATTTGTTATTAACTTCTCAAGCAAACCTACTGAGATAAAACATATGATTGTCGCTAAATAATATGCTTTTGTTCAGCTAACTGTAAATAACATCAGCTGGTATGAAGAGGCGAGCACCTTTTATTTTGTCTAGGGGCGTTGTTTGTTTCCCGCATGTGAACAAGGGGCAAATACCATCTCAGTCAAACAAGCAGGGTGCCGAGATTGCCTCTTAACACTCGAGGCGAAATGTCGCTGCCATTGCAATACCTGGCTATAATACTTGAGCACATCTGATGTATAGTTAGGTGCCGAATTCTGTATCGTCAATGGTGATTATGACACATATATTTCTTCTTCGCCCATACTGTACCTTGGTACCACCAATTACAAATGTTAATTATTATTGTTTTTGAAATAAATTAGCATAGGTGAAAAATAGTCCCAAATATCATGCTGCTAAAACTATGTTAATCTTTTGAGAATTTTTGCGTGGCATATTATGTGGCCGCCATGCGACTAAGTGATGACTAAAATTCCGCCGTTCATACAAATCTTACTTCTACAGACAAATCACATAGAATATAATATGTGTTTCTCAAACAAAGCTAAAGAACTCAGAAAGAATATTACCGTAGGTACTCACTAAAGTCTAATGATTTTTGTTTGGTAAACCTTGGCACATAAATTTTAAGTAGGTAACCTGCATTTCTGAGTAATTAATTAAAGAGAGATAAACTCACTTTTATATTGCTCTGTTATCATTAAAAAGTTTTATTGATTTTATAGACGGGGTAAACCAATATCCTCTTTACATCGCTATTCGAAATAACTATTGTCCGACGCTTTATTCATGTGTTAATTTATGGATATCCAGAACCTTTAATAGTATCTACTTGCTTTAACGAATGTCCATTAACTAACATTATTGTTTGTAAATATACTTATAATTATAATGTTGCAAATAACCTTTAACCGAGAGTTAACTTTGCCATAAAATTTGGTAATGCTGCACCCTTCTGGGCACACTATCGCAGGTTGATATTTTGGCGACGGAATTTCCTGGTTCTTTATTTACTTTAGGATCACCTATTAACCGAGAGCATGCATATTTTCTGCTCACAGAAAAAAAACAAACAAAATACAAGTGTGTTCTTATTAGAAATCTTTCATTAAAGGTACGTGGCAATCCGTATTTAGATCACTTAGCATTAGCACACCTACTTCATCGATTCGAACGTTTAGCGCGATACCCGGGTGTTAATGACGATCGTACACAACAGCCAATGTTTATTCGACGAATTTTCCTATGGAAGGCACAAATAAAATGGTAGGCGTGTTAAATACAAAAAACTGACATACTCATTAAATATATTTCGAATATTAAATTGTAGTTTAGTCTTCCTTTTATTTTATTTGCGTATCAGTGAAATTAGAGGTAAAGGAAATACTGTCAAACCATTCGGTTTTACGGTGTACTAAAATAGAGTAAACTAAATAGATATAATATTTTTTAAGTCTGGTACGGATGCTCTATCGAATCAATGGTAAGTACTTACAACATAGATTAAGAAAATTCGTTCCGTATACACGCAGTTCTTGATTCTATGCCGGGAAAACAAAGGACATTTAATTACAGGCGACGAAAATTAATCGCTTAATTTTAAGAAGGTTCGGATGTAAACATGTTTTGAACTATCACAACGGGATCACCTTCCGCGACCTTCTCGTATTTATCGGCAGGTTCGTTCAACCAGTAAAGCCAAACACTGCAACTGATATATTCACTAATTACAACAGGAAAAACTTATATCGGAGTTCTTAGACGTTAGTTTCCAAGGATTTATTTTTATAGTCGAATAATAAAAACGAATTGTTCTTGAAATTCTCGTGACAATACATAAAGACGTTTTAACATAATTATTTATTTTGCGTAATAAATTTAGTTTTCCAGTTTTTCATTTACAATATTATATACTTAGGAATGTTCTATGTTGAGTTGCATACAAGTAGTTGGGTTTGGGTTTATGTTTGTTTTTATTAACCATTATTTAGGTTATCTATGAGTAAGTACTTTCAAAAAATACAAAACCTTATAAGGTCTAAGGTTTGACTAACAGATAATTCCGGCATTAGGTTAACCTGTTGTCATTGTAATTTTAAAGTATAATATTTTTTAATAAATATGTTTTATCCAATTATTATAAGTCTTAAAGTTTTTATAGAAATTAAATCTTCAAAAATCACAAAGTTATTGGTTTGGGTTGTTATGTTATGTACTTTCATCATATTTTAGGTAAGTATATCAAATAAAAGTTTGATAATATTATATTATTCTGTAATATGTGATATTGGTATAATTTTAGCTACTAAAATTAATACATAAATAATTAGATACACATTCCAATCGTACCAACTGAAAATGGAATCATTTAAGACAGCTATAAAGGTGCACAAAACAAAAAACCTAAGTAAAAATACAATCATCCATATACTCTCCATGTATAAATTTGTTTATCCATCTATCATGACATTTTATTGATCGATTGTATGCCATCCACATGATCTCTAAGCAACACACTTATCATTATTGTACTGACCTCACAATAATGGGATCGATACCGGCTTTATAAACTTAATTGGTCACATATGACTGCGCTTAAAATAACCTTAGTATACCTCTAAGTCGAAATAAAAAAAAGAACAATTGCCGTTCGAAATGATGATCATTGCGAATAGCATTCGTCCTGCGGGAATCAAATCTCTAAATTCAAATTCCTCAGCCAGTTTACAGCGACAGGTGTAAAATCGTGAAGCTCCTTCATTTCACCTTGCAAACGGCGAAGTGTGTATTCGTATAACAACATGGGATAGGGCCTGTGGTTTGCTGTGGTGATGTTGAGGTAGTGGTATTCTCGTGGTTTGAACGGAGTCGATTCAGTCATGATTTAGCGTGTAGAATTGCCTAGTATGCTTCAGAATATAGGAATATCCACAAGATACAAATAATAGTACTATTGTTAGATCAATCAAGTGTATATTAAATAAATACACAACAGAAGATACTTAAGCCCATCACTTTAGAACCCAGAGTACGCGTTTACTCATGGTCTTCATGGCGTTTAGTCCGTCAGACGCTTTTAGGCAGTGTGAAAATTCTGACATTACTGGCTGTTTGTGGCCAAAACTTTTCCTATTGGTCTGATTTTCCTAATATAATAATAAGGGTTACGGAGGTTTTTTTATTTATTTAATGTTATATATTTAGGACAAAATTTGTGTTAATTAGGAAATTTAAAATTTTTATTTGGCTTTACTATATGTTTATACATCTGCTATTTGATACAGGTGGGGTTGCGGAGGATAATTGGCGGTTAGATAGAAGTAGCTCCATTGTAATAACCATATGCAGTACAGAACTTTGAAGCGTAAATCTGAGGATATAACTATAAAGTAGGCTTGAATGATGATGACAAAATTTTAAATCGAAGCTCCTCTTACAGACCTTAAATTAACACTGATATGTAATTATTATGTACACTCATGTCAAAAGAACTAAGGTAACTACAGCAATATTTAATTAAAACAAAAACTTATTCAGTCTGCTGCGCAAAGCTTTTATTTACAAAAGAATAACAGTACCTTGGTCTAGTATATATATAAGTATATGTATAAAGGCTGTCGACAATGATTTATATATATATATATATATATATATATATATATATATATATATATATATATATAAAACAGATTGTAGGTACTCACAGGAGTGTCTCCGAATAATCCATACATGTTCGTTCAGTAATCACAGATCACAATTTTCACATTTTATCTCGAGACAGCTAGCCGGGCGCTCTTGCTAGTATTACAGCAAAACTGATTCGCTAAACACGAGTCGGGCCGCGACGACTGCGTAGCGAATGAAGCCTCTAATAAACACCCTATTACGCCAGCTTTACATCATTATCATGTGATGTTTAACTTTTTTACTTCATCTAAACATCTGCCTTCTAAAAGATATATTTAACTTTAAAAGAAACTTTGTAGAGTCTGTCAAAATTAGTCTGCCTCAGTTTTAATAAATATACCTATGCCATATTTTTCTTAGTTTAAGTAATATCTTAAACCATAATTAACTGAACTTCGATTATAATAGATAGGTAGAGTGTTATGGATCCAAGCTGCCATTTGATGACATCTATGAATCACGGGGTAGTACCATAGTAGTAACGTTCTTATAAAGTAGGTACAGAATAGGCTACAGGAAAAGGCTACAGTGATATGCTGCGTTTCATTCGGTAAAAGTATAAAGTAGAGAAAACCAAACAACTCTCCCATTGACTCATAACGTACTCAATATTAAATAATAGTTCAGAAGTCTTTCAGTTCGAGCTGGTATCATTATCCTCTTCACGATACTCCGTGTAGCGGGCAATTGTATAGATTAAAGATAAGTTAGTAGGCACCGTAAACACCCGCCGGACCACTTGTACCATTAAACAGTTACTACAAAGCCACTGAATCTGTTTGTCTACTCAGAAGTACAAAAAAAAATCTTCACAAACGTCTTCCCTTGACACAGCCATTTACAAGATCACTTACACACATTATTGTTAGCTACTTATTCAAGTGTAAGTGGTCCTAGCCGATTTAAATTTCGCATTGTCTGGCACGTGATTTACTTAACATATTTCCTTATTGATAAATAATAGTGGGCATAAGAACGTAACAATCGTGGTCATGTGAATTAATGAGACACACAGTGCCTCTACCATGAGATATTGTAAACGCAGTGGCGAATTTTGTAAGGAATTAGTAATAGGTATTATCCGCTAAGGGCGCTATATAAAATAAACGTCGTCACTAGGAATTGCGTTAATAAAATTTTATGGTATTGGACAAATCCTGAAGAGCAAAAGCGGTGGACAGCTTACAACCAAATTCCTTTCAGGAATGAACGTAGCAAAGTTGCCATATCAGTCAGACAGAAACCATAACTAAGCGATAACACATTTTTAAATAATTTTGTTTTAATTAAGTAATGTGATTATTAAATTCAAAGTACCGACCTACTACCTAAGACTTAATATAAATAGTACCTGGTTATAAATAAATGATTAGATATTACTTGGATAATAATCGTTGGGTCATTACCAATGATTAATATAAAGGCGACTTTGATTCTGTAACACTTTTTACAGGAAACAAGACCGATAGAAACATTATCCGGGTGTTCTAGTGGCCAACACTGTATTAGTACTGTAGATATTTCAGGCTTGCCTAACTGCATCCGACGCAGCCTAACGACTACATATAGTGATAACAGCCCAATTATCTATGCATATAATAAAATAGTAAAAATATTTTATCTGTACATTTAGTAATTTTGATTGAAATGGATAGAGGGACATTTAAAAAGAATAAAAGAGAGCAAAAAAATTTTGAATTTTTTGTCTTTTTGCCTGTTTGTACCTATGTATGATCACGCTTCTCTCCGAAAGTACTGAACCGACACCAATTGTTTTGTTTTAACTCGGAAGAACATCTAAAGTTTGTTTCATCAAAATCGGTTCATTTAAAAAAAGTTATCGTCTTTTGTATGAATTCAAGGATGTTTGTCTGCAAATATGTAGCAATTTAGAACGAATGCACCAAATTGGATAATGCTTTTTTTGTGTTGGTTATTGTCATGACAATCTTTGTGTAAGAGAAAAGGGGGATTCCCGGGCAATCCCCACGATAATGGGAACGAAGCCAACGCGCACGAAGTTGCGGGCTACAGCTAGTATTAACTATTATAAATATAACAATTATGTTATTGTAGGTGTGCAAGGTTGATTGACCTTGCAATCCACATTATGAAGAGGGATATAACTCTGACGTTCATTTTTCATTATTTAATGGATTTTAGCTATGTATTAGGTACATGATAAATAGCCTTCAGTTCATAACTCACATTACAATAAGTATGTGTGTTTTACTACCTTATTGTATCACCACATAATGTGGATATAAGGTGGATATTTATAATACTATTGTATTACATGCATATACATAATATTCCTAAGTACCTACCTATATAATAAACTAGTGATATAAACAGCCACTAAATAATAGAACTCGCCACTGATAGAACAGTTTAATATGTAAAATATAAACCTGATGAAATAGAAGAAACTAATCTTGAGAAAAATCTAAAAATTATAAAATCTAAAACAATAAATTTATGACACTATCACTACATAGTATAAAACAAAGTCGCTTTCTCTGTCCCTATATCCCTATGTATGCTTAAATCTTTAAAACTACGCAACGGATTTAGATGCGGTTTTTTTTAAAGATAGATTGATGATTAGACGGTTCAAAAGGAAGGTTTAGTACTACATAATAATAAAAAAAACCCTTAACTAACTCCGTAACGGTCAAACGGTAAGCACCGCCGTGCTAACATAAATGCTATATAAAAAGCATAACACTATGCGTTCTAAAGTGTAAGCTTAGGACGAACTGGGAAACACGCTCGAACGATGATGACATGTACATAGTAAAATAAAAATATGTTATCATGTTTACCTAAAGTAACATATTTTACGTCAAAACGCCAATCTGCAGAACAATGGAGATTTTCATATTTAATTAATGATTGCTTTATCACGTTTAATTTATACCAGGTATCAAGTTTATTGTATCTAGTGAATTTCATACAATAAAATAATTTAATTATTTACAATGTTAATCAAATGTTTAAGGATTCTATTTAACAATAGTTCATTTTAATGAAACAATATTATGTAGAACTGTGATGTAGTAATAATTTGTATGATATTCAAATTTCAAACAGCGAACAACACGTGTAGAATTAGGAACTTCAAACGCACAAGGGTTATTTCAAAAAAAAAGTTGTACTTTATATCAGAGAAAAGAAGAGCTATTCACTAACATTACGCGTATACGTATATAAGACAGAAGCTGGCCTCTGGCCGAGAAGGCAAGCGAGGCGTACTTGTGAACGTAAGCCCCCTAAGGATGGGGGAGAGTTATTAAAATGCAATGATTGCATAGAAAGGCGACACTATAGAGAACTTGTAGGGAGATCAAGCAGGTGCGACTGGAAAGAGATGCGAAATGCTAGTACAGCGCACTCTCCCGAGATTCGGCTCGTATAACCGAGAGGTTGGTAGAGCCATGGGAGGTGGAGGGAAGTGTCCTATGTATAACTAGATCTGACCTAAATCTACCATTTTTAGTGTAGGTATACTAAGTGTCGAAACCGCAATATTGTAGACAGTATTACTGGCCTTAGTTCTCAAATTACTAACATCGACTTAGAATTACTAACCACAAATAGGTTAAGTAGGAATATCTATCTGACACTTGTTTTTCTCATATTGAGCAAAATCGTCGCTGTTTTCTGGTTGCCTCCCAAATTTCACAGCGGGAATACAGGGCTTTCGGTTAGAAGTTTTCCCTTAAGTTAGAGTTAGACATTATTTCGGCACCAAGATTCGTCGTTTGGTTGGGAACCTCACCCACCTATTTCTGCCATACAGTACTTAGTGTTTACATTTCTGTATTCCAGTTTGAGAAGTAAGAGAAGCAGTAAAAATATTGGGTACTGTTAGCGCGACATCCTCGAGGCATGCTTACCTGACATGAATCGGTTTAAAAGCTGTGACACCAAGATCTATCGACTAAAAAATACAAAGGTCTGCATATTTTTAACCGACTTCATTGTATCTCCAATTCTCCATTCTATAAAACAGCATTTCCAATTAGAAAGGATAGAGCTTCTAACCATGGATAGAGCAAGACGGTCGCTCTATTAGGTGCATCTAGAAAGATCGTCATAAAATTAAACCCTATTCAACCCTGTAATACTTTTTTATGTCATATCAACATGGCAGGTAAGTTTCCTATACTATAAACATATTATTATGTAGTAATAACAAAATATAAATATGTTTATTTTCGGACATAATAAGTGACGATGGCAAGTAAGCCGTATTGATTGATCTTTGGTACATACTCAAAAATTTGGCGCCAAAATGGTGAAATTTGCAAAAACATGTAATACTCGTGCTAAAAACATTCGCTGCCACTTCATAGATCTACACGACTTCAGTATTATATATTTTTTACCTTAATAGGTATAATTCCTCGCTGTCAAGGACTACGCAGTTTGAAGGCTCCAATAATAAAAAGAAATCAGTTAAGTTATAGCACGAACAGACATACCTACATAATCTAAAAAAATTGTAAGTGATATATTAGCTACAGTTTATGAGATCTCTTTGACAGGCGGATAGATGGGCAGATAACAAAGGGTTAGTAATAGGGAATCTTTGTAATCTTTAGGTATGGAACTGTATCTTTGGGAATAATAAATTCACACGAAATTAACACGTAGTAAATTCGTTAGCCGCGCGAGCCATAGTGTAAAGGTATAGATAAAATGTTTACTCACCGTCGTCGTCTTTCCCCAGGCCAATGACGAGCGCGCTGCGCATCAGGTGACCCATTTTACCGATTTACTATGCTGAATTTGTGCAAAATTGAATAAAATACCAATAATATATAACTTTTCTACATATATAACAAAACTACATACACAATAACTAACTTCGCTAATAAGAAAACAAAGGATTAAGATTACATTAAACCGATAAAAATTATTACCGCCCTGGTCGGTTAGAACGGTAATCGGCTACATCTCTGCTGCCTATTAGATATTGATACGATTCTATTATAGAAGAAAGTCAAACGAATGTAGCACGTATCGTTACCGATGTATAAATGATGTAAACTGAGCGCTAACCGAAATTATAGGTCGCGTTAGCAAGATGCACAGGGGAACCGTGGAGTAGCTGTTATTAATCAAAATAACCTAAAATTAAAAGCCAAAGAAAAAATACTAGAGCAAAACAACCTGATCTTTAAAAACTACAAATTATGTCAGACGTAATAACACCCTAAATAATTGATCAGAACATTAATTGGTATTCACATGTAGAATCGGTAACGGCTAGAGTGAGAAAACTATCCTGGATCTTTAAAAACCTTAGGCACGTAGCTGACGTAATATTATTACGAAAAATTTACATATCTCTCGTTCAATCAATTCTCACATATTGTATTCCAGTATGGGGTTGCACTGGCAAGTCTAAGCTACTAGAATTAGAACGAGCCCAACGGTCATTACTAAAAATAATGTGCTTTAAGCCTTACCGCTACCCAACACACTCTCTGTACACTGAAACTAAAGTACTGACTATTAGGCAACTATATATATTACATTCTGTACTTCAACAACACAAATCAATAAAATTTATAAAAGATAACCTTGCCAACAGAAGACCAAATATAATTATTCACACAGAACCTGTCAACACTGTTTTTGCATCCAACCAAAACTATAAATTGTCTGCCTATTTGTATAAGTTATTGGACAAAAAGATAGGAATTTACGCTAAAACCCTTTATAATTGTAAATTGGCATTATCTTCGTGGTTACAAAACCTAAATTATGACGATACTGAGACATTGCTAACTCGTGTGGTTTAAATTTGGAGACATTCAAAATATTGTTGTTATAGTGCTATATTTGTGTTATATGGTCACAAGTAAATTTAATTTAAGTCATTAAGACATTTGGTGAAAGAGCGGGACTCATCAGACACAGGTTTTTTCTAACTTAATTGATGGGTCTCTGCTACCTGTGTATTATGTAATACGTTGAAAGAATAAAGAATTTTGAATTTGAATTTGAAATACGCAATTTCTTTATAATATACTTTATTCTATAACATTTTAACCATTCATTAATAAATATAAAAAAAAAAACACTTTTCCACGGAAAAAATCTTGCAAATTATATTATAAGCAACCTTGCTACGAAAGAACGACGTAGCCATATCGTAGCGGCCACATAAAATTTGTAGCAACTCTACGCACGGCGCCGTTCTCGTCAGGTATTGACTTAGCCAGCGAACAATATCAGAGTTATCTGTGTACGCGAGCCGAGCCGACGACGCAGAACAAACAGAGACGCTTCAGCGTGCTACGGATGATTAGCTAAGATTTAAGTAAATAATAATCACCAAAATTTATTTTTTATGAAAATGGACTTACACTGGTTTTTACGAAGCTTGTAAAAGTAGCTTCAGCTGCGTAGAACAGAACATTGTGTGGGTTTCATCACTACATAGTATAAAACAAAGTCGCTTTCTCTGTCCCTAAGTCCCTTTGTATGCTTAAATCTTTAAAACTACGCAACGGATTTTGGTGCGGTTTTTTAATAGATAGAGTGATTCAAGAGGAAGGTTTTTATGCCCATGCGAAGCTGGGGCGGGTCGCTAGTTTTTTATAAAGTTAAAAATTAATGGGTAAATAGCCCACTGAATATATCAAACAATAATAAAAAAACTAAAACTGAATAGGCGTAGAATTTCAATATCGGTAGGTCGACCGCCTATCTCGATTCTCTCCTCTCGTAATGGCTACTTGTATCGCTTTCGCCACATTTCGCTCCGTCTAACGCACAAAACGCTTAAAAAAATTTTTTTTGTTAACATTGGCAAACAAAAATTTTTTTAAAAGCTTTTTGTGCGTAAAACGGAGCGAAATATGGCGAAAGCAATACAAGTAGCCATTACGAGAGGAGAGAATCGAGATAGGCGGTCGACCTACGGATCATTTTTGTCAGAGATATCTAGCCTACATGGAGAAAATAAAATTACGAAATGTACAACATGGTATCTTTATTAGCTGCTGCTGTTTTTATAGAATATTTTGCTTTTTACGTTTAGTTTGTTATAATGGTGTATCTAGGACACAAATAGATCGGGGAAGGGACGGCGTAAGGGATTCCGAGCAAATTGACCTAAATTCCGACGAGAAGGCCCCGGCTGTCATAATTTCACGCCTAATTAACTTTGTGATCAACAAAATTGCTATATTTACGTTACATTTTTGTAGTTATAGATTTTAATGTTAACATTATTTATCTACTAGCGACCCGCCCCGGCTTCGCACGGGCATAAAAACCTTCCTCTTGAATCACTCTATCTATTAAAAAAAAACCGAATCAAAACCCGTTGCGTAGTTTTAAAGATTTAAGCATACAAAGGGACATAGGGACAGAGAAAGCGACTTTGTTTTATACTATGTAGTGATAGTGATATTTAAAGTAATCTTAAATTGTGTTTCAACAAATCTTTTTTTATTTTAAACAGTCGTGTCTCTCGTCATTGCCCAGACAAAAAGTCTTATTGATCATATTATCTAATTTAAACTCATATTTACCATGACAATGACTCATCCAGATGCTGTTTCGTGACAATTGCACCATTTCAAGCGTGTATTTCGACACTATTTCAATGGCGCTGTGAGAATATATGATATAAGGGCGCTGTAGGTATACCTCGGTTTTTTGCCTAATTCAAATTAGAAATTATAAAAGAATTTGTTCCACACATACCTAAGGAAACTCTTTCTTGTAAACCTATCAAGCGTCCTGTCAAAAAAAAAAGAAGTATAAAAATATAGTAAAAAGTATTTCGAAAGAGGATTGCAAAAAATTACAACACATATTTTAATAACTTTTTTCACAAAAAACAAAAACCGACTTCTATTTGTTTACTGGGGCAAACTTGAACTTTGTCAAATTAGAATAACTTAGACACCTAGGAGTGCAGGGTCAATTGACCTAGTACTCCAATAGACTTCAAATAAACGATAACTAGTGGCAGTGCCCCATATTTGAAACAATGATACCAAGGCATACAGGGTTGATTGACCACTATGACACCACAGTGTGCAAGGTCAACTGAGCTTGTTATAAACACCCATATGAGTTACATCGAGCGTCAAGTATAACCGTTACAGCGGCCGTAAGGGGGTTCTAAAAAGCTAAAACCGGGGAATGTAGGGTCCATTGATATTACAATTTACTTCATTATCAAACAAGCAACTGTAATGTGTACACATACGAAAAATCAAAAAATGCTCATATATTCTTAGCCGATTAACGTTTTCCAGTTATTTTGATTTTAAAAGTACTGCACCGATTTTGATAAACTTTCTTTGGGACAAAATTGAAACTATATCCATTCAAACAAAAAAATAATTATCAAAATCGGTTCAGAAATGACGGAGATTTGAGGTAACAAACATTAAAAAAAAGTCAGCCGAATTGAGAACCTCCTCCTTTATTGGAAGTCGGTTGAAAAGTGTTTTAGGATGTAAAATCCCTAACCTAAGTCATACTGCAGCAAAGAAGAGCAGTCAGGTTATTTTTTTTTTTGCATAATAAGAAGAAGTTGTTGTTTCAATTTCAACTGGTACCGAATATATTCCAACAAAATTAAAAGAATTAGCAGTGTATTGTTTGGTAATCGTTGCTATGGTTTCGACCTTGCTAAACATCGCATCCGAATTGGTATGCAAATGATAGGAAATAAGTAGTGTTTCATCGCTACTTATCTTTGAAGGTGAAGGACACAGGCACGCCACACAAGTCTCGGTCATTGGGCGATTCTGCATTGTAGGTATTAAGACTAAAAGTTGTAAGTATTTATTTTACCATGTACAGTCGCGAGCAGATAAACCTGACCCCCAGGTCATTATGGTAGGTGTGGTCGGTATTTTCTGTCACGACTGTACTTGGCTAGCCAAATATACTTATAACTATGTACTATAGCTACTTACTAGCCACTACTCTACTCTTTTTTACCGTTCTTACCTTTGATTCGTAGGATGACTGGAAGATATCTGTGTACAATCAATATTTTACACACAATAAATAGGTATAGACATCTGGCTATGCTTTTTGGATAAAATAAAGTAGATACCTCAAATTCATCCCAATTTTTTATTTTAATAACTTGTTGTTTTTTTGCCTAGTGCAGCAAAAAATAATAAGCAATTTCACTTTCAGGTTTTGTGAAAAATCCAGGGCCTGGTTACTTATTAACTTTGTTGACTGTACTTGTACGTGTATATGTATATTAATTCTAAGCGAATTTACTGTATGTAACAAGTGAGTAAGGAAAAATGTCTAAGAATGCATACAGTATCTTAGATAAATGACCCAAGGCAATATAATAAATAAAAGAAACAATTAGACAATATAAAATTTTAAATAATAAAATTATATAAAATAAAAACTGATTTAAAGAACAAACAACATACAGTCTAATAAATATTATGTAACTCCCGACAGCCCAACTTCCGCAAACAAGTAAGCATTGTACTCAAAGTATGTGTCAAGTTCCCACGCGCCAATGTACACATCTAGCAACTTTTCGTCCCTGCAGTGAGCAATGTTTTCTGAAACAAAAATCAGTACTTAGGTATATTTGGGCAAGCTTTTAAAATGACTGTCTATTTATTTATTGTGTGCTTATGTGAAATTGTAATTAATTTCTTTTAGTCTATAATTATAAATTTAAACAAAATAATAAGAAAACTTAGTCTAAAGAATAACCTAAAAACTATCTACAGTTTGAGGCAACGTGCCCAAAATGCTGGCAGCATTCCCTCTCTGGATCCCAATACTAATTTTTTGTCCAAGATATAAGCCAGCATTCTGGTCACGAGTTGCCTCTTTAACCTTCCTCGACAAATCTTTAAATATTTCAAAATTAATTTATTAATTAATTTCATTTTGATTCATATGGTGTTTATAGATAGATGATTTTTGGGTTGAAAATTTTACTATTATTTTAGCAACAAGAAGGCCCTTACTGGACATAGAACTCACAATCAAATACCATATTGGCCCTGTTTATTTGCTCAGCAGAGCAATTATGACCTTCTTTACCCTTAATAATAATAATTAAGTTACAAGCAAAATCTTGTAGTAATAAAAATCAGTGTCAGCAGACTTGTAGCCAAAGAGCAAACTCAAAGATTATGTACTAAAATTGTTCTCACAATTGAAAAAAATACTTTTATCTTTGAGTCCACTATTCTTTTGAGTAATTTCACTTGCAACACAAAAAATAATTTATAAATAAATAAATTACTTTCGTTTATTTTACATACGAAATGCTCACCTGAGATTACTTGTTTCAATTTATATTCTTTTTCCAATGATATACACATCCTTTCAACACTTTCTAAAATTTCTTTAGTTGTCCAAGTGAAGATTAGTGGTTGGTCAATTGGTGGTAACTTGGAAAGTGACTTTAATTGATTATTTAGCAATATCACACCTGGATAAAAAAAAATTGTATTTATTATGAAGTTTTACAGCAAAATTGCAAAGATGAGACCAAGGAAGGCTTTGGTGGAACTGTATGATATGTACCATGTACAGTTAAGCCCGGAATCATCTTTAATAGTAGACAATCAAGTTATTCAAACCTGCAATTACTTAATCAAACTTAAAAAACTAAAAAAAACAACCAATTTTTTAAAAATTTATACGAAACATGAAATTAGTAATTTTTGTAACAAAGATTCTCTAATAATAACTCATACCTATTTACAAGTTGTTTATACAGATAACAAAACTTAACAACAACTAGCTATCGCCCGCGGCTTCGCCCGCGTGGGGATCGGTTATGGCAGCCAATAGCCTGTGAATGCCCTTGTGTATTGTTGTTATTAATTACATGTACTGTTTACTTTATTGCTTCAATTACTTCACATTTGATGTTTCAAAGTAGGGAAATTTCACACATATTGAGTTAGCCCTAAAAAAAAGATACTTAACTCAACGATACTATATTTTATGGCAAATACATATATAGATCAATATGCAATCAGAAAAAGATCATTTTTCATCTTGACCTGACCAGGGATCAAACCCAGGACGGACGGTCGCAAAGCTAGTGGAGAAAGTAGAAGCATATTCCTAACGAGTTCAAAAACATAAATAAACAGCCACAAAAATAATGACATACTTAGATAAAAAGAAATTACCATCTACAACATCCTTCATGCTATTGACGGCTTCAAGAAGGCCCTCTGTTAAGGGTTTCAATTGATGTGGATAATAATCATCTGTGCATTCAAACAATTTTAATGCACTTATGCCTCTACAAAACTTTGAGCCATTTTCTCTTACACGAGTCCAATCCTTTAGTAAGCCATGAAGGGTAGATACATGTGTGAACACAGTTTTCGAAGTTCCAGGAAAGTCTTTGTTTGGAGTTGTTATTTCTGAAAACAATATTTAATATCTTTAGAATTAACTATTTTCAACAGTAAAATAATAATATGTTGTATATAACCTTTACCTCTAGGTGTAAAGTTTTGCACAGGAGACGGGCTGCTGAAAGGAGTTTGAGCCATTCTTAAAATAGATTTAATTACATACACATATATGTTATAGTTATTATCAAAATAATCTTTAAAATTATGTTTTATTTATAAATAAACAAAAACGAAAACAAGTACGGAACTACTGGAAAATACGAAATGTAAACAAAACAAACCAAACCATGCATGATCAGCTTAGATGACAGCTGTATATTTAGACGAAGTGACTATGATTTTTTATAATTATTTTACGGGCCTGGAGGGTCCATCTCCTAAAACCATGCAAGAACGATTGAGTAAGGGAGATGTCACTTTACATCATGTATGCTCTGTCCCGCTTACTCACTGGATCTTGCATGGTTTTAAAAGACGGTAGTAACCCCACTTTAATTTTTTTAATAGGTAAGATGTATATCTATAGTGAGTATCGTGATCGTGACATACGTAGTATCTCTTTTTAGTTTTTAGTTTGTGATCGTGACAAGGGTAGGGTAGGCTACTACCATCTCTTAAAACCATGCAAAATCCAGTAAGGGGGATATCGCCTTACATTATGTATCGCGCTGTCTCGCTTACTTACACAAGACAAGCCAAACACATTTTTATCTGTGTTATTATTTGAATGAATGACATTTTTCTTGTCCAAGTTTATAGGCCTGCTAAAACAGATCATGGTAACTGCCGGCGATGCGTGGCATTGGCTAAGGCATTATGTCAATGTCAGTGTCATGTCAGTAAACAAAGACATCTCCAGCATCTATTTAGTTTAGTTTGTGATCTCCAGTACAGATTAATAGGCCGGAACTTGGATGTTTAATTTTTTTGTGGTGTTTTCCCAATTCCCTCATTGTTTCAGATTTAATTTTAAATTTATTTGTTAACATAGGGATCTAAATTTATATCTTGTGAAATAGTTTTATGTATGCCGCATGTATGGTTTGTGTTAACGGGTTTGAAAACATTATATCAGTTACAGTAACTTCCTACATATAGTTTTAAATAACCACTTGCAATGTCAGGACCCGTTCAAGACGTTGTGGAAGAAGACGCTGCAGACTTGCAATTTCCTAAAGGTATGAACCATTGTAAAGGGTACTTTGTCAAAACTGAAGAACTTGAACTTGTTTACGTTCCTAATGTTTTTTTCAGAATTTGAGAATGCGGAGACTCTTCTTATATCAGAAGTAGATATGTTATTAGAGCATAGAAAAGCACAAAATGAATCTGCTGAAGAGGAACAAGAATTCTCAGAAGTTTTTATGAAGACGCTCACTTATACCAATATGTTTAAAAAATTCAAGAATAAGGAAACAATCGCTGCAATTCGGAAGTATGTTATTTTTATCATAGTTGACTTTATGTGACACTGCTGTGCAATTACCTCTGATTATTTTATTTTGGATGATTTGTTTTGAGTCAACCCTGTAAATTTTCACTCAATTTAATTTAGTAGTCTCTATGCCTATCTGTAAAGTTTTGCATTGCTATTAAATGTGGTGGTGGATTCCACCTAAAAAAGCCTTTCTAATCAGGTTTGACATCAAGCAAGCAGTCATAAAAATAATGCAGATTCTTATGTTAGTACCACAGAATTAGTAATAGAGGTAGTACTTCCCTCATGTTGGTAAAAAAAAGTATTTTTTCCACCTATAATGCTTTATCTTTGGGACCTGCACCTTGTGATGATGATAGATGGAAAACAAATAAGATGTCTTGTTTAAGAAGAATCTGGGCTCCAGTCATACAGTTTAAGATGCAACCAAGAAAATGATAGGATGATGATGACTAGTCCTGCCTACCTGTTTTTAAAAACTATTCCATTTATAAGTACTTACCAAATTACTTTTTTATTAGTAATTGTTGAGGTAGTTTAGTTTTATATGTACCCACATATATAATAAAGTCAGTCTTGGTCTAACTTGCCTTTTATTCACAACATGGTGACAGCGGTTGTGTAAAATATTCATAATAAGTGTAGGAATTACGTATAATTAGTGTAAATAGTGTTCATAAAAAGTGGGAGCTACAAATTTTTTGATTTAAATATGGAACACGCAAGGCCGCCATCGGAATTATGTTTGGAAGGTGGGCCGGCAAACCGCGCCGAGGCGTGGCGAAAATGGCACAAACAATTTGTGGTGTTCCTTAAAGCATCAGGAGTTTACAAGGAAACGAGTGATGTACAAGCCAGTTTACTCATAAATTTGATAGGCTCAGAAGGTTATGACGTGTATACAACGTTTAAATTTGACAAGGAATCTGAACGCGAAGACCTCGATAAGCTGGTAAATAAATTTAACGAGCATTTTGGGACGAAACAGAATACTACAATGGCTCGTTTCAAGTTTTTTACGAGAAATCAGGAGAACGGAGAGTCAATCGATGAATACGTCACGGCATTAAAGCTTTTATCTCAGCAGTGTCAGTTCGAACATCTCGAAGACGGCCTTATACGTGATCGTATAGTTTGCGGCGTAGTCGACGGAAAACTACGTGACCGATTGCTCAGGGCCGATGACCTCACTCTCGCTAGGGCCGTTAAAATATGCCAAGCCAGCGAAATGTCTACAGAAGAGAAAAGGCAGATAGAAGGGGCCAAGACCGATGGCGGTGCGTCGTCGGTAGCCGTGGATGTGGTGTACGGCGGCGCAGGGGCAGCGCGCGGCGGCTGGGGCCGGCCGCGCCGGGGACAGCAGCCGGGCGGCGGCGGGCCGGGCGCCCGGGCCACGGCGGCGGCGGCGGCATCGCGGTCTAGTGATATGGTTAGGCGCGCGTGTCGAGCGTGTCTGAAAGTGCAATGTGACGGCGGGTATCGGTGTCCGGCTAGAAATGCTCAGTGTTATTTGTGTAGTGAAAAAGGACATTTTAAAAGTGCGTGCCCTAGACGGAGGGGCAGAGTAGATCAAATACAGGAAGAAGCGACGGCTGACGACCAAGATTTATACTTCGTGTCTACAGTGGACAATATCGGTGATGGTATGGACTGCAACAAGTGGTATGAGACTTTATCATTATATAATAATGGCTTGAAAGAAAAATTTAAACTTGACACAGGATCAGATTTAAATGTTATGTCTATGAAAACATATTGTAATTTAGGTTTTAATATGTCCAACTTGATATCAGACAATACTAGAGCCTTATCGTTTTGTGGCAATTTAATTCCTGTCATTGGTTCGTGCCATATTAATTGGTTGTATAAAAATAAGTTATATAATTTACGTTTTGTTATATCTAAACATAACTGTCAGAGTGTACTTGGAAAGTTTTCATGTGAGAAATTAGGCTTGATACAGCGTGTTTTTTCAATAAATTTTGAACAATACAATGACTTGTTTATTGGGTTAGGAAAACTTTCAGGTAAATATAGAATAATAACAATACCGGGTGCGCATCCGTCAGTCTGTCCAGTTAGAAAAATACCAGTCGGTGTACGTGATAAGTTACGTACTGAATTAGATCGTATGGAGAATATGGGAGTCATTAGAAAGGTGGTGCACCCGACCCCGTGGGTGAACGCAATCGTAGTGGCTGCAAAGAAGGATGGCAGTATTCGTGTGTGTCTTGACCCGCGTCCCTTAAATAAAGTAGTGCGCCGCGCACACTATCCGTTGCCGACGCTTACCGATATTGCCACGAAACTAGAAGGAGCCCGATACTTTAGTAAATTAGACGCACGATCAGGATTTTGGATGGTGCAATTGGATAATGATAGTGCAGACCTATGCACTTTTGGGACACCTTTTGGTAGATACCAATTTTTGCGTTTACCTTATGGCATTAATTGCGCATCTGAAGTTTTCCACGAGAAGATTCGTCAAATATTAGAAGGTCTAGATGGTGTTGAGTCCTTCATCGATGACGTCATCGTTTGGGGATGTTCAATTTCTCAACATAATGAAAGACTGAAACTTTTACTTGATAGGGCACGTCAGGCTGGTATAAAATTCAATAAGGAAAAATGTGAGTTTTGTGTTGAAAAGGTAAGTTACCTCGGTCATACTTTCAGCGCCAATGGAATGCAAATAGATGAGAGTAAACTAAAAGCTATTCATAATATGCCTAGTCCCCATGATAGGCCTTCACTCGAGCGTTTTCTGGGTATGATCAATTATTTGTCAAAATTTATACCTCAATATTCAGAGTTCTAAAAATGAAACGGTATTAGATAAACAGGTGCGCGGTGACGATGAAGACTGGTCCAGTGCAGAAAGCGACAACAACAACTCGGACGAAACCTATACATTCACTAGCGGGGACGGGTCGCGACTTTCTGACATACCTCCTGATAACAATGAGCCAGAGCGCATACGCAGACAGGCGGCTGATGCGGCCCGTATTAATATAGCAAAAATGTTAAATACTAACAAATAAGCATTATGTATATGTACTTAGTATGGGTAATATTTTGTATTTTTTTTACGTTTTTTTTAAATCTTTGTGTATGTCATCAGTTAGAAACTGTTATTAAGGATAGAGTAAACTAGAAAGAAGTGTGGCACGCCCACCTTGATTGTTGTTGGACTAATAACATATTTTTGATTTATATATCTTAAAAATATAAGAAATTAAGTTTTGCTTTGATGGGGGAAGATGAGGTAGTTTAGTTTTATATGTACCCACATATATAATAAAGTCAGTCTTGGTCTAACTTGCCTTTTATTCACAACAATTGTAACTTTGACTTTCAATTAGTAACACCTGGTGGCCTACTATCATCTCTAAAAACCATGCAAATTCCAGTAAGCGAGACAGCATGATACAAGATGTAATGCAACATCCCCCTTACTCACTGGATCTTGCATGGTTTTAAGAGATGGTAGTAGCCACCCTGAATCTTTTGAATATTCCATTCATATTAACACTTGTTTTAGTATGATTGCAGTAAATTTTCTTAAAGCAAATTTTCATTTTAGCCTTCTTCAATCCAAAAAACTTCATAAGTTTGAAGTAGCAAGTCTTGCTAATCTATGTCCAGAGACACCGGAAGAAGCAAAGGCCTTAATACCCTCTCTAGAAGGAAGATTTGAAGATGAAGAACTTAGAATATTACTAGATGATATTCAAACAAAACGAAGTTTGCAGTATTAGGCTAAATTCCATTTTAATATAAACATCAGCAATCAAAATGGTGTTTTTTTTTTCAATTTATCCATAATTATTACCTTTATCCCAGTCTTACTTCTTATACATGGTATAGCCATGTTTTGTTCATTGTTACACAGAGAAGAACTGGTTTTATTTACACCAAATTCAGCTAGCTCTATCCAAATGGTCAAGGGTAAAGATAAGAATAAGAAGCTAAATAAAATACTTGTTTTAAATCAGTCTGTATATTGGATATGTCTGCAATACAGCAAGATACAAGTGAAAACAGGTAAAAGTGATAAAATATTGGAAACAAAAATAGTAATTAGAATTTCTTCTCTGAAACAAAACTTTAATAAAACCATTCTTATCATTACTTAAAAAAGTAGATACTATTAATATTGATGTTATTTAATGCCTCTAACTAAACAAGCCTTTTGTTGCGCATTACATGTAAAAAAACTAAATGAATTTTTTTATCAATAAACCTCAACAATTTTAGATAACTAAAACTCAACAACCCTTTGATAATTTTCTTATTTCCTAATTTTGTTGCCTAAACATTATTCTTTAACAAAATGCGGAACAAAAGGCTTGCCAGAATTATAAACTTATATCAATGGGCACTTTTGGTTTAGTTTATGTTAGTATTTAATCTAATATCATAGTAATAAAAATTACAAACTTATCATTAATCTAAAAGCAATTTTAAAATAATATTAACTGTCTATAAAAGAATTATTAAATCTAAATCCTAGCCATGTTACTTTTTACACCTCGTACGACTTCTCCAGCCAACATATAAAAATATCTTATGTACTTTTTAAAACATTTGGGACACCCAAATAAAGATGTTTCAAGTCACTGTTTAGCGTTCGCGTCACCAAGTTGTAAACATCTTTCAAGGCTCCCTGACCACATTGTCTGTGGTTTCTTTTATATTAAGGGACCGTTTTATAGCACACATTTATTAACAGCTAATAATTTTATGGGTCACTTTATTAAAAAATTACTAATCCTTAAATTAGGTAACATTTTATTGGGAAATAATTACATAAATACTAAATTACAACCTGGACCTGTGACATAAGTGTTGTATATTGTTTAAAAAGCATGATATTGTTTGTATTCCGAAATGTGGGATTCTAAAAGCGCCATGGAAGCTGATAGGAAGCAAGGCAGATATAAAGCATAAAGCTTACACTATTATAAGTGTTCATAATGAAAAACGCGCAGCTGAATGCGTCCACTGATTGAACGTACATATCTTAAAACATTCATAAATATAACATCAAAAAGGTTGGGGTTTAAATTGTAGGTTTGCTAGTTTATTCCAATATTACAGCTACATATTGCACTTATTCCAGAACAAACTATTAAACATCCGGATTTTAAATACTGGCTCGGTTTTCTTCCATGTTTCAACTTTTACCACTAATATATACGAAATGTGTATGACAATGAAATAAATTATTTGAATATCACTCAAAAGAAATACCTGCTTATACTAGCACTGGACTATGGTTAAGCAGATCTCAGTTTAGACATTCAAAACTGCGCCCAAGTCGCAACGAGGCCAATGTTTTGTAAACCCAGCTGTCACAAGTCACTGTACACGCCTACGATACGCAGCACCTTCAACAACACTTCACAACTCACGGACACTGCTCACTGTGCAACTTGTCTGTTTGTGTTCAATGTACATCACCTTTATAGCCGAATCACCTAAGTTGTAAAGTCAGATTACCATCCATATTCAAACGATTCACATATATATCACATTCATTTACTGAATTTTACTGAATCATCAATATATACTAATATAGATAAGCAACTAGAAATATTACAATCACAATACATTTCAAATTCGGCATGTATCATAAGTGGCTCATAATAAAGATTTGATTTGAGCAATGATAGATTCAAAATACACTATTCTCCAAAGGTGAGCCATCCAAAATATATATTTGCCGTATCATCTTTTAATAAATATTAAAAAATTATTGCGTACGTCCAAAAGCAGATCTAACTATTTTTTATGTAAGTTGTCAACATTCTACTTAATCAGTCTCGATGTTGAAAATGCATTTTGGCCAAAATGAGAGATCCAACTGGCATGGTCCGTGTTTTCCTAAACGAATGGTATAAAAAGCAATACCATAATACACGTTTCGCAATACCTGATACAGATACTAAGACATCAACTTCTTTAACTTCACTTTTTTTTAACTGGGCTCGAACTCAAACTTACTGAAATTTCACTCAGTAATAGATGGTAAGTTTTTGATTTCCAGAAACGATTACAATATTTTTTTAGGAATTCCAAACAGGCACTTTGTTTAGTACAACTACGCATTGTCGAGATACCTGTATCAAAGTATGAATAAAGTTTAAAAATTTCAGTCTATATTCTTACATTTTCTTTTTCAAATTCCTCAAGTTAAAGCTCTTTACAATAGAAAGTCTGTCAAGCGATTGATCGTGATGACCACAAAATAAAACAGAATCTGGCCGTCTAAGAAATTTGGTCCAAGATTTTTCGAAACACTTAACAAAAGTTAACTTACATTGATAATCAAATGTCACTAAATGATTATTCTTATAACAATACAATCACTCTTGCTGTTTAAAGTAGTGTTATGTACATAATTTTAAATAATACATAAAATGAGATCAAATATATATCCAGTCATAACAAATGAGATGGTTTAGATGGAGGTAAAAAAAAATACAAAATAATGTAACTTAATATCCATTTTCCATATTATTACTTAACATACCTATCACTTCAGCGCAAATTATGAAAATTACATTGCTTTGGTTCTTTTCATTATTCACATTAAATGTTTTTTAATACAAGGTATATTTTTTATTTACTTACAATTTGATAAAAATTGACAATATGGCATTTCTCCAAGTGTCAAAGAGCCTGCAGTCGAGCGTCCGCCGGAAACTCGTAACTATTATCATTATTGTCATAATGGAGTATGAAACACAATAAAAATGTAACTTTACGTCCAAACCCTACTCTAATCCTGTAGGTGTAAAGCTGTTTGAAACAAAGTTGCGTATAAACTGTTGTGACACATACTGTACAAATGAACAGCCGTTGCCGTTTAGTTAATTGAATCTATACATACGTCATACATATAAGTACCTAACCTAACATTATATCCATATTTCAAAATGGACTCGAAACCATTTATAAAAGGCATATAAATTTCCAGACAATAAAATTAAAATTGTTGTCAAATCATCAGGTTGTTTAAGTCAATTTAAGGATATTACATATGAAACATAAAACAAAATTTGTACAATTGTGTTGCAGCAGTCAAAACAAATTAAATATGAAGATATAAAAGTTACATCTTAAATATTTTGTTTTCTCTACTTACACATTATAACACCTCTCCATACAATTATGGGAATTGACAGATATGGATTATTCATTAGGTTTAGGAGGTAGAAGATGTATACAATAATAATGATGTAGGTCTGAATCAAACAGCAACAGATGGCTAAAATTTATAGTTGACAGACTAAAACTGTACCATTAAATATTCCCCTAATTGCACCTAAGTATGTATTTATACATATTGTCAAGACTATGATCCAAGAAACAGAGATATGTGTTATATCAACATTAAATTAGCTGAGTGGTTTGCTCAGAGGTAATATGAGAGATTTGATGGCAATGGCAAGATTTGACAGACAAATCGACAATAAATCAGAATTTTAGATTAAATATTTGATTTTAAAGTTTTGGTTAACAGCCAACACAAATTATAAGGTAATTTTATTTAAGTAAAAAACCGCGGTTCCATCAATAAAATTCTTATCTTGAGAAGTACAAAAATACTCGAGATTGCCTCTAAATGTAATGATTGCACGTATTCCAGATTTCACAAGATAGCAGAAAGGAAGTATGTCAGAATTGAATGTCAGGCAACATTCAATTTTAAGTTGTTTTAGGAAATCAAACGCAGCATTTTGATATTGTGAGCTTTTACATACCTATTTAACGTGAAACTAATAAATCTGTCTTTCTACACTTTGCATATCTGCCTTTATGCACTATTCCACAGCAAAATTTGGATTACCTAGAGTAGCTAATGCAGCAATACGGTAAATGTATAATTCATCACTAGCTCTAGTTGCTGCGGAATTGTACAGATACTAATTTCACGAAATAAACACCTCACAATTTTTGGGTGGAGTATTCCCTTGCGCGTAATATGGTGCACTGGTTATAAAAATTAAGGATCTGAACTCATTAACGTTACTTTATAACATTAGAATAAAGCCGATTACCGATTTTGTTTAATGTGTTCTGAGACGGTTGGATGGTAACTAAATAGATGTATGCTATGCATAATTCTGTTTACGGGTACAGAATTAAGTCCAGGGGTTTTAGGGAGTCATAATATATAGTTCATGGGGGATGAATTTAGTTGAAACCTAGAATTAGCTGCCATTCGTTGACAATAACAAATTTAATTCGCGATCTCACCCGTATAGGTACGTGTTTGCATACAAACTTATTTAGGATATTACTTTTAGTTACTGGGCGAAATTGGTAAAAAAAACTAGCTTCTAAAAGTTTTCCATCATTTACTATAAACCACGGTAAACAACGGTTGAAAACTAGTTTTTTTACCATTTTTACCTATCACCAATTACTTTTATTGTTGATATTAGAAAAAATTGACACCAGTCGACCTAAACAAGTGATGAGAGGAGAATTTTTACCGTGAATATTATCGTGTAATTTGTCATCACCAGCCCTGATCGGGGCGCGCCATGTAGCGCCCCCTAGGAGTGGTGCAGGGAGTGCGCGTGCGGCGACGGCGGCGCGGGCTGCAGCGGCTGGAAGGCGGAGCCCTGCGACGGCCGCAACGTGAACCCGCCCACGGCCGGCTTTAGCACCAACACTGGTTCGGAATACGCGCCCTCGCCCGCTTTCAGGTTCACCTAGTGCACAACGGATTACCCATTTATATTGCTAAAAAAAAACTTACAGAATACAAAAACATAATAAATTATGTTGTATTCATAAGCCTATTATGTAAAGCAATATATAATTACGAAATTGAGATTATTTCCATTTTGTCATAACACATTTCAGTTATTTTGATTTAAAACACTAAAAAACTAAAACGATGTAATCATTCAAACACAAAACCAATTTTTATAAGTATATGTATAATAACAAATTATTATTACCTTTTCACAACCATCGGGCGGTTCGCGAGCAAGAAAACGATTAATTTGTGGTGAAGTGCCCAATTTAGAACCGTCCAAATCTGGCGATGAACAAACACTGCCACCTGAAAATATATCAATTGAAACTTGTATTAAATATCTGAATTTACAACTCAATTGGAATATAATGAATACCTACACTAAACTTCAAATAAACTACTTTTGTAAACCAACGTTTTATTGTGCACACTTTATATTAATCAAATAGATACTTCTACCTAAAAAAAGTCCAAGTATTTTATTACAGCTTGGCGATTCAAAAATATTTTGTTTATATATTATCACGATGCTAAGTTAACTTATTGTATAATGAAAAATGACACACAGAATTAGAGAAATCAGAATTAGAAATAGAGAAAACAGATTGTCTGATCCCATGCTATAAAAGTCACGTTAAGCCGTTGGTCCCGAACGCAATCTAGTAATCGCTAAAAGAAAAAAAACTTAATGCCAAGTGTCGGAACACAGCATATGCATGATCAAATGCAGCTTGAAATTTGACATTTATTGGTTATAATCAAATCGCACAAGTAGTTTATTCTCTACGAGAGGGTTCAAATTGTATCTGTGTGAAATTTTTCAACATATTATCAACATAAAAACATAAACAAATCTAATTTAAAAGCAGCAAATATAAAAATGATTTGAAATAAAATAAAAACTAATGAAAAAAAACATGCTGGGAGAACGAAATCATTCCTGTGCTTTGTTCTAAATATTGCTGGGGATCTAGAAGCCTTTAATATGTTTAAAAGACCTGTAGCAAGCAGTTCCGCGGAACCCTCACTGGATAGCGACCCTCGGGATGGTGGATCTATGCCCACAATATATTGATTTATATCTCACAATAAAATATCGACACATTAGGCCTTTGTCCAGTAGTGGGACATATTAATAGATGGCAATAAAGACATCCGAATAATAACATTAAAAGGTGGCCTGCATTTATACTAAGTTAGTGCAAGTTGGCGTATCAATAGAAACAAACAGGCTTTTGTAAGCTTACAACACTGAATGTTGTATTTGCGTAAGTAATCAACCTTAACATCAATAAAATAATTTATAAGTAACTAGCTATTGCCCGGGCCTCCACTCCCGTGGGAATTCCGGGATAAAATATAGCCTTTGTGTTGTTCCAGGGTCTAAGCAATCTCCATTCCAAATTTTAGTTAAATCATCAATTCAGCCGTTTTCCTGTGAAAGAGTAACAAACATCCTTACAAACTTTCGCGTTTATAATATTAGTAGGATTAATTGGATCACAGCTGTTGTTAACTTATCAAGGTCATGAGCTTCTTAGCTCTGTTCAACTTAGAAATGTTATAATTCAAGTAGAAACTGCGCTTTTGACATGGGAAGCACACTTTGTACAAGTTTCCAGTTTAATAGTACATTGCAGGCTTGCATCACCTGACTGTCTGATAAGAAAGAGAATTTTGTGCTTTGAAAAGTATGGTACGCCATCAGTTCTGGTTCAAGAAAACCCATCACAGGCTGAGAATGGTTTCAAAAAAGTCTGAAACCAGACTATCTCAGGGTCATACAAAATGAATGAATGAATCATATTTATTGAGAATAAAAAGAACTTGATGTATGGGCACTATTTAACTTAAAATTGGCTAGCACCTTTCCTGAATTAGTCTGTTTGTTTTTAAGATCTGGTCTCCGCCAGCGCAATATGGTAGCCACAGTAAAAATAAATTTGAGCCTTCCTGTGTACTTATCAAGTCTTGGATAAAAAGCACCAATGCACCTGCCTCTATGGAAGAGTCTTAGACTTGCCTTTTAGTATCTAATCAATCTAAGCATTTTCCCAGTTGAAAACCTAAATCAATTGCTTTAGAGCCCAGACACAGCTATAGACATAGCCTCACCATGCCTAGACATATTTATATAGCATCTCATTTACTTTGCATTTGCAGACAAAAATAATTTCCTCTACCTGATGAATGATTGGTGTGGCAGAGATCATGTGGCGTTTGTGTGTTGACCGAGCGTCTCAGTAGCTCTGCTAATGGGGCTCGATGACCTTCTGGAGTCACCTAAAAATAAAGAATAATTAATGCGGTCTGTAGTAATTCCGATCGCGCAATCTGAAAACACTTATGTAGTTGCAAACCTCAGGATTGAGGAACTGATGAAGAAGATGAAGTGTAACTATAAGTTGGTTAAGAAAAATATTTTCTTTTATTTAATACTAGCTGTTCCCCGCGGCTCCGCCCCGCGTGGGACTCGATTATATCGCGCCCAAAAGTAGCCTATGTTTGACCTCAGGTTGTTAACTACATCCCTACCAAATTTCATCACAATCGGTCCAGCAGTTTAGCCGTGAAGAGGTGACAGACAGACAGACAGACAGACTTTCGCATTTATAATATTAGTATGGATTAACCAGGTAAAGAAAGATTTTAGGCTAAAAGCTTTGTCTCATTGACAGGCAAAACTACAGGGCAAGTTTGTCTTTTGAAATAATTATCTAAAATGAACACATCTTTTTGTTACTACTTAGGTCTTATCAATCAACAAAAACTATTTCAATAACATACCTTATCTCGTAGCCGGTCAAGATGAGAAGTTTGAGTGCCACTTGCTGGGTACAACACCAGTTTCTCAATCTCCTGGTTAAGACCCTCTACTGATGAGCGTGCTGCTCGTAGTGGGATGCTGCCTGTGCCAAATCTTGACCCTAGAAAAATTATATCAACTATAACTAACCTTATCGGGATAAACAATACTATTTTATCCGGTCATAGACAAATGCCAGTGTCAGTTATTAAAATGTAAAAGAGAAACAAATATCCATACATCCACACTCACCAACATGGTAAAATCATTATAGGGTTTCGAAAGATATTTTGATGATGATTTACCAACTCAACGTTATGTTGCTGTTTAGCTCCTATCACTCTTAAATGGCAATCAATCAATCTAGAATAGCGAAGTAGTATGGTGTTAACATGTATCAAACACAAAAATATGAAACGTGTATACATAATGATTGAACCCTGTAGTTATGTTGTAATTATAATAGATTCCCGTAAAGAGTTTTGGTTGGATTATGGTACTGAGATACCTTGGGAAAACTAGGAACAAAAAGGTATCTTACAGTATCCTGGGCTCATTGATTGCCCTGAATCTCCAGATGCGGATGGTTTGTGTGTCCGTTGTAGGCGGCTGCGGCGGAAACGGTCCAGCTTGTCCTCATCAGAACTCCTAGAGGATCGTCCAGATGCTCCACCACCTTCGTCGGTCTATGATAAGAACAGTTGGTATTAAGTATCTAATTAATTTTACACAGATGATTAAGATTAGAGTTATGATTATAATGATTAGAGCTTTATACAAAATTATTTTAACAAGAAAATGACTATGATACTAATGCAGATTTTAGCAGTAGTTGGAAAAGATGACCTATGAACTTCCTGATCAGTAAATCCAAGCTGCTTTATTGAGTATAGTTATAAGTGTGATAAAATACTCATTTTTTTAACAGACTTCCATAGTATAAATATATATGATGAGCTCGAGCACTCAGCAATAGAAGTAGCTTTGTAGATATTTATATGCAATTTATTTTATTATCCCTCAAAACATGCTCAATGGCTAATCCCTGTTAGAGTATTGATTAATACCAAAACAAAACATACTTGAGTAGATTTATCAACTTGCAGCTGGCCTGCATATAGGTAGTAATCCCGGGACCACTGCCCCTTTTGATACAATGTGTCCAGAGATGCTGTTCGCCGAATCACATTTGAACCTAAACGTCCTTTCCCTGTTGACAAAAATTTTATTCAGCTTTATTCATAAGGAAATTGTAACAACAGCACAATTTAAAATGATTTAAAATTAGATATGGCTTTTACTGTATTTTAAAGTCAAGCACCAAAGTGTTCACATTGTACATCTCCAGTATATTTAAATAAATACAAACAAGTATAATAAATAATACAAAATAAAACTATCTAATATGAAATGTAATTCAAAGATTAATAGACTGGTGAAAGCTGACCCTAAACTAAGAAACCAGCAGAGAATGCAACAAGGTATGGTAGTGATAGAGAAAACAAAAATATATTATTCTATTTCAAATATAAATTGTGCTAATAAGATTCCAACTGAAATTTTTAATGTATAATAATATGGATTCAGACTATTTGAAAAAACATTAAGTGAGTGATGGGCATCAGATTCAAATATTTATTACATATCACAAGTTTTAAAGATGTATGTTATGTGTTATGTACATGATATAAACTATATCACCAACACTAATGTTAGATGTTTAGGGTTCTGTATTTATGAAAATGATTAGCCTAGGTAATAGGTATCCTTAAGAATTTAATTTTATTCTTAGACAGCTGCAACTCGTGGTGTTACCCACAGTATGTCATACACAGTAGCACCATCTATTTTATAAGGCACTATTGACTATCAGATTTTTTTAAATAACATAGAGGAATCGCATACTTTTTGGGATAAAAAGTATCCTAAGTGTAATACCAAATTTCATAAATATTGGCCCAGCCGTTTGAGCATGAAGAAATATAACCAGAAACATATTCACAAACTTTCAGCTTATAATATAAGTGGGATAATGGGAAGAGGGACGAGATGATGATCAAGGCAATGCCGCAGCCTCTCAAGTCTAATAAACTGAAGAACCATCTCCAAGTAAATATCACACTTAAGATTATGCACCATAAGAAATAACGTCAAACAAACAGTCTTAATATTGTCACTTGAGAAATTTGCCACTTCTATATCATCTTCTGTGGCTGATTTGATGCATGTTATGTTCTTGCTTACAGGGCAAGAATGCTTTTGAGTATCTTGTAAACTTATGCTATGTACTCACCTTTATAGTTGACAGCTCCAGGACTTCTCTGGCCTGAAAGTGCATGGTCTGGAGATATTCGACGCCACAAGTTGGTAGGAGATAGTGTCGGGCTGTTCCCTGTGCTTTTCTTCAGCCCGCCGCTTTGTTTCATCACAGAAGACACAGGCAAAGTCGCCCTCATCGGCCCTTTGCCGACTGGGCAATCAGACTGTTTTCGTACGCGTCCTGACATCTTCACCGATTGGACAATATTTTCATCCAAAAAATTATCACAAAACTAACAAATCACACTTGTACGAATAAATAACCAATGTTACACACTGACGACGCCGCACAGATTATTTGTAAAAATATACTTATTGGAACCCCGATAAACAAAGATTGTAGAAACTAATAAGAATTCTATACTTAATAGGCAATATGATAAAAGGTGTCCTTTGAATGTTCCGAAATAATATAATTTGTTCTTCTAGCACTTATTTTATAAAAACAGACTTACAAAGCGCACAAGTCACATTTTTTCTGCACAATGGATGAATGAAGCTGACAGTTGACAAGGGACATCGCGCCATTCCTCTTTTATTTCCCAGTAATCGTTGAAATAAACAATACATCTAACTATAAAATAAACTTTTGATATAAATTGCACAAAAGCTATCGTAAAATGTGAAAAAAATAGTGGTAATGGACTAAATTTAGAATTATTCGTTGGCATTGCAATTAACAGCTGATTACTCCGCCATGACAGTCAGTGTGTTTTTGAAGGACAGTGTTGCCATATGTCTGCACATTTTCCCCCAAAAATTTTTCTTCATCGAAATCCCACTTACACCCATATTTTTAAACGTTGCCTCATAGGTCGCCTCCACTCAACCTCATTCGAGGACGCCTCAAGGAAGTCCTCCAACTTTCCTTGAAAATGGTATTCTTGATTGTTTCCTTGAGGAAACTCCAGTGAGGATGAGTCAAGGAATGACGTCCCGTTTTATTTCTGTATGTTGGTAAACAGCTTAACTTTTTGACGTAAAGAGAGTTTTTGACAAAGTTTCTGTTTCAATTTTAGCTTACTGGCATAGATTTATTATAAAACAACAAAATACTTAATACACAAAGAACTTATTACAGTGGGTACAAGTTCTTTTAAATCTGGTCCTCAATAAAAGCACCTACTTTTCGTTAAACGAAACGTTCGAGGCTTCCTTAAGGTACCTCTCGACCTACCTTATATTTGACAGTTGGTTCCTCACCTCCATTGAGTAATTTCCTTAAGGTGAGGAAGCTTGTGTCAACTATGAATACCATTGAGGTCGAGTAAGGATGAGTCGAGTTTGAGGAAACTTTTGAGAATATGGGTGTAACACCCATATTCTCAAACGTTTCCTTTCCAGAAAAAATTGGTTTGTGACTGCCTTTTGTATCTATAGAATTTCTTAGTTACCATACTATCCGCTTTACGAACTTGGTACCAAAGAATTCCTTGGTACAGAATAATATAAAAGTACCTAGAGATACCTATACCAAGAATCTGTTTGAAATACCTGTGGTGGCGAGGCAAATGATAATAGTTTAGATTCAAAAGATTTATTGAAACATCAAATTAACACAACAGGGAATGGAAAAATAATTTGTAATTAACAATCATAAAAAAAAAAATCAATGCACCCCAAGGAATTGATATGTAACAAAACTTAACTCTCAGTATACAGAATAAAATTTAAAAATTATAATACAGTAAAATGGACATACTCAACTCACTAGTCATAAGACAAAAAATAGCACAGTATATGCAGATTATGTACAGGATATTTTCATGGCTAACTTTATCGACAAAGTCATTACAAAAGGAAAAGGAAAGGTATAATGTCGCTTTTGTTCACATATTTTTCTAAATAAATGAAGAGTTTTTGTAGTCAATTTGATGGAATTGGTTTTAGATAGATGCTGGGTTATATAGGGGAGATCTTAGAAGTGGGCCGAACGTGAAAATTAAAAAAAGAGGCCCCCTTGTGGTGTAAATGTTATTTGTGGATGCCATCTCGTTTCACCCTTAAAACAAGAATTGTTGTTTTAAGAAAATATTTAAGCGCATACAGCCGAAACATTTAACACAGTTGATACAATAAGCGGAGAATAGTTTCAGCTCTTAAATGAATAAACAACCCCAGTAAAAAATCTGCTTGATCTCACGTCACTTACTAGGAGGATTTTCGATAAAGCGTTACCATGAATCAATTATATCACTAAACATTGCTGTCGCATACAACCGTCGAAGTAAACTATTTGATGTATAAACATATTAAAAAGCTATGAAATGCTAGCAAGCATTCTACGAATCAAAGTGTACTTACATACAATAGTTCGTATGAAATCTACGGTCTAATATTATACTATTGATACTAGCTTGTCTAGTACATACACATATAGAAGAAGTCTTTTATTTCAGTACTAGTCATTATTGGATTGAGTTTGAGCAATTTTCTGCTTCTGTTCTGCAATCCAGGCATGTATTTTTTCTTTGAGTTCAGTGTTAGACTTGACTTGATCCATAGACAATGGAGAACGATTGAAGGGATCTGACTGGTCGCTCAAAAGGTGCCTAAAAAGAAAAGAATGTATTAGGTAAATGGGTTTCTGAGTTTATGAAATGGTTTCTTTTTCTGACGTTCTACTATAAATATAATAGAACAAGACTTTATTTGCGTATGTATAAGGTAAATACAAGATGGGAAGCAGATATACTTATGAACCTCTTATACAGCCATGACGGATTAATGCAGTCCCAAAACACTCCCAAAACGATTGAGTGAACAAGATGAGAAAAAATATTCTTCTCTGCACTATCATTGCGTATAGCATTCGTCGAGTCGATGTATAATGTAAGCCGACTGACACCTCGCTAACTCATGTGCTGATTTTGTGCGTAAAGCTATTTGTGTATAAGTTTATCTATTATGAAAAGATGGAGAGAAGTCTTTGATACCTGGCAATAGTAGTCCTGTCGACTGTTGTCCGTGAGCTAGGCAGTATAACAGGGTCCATCATGAGAGTGCTCATGATTGGATCGAGGAACTCTTCGGGTGCGTTCGCGAGGATTTCTTCATCGCGCTGTTTCTGCTCAGCGAAGCTACTGACGCGGGAAGCCACTTCTTGTAGCGAGCCTATTAGACCACCGCCACCGATGCGTACTGCGAAAAAAAAATAGTGGAGATCATTATATTCCGGCCTAGAGGTTTTCCCTTTGTAGCGTAACGGACACGGCAGCGCAAAACCGAGGGTTGACACAGAGTTGAACACACTTATTTGTGCCGATTGTGACCGCGACACAATCTATTGCACAAAGCTGAGCCGCTGGTACATGCGACAGATGCAGTGTTGCCAACTACACCTAAATTACGGTAAATACACCGTACTCAGAAAAAAATAACCACCTACCGTTGAAGCAGGACTACGGTGACAACATCTACCGTAATCCGGAACGGGCTCTATATCCTTACAAATTTTGGTATAAGGTTGCTCAAATAGGCGAAATTTATAATAATAATAAATCATTTATTTCAGGCTAAAATATGTTTTACAATATTATTGGCGCATAAAATAAATACCTTAGTCTAGCATATATATATATAAGAATTTATGTTTGCTTTAAAATTAAATAAAAATAATAATAGGGATGAATGAGCTTTTTTTAGATAACACCGTAATTTATTAGAATCTACCGAGCGGTCTAACCGTAAACCAGATTTTGGACTTGGCAACACAGGACAGATGTGTCACAAGCAAGATGTTTGTTCTCACCCAGCACGGCCTCAGCCAGCGTGAACAGCTGCGGCGAGTAGGAGCGGCCGTCGTCGGACACGGCGGCACAGAACCGCGGGTTGTCACCGAGCTCCACGTACATGCGGCAGATGTCCAGCACCGTGCTCGCCGGGTCGAACTCGTACTCCTTCATGTCTTTTACCTGAAAAATGTTTACATTTAATTAAATAGGTTTTTTTTAAAGAAGAGCGATAGCATTGTGACAGATTCGTCGAGCTCTTTCATAATATACAAACCGTCATTAATAATATTTAGATAAAATTGGTAAAAAGAATAAAAGTATGGCCAATTCTGTTCGATTTGTCAAATCTGAATTGTTTGTGGATCTTATCAAAACAAGTAAAGCTAAAAAACATCTCGACTAAATGTGAAAATTTTTGTTTCAGCAGATGCTTGGGTGGCATAAAATCATAAATGGATCCCGAAGATGGTGCTGCAAATGGGCAAATATGCGTGTAAAAGCTAGTTTGTTTATTAAATCGAAAACATATCAGTTACCTTGAAATTCTTCTTATTGGGCCCGACAAGGTGGAGCAAGAAGTAGTTCAACATGGAGGCGATGCGTTCGACCAGCGTGGGATGGCAGAACACGTAAGGCGCGTGTGCGGTGAGCCGCACCAGGGTGCGAATGGTGTCCCGCCCGAGGATGTTGTCGAAGCGAGCCAACATGCCGATGTGCGATAGATTGGACAGGTTCTGTTCGCGTTCGTGGGGTGGCAAGTTCGACCATGCGCCGCTTTCCCTATATAGGTGATTTTATTATAATTTAGCCGGGTGGGTGTCAGCTTGAGAATACATGTTAATATATTTTTATGTTTAAATCCAGTGAATACTCTCTTTTCTCCAGCCGATAGATGTTGTGTTCCATTACTGACTGGATAAATGCCAGTAATGTAAGCATTCCTCATTAAGGTGATACCTCGGTGAACACTAGCGCCACCGTCATTTAAAAATCATTACTCACTGATAACACAAGTTATCAAAAATCCATCTGCTGTAATTATGGTTCTGGATCTGAAGTTAATTTTAATCATATTCAATTATTAAATTATAGTTCCATATAGTTACAAATTGCAAAACTGCTAAAAGTGGTCGTTTTAAGCAATAATAAACCTAAAGTCTTCTAGTCACCAATGTCTCTATTGATTTTTTTTAATACATATGTAATGTTTATGACATATGTTATCGACAATAATAATCAGTAATACATTATTAATACAGGGCTTTGAGGACATACTAAATTAAAGGATAGTCGTGATACGTACTGAGCTGCCTGCAAGGTACGTATTTGTGCCATATTGGTAAGAGCCTCGTCGAGCAGGAATATAGCGTCGTTCATGAGAAGGTTCACGAAACGCAGGAAAATCGGTGGTTGGACCGCCTCCATGTTGGCTTCAGCTTCTTTAGCCAGTCGCCTGAAAATATAATACAAATACATTTCTTTATTAAACAAAAAACATATTGCAGAAGAAAACATGCGTTTTATGACGAGGCAGTGAACCTCAACTTTTTAATTTGTCAGTCAGAAACTGCGAACAGATTGGTAGTTATTCCTGTAATAAACCAGCATAAAATTAACAAAATATATCTTTAATAATAATCGTTTTTAAACAATATGTATGATTAAGTTTATAAGCCAAAATAATAATTATATATTTTTTTATGTTTCCACCTAGAAGAGACAACAATCTGAGTTATTAGTAGCTACACCTCAAGGCCTCTTTATTATGTCAAAAAGAATGCACAAAAATATATAAATCCGACAACCTGCAACAGAACCAGAGTCTGTCGGAAACATGCTGTAATTTAATCAAGTAGTTTAGCAGGTTCTAGACCGACACAGCACGAGTTAAAAAAAAACATACGTGAATGCCTCCCTGTGTTCTTCCATGCCCCACAAAAAGTCCATGACGAGGTACATAGGCCGGCGGTAGTTGAACTTCTGCTCGAATTGCACGCTCTGACCCGTCATCTCTATGCCCACGAACACATCCAGAAGGCACGGCACGAGCTAAAATATTAATATCATGTTAAAAAAAAGTTAGTTTCTGGGTATCTGTAAGGTTGGTAAGCTGTTTAAGGCACGGTCACAAAGTATTGGATCAAGATATTCTAGATAATAAATATATTGGGACACATCACACGTACTGAGTTAGCCGCAAAGTAAGTTCGAGACTTGTGTTATGGGACAACTCAACGAAAGGTACTATACTTTATAACAAATACATTTACTTAGAGATAAACACTCAAGACCCAGGTGGATCAGAAAATATAATTCTTCATCTTGACCTGACCTGGGATCGAACATGGAACCTCCTGAGTAGCGGGTAGGCATGTTAACCATTAAGCCACGGAGTTCGTCATCGTAGGAGATATTAAAAATAAAATTTTGCCTTAGCAAGTACAAGGTATGAGATTTGGGAATTATTTAATGATAGTTCACCTGTAATCTATGAGGATGTTCCTTGAACAGCTGCTCTCGGGAAAAAGATGCCAGGCTGCTGAGTGGCTGTTGGTCATCTGGGTGGTTCGGCAACATTGCCTCCACACACTCTGCCAGTCTTGCTCTGTAACGGAAAATATCTCTTTATTGATAGACATCTTAGATGGATACCCATTTTTAATTTTTGTTATTTGTTGTTATAGCAGCAACAGTTTATAAATTTATTTGTACTTGCGTTTTCGAAAACGGCTTTTAACGATTTCTTTGTAATTTTAAACATAATTTCTTACATAGTCAAAAAGATAATCTAGCTAGGCTCCATGTCTGGAAAAAATCATTTTACCCATATTTTCACGCAAATTTTTTTTTTGCATAAAACGAGCGAAGCTCCGTCGCCCAGGTACTAAACATCTGTGGGAAATTACCTCAAATGCGGGTTGTATGTGCGCGAGGAATCGCCCATGAAAGCCAACACCAAGGACAGAGCCGGTCTCAGAAGGCCCGCGATGTCAGCCTCTTCACTGACAGCGCCGTCACTGCGGCGCGACATTGTGATGAGAACTACGATGTTCTCTAGCACAAACTCTGGAATGCATCTGTGGAAAATGGGGACGTCATTACTATTTTAGTACAAAGCATAAAAGTAGAAATAGAGAAGATGTATGTATAATTTGAGATGGCGAAATAGAAAAGTCCATGAAAACGATAAGGACCAAAGACATGTATACATTTTCTTTCTTTGTCAGCATGCTCGTTTTTCTTTGTTTGGCCTACTTGAACGCCATACAAACAGTGAAATTCTTTGTTTTTTGTAATATGTGCGTTTTAAAGACAAATACTCGTTTTAAATAGTATGATTAGTGTTCGTGCTCTGGTGGATTGTGATATTTGGCCGGCGTGAGAGAAATATTCACGAAATTGGGTATGATCTTCTGTCTCATGTACGGCCACGCTATTTAGGAATCTAGTAGTATATGATCTAAGTGTACATCAGTGGGATTACTTTTTTAACGGACTTCAAAAAAGGAGGAGGTTATATGTTCGACTGTATATATTTTTTTATTCACTACATTTCAGATAATGAATAGACATTACCTCAATGTGTCAGGCGGAGGAGTCGTGATAGGCATTTGGACGGGCACTACGGTCCCGGGGGCGAAGCACTGCGGTCCCACGTCCGTTCTCACGGCTACTTGCACCAGCCAGTTGCAAGTCATGGCTTGAAGCCGAGTCAGATTGGTCAACATGTCTTTCTCGTGTAGAGCGCAACGGAGGCTCACGAATCTGAAAATGAATAACATGATAACCATTTAAGTTATTATTATTGATTATTTTTCTTAGCAACTCGGCTCAGGAAAATAGGCAATAGATGAAAATTCAATTTCTACCTTATTGGCAGAAAAAAAAGCAAGTGATTTTGAAATTTTTACAAATTTCCTGTTAAATTTGTTGAGACAGATACTTCATCAGTCCACCACTGCCAATGCGATCTCAAATCCTGTCCCGAAGGCCACATCTTGTGTACAGTGTGGTGCCCACCTTGTCATGAGATGGTGTGTCCGCTGCCTCATGGGCTCCAGCAGGTGGTGAGCCCCGGCAGCCACGTCCGCCATCGCTCGCTGAGCTCGGCCCAGATCCTGTCCCGTACGCCACATCTTCTCAGCACACACACGTATTCCTGAACAGAATTGTTACTTTTTTAAACTTCTGTGGTGTTAACTTCTACTTCCTACTTATCTTCCTTACATAATAATAAGTCCAATTGTTTAAACTAGTATATATAATCATATTATTGTTAAATATTGTAAAAATCTACTTATTTTAAACTAGCTTTTGCCGCGGCTTCACCCGCGTGAACTTCTCTCGGGAACAGTGCTCTTTCCCGGGATGAAAGGTACCCCATGTCCTTCTCCTGGTTCTAAGCTACCACCCACCAATTTTTTGAATTATATAAATAGTTTAACGAACACGACTTTCTCTTATATATATTATATACTAGCGACCCGCCCGGCTTCGCATGGGCATGAAAACCTTCTTCAGGGCTGAGAAAGCGAATTTATTTTATACTATGTAATGATTTGTTATTAAACAATAATATGTGAAAATTGAATGTTTTATACAAATCATTAAAAGCTAACATGAATACTGACCTAAATCGATACATTTCTGCGTCATGAAGAAACATTCTGTGACAAAGCTGTAGGTTTCTGCTGTGGGCCTCTTGACCTGTTGACCGTTATCATCCTCCCGAGCCGGCAGAAGGCATGTTTCACTATGCAAACAGTCCAGATGCACCGACTTTGAAGCACATTCTTCTGGCTATAGTTATTAAAAAATAATAATTACATACAGTTTTCTCCTTATTAAATTTTATTACATTTCCTAAAATAACTTCTTTACCAAACTTTAGAAAATATGGCCTTGGGAGGTACATTCCAAAATTATAATCTCAAAGTATCTACTTAGAAGTTTATCAGGAAAAATTTAATGTCAAGAATATGTAAACATATAAGAAAAATATTAAGTATGCTCTTTTTTCAGAAGTTTTGTCAATAAAAACTTACAAATAAGTTTAAGTCAGCACTACTACTACTAAATAAAGCGCATATGGAGAAGAACCAGAGTCATAAACTCCATTAGTTTCTCCTCACAAAATAGACATGAATATATAGGATGCATCCTCCTTCCCTGTTACAATAAGGACTATGCAGTTATTATGAATGTAAGTTTTTAATAACTTACTAAAAAATTTGACACCAGCACATATAGAGAAGATACCATATCTTAAATTCCACCAAAACTTCTATGAGGAAGAATCCTCCTTGTAGCACCTAGAAATATGCTGAGTATTCTTCAATCTAAGATATTGACCAATCTTACTTAATATACTTACAGAAACAGCTGGATATGTAGGATCAATTTTGAGCGACTTTGGATCGTCTGGGGCAGTGCAGAACGGTTGGCAGAGTTGCAACAACACCGAGCCCAAGTTTAACATGAAACCATCTGACACACAAGTCATTGTGGCTGCACTAACTTCCCCTGCCTGTAGAGTAAAAAAAAGCAAAAGATTGTTTAAACATTTTAAATATCATTCTTAAAGTAAAGTATATGAATACCAAGCTTAAACAAATTAAGTTATGTCTAAGGTTTGTTAGCAAAAATACCCATCTATGTCTCACAAAATCAAATATCTATTCTGTTGTAAGATTCAGTATTAAAATTGTTTTTAGAAGTTATTTGATAAGTATCCGACAAACATTTTCAAGTCCATTTTGCAAGCATCAGATATTTACAACCAAAAAAAGTACATTTTAACTTTTCCTCATGCAAAAACTAAAATATACCTTTATGTATATATACCTGTACGCTCCAAAGTTTCCCTCTAGCCACATTTGTTTTCAAACATTTTCCTATCCATGTCAACAGTCGATTTTTCAGTTGTGGACCGCCTTTGAGCAATGTCAGAAATATTTTGTGCATATTGTTGCAAAGGTGTGATGATGCATTCCAAATTGATGTCTCAATTAGTGAAATGGCACCCTGCAAAGTAAACAAATATTGATATGATTATTAAAGTGCAAACAGTAGACTATGAATAGAGCAGTAATTTTATATAAACTTTATTATAATAAAGGGTAAACATGTCTAGACTCAAACATTACGTAAGAATAATGGTAATAATGGTAATTTTGTTTTTTTTTTTTAATATATAGGGACATGTAACACAGATCAAGTTAGCAAGTAAGTTCAAGACTTGTGTTGTGGGATACTAACTCAACGATACTATATTTTATAACAAATACTTATATAGATAAACATCCAAGACCCAGGCCAATCAATCAATCAATCCAATCAATCAATATTTCTTTCTTTTATGTATGGAAAATTGACCTGTAGTTCTAGGTATTATCACTTCCAATAAATAAATATTGCTGTACAGTAGCATTACCTGATCCATAGGATTGTCAAAAAATTCATGAAGTGCTGTGGCAGTCCTTGGCAATACAGAAAGACTGAGAAGAGCACCAATCACAGAGTCCTGGTAGTGTATTCCTTTCGTCTCAATTTTTGGTTCACAAGCTTCTAGCAGTATTGATGCTAAATGGGAATTACCTGGAAGATGGAATAAATAATTTCATAGTTAGGTAGTACTCATGTCAGGTTTTTTTACAAGTGAGTGAAGATTTACTTTAGACTTACTAGCAAATAAATGAATAGAAGGCAAGACATAAATAGGCAAGTTGATTAAAGTAGACTTGTTGATGTCTGTGTGAATATTCCGTAGTACAGGTATCATTGTGTCCCTCAACTGATGTAGTGTCTCACTGTCCCCTGAAAATTGAAAATTGCACTATTGTTAATTCACTACATAGTATTACTCATTTCTTGACTGACCATTTATAAGTACTAAAACTTGTCTGCATAGGTACCTCATTCTCACCTATTTCTTTCTTTTATGTATGGATTCTATGAACTAAATAAATAAATGGAATTACTCCATAAGTGAACTTGCTAAAGGCTTTCCTCTTTATGACCAATGCCCTATACAGATAGAGGGAAATCTATATGTTTACATCTATATCTCTACAAATAAATAAAATTGGACTGTCTGTTTGTAATATTAAAATAACAAAATTTTACTAAATGCATATGGATGTATACACAGTACATATACCATTTTTGTCTGTCAGTATGTTTGTTCTGGCCGATGCTGAAAAGGCTATAACAATTTTGACTTAGGCTAATTAGAATTTAGGCCTTTTTTTCATATACTCTGTGAACTGAACCTTAAATAAATTTAAATTGAGCATGCATAACGCGTTCACAGTTAGTATAAAAATAAATAACTTCTAATTAAAAGCTTACCATTCTCCATGAAAGATTTGACTATATCTAGGAAAAATGTATGGCTTTGAGGATCAACATGTTTCAGTAGATCAACTACTTGTATTGAAAAGTCTTGATCTTCAAAAAGGGCTGGCTGTTTCAGCGCTGTTACTGCATTTCTAAATATTAACTCTTTCATCTTTTGGATTCCATTTTTAACAATTACAGAGTTGTTCCGCTCATAAGTCTGTAAGTTTTGTAACGAACCAAATAGGTATGGAAATACCTGTTTTTGGATAACATGTTCTTTGTACACTTTGGTAACTTTGGGTATGACATAAGATTCCACATCAGGCAAAAGCAATCGCTCAAAAAGAGCTTGCTCAAGTGCTTCCAGATCAATATGAATTCTTGGTTTTGTAGCTTCAGCTAGCTCTTCTAAATACACTAATTGTTTATCAGAAGGCGAATGTCCTTGTACAGCGTTAGGGTTGATTGTAAAGTGAAAAACATTTTCTACTATATTGTTTACTGTTACTGCTGCTTCTTCTGGTAACTGTTTTGAAGTTACCTCTAATGGTGTGTTTTCTACATTGGAACTATTAGCTTGAACTCCAATTAAACCCGCAAATGGATTATTCGGTTCAGACATGATTTTTCCAACAATTATAATTAAAAACTCATTTATTTCGAGCAGAATGTTATTCACATTTTATTTTACAATAATTCCAATGTTGTTATTCGTTTTCATTGGAAGTCATTTTGTAGGACGATACGTAATTTATTTGAGTATGAATAATCTTTACAAAAACTGCTGAGTTAATGTTGTATGTATTGTATCACAAAATTTTAAAATAATTCCATACAGCCAAGTTAAAAGACAATGACAAGACAAGAATGATTTTAGATTTCTTTGGTAAATAATATCATGCATATGCATGACATTCTTTCTTGAGTTCATGACACTTATGTGACATTGACATAATGTTTCATCTTTCCAAGGCATCTTTCACACTTCCTACAGCATTTTAAAAACTTCCATAAACTATAATCAACTTTCAAAACGAGTGAGTAATCGAGATGGCGCAATACATGATGTAAGGCCATCTCCCTTACTCACTAGATGTTGCATGGTTTTAAGAGACGGTAGTGACCACAGACTAGGGAGGGATACTATACTAGTATGTAGTAGCCCTGCCAAAACTGTTATTTGCCTTCCTTGTCCTATTTGTCATATATTTTGGCAAATACGCGAATAGCCAAGTGTGGTGGTAGCATAATGAATACTGGTAATACTGGCAACTGAGTCGTACCAGCCAGGAAGTTCAACATTGCTAATGTGGATGATACCAACATTCAAAAATGAAAATGCGCTTTACTTCGAATATCGCAAACATACTTTAGATTATGTTGTTGCCTGTAAAAAATGAGATATTACTTATATCATCACAATAAATCATAAAAATTGCATTATTTAATTTTTAACTGGGTAATGAACCGGTTTTTTATAATTTTACGTTAAAAGTGTTCAAAGCAGCTTTTTCGGTACCGACACCAGCGCCAGGCAAGCCTCGTGTTAAAAAATAGAACTAATTGTTTTCCGGCCACTTCTTTGTTCTGCTGCAGTCGTCGTCCGAAATCATAATTGCGTACATGCAGCAATGCTATGAAATATTCTATTTTTATATGGCGTACAGTAGTCGCACATAGTGAATCGTTCATTAATGTAAGATTGGTAACACTTACTCTTATAATAATTTACTGTTAGGCCATGCCAACGCGTGTCCCCTACTATATTTTATAGAAGTGCTTGATAAGCTATAAAAGAAATTTACACGTGCTACATTTTCTTCAATACACAAATTACCTATGTAAATATGCATTCGCGTATATTATAATAGGTAATCTTTTAAAGGGTAATATAGTAGGTATATCTATCACTACTCATTGTCATAGTTTTGGTCATAGTGTACCTAAATGCAATGCAACAAAATGGCGGTCGTAGCACGCAATATGGATTTGCCGTCTCAGTCGAAATTTTTTTAATTACATAGTACAATCATTGTATCTATATATCCTTGGGTACTTCTGCATGTTAAGAGGTTAATTTGTTCATAATTTAGTTTTTATTTATATTTTGAGTTCCATTGTTTTTTTTATAATCTAATTGGTGATGGTCTGTGTAAAATACCTAATTTGATTTTTTTATCATAAAGTATTTTGTAATTCACTACACCATGAATTCATGACATGTTTAAGTAAATGTATAAATACTTAGTTATATAGTTCATAATTTCATATGCTACCAAATTAAAAGCGACATTGGGAGTAGGTAGGATTGTAGTTTACGCCGATGAATTATGTCGTGTAGTAGTGTGAGTGAATGTATATACGCTAAATGACCTCTATAAAGGTGGGACACATAGATATCTTGGCGTTCTAGAAGGCTGACGTCATTCATTCGTGGCGACTTTGCCTGGTGAGAGCGCGGCGCACAGCTAAACATTGTGAAATGTGAGAGGCCACCCACTGCTTGTCTTGCTTGGCTGTATCTACATAATTTACTTTGAAAGTAGTGGCTATGAACAGTTACTGCACTGACTTCTGCCATACATGTTGAATTTCTTACTGCGCAACAATCTAAACATTTTTGTGAATATCGGAGAACTGCCTATTTTCAATGCTCGTTGTTCCAACGAATATTAGGTATAGTATTGAGACAAGAAAGAGAGTTATTGTCGGCGTCAATTATAATTTTCTACTTACGGTACAATTCATACTATTAATAACTCATATTGCCAAAATCGATATCTGTGCTTTATTAGAACGACAACAGATTATAGTGGAGAATGTATGTGTGCGTAATTGTGTACCTGTGTGCAATTGTATTAATTGATGCTATGCTACACTTTGTCAAGTAAATTTTGTAGGTAACCGTTTAATAGTTAATAGATTTTTTTTATGAACGCGATTTGACGATGCCTAGGTTCATTAAATTCTTTTACTCTTCAAATTTGCCTAACTATTCCGCCATTTTCTCGTAGGTACGAAAAGACATTTCTATTTGGTAAGATTATACAATATGGCTGCTTGCAGAAAATCAATGTTCCATGGACCATTAAATCATGCTCCATTTTATTTTGTATATAAGCTACAATACCTAATCATTTATATTTAATCTTTTAATAGATAATGGTATTCGTAGATACCTACTACCTACTAATTAAAAAAATCCTTGAGTAGGTAGATAATGCGTAGTATATACCTACCTACATTATATATATTATTATTTATATACTTATATATTTTTTATAATAAAATTATCGTATCAGATAATTTATATTGGCAAATTTATTTATTTTTAGATACTGACCCCATATTGTAAGGTACCTACTTGGACTGAATTTTAAAAATGAATAAAAAATGCCAATGCTTACGTCATGCTATGTAAATTTACAAATCAATTAATTGCTACTCAATTACGTTGTTAATGACTGATATATATTTATGCCCCAGGTACCTACACTTACCTACACCTACTTGATGTTTTTTGTATATTACAAATATTGTTATTCCTTAATTATTGGAATATCAATAAGTGAGACATTGGTATTTTTTATCCTTGTGAAAATAGATAGTGATAAATAAGTACGTAAAAATACGTTCCACTTATTTGGGCTACGTATGTACCTTTTTCTTGGAGCTAAAGTGATTTGGGATTTTATTTTTGAAAATAAAAAATGTAATAATATTAACGTTTAATTCAGACTCATATTTCTTGATAGTAAAAATCATCGTCATTTCAGTCGCAAGCAGTCCACTAATGAACAAAGGCCTCCTCCAAAGATTTCAGAATTATTAAGATCGTCTGACAATTAAAAATACCATTTCTTGATCATGTTAGAGCTAAATTATTTTATTTTTTAATTAATGAGATGAACCCTTTTGTGTGCCCATAAGTGTGTCCAATGCCTCAGAAAACAACGAGTACTTATAATTAATATATATAATATACTAATAGTACTTATAAGTAATATATATATATATGTATAATATAAGTCATTATAATTCTATTGTAAACATCAATTTAAGTCCATATATATTGGACAGGCAACTATCAGAAAAACATTTGCTCAATATTTGCTTTGATATTATGATCGTTTGGTCACTTTTAAATAATTAGTTAAATACGTACGATTGAAACACCGTACGTATTTAACTAGCATTTGTTTACTTGTGTACCTACTTAGGGGTAAATCTAAATAGACTTATCATCTATTGATGCTTAATCACGGCTTAGGTTTCTCGTCGTACAGACGTACGTAGCTATCAAAGTCCACATTTTGCAAAAAGAGTCCTTAGACCCGATTTTCTATATCGATCATCTTAAGAAATAACAACAAAACGAAAATCAACCAATTAACGACCACCGCTGGATATGGATAACTCCATAGACCCTAGATCTATTAGACCTGGTTCATTAGTCAACGAGAACGTTGTTATGAAATAGATAAATATTAGAAATTAGGTACTTTTTCGTTCGTATTTAAAATAATTAAAGTATCTATATTTAGATTTATTGCAATACATCAGACAGACAGACAAAAATCCTTAAATAATTTGTTTTGGCGTCTGTTGCTCTAATCATCCATATTATTTTTTGCAAATATTATGTTCTGACATCGCTCAGTTACAACTACATTAAACATAATTTTCAAGTAGAATAATTATGTTTACTTTGTAATTACAGACGAAAAATTCTTCTTTTATAGACACCTTTCTTATCTTAATGAGCTTGTTCTCAAATTATTAAAACGATGTAACTGTAGACTAATATATAAAGTAATCGAGTATTTTTGTGTGAACTTGCTAATCTCTTGATCTATTAATAAGGTTTGAAATATTATTTGGTGCTATCAGCCAAATTCTATACTAGAATTTTAGGTCACACCTTACGATTTTACCCATATATATTTTATTCTTATGATTATTTTTCTCAATTCCAGTGACACCTTCATAATGGCGGATGTCGCAGCAAACGTGGAAGATTTAGAGGATGGAGAGATCGAAAGTGATGGAGAAGAAGCGGCAGGAACTCAACCTGATGACAAAAATGAAGAAAACTTGCTGAGTCCTCAGGAAAAAAGTAGTCAAGAAATAGTAACTACTCAGGAATTTTATTATTCTAAATCAGGTAAGAAAAAGAAATCGAAAGGAGAGCAAAAATTTAAAGATAAAAATAAGAAAAGAAATAAATATTCTAGTCCAACAATTGAAGAAGATTTTGCTGGCAATATTGAAAAAGCAATTAGAAAAGCAATGAACAAAAATGAGGAAGTAGATAGTCAAACAGAAGAAGACGTTGAAGAACGAAGAAAACGTAAGAAAAGGAAAAAATATGATAATAAAGATGGTCTACCAAAAAAACGAAAAAAACAAGAGTATTCTGAGGAAATGGACGAGGATGAAATGATGTGTGTAAGGGGTGCGTCACCTGTACAAAAAAATTTAGATTCATATGGGGAAGATGACCGAGATTCATATGCTTCAGATAGTAGTCAAGAATCACGAGGACAACAGCACCAGCGGGCTCAAAGAAAAAGACCTCCTCAAAGGGAACGAAATAAAAATAATAAAAATGAAAGACGCAGAGTTCAAAATCAGATGCAGGACGCAGATGGTGTTTGTTCATATTATATGCAAGGGAAATGTCATAAAGGAGATGATTGTATTTATTCGCACGATGCTCAACCGCCTAGAAAAATGGAATTATGCAAATTTTACTTAATGGATTGTTGTGCAAAACGTGATAAATGTCTTTATATGCATGCAGATTTCCCTTGTAAATATTACCATACTGGTCTTCCTTGTATTTTTAAGGATGACTGCAAATTTGCACATGGTAAGCCATTGACTGAAAACCTAAAAAATATTCTACTAAAACATATTGAATCTGCCCCGAAGGAAATATTAGGAGATTTTCCAAGATTACACAGGGAAGGAGCTTTACAAATGATTCAATCTACTCAGTTAAAGCTTATGCAGCAATTTTCTGAGAATACTGATAACGACGATAAAACTATTCCTTCACTGTTTGATTTGAATATACCAAATCCGCAAAATATATTGGATAATATGCAATCAAATCAGTTTAATAACGATAGACAAAACAAAGTTTCTCCGAAAATACGGCAGTCCAGGTGGCAGCATGATAATTCTAATCAAAATTTTAACGTGAATGTTTCACCGAACAGCAATAGTGGTACTACAAATGTTTTGAATATTAAGAATTTGACTGGCGTTTTAACACCAAGACAGATTTCGGACCTTACTAAAATGGGAATTGACAATTTAGATCAACTAGGCCAACTAACTGTGTTACAGTTGAATAGTATTGGAATTTCGCTGAAACAAATCACTGAAATACAATTAAACACTATGAATATACAAAAATTAGGGTTGATAAATGCTAATAATGAACAACAAACGCAACAATTTGCTTCTACAACATCTACGAATAAGGACTTGGATTTGAGAGTGCCGCCTATACTTCCCATTACAAATAATATACCAGTATCGTCGGATTTTCCCGGACAGGATGTTGATATGCGTTTCCAACCATCACTTGTTATACCGGCCCCTGAAAATAGTTCTACGAGCAACATTGTAACAAAAAAAGAGCCTCAGACAAGTAAAGACATGATTGACATTGATCAGTATACCAAGGATGCTTTAAAATTTGCGTTGAAAGATAAAGAAAACATTGATAATTCAAATGACACATTTGAAAATGAAAATGTTGTTACACCACTTGAAATCAAGGACGTTGATCACAGGGTGCTTCCATTTACAGACGATAATTTATTAAAATTGCAGTCTAGTATTAAAAAAGAATTAGAAGAGATTAATACCAAAAATGAATTTGATACTGACATTCGTTTTCCTTCTGTTAAAAAAGATAATGAAGATATTTCAATTAAAAGAAAACTTGACACTGATATTCGTTTTTCTACTATTAAAAACGATTTTGAAGATGTTGCTTTGAAAAAAGAATATGATACTGATATCCGCTTTCTTCAACCTGAACCAATATTTAAGAATTCAGAAAAGAGACATCGGCGCTCTACAACTGACGATGAAGATAACTTGTTGATTGATGAAAAGTGGTACTCTAGTGACGAGGAAAAGGGAAATAAAAGAAAGTCCCCCGCTTCTTCACCAAAGCAACCTTCATTATCGCCTCAAATTCCGGCCCCTCATGTTATAGAACCCTCTTCGGTACTAAGTAGAATTGGAGACCTTTCAAAAATAGATATAAGCGAAGAAGTTACAAAATTGCTAAATACAATGAAGAATAATTTGCAAGAAAATAAGTCAGAAAATATTCTGGAACAAATTGGTTCACCGAAGTCACGAGATCCTAGATCTCGAAAATCTCCGGAGAGGACTAGTGATACGAATAAGATTTCAAATAAGAAACCAACAAGAATTTCTATATATGAGTGTGTAGACGGCGAACCAACTGACGGGCGTAGGAGAACGGATGTAGATTTACGACAATCTGAATATAAATTGCCCAATTTTGGAGACACTGACCTTCGACAAAGCACTAGTGGTGACATTGATTTTCGTATAAGTCTACCATTTAAACCAATCAATAATTATACCCCAGCTACTGAAATAAACGCATCAATAAACAGTCACCCCCCCATACCATATAAACTAATACCTATTGATATTCCTCGACCTGATTACACTGATATTAGGGACAGTACGGCGAAATCGCAAGCATTAGTAGATCCAAGACTGAGAAAAGTATTCAGGTTATCTATAGAAGATTCAAATAGTGATAGTGAAAAAACAATCAAACCTGCGGCCCCAGCAGCACCACGAGTTGATCCACGGAGAAAGCCAAAAGATGTAACAGATATATCTAATCAAGATCAGAAGCCAACTACTTTGGAGCTGCAAAATATTTTACAGAATTCAAACTGGTATAAAGATTTAAGTTCTACCCAAAAAATATTCGTAAATCAACATCTAGCACCTGTCACTCAAATTATAAAGCAATATCAACAGGATAAAGCTGCCGGTAAAAAATTAGATCTTACATTTTTACAAAGCAGCACAGTGTTATGCAGTATTTTTACTAACTTAGGAGTATCTCTAGGTGATAATGGGGAATTTTCCTATCTCCCGAAACCAAAGGAAGCTTTATTGAAAACTCCAATTAATTTTAACCAAAACCAGGGTCCTTTTAGTATGAACAATATGTCGATACTTCCAGGTAACATTGATAGCAACAGTACGAATATGATGAATATTACCGGGATGAGTATGGGGGGTATGAACAATATGAACAATATGAACGTCGGTCCCATGCATAACTTTAACCAGTCCATGCCTGATCCTCGCGCTGGACCTACTCCTGGTCTATTAGGTATAGCTCCAAATATTCCTCATAATTTTAACAACCACAACTTTGGTGGGCCTAATAGTTTTGGTAATATGGGATTCAATGGGCCAGGACCTGGTAACGATTATAATTTTATGGATGGCGAACAAAATTTCCCTAGATTTCCTAATAGAGGAGGTCACCGCGGTCGAGGTAATGACAGGTGGAATCGGGGAGGTTCTGGTAGAGGACATCGGGATAGAAAAAACTTTCATGACCGTGGTGGGTGGAAAAATGATAGACATTAATGTATATATGTTGATTCCTTTATGCTTACAATCATAGTATAAATGCCGTTAAATTATTTTTATTATCGAAATAGAGTTAGTAGTCCTTCCACATACTACGAAATGTGATCAAGGTGATAATTATTAATTACAGACTCATGTGTAGGTACACTTCTTTTATAAGTAATTTATATTATTATAGGTTTAAGAAATCTCGTGTACAAGGTCTTCAGTGTAAATATTTTTGTAAAGTACATGTATAATAATTGGTCAGTGGTTACTTTTAGTGAATTATGTTTATAATGCCAAGAAAATCCATTATAATAGCCAAATGTAAAGACTGAAGGCAAGTTTGTGTTATATAAAAACTAATTACGATAGCATTAAAACGTGATTTTTTTTTCTATAGACCTCTCAAGTGGGTTATATCATACTTAAATTTATCATGTTTTTTTAAATCAGATTCTTGTTTTGAAATTCTAGTTATAGTTTCTACACGTAATAGGTAAATAATCTAGAAGCAATATGAAATAATTCTATAACCAGTACTAATTAGATTTGTTGGAATTAATTAGGTCCAAATTAAAAATAATTTGTAATATCGAGTAGTTGTACCTACCTAATAAAAAGCCTATTCATCTTAAAAATAAATCTATGTTTATATAAATTTACGATTTGTCTACTTATCTTATTTTTAGTGTACTTTCTATGAATATACACATGCTCCTTGAATGAACGATGAGTAATATGGCATCGGAATTTATGAATGGATGTTTTTCAGTTCAGTTTCAGCTGAATTCAATTGGTGAGTATTATTATGTATATGGTCAGATAAATAATACCATAAAGATTCAGTTAACCCTCTTTATTTATTGTTTGTAGAACCGAAGCTATATAATTTGAAAAGTCTATTTTTAATCGATTTCCGCCATTCTTTAAGTTTATTGCAACCTGAGAAACCTTAGTGAACGTGGCAGCTGTAAAAACAAAAAACAAACATTAAGATTTTTCTTATTTTACCGTAAAATTAATTAAATGGGCTCCTCCATACCTCAAAAACGGCAAAAATTGTAAATTTGTTGATAAATTTTATGAAAAAAATAAAGAAAATAATTTTCATTAACAAATTAAAGGAAAGCATATAAATCTTAAACGTCTTAATTGTTTTAGTATTGTATTGTGGGACGGAAACCTTAGGGTGCGAGTCCGTCTCGCTCTTGGCCGATTTTTTGTTTAATAACTCTACTTACATAAATTCAAGGCATCTATGTCATCATTTTCATCAGTACAGTTATAAAAAAGGACGCACTGTTTTGGCGATAACTTAGGCTGTGACACAAAGTAATTGTATAAAAGTTCCATCTCCCTGGCGGCTGCTTGAGCTGTGCTTGGCGAACATACAAGAATTACACCGTGCAAACCTACTCGAAGTGCTGGCCAACAAGGTTCAAACCTGGAATGAGAAAATAGTGCATTTTCACAGTACCTACATGTAATATTACCAATGGCTTGGCGTAAGAATTGGATGCCAGCAGAAACTGTGTGAGATGTTAGGTTTTTATATATATACTTACACGTTCTATTTGTTAACTGACTTCAAAAAAAGGAGGAGGTTCTCAATTCGTCTGCATTTTTTTTGTTGTGTGTAGTATCATGTGGAGCTTCGATGGATCACCGAAAGATTTGTTGTTGTTAAAAGGTTGGTTGGTTAGAACTAGTTAGTTAATTATATTTCATCGACTAACTGTTCGCCAAAAGAATAGTTCGTCAATATAAAATCACTCAGTAAAATATTTCTATCAAGTGATTTAATAGAGCAGTTTATCGTCTCAGTTTATCTATGTATTGTTTTTCAAGAAAACATTTTCCCATATCAGTTGGTACCTCAAAGCAATTAATCTCTCCTATATGAAAATTCCTTGCTCCTTGGTGAGTACGACACCCACGAGACGCGAATCTGATTCGGGCATCGCTGCATTTTGAACAAAATTATACCAATCTGAAACCGGTCTATGGTTTAACTATTTAGATGCGCATTTTATGGACGATTACAAATCCAAGAGAATCACACGCGCGTTGCCGACCCTGAAGAATTTTTTAATGTCCTGGCTGCGCACGTTAAAATTTGTATGATGAAAATCCGCTAATGCGCATTTCAGTTTATTGCCAACTTATATGCCGCGAACTATAGTCATCTAGAAATACATTTCGTAGGTACCAGGGTACTTTTCATTATCTAGGAGTATGTTTGTATTAAAATATACTGACTATCAATATTATTATTAGAAATAGGTAAATATGTATTATACTTGCATGTCTTCACGATTTTATTTCAACACAAATCTGCTAAGGTAGGGGACATTCCCCATCATCAATTATTATCCGAGGGTGTATCTTAGTTCCATCCTAAACTTAAAGCCCAGGGTACGCTTTAATCATAGTCCTATTCGTAGATTTTGCGGTATTAGGTTATAAACATTTTTAGAAAAACTTACTTATGGTCGCCACTGCAATCCCAAAGCTCAATGTCGATGTTGGTGATCTTGCCATTAATACTTAAATTCGATACTTCGAACTCTACTATTCTCACTCCCTGCGTAGGCCTGGGAGTGCCATACCATTCCTCTATATTTATAGATTCAGAAATAAAATTTGCTATTTGGGTTTTTCCACTCTGCAAGGATAATCACAGTGTTGATAAAAAGGAAATCAATATTATCTCAGCGTTTAACCGGTTGCATCCCAAGGCTTTATTAAGATAAATTAATTTTCAAAATCGGTAGAAAAATGGTAGGTACTTATTGAAAAAAAAAAAATGTATGACAAAGAAATGGAATGTAGGAAAGTACAAACCTCTGAGGGCCCAATCATTAATATTTTTAACTTTGGTGGAAGCATCTTGGGCACCAATCTATCAAGATTATTCAAGTATACCTATAATCACTCAAATGAAATACGTACGAAAATGAATTATTTAGCGAAATCAATGAGAACACAGACTTCGATCTAACTTGGTTATATCTATTATGTTTACAGCATAACGTCGCTAGCCATTTCCATGGCAACTTCAAAGATTGCCATATCTCTATAACTACTTCAATAAATCAAAATTTTTAATTATTTATTAATAAAAATTAATAGGTAATTTAGCCCCCTGCGCTATGGCTTAGTAGGAAATTCACTGGCAGCATTAATTTGCATATTACTAAAATGTAGAGTTCGAAAGAAAAGTATCCCGTGCGCCATCTGGTAAACGTTAAATAAATCATGCCGACACTGCTGAACGTAGTTCGAAAAAAAAATCTATAAATATATCTATCTTATATATATACCTTGCAAAATATTGGCTCCCTCATAAACAGAATACATACAGGAACATAACGGCTTTACTAAATTTGTAAAACGTAAATTCGATAATAGTCCAAAAAATTAGAAATGTTTGGCCAAAATAGATTACCTTATTCAAATGCACTTAACTGATAGTATTATTATATTCAAAATATAGATAGGCTATAGTACTTATAGGTACACAGCGATAGAAATGAACACTAATAACCATTAGACACATATTTAAATACTTAATTATGTTATTTTGCATAGAAAAGATATCAACGCGTTAAAAATGAAGATTTCAAACTCTTTGCCTGGTTTTCGCCACAATTACTTCTCTGTTGGTTGTTGTACCAATTTTTATACAATTGTTTTTAAATGATTATCGTAAAGGCGTTAGTACTATTAAAATTTTCTATGGTAGAGATGAACTTGTCCTATCTAGATAAGACAATAATATCCACCTTATAGGTACCTTTACCTTATTGTATATCAGATCTGATAACCATACGAGCAATCCATATTATGAATCCACAGTTACGCTTTGAAAGTCATGTTTCAAATTTAATAAGAAATTGCTTTTATAGACTTAAAATAATATATAAGATCCGAAATTTAATAACCGAAAATGTTCGCATTCGGCTCTGTGAGACATTGATACTTTCAAGGCTTAACTATGGTGATGTTGTTTATGGACCTCGCCTATTATCTAGGACTCAGCGTCTAATACAACGGGTTCAAAATGCATGTGCTAGATACTGCTTTGATGTTCCACCTCGGTGTCACATCTCCCCCTTTCTGAATAAGGCCTCCATGCTCAATATGGACTCACGAAGGCAGCTTCACATGGCAAGATTGATGTTCGGCGTGATAAAATTCAAAAAACCCCAGTATTTGTACGCAAAGCTCATTTTTTTCCATCGGCATCTTAGGTTGCCTAGGGCTGCTCAGCCTTTGTTGTCAATTCAACCACACAAAACGGTGGCCTTCAGGGGAAGCTTCCGCTATCAGGCAACAAAATGTTGGAACAACATCCCTCCACCAATAAGACAGCTAAGTTCCATCCACACGTTCAAGAAACACCTAAGATCACTTCTCCTAAAGAAACAGACAATTGGTATTTCAAAACGTTGCCTGCGGCGAAATTCCTCTTGATAGGTAGTGGTTGTAATTTATTGTCCTGATTCCCTGGATGTTTTGCTTTGACTTTTCCTTTGTTATATTTATTTTATGATTATCATAATGCCTACTTGTTGGAAATACATTTATATTATATTATATATACCTACATTAATAACACTACACACCTATTTAACTAAACTTTAGCGCTCGCACCTATTTTGACGGCAATAACTGAAAATCAGTGCTTTTGTACTAACGTGCAGTAAGATCACTGAGTTATGGCCTTTTTGCCTTGCTGCAGCACACTAATTATTATTTTTGTGTTACTTGTATTACTTAGTTTAAGCTTTTCTTCATCATTGTTTTAGTGTCTGTGGCAATTCAAATAAACCGTTTTCTATTCTATTCTATTCTTAATAGTATAAGTGAATATTTAAAATAAGATAGGTATTTAATTGCTTATAATGTATAATAAAGCACTTAGTAGGCAAGAGTCATCATAATTGCTTTAGTGATTCGTTCGCCGTCTGTGAGCTGACCTCCCTCGGTGGCTTGCAAGTTTGGTTAAGGTTCTAGTAGTTATTGCTAGATGGCAGTTGTAGCGCTATTGGCATGAACCAGTACCCAATTAATTAAAACCTCTATAACAACACTGATTGGGACAACTTGGTACCGTAAGCTATTTTCTACTTTTCTACCTAAATACCGAAAATATTTTTTATTAAGAGTGCAAGAAAAAAATAAACAGCTTGAGCCATTGCGCAGTCATTTTATGAATTTAAAGAAAAGTGTTACTTACAAAACTAAAAGAAAGTACTTACATATGCCTAACTTTAATTCCACTGAGCAAAAACTTGGAATTCAACGGTGCTCACATGCCTACTTACAGCCCTACTTGTCTTAGAACTAGTACGAGTAGGTACATAATACAGTCTTTATCGCCATAAATTTCTATTTGATCGTAAGGTTTATATAATTTGCTATTAATTGATAAACAATAAAGAAAAAATTCGGCCAAGTGCGAGTCGGACTCGCGTCTGTACCACCACACAATAATAAAATTTTTGCTTTCCTATAATTTTGTTTGTAGAAATTAATTTTCTTTTTTTATTTATTTTATAAAAATGTAACTATACATTTTTATTTATTCCAAAATTAGTACCGTACGATATTGATCCTTACTAAATTTAATGATCCTAGTTCAAGGGAAAGTACCCCAAAGGTTTTGATTCCACTCTAAAATCGCAAAACTTACGAAAAAACTTTTTCGGTCATATTCGATCTTTTTATCGCGTTGACATTAACTGATTATTTTACAGCCGAAAGTGACCTAAGGCCTGAGTAGACAGACAGACAGACGGACAACAAAGTGATCTTATAAGGGTGCCGTTTTTGCCTTTTGAGGTACGGAACCCTAAAAAGAATCATTCTTAGGACGCTTACAAGTTCGTTTAATATTAACATATCGTTTTAGAAGCAGGCATTTAATCAAAATTTTAAGTAGTCATAGCTCTAAAAGCAAATAATACCTTGTCCACACAATAATTTTGAGATTACGTGTTATATCAAAGGACAAGATGTAGTCGTAGCTTTTCATACGAAACACAAATATAAAATATGAGTTATCTTTCTGTATTTTCCTTCTTTCGATAAGGCTGACATGATAACTGTTCTTAACCATCTATGTCCCGAGAAGTAAGATAAAAACTGCACGTACCGAGGTTTTCTCATTCATTATTGCATGGAGCTCAAAGCCTGGACCGTTATCTAGGATTACATGAGGGATTTACTGCAAAAAACATACAAGCACACAAAGATAACAGAAGATTCATTTAAAGGTTGTGCGTCTTGAATACGAGTTAGAGTCTTTTATGGTGATATGACTGTTTCTCACTTTAAACGTTAGTTTCCCACAGTTAAATTACGGTTTTATGTAAAGGAGTCAATGTTACTGAGAATTCAAGAGATGTATAACCTTTTCTCCAAAAAATAAAAACTGACTCATTTGTTTACTGGGGCCCACTTATAAATTAGAATAACAGACATATAGTGGAGGGTCAATTGACCTACTACTCCAATGGACTACAAATAAACGATAACAGTGGCGGTGCCCCATATTTAAAACAATGATACCAAGGCAAGGCATACAGGGTCGATTGACCAATCTGACACCACAGTGTGCAGGGTCGACGTCACCAAGGAAAATGGAATATCAAGTATAAAACGTTACAGCGGCCTTGAGGGGGTTTTAAAAGCTAATACCGGGGCATATAGTACAGGGTCGATTGACATCCAAAATTACCCCATTATCATATAAAAGCAACTTGTACGAGACATTAAAAAATGCTGATTTTATTTGACTTTCCCGATTTAAGTTTTCCAGTTATTTTTATTATAAAACCAAACTACGGCGCCGATTTTAATAAAATTTCTATGGGACCAAATTGAAACTATATTTATTCGAACAAAAAAATAATTTTATTAAAGTCGGTCTAGGAATGACGGAGATGAAAGACATAAAAGTAAAAATATATATTCAGGCGAATTGGGAATCTCCTTCTTTTTTGGAAGTCGGTTAAATCGAAACCTCTGTCAGTAAAGAAATAGAGTGGTCTATTATTAAAAATGTAACTGTTAAGTTTATACAGAGAGCATTCCTTGCGGCCTCATAGCTTCCAGGCTACATAGTCACGGTGAAAGCTAATATTTTGCATAATCCAGTTGCACAGATCATCGTCAATACGCGTTCCGTTACGTAATTTGCCTCAGCTTCTTGGTGTCATATCTTTAACGGTCTGGAAGTAAGGAGTGATAAATTTTGCCAGCTTAGTAGACATTTTAATTTTTACTTATACGTAGTTACTTATAAATACTTAATTGAAGTTTTGAGTTCGATAGCCTTTTTTTAAATAATGGTTTAGAGGTACGAAGTCTGTTCCTTTCGCAATCTAAAATGTTCGATATTACCCTTCACATCGTCTCTAGTTTCTGGTATAAGTACTATTATAAGTTTGCTTCTAATAAAATATTTTTAACACAAAGCATGGAAGCCTTCTCACATCAAAAATACTTTGGGTACGAAATCAAGCGCCATTGTGTGTGATAGTTTACTTTGGTTTTAGTGTACGCCGCCGCAGATTCATTAAAATATCCATAAATAAGCTCATCTGCCCGTACTTTGACGTCGCCGGTGGCCTTATATAGTGGAGAAACAATTTGCAAAACGCGCAAAGAAACAATGATGGTAGCTGGAGCTCATTTAAATTTACTAAAGACTGAAGCCCTTCATTCGTCATCGTCAAATCAGGCCTGACATTTGAGAGACGTTTAAGATCTTTAATTTCTCCTGCCGGGTAAACTGTCGAGCTACAGTAGGCATGTTGTTATTTCTGAATAAAATATGACGTCGTCGGTCATTAATTATGTCTATTACAATACTAACTCCGAAACTGATTAAAGAGTGAACAAATAACACTTACTTCAATATTTTCTTGTTCCCTGTAAATAGTAAAAATAAACTGTGCCCTTAGTCGCCTGATTTCCAGAAAACATTTCTTTCTTTTTTATATCGGACTTTGGAATATCGGAAGATATCGGATGATAATGATTCCAAGTTTAAAAACATTAGCCTTATATACCTAGCTAAGTACCTAATCTATATTTACAGTTTTTGATATATATCAGAAATTGCATGCGACGAAGTTTCCTTCCTTTAGGTTTTTAAATAGCAAAAATATTGAATTAATACTAAAACCTTGCATGGATACAATGAATTTTTATCTTACATCATGTTGCCTTGCCACTAACGCTAATTCCAAAACTAGTACTGGTAAGCACATTGTTATACATAAACACAATCTTGTTTCTACTGTTAGAATGGACCCGGAAGCTTGTACTATGCGGTATAAATAACACTGTAGATAACTGTTTCCAGACCAGTCCAGAACTGGACGTAAATCCTGTGCGTCTATCTCGCTACATCTACCTACATCTTGGCTTTGGTTACTTTGCTAGTCTTGTCTTGTATATGCGCAACTTTGTATCATGGAAAAGCATGGAACATAATAAGTAGATACGCTTATCGTTCAATATAAGAATCGATGTACTATGTAAAAAGTACTTTTTAAAATACCTAATTCGATGTAACGAAATGCCACCTTTTATTTACTTATACATACAGGTAGAGGTAAGAAAAAAAGTAGGCCAAGCGCTACTCGGAGTATCAGACTGAATAGGGTTGTATTACATATAAGATATATCCGCCTCTGGTATAAATTTAAATATGTATATAATAGCAATACATAAACTGAAAAAAATTGAATTATCGTAATTTGTTAAAAAAATATGCATTTTCGAATACGTAATAGGTATTTGTATGGTATTACTATCACTATCATCACTATCACTACATAGTATAAAACAAAGTAGCTTTCTCTGTCCCTATGTCTTTTGTATGCTTAAATCTTTAAAACTACGCAACGGATTTTGATGCGGTTTTTTTTAATAGATAGAGTGATTCAAGAGGAAGGTTTTTATGCCGATGCGAAGCCGGGGTCGCTCGTACTTTATTGAATAAAGGTAAGGGTTATGTCAGGTAAATTTGAGCATAAGCTCGAAAAAAGATTATTTTTTTGTTAAAGAACGAGCTACGAGAATCAAATAACTTTAATTTAGTATTGAACCCGCTTATTTAAGGAATAACCGAAATCGGAGAGTATTTAGGTACCTATGATAGAGTGATGAGTGTAGTGTGGAAGAATCAAGGGACGAATAAGGATCGTAGCAAGTGGAAATCTTCGGGAAACAGATGTGATGATATGTATGTAGTTTGACACACGATTTTTTATCTATAGAAGAAGTCCTACCTTGAGCTGAATTAGGACCTTTGAATTATTAAATAAAATTGAATATATTATTAAAATTAGAAAAACTATCTCATGAAAGAAAACAGCAAATACTCCTCTCTTTAATCCAAGTTTATATTAATGTCCGAGTCCGAGACGCATGTTAGATCCTTAGATGCCTCCACGTGTTATTTGCGAGCCTAGAATTTATTTGATATAAAGCGTTTTGTTCACGGAGGCGTCAAGTCTTATTTCACTTACGAATATCCGCCCACTTGCCCTGCGTGCATTGTACTCGACACTGCAAAAGCTGCTATTATGCAATATTGCACTGCACTACACAATCTGTGTAATATATCTTGGGTGCTCTCGGATCTAGAAATGTCTAAGTACCTAAAATTTAAATTTCATTTTAATGCCATACCTATTGTCATGAACAAATATATACCTAGGTGTTGTTTAGACTATGGAATTGATAAGGATTGACTTTTTACGTTCTATTTTATTTTTATACTTTCGATTATTTAGAAATTTGCAAATCTCTATGTCTCTAGAGGGTCACTACAGTTGATAAGGTAATTTTAATAAATTAATTGAGATACTAACCGATTGTTGTTAAGATAATTTTGTAATACCGTTATGAAGTAATATATCCAAAGTACGCCTTATATAATTAATAAAGTGATTGCTACCGTTATTAAATGATTTTTAACTTATGCAGTTGCAATCTTCGTTCGTTTTATAGCCCATCGGCTGTAGTGCGGTATTAAAAACAGTGTCGCTTTATATTGCAAAGAGATGACCGAAATGATTCGAGTCATTATAAGAAATGAGGGCTTATTCGTAAGTGCTGTGTTTATGGAAATGCTCGGTACGCATGTTAACTTCTGATGCATTAAGGTTTTATCATGAGTTAGTCGTTTCAAGTTGCGGCATGCTATGTAAAGGAGGGTGCTTTTTTTTGTAAAAAAAATTAAGGAACACAGAATGTTAGTGGGCGATAATAATATCGCTTGTAACTTTGACTGTGCTTGAATCAATAATTATTAAAAGTATTAGCCTAAGATCCATATAGCTCATAGAATTAGGAAATCGCGCGCGGTCTCTACCCAGGCAATATTTTTAAATCTATAGTATTGCTATTTCATAAATTATTTAGTAAAAGATAAATAAAATTTTCTTTTACATGTTCTATGAGCTATATGGATCTTAGGCTAATACTTTTAATAATTATTGGTTCGAAATACAAAATCAAATCCAATCGAGCGGCAAGCAATATGCTAGCCATATCGCTTCTTCCATTTATTTAGATCGTAAACGCGAGCATCAAGCATAATAAAAGCATCCGGGTTCGTCGAACATCCCGCGCACCTCAAACGAAGGCACCAAGCTAAGTATCCTAACGCTGTTCCCAGGTCATCGACCGAGTTTAGCCTCGCCAGCGGTAGATTCGCAGGATACGATAAATTTCAATAGTGCATTGACTGCATGCTCTATGCCAGTCCTGCGTCGTTAGACAGCGGGAAGTTCGATATAAAACCAGATTTAATTGCCTTTTTCTCGTGTTATTTCCCTAACTAAATAGTTGCCTTAATTGAAACATGAGACGTTCGATTGAGATACGATGATTCGAAAATCTAATTACGCATGTCTACAATTTAGATTAAGATTTATGGTTGAAATTAAAATTCTCTAGTCTTGGATGGTATTCTCCGTAACGTGGTGCTTTTATCTCTTTCTGACTAGTTTAATACGGGTTTCCAAGGTTGTTTTCATTAATTTCATTTAAAAATTATCATAAGTGTTTGATATGAAAAAGATTTGGTACTGACTCGAGCGATACCTGGGACAGCGATAATGCATACACTATTTTCACTGCCCATCCTCTCCCATCCCCTCCAAGTGACCCAGCCAAGGAGTCATGCCGCCATGATCTGGCTTTTAATATTTGGCTCCCCAATTAGTTCTTCCACCTCCAGCCGACTTGCAAGGGGTGTCTCAGAATAGGGAGGAGTGGAGAACTCTTGTGTCGGAGGTCAGTATCAACTTTAGATTGTCGAGCTATCGCAGTAGGTAGCCCATATATAATGGAGCCTATATTTTATGATAGACTACGAGCAATACATGGTAAAATTGCAATCTCATCTACTTCCTTTATAACGTTGCAATGCAAACTGAAAATTATAAATATAGTGTTTATTCAACTAAAGGTATTGTGGGAGGTCTAGAGATAGTGACTAGCAGTATTTCAAAGTAGCAAGACTTTATCATTCCTTTGCAGTTGTTTAAATCAGAGTGCAAGCAGGATGACTCAACTGAAATGTCACTGCGTTGTGATGACTTTATTCTATTTTTGTTGCGTTGCCTATTTTTGTATCCATATGACTATTTTTACTTCAAACTTTTTTGTTATTGGTATACCTACTGTTCTTGATTTTATGTTTAATTGCCTTCAGAAAAGAAGAAAGTCCTCAATTTTTAGGAATCTTGTTTTTTTATTAATTTTTACTTACTTTACTTTTATTAATTTTTATGAGGCACTATAATGCGTCAAAATTTTCCCCTCTTGCCTGATTGAGTAATAAACATCCATTGAAACCTATTAAATATTAGTAATTGGTAATACATCGTATGTAGTGTAGAAAGGGGAATTCGGTATTACAGGGGATAATTGAGTACCACGCGAGTAACATTAGTTAGTTTTTATAATATGTTAACAAACGCAGCTTTGAATCCACCGATTACTTCAGCGATAGGTAATCTGGTAATAAAATAATCGTTACTTTAAGCTGAGTACAACGTGTGTTACCAGTACCTATAAAAATAAAGAAAAAGTACAATAAGTAAATACACTTTTGTATAATGCATTTGTATTTACTAAGATAAAGCGTATGGCCCTAGCATCAATAGATGGTGCAATTTCTTGATACTTCATTTCTTGGCTCGGGTTATTTATCACAACGGTCATAATAATCAATCTCTAATAGGTTTAGTCTGCACTCAGCCTTAAGTTTTGAGTCGACAGGTAATTGTATCGTTAATCAAAGGTTCTTTCTATTGGTTCGTCATTTACTAGGTACATGTTCGTTCATGGTTTTGTTAGCTTTTATGATGGCCTATTAAACATTTAAATGTTTTTTCATTTTATCAAATTGTAGAGTCTCGAGATTAATTTAACTGTAATGTTGGGACTGTGAAATTTGTAAATAGTTTTATCATTTCCTTAATTAATCATTCAATATAGGTACTTATCAATATTTATCAATTACAATTTGTCTATTTATCATAATTTTTTTCATTAGCTGATCAGTAAATTCAAAATATAGGTGGTTGATTTTTTTCATATTTCAGTGGAAATTTCTTTAGAAACTAGCTGAACGCAAACTGTGAAAATTGTGAGTAAATCTGAATATTAATAGATTTTTTAATTCACTGATCCATCGATTTAAAAGATATACTCAAGTAATTCTGCGAGGTTTTTCATACTCAATAAAGCTGACAAAGTAAATTATTCTAAATTAAAAAAAATATATAGTCCAAGCCATGAGCGATAAAAACGTGTAAGGTTTTATAAATATGGATTGGACAGGTTTCCAAACAAAAATACAAACATTCAAATCTTTCCTCTTTATATTTGTGCGATTTGATGAGGAGAGAGGCCTTCTAAAATAAAACAGGGATAAACGGTCAAATTTTTTTCTTGACAACATTTCAAATTCTGAAATTCAAATCTTGAGCCATTCGCGGTTGTTCGCTAGTTTTTTATTTCCTTGCATTCCTTGTGCATTGTGCATTATTAAATGCAGCGTTAGTGAATAATAACTGAGCTTGTTTTTCGCGTTGGTGTTTAAAAACCTTTTCTAACAGCAACGTTTACAACTCACAGCAGTAAAATTAAGCTTAATGCTGGCTCTAAATGCAAGGGCTAAGGGCTAATATACCTCCGGTTTTATAGCCGAAATAAACATGATACCTTTATGTTTATTGTCTATTGTATTATTGTATATATTGATATGTTATATCGGATTCCTGTCATCGATATTTTTATTTCTTACATTTGGATTCATTAATTAGTAATGAAGCAAATCAATATAGAAAATGTATTTGTGAATTCAATTTTTTTTATTAAATTATAATTATACCGAGCGATTGAGCTATATCATACGAAATTTGCTAAATTATTTTTTTATACTCTAAATTAACTTAATATAAGAAAAGATGAGATTAAAGCTGAATAATACAAGTAATTCTGGCGTAATGTCTCTCAATCTGACATGGTTTTAGGTAGGTACAGACATAAAAATGCCAGAAAAGTTGGGAAACAGTATAAGTACAATAACAAATGAAACCAGAAATACGCTTTAAAAAAGAAAGAATGCAAATGTAGAATAGACATAGAAGTAGTAGATTTTGACGTTTCTTACTGAAACCATCCTTTGGATTTTTGGTTACATTTATTATCTTACATATAATTTCATATAAATAAGCAAAACTGTTGTCGACAATCTTATTTGCATTTGATGTAGTGTGGAGCCGTTTAAGTATTTCCAAGGAAATAATTATCCTGTTGTGAAGATATTATAGCATAATTAACGTGTTACGCGAAGTGAGTGAAATTAGTAAATATCTGTGTAATGCTACCGGTTTGCAGCGTCCGAGTCCTTACGCGCGTACGCCGACGCATGCCTTGCCTTCCATTATTATGCGCTAAATTCCTCGGGAAGATTATTGTCTTTAATCATATGTAAATAAGTTATTTTAAAACAAAAAACTCCGTGAAAATTGTATGAATGTTTTGTATGATTGTTCTTATTAAATTAATTAGAGATAAGTATCCATATTGATAATAGCCTCACAAAAACGTTTGGTGAGAAGTGACTGGAAGAAAAGCATATTCATATGTTAACTCAAAAATTGATTACATTTATACAAACATATCATCACGCCTTCCTCAGTTCTACAGGGTAGGCAGAAACTAGAGGTTTCCATTGGCCGCTGATTTCGGGTAATCCTAATGTCTCCCTTTTTAAACAGGTTTGCGATTAAATAATATTAAAAATTTATTAAATAAAAGTAAATGCAAATATATCTGTTTATTATTCTTTCAACCTTTCTTACACTTTATTTTTAATATTTTTAGTTGGACAACGTATACTCAACACACTGGTCAATGCTATTTGTTTTGATGGTTTGCTAAAAAGCAACTGTATACGAAGAAGAGTCAAACAAGCAGACCCACGAAATACATTTCTTTATTGCACCAAATCACCACTAAACCACGTTTACATATAGTAATAGCATGGATATTTTCGTACTATAAAAATAATTTTATTGTGACAGCATAATATATTTCAACACCAAGGAATCCCAGTGAGCTAGCTGCACTGTCTAAATGTCATTTTTATAATTTACAACTGTTGCTCGAAAGATCGAAGGTGCATTTAAGCAGAGCCCATCACTGTTACTTATCTGTAGAGATTTATCGAATTTTCATTCTTTTCGAACCGTCATAAAGTTGAGTTTTAAAATTGTAAATATACTTTACTTATTCAAATAGATGCTTTCGTGAAATTGGATGAGTTAGCATGTGCCAAAGAAATACCTATGTGTAAGTATATGTGAATCCCGGTCAATATCTGATGCCTGATTTTTGGAGTGATAAACATAAGCATCATCGATCAATGACTTGAGATCTGAGTCAGAATGTGTCTGTGATACATTAAGGGTGTTGTAATTTTTGTTGCATGTTTTAGCTACCTGAGAAACTTTATAAAGATAATACTCGTGGCACCTAGTGACAACTGATTTGTAGTCTAGAGCCCATAGTGTTAGCATTACAAACTTATAAGCTTCTAGCTGTTGCCCGCGGCTCCACCCGGTTTATGTTTGACCTCCAATTTAAAATTATATCTCTTAAAAAAATTACCGAATTTCATCAAAATCGGTCCAGTAGTTTAGCCGTGGAAGCGTAACAGACAGACAGGCGGACAAACGGACAGACAGACTTTCGCATTCTATCTATCTAGTCAAAATTGATCACTTCTGAAGGAGATTTCTACTTGTCGTATTAGGTATTTAGTTGGATTGCAGGTTCACACCAGCAACAGCATTATCAAGGTCGATTAATTACAGGAACGTCTGTCCATAAAAATATCAAAAATTATCGTAAAAAAAATACTGACAGTCTAGTTTTTCGGCTATACGTACCTTCGTGTCTATAGAGTGGCATGGTAATTGATTTTAGGTCGCGCTGATGCTCTATCTCCCAGCCAGGCAATAAATGCCTGATAGTATCGGCTGCACAATGAGCTTCCATGACTACCTAGTCGCCATAACTATTGCTCCCATTGAAAACTCGCATCCCGATTGCTATCAGTTATTTATTGTTTTGAACGTCAACTCTGGCCATTACTTTCACTTTGTATTTCGTTTTATGCCTTTTTAGGGTTTCGGGGCAAAATTCATAAAATACATAGTTATATGACACTTATAAGTATAGGCAGGTAGAATAATCTTTATTATATTTGGCTGAGCCTAAGGTAGCTAGCTTATATAAGGAAATTTTTGCTTCCTTAGGTTTTGTATGTATGTTATTTAGGTTTGGGTACGAGTAAGTTCTCTAAATTCGCCAATATAGATGTTTTATTCAAATTGAAAACCTGCTGGGTAATTGGCACATATTTTTCATTTATTTTTTAAAAAGCTTTCTACACTTTATAATCTCAATTGGTCATGCCAGGGGTTATGTCATGATATAGCTCGGTTATGGAACCCATATTTAATTTACTTATTCATATTTGCCTAAGTGATTTCCGTGGTTGGTTCTTTAGTATCAAGAAATCTCATTACAAATTATTTCAAATCTAACCATAATAAATCAATATAATACCACTGAAGCTGTAAGTCTATCAGCTCCGCACAGATTGAGTGGCTCTGATAGGAATTTGCATTTTCATTGCATCCATTCGATGTAATTGCAATAAGGCGGCTTGCAGGCAGAGAGAAATTGATTTATTTTATCAGGACTTCATATACAGTATCATTTATTAAAAATTTAATAACTGGATTATTTAATGTGAAGCAATATATCTAATTTTTGGTAGATATACTTTTGGTGAAGGTGGGCGTGGCGCCTGTCTTGGAATATAAAGCTTTGAAAGCTGCGGGAATCTTAGTTCATTTGGTTATCATGAGAATGTCAGAAGAATAAAACCTTGTAGCTTGTAGTAAGATACTGTATTTTAATTTTGACTAATAAACTCGTTGGGATTGAGGTTAATTTTCAGAAATTGACTAATAATAATTAGGTTTTGATATAATAATAAGTATTCTTTTAAATAAGCCAGTCAGTTATAATGGGCATTAGGACTGTTTAGAAGCTGAATTATCAACTTAATAGTAGAAGCAAACAAATGGCAAGTTAAAAAAAACCGGTCAAGTGCAACTCGCACTTGCGTGGTTCCGTACAATGCTAATATTAGTTTTTATATTCACTTGTGGTAGTTAACTACTACGTTAGCTATCTAGTAGTGTTTTAGTGAACTATTTTCCGTAAGTAAACGTTTTATATTGAATTTACCACTAAATTGTCAATGGATAGTATTCTTGTAGGTTTTTCTGTAATCTACAGGCAATGAACTATATTTTGTATTTTTTTCAAAATTTTAGGCTCAGAAGTTTCGTAGATCAGGTGGGGGGTTGGTTAATTTTCGCTTTCTTTCGAATATGTAAAATCAAAATTATTTATGTAGCGATCTTAACAAAAATATATTTGAGATCCTCATAACGAACCCTTTCATTTGATATATAAGGTGAATTTAAATCAACTGCAAATATTTTAAGGGCAGATTCAAATCACTAAACTGAACCACTTTCCCAAATAAACTTATGTCGAAATACGAAAAAAAATTTTTGACCTCCCATACAAATTGAGAATTAGCTGATCTAGTTTAGTATGGAGAGTGAAAAATAAAATTTTATATTTGGATATAAGTTTATTTGCAAAAGTTGTTCAGTATAGTGGTCTGTATCTGCCCTTAAAATATTTGCAGTTGATTTGTGTCCACCTTGTATAACACGATAAGGTTTGCAAAACTTTTTTTTTAAATTCCTATGTTGTCCCCCGAAAATGACCATTATTTAAAAAAAAATATTTTTTTACTTTACACATCTGTGTTTGGGACACAGGATTACATCATCCTACTAAATTTTTTCAGTTTTGCAGTAGGTTCGAAGAAAATTGGCTGTGATAGACGGACGGACGGACAGACAGACGCACGAGTGATCCTATAAGGGTTGCGTTTTTACATTTTGTACGGAACCCTAAAAAGCGACTGTTATAAATTAAACCATAGAATTTGGAATCACACGAGGCAAATTTCTTTTTTAATCTATGAATTAAATGATAAATAGTGTGTGAAGAAACTCAAATAGTAAGTATCTTATATTCCTTTTAAAATTCATATTTAACTGTTTTATATTTATTTATTTTATTTATTTAGATTTGATATATAAATAAATTCATCTTTCACTTTTACTCATCAGAATTGGAAGATTTATTTCTTAATCAAAACTATCTAAAGTCTTACACGAACAGTATTAAGTTAAAAACAATAACAAATAAAAATTAACCGTAGGTACAGACTGCGAGCTCAAAAGGAACATTTTAAGTCATCCTATAAATTTTAGCAGTTCAATCAGCTAAATAAACAATATAAATCGAACATAGCCATTCAATTCATTGCTTTTATCGTACATCTGCGAATGTAACGAGTGTTTAATTTTCGCTAACTTCAGAATAAAAACGAGTAAAAACGCTATGAATGGCAGCACACGGTGGCAAACCCTGTAAGGGCGTGTTTACATTGACATAGAAATGAAACTTCTTCTGCTGGGAATATGGGGAGATACTGGTTAAATTTGAATCAATCATGCGAACAGGCAATTGCTCACTTATTTGCTTAACTACCAAAAACTTTAAGTCATATTGAATATTAGAAACGCATGACTTTATTTTAAGAGATACGAAACCTAAAATAGGTGTTGAAATTAATCCTACTGTTTTTAAAGCAAAATTAACCAGCGGCTGAATATTTAAATTTAACTGTTTGCAACATGCAAGCGTGAGAATATTATTTTGTGAACAACTGTCTAATAAACATCTAATATATTTATTTTTGTAAGGGACTTGTACCTTAACAGTAGGTAAAATTATAATATTTTGTTTGTTTACCGAAGGTACAGTCGGACCAAATGAATGCGTAACAGCGGGCTCGCTTAAACTTGGTGGTTGCACTGCTGAACCACCAGGTGGATGGATAGTTTTTTATTATATTTACACTAGCTTTCCCTAGTTAGCTAGCCCGAGTTTCCCCCGGGAATATTGTTATTTCCTAGGATGAAAGGTACCCGCTATGTTCTACTCAATTCTTCTAATTATGTATATGCAAAATTTCAGGAAAATTTATTCTGTAAATTGGGCGTGAAAGCGTTACAAACAAATCCATATATGTGTTGGAAAGTGTGGATTGCCGAGCGATTGTTAGAGTAGTAGGTATTATTGCAAAGAAAAACATAAAATGAAATATTAAACTAAGAAACTCTTGTTTGAAGAGAACTTCCAGTTAAATTCTAAAACCAAACTACATATTTCTGATTTCGTTCCTAATAAATAAAACAAACAAAAAAAAACATCGAATAGAGACGGTAAAATAACAATTTTGGAAGTCAGTTAAAAAGAATCGCTCAAATCTGTCACTGGATATAGGCCCGAAGCAGGCCAGGAGGCGGTAGTAATTGATTGCTGCGTCGAACACGCTATCAGAGCTATCAGCTTATCGCGAATATGTACGTACGCACAATGTTCAATAAACTAGATGATGTTATCTGACGCTGTAAATGGATCAGTTCAAGTTGCTCGCATCCAGATCGGCGTAACTCTAGACGCGACAGCAGGGATCAGAAACCTGGTTTAAATATACAATAATACAGCTGTAAACCCTTTTTTATAAATAAAAAAATTTTGACCTTACCTTCAATATATATACTAGAGCTATGCACATTTGTAAGAAAACATAAACATCTCTTCACCCAGTTAAAAGAAATACACAAAATAAATACACGACACAAAGACAGATTAATGTTTCCAATATCCATGTTAAAAATGCATAGTAACAGCCCGTATGTAAGTGCAATAAAAATATTTAATAAATTACCGAAATCATTGCGTTTAGAGGAAAATGATAAAAAATTTGCTAAAAAGCTGAAGGAATTGCTACTGCCCAAAGGCTATTACTCAATCGAAGAATATTTGAGCGATACATTATAAATAAAAAGGGCAGGTGGCTACTTCCGACGTTTTGGAGAATTCTCAACCGTATCATGATATAGGTTTCATTGTTATTTTATACTATCTGACGTATTCATTTAATTCATCTAATTAATTTAATTCATTTAAACATTATTGACATACTTACTTATTTTATTATCATTATTTTTATTTTATTTCGACATTAATTAAATTGTAATGTATAGATTTTGGTACCAATTCAAAGACTTCGCAACACCCAGCCTGGGTTTATGTACATTCTTACCAAATTATGTAATTACACCTTCTTCATATTATGTACATGTAAGCGAGAAATAAATAAATAAATACATTTTTATACATACAGCGACATCAATCATTCGATACCGCTCAAACGGTATTTATCGAAAAATTAAGATAGTTGGCATACCTATGTAATTAAATGTCTTTCAGCTGAACTTAGAGATCACTATCTACTTATTTTCCTCCACTTGCTCTGCTTCGCGATTTACCAGCCTGTAGTATGTACAAAACCTATAGGTATATAGTATCAGGGGTGGAATTTTTGACTGAAGTTTATATAATATGTACTTGTGTTGTGAGAATGAATAGATGACTTACTTATTTATACTGTTTTCGCAACTAATAGGAATACGAGTAACATTAAACAATTTTTGTAATGTGGTTGTAGAGTTAAAGGCGTTTAAATATACAAACTTTTTATCTTAAGGATGAAACCACTCAAAGACTTTTATGATATAAATATAATTAATAATATACCTACTTAGAAGTATTTCTAATTGACCGGACTAAGAGGATTTATTCATCTAATTCTACCATAAAACAAAACGGCTAATTAAATTTATATTATGAAGAATCTTTAGCATATTTGCTCTTCTTATTTACGCAATGTGGTAATAATATCTCAGTATAGTGGTAAAATGCTTGGGCTATGACGTTTCGCTTCATGTGGGTGCGTAAAAACCAATCGTAAAGACAGCTATTGACGATATCATCATATTATAAGCAGTTCGGCGTGAGGTGGTCGTAACATCGACTTGAACTGACAATATATTGTCATGTTTATGTTTTTAAGATATTTCTACTTACCTACGAGAACTTGAGATAGAATTCTGGATTTTATTACGATCCATTAATGAGTCGTATAGAATTAAGTTTACATAAAAGGTCATATTTATTCATGTATTTGCAATGTTTTGAGGTGATTATTAGCTTGAAAACGGATCTAGATATTTTAGTCATAAGTGAACACTACCTTAGATTTTATAACAGCTACTTTATGGTCACAGAAGGCACACAGAAAGTGAAATTTTTGCGGTCAAGGCTAAGGCTTTTCTGAAGGATGGAGTAAAAATTATCAAGATGCACCTGATGTAGGATTGCGCCTCACCAGATCTAAAGTGGTTACTGCATCCCATCTGGCAACTTTGGAAGTGACAAGTGCGCTTGCTGATCTTGATAAATATATTTTTGTCACGAGTTTTCACTCGACATTTTGCTAAAAATATTTGTGCACACTGCTTTTTAAGCCAGTCATCGCTAGTCATAAGTTTTAGGAGATTTTCTAACGCAATGATAGGAAACACATGAAGATTCTAGTCACAATCATGTAAATGGCGTGTGACGAAAGAAATCGGTAAGTAATGTCATTATAATGACATAAATGATTACACAACATAAAATATAACAATGTTAGTCACGGTATGCAATAATAATACTAACCTACTAAATTATATGATATGGATTTAGTCACCCTTATCATCTAAACGTTATCTCGATCGCAGTGGTGTTGAAAGGTTTACTTAAATAGAGTTCTTTTTAGTTATTTGGCTTGGGGCATGACTAAAAGGAGCACTTTTTAAGAATTCCACGCGAATGAATCCACATAGAACAGCTAGTACTTAATCAATAAATAAAACCAATCGTCGACATTGATGTCCACTATCTCATCCACTATCATTAAGTCAATGGACACACTGATGCGAGAAGTAGACATTTTGTTTAATAGCTATAATAATATGTAAGAGTTGAAGCTTTATGTGTTATTACGTGTATTATTAGAAACGGAAATGTACTAAGTTATTATAACCGTTATTTAAAAAAAAATACCTATGTTCTTATGGGAAGTATCTTGTAAGTAATTTAATTGAAAATGATTGCTTCAGCTTAGTAAGTCCCTTTCAAAAGTGCTTAACCAATTTTATCTCTATAAGCACTTTTCGCACTTGCGCACGTCAAATAAAATAGATCTTTCTCATATAGCTTTCCCGGTTGCTTTCTTAACTTCGGAACCCAGGCTCAATTTTCTTGCAATTTTTTCCACTTTGTACGCACTACGACATCCTTGTTGTTAGATGCGAATGACAATGTGTGTTACGATGCCTGTATGAAAATCGAGGCTCATGTCAATAATTTTGAAAAATAGTGTCGTTGAACTCTTTTCTACGAGGACAGCAATGAAAGAGCTTCGCAGTCTCCTTGCAACGCCACAGGACTCCAACAAATTATAGTCTTACATAGCTTAGTTAGCGGCCGACTCTCTTTCATCTTAGAATCACATCATCCGGGAATAACATTCCCGGTGGCACACTCAAATAGTTTCTTTGAAGCAGAACGTCCATTTTTAGCTGGGTAGTGACTATTCTGTGCTAATACTGTGGAAAATCAGTGCATGATAATTTAGCGACTAACGTTAAATCATAATGTAATTGTGAAGTTGACGATAAAAGAGTATGTATATGAATAAATAATTAATATATAATAATAAATAAGCAACCGGGAAACACGCTCGGACGAAAAAGAATTAATATAATAATAATAATATTTAGAACTTTCTCGGCATCCACAATAAATCTGATATTGCATTTAACTTTGAATCTCAAACGCGGCTTATTCTATTATAAATGATAATCTCAGGATAGGCGGCAATTGAAATACCGCTCGGAGACGTACGATTTATTTTCTATTGTCATGTCATAAAGAGTGGTCGCCATGCGGCTACAAAATATATACAGTACAGGAAGATACACGCCTCCCTCGAAGTGGTACATACGTTAGTACTGCATTCTGTGCTTGTAGATTGAAACATTATCAGTAGTAATAATTTATAAGTAATTCAATTCATTCATTTCGTTTAGTTGCCATGGACAACCGACCATGCACACACTGGTGTCAGAGTTCTTCGGAACCGCCTCTCGGCCTCTGACGTGGTTCCATTAACGACTACCAGATAGACCGGGACCAACGGCTTAACGTGCCTTCCGAAGCAGGGAATCCTCTTTTTTGTCAGACAATCAGGCGATTCAAGCCTGCAATCTCCTAACCAAACTGGAAACAACTAAATTTAAAAAAAAAATCAAAATTAAAATTGTTTATTTTCAATATAGGATATTCTTATCACTTATTGGCGTCAATTGTTACTGAACGTTGACTAAACAAAGTATGCTTCCCTTGGGAATCGAACCCTCGACCCCTGGGTCTACAGGCAAACGCCTTAACCACTAGATCACGGAGGCAGTAATTCGATTGCAAAAATAGATAATCGACTCAAGTTTTGCAATTAAATGTCTACATGGACTATGAAGACATGTAACAGAAAAATGTGAAGATATATAAAAAGATACAAATCCATTTTCAGTTTTAAGGATGATAATATATTTAGGATATATTATACACAGGGCGAATGAGAAGCAAGATGAATGAAAAGGAAAAAAATAAGTATAGTAAACTACTATTCCTCGATTTTATGAAATGTATGTGCCTGCATTGATTGATTCTTGAATTCGTTTATATGTTGTATACTACTTATGTTATATACTATTTTCTATATATATTTAAAACCTATAAAAACCACTAAGTACATTATTTCGTGTGAAGGGTTTTTCCTAACCGTCGCACATTGATCTGATGGCTTACCACCATCTGTTAAAACCATGCAAGAACGATTGAGTAAGAGAGATGTCACCTTACAATGCACTGTCTCGCTTACTCACTCGATTTTGCATGGGTTTAAAAGATGGTAGTAGGTAAGCCACCTGGTCTTTAAGTTATTGTTAAATCACCGTTATCCATGGCGTCGTGTTCTATGTTTGTAACACCGTAGGTGGGTCATATGCCTGTTTGCCTACTTAATGGTATAAAAAAACCAAAATTATCGATTCTGTAATTTTCTTAATTTGTGGCATGGGGCAGTCTGATATGGATGTAATGTTTATTAATCTGGATGAGCCCGACGTTTTGTACCGTGTTATGATTGATATAGGAGTGCTGTTCGCGAACAATACCGGATGTTTTGTTGAATAAAAATATTATCAAGTATTTGGACTAGCTGTTTTTGTCAGTTAGGTATTGGAATTTATTGTTAGCGATTTTTTTAGGAAATAAACATATAGGGATGTTTGGAGTTTCATCTATAGTTATCTTTGTTTGTATTTTCCTCATTGTATATTTTTATTGGTGTCATGAAGAATTTTTGTTTTGTCTATATATTTTCGATAGTTATAGGTTAACTGAAAACAGAATTCAAACCAGAGACCTTGACTCTACGTGAATAGAAACAAAAATTCTAACATAACTATCGTACTTATTGTATTTATAATTTTGTTGTAAGAATTGTTATTATTAAAACTAGATACTTTAGTCAGTGAAATACTATGTACGTTTAATATAGTTGGAAGACTTATTTTATTTATTATATTTTAATTGATTTTATTTATAAATAAGTATATTTTATTTATTAGGTACAATAATGAACAAACATGAAACAACAAACAATTGGTAATACTTATCACTTGTCTTCATCAACCGACATGATTAATTTTCTTAAATAAAATATTTCAACTGTAAAGTTGACTGACAACATGACGCGTTGTGTATCTTACTCAGATTCTTAATTCGCCACAGTAGCTATCAGTAGATCGGGTTTTCTCATAAATCATGGAGCTGGATTGACGGCCGCGCCCGGCACTCGGGGACGTGAAAAATGTAATCATCCTCATACTCCCATCAAACACGTGTCGAAGTTGACGGCAAGATTCTGAATATACATTTATTACTAAACCCATATAATAAATCTAAGTATATGTAAGTATGTATTATTCGTCCCGTCTTACGTAATCCTCTACGTAATAATGTGTGTGACAAATAGTGATCTGTCAAAATGTGGAAATCTATGCCATAAAAACTGCTGAAAATCAAATCAACTACGTCTGCATAGTCTTTCCGTAGATGTCGAAAGAATTAAGAGATAAACAAAAACACAATCTGTCTTCGGCTGGTGCCTGGCGAGTGATTTTTTTCTTCTAATATAGATAACTCTTACTCCCTCTGAATATTTACTAATATTATACTACTAGGTTGTGTGATCATAAAATACTCGAGGTTTACTTTTTCGATCATTCTCACTAGTTCCATTGCGATGGCTGACTGCATGGCTCTTTTAACTTTTAACCGCCAAACAGCTTACACTGTTTCGGTCCGGTTAGAAGGATGGTATAGTTGGTGAAATTGGTTACTGTGCCGAAATAGCCCTATAATAAATAAGCCTTAACCACTATATGACAGTTATGCTAATTCAGATGCATTCAGGCAACTTGAAAAATCTGATCACTTGATAATTAAGTTGAAATATCTATAACCGCAGTTACCGTTAGCAGGTCGCGAGGAGTATCCTTAAGTTCTATACGGAAAGGATGCATATATAAAAAGTTGAGCTGATCAAAGCTTCTTTTTTAAGCGCTGTGTTGCCCTTTACCTATTTTATTAAATAAGTATTCCACTTTTCTGCATAGTTGCCAACATTGTAGATAAAAAAATAGACCATAGTGCAGTCTAGGTTTTTAACTCCATGTTGCCCTTTACCTATATTATTAAAATTAATAAATATTCATCAATCCATTCAGATGTTCTAGTATGAGCATAGCACCCTATAGTTTTTTTTTTGCGATAAGCGCACACTTACGTTTGTAACGTCACTCATGCGAGAATAATGTAAGGCTAATGTATATTTATGAAATATGAATAGAAAAACATGGACATAAGTTAAAATTATTCGTATCTACATACGAATAATTTTTAACGTCTACATGTTGAAGGTGAAGGCAGTGTTTGCAAAACAGTTGAAGTAAGACTGGAATCGTATTTGTAAAAATAAAAACAGAGTATGCAGTATGCTTCAATGATATATTTTCATATGGCAACCTATGATAATCATGCGTCGAACCTTCATGTTTTATTGAATTTTGCCCTTGAATATGATATAATTTATAGATAAGTGACGAGTGGTGTTGGATATGTCTTAGTTCGGTTAACTTGTCGATCTACTCTATAGTGTGATTCCAACGTAGTTTGGGATTGGTACTTTTTGCTACTGTACTTAGTAAAAAGAAGGTAACCGACATAACAATTATCCTTCTGAATATATTTGAATTCGAGCTCATCTAATCAGTAAATAATCATCATTAAGGCTATTCCTTCGGTCTCAGTAGCGCCACTTCCCAACTTCCCGCTTTAGTTTCCTTTGTAAACATTGCTAAAACGGCCACTTTAGTCATTTTTGGTTTCTAAATCAGATAGTATTTCAATTACTTTCAAGGCTCTTATGTAAGTTAAGGATACTAGCAAAAAAGTTGCGCGAGGATTTCTGATAAGTTTACTGACAGAAAAAGAATTCTTTTTTTGGAATGAGCGCTAGTGAGATAAATATTTAATAATTAATTTGAGCCTTAATAATAGTGATCAAAACTAAATCAATTATATTATAACAGCAGTGAAACCTAAAAAGTAACCATCTTTCCTATTAATATCTAGTGAGATGTAAGCTGTAAAATCCTAAGCACTTAGTACTTTACAAACATTTGAGTTTAAAGATAGAAGTCCTTTTGTTGGTTGTTTACTTTGTATGCTCGAATGCCTAAGTTAGTTCTGAGCAGGAAAAAGAATGTGACGCGTGAATCGGAATGTTCTATATTCAAATAAAAGGCATTATTCTTGGATCTCAGGTAATGTTTATTCCAGTGCAGATTGCGTTTGCCAGGGCAAGCGTGAGCCGCCGGCGCAGGCGCAGCGCCGCTCGGTCGAGGCGCGCGCGCCTCCCGTACCGCTCACACTCGGCCACCACCGTCGTGTTGCACGATTCCTGCAACGTGAGCACACGACACTCTTATTTTATTCGAGATATGCTGGCAATGTTGCGAAAATGTTAGAAAATATTGAACTTTGGTTAATTATGTAATTATATAGGTAAGATAAAAATAAAAAAAATACCTCAGGTATAGGTATAGGTATAGGTATCAGGTAGGTAGTAAAAATAACTTGTGTGGTTTGCAGTGCTTTTGCAACATATCATGACAGGTATGTAAAAATAACAAACAAATATTTTATACAGTAAGAACATCCCCATGCTTATTGAGTTTTAAATATATTTTTTTTATTTTCTACTTATGTATGAATTTTCTTGTTTGTAAAAGTACATAAAAATACATTTAAAACATTGCATATAAAATCAATTTGACAATTACCTTGTAGTGGTTTAATTGCACTTCATTGTAGGGCGCTGACCATCCGGAGAAGCCTGACGTACCCAGACTGGCAAGAGGATAGTGATTAAATGCCGTTAGCACCTTTTTGGTCAACATAAGGCTCTTGCTATAATACCCGACAGGACTTACTAACGCCGAGCTTACAATATTATTTACTAATTTCGGTATAAGTAGATCTCTACCGCATCTATTTCTATATTTTTCGTATAGATCATGGTCTATATCTCTAACATCTATGACTTCATTGTTATGTTTATCCCTATCATCTATTAGTTCTATTTCATTAATCTCTAAATTTTCTCCTTTTTTGATCCGGACATCGTCACGTTTTACATAAACTCTACTTTTGTTGTGCATTTTTCTATATTCATATTTATCTACTCCTTGCATGAAATCAAAGAAAAATACGTTTTGTACTAAAATGGCTGAGTTTCTTGTAGGGTCCCATCCTTTATTAAATAGCCGCCTTATAAGATCTGGTAAAGTTTTGGCTTTTTTGGGTAATATTATTTCATCTACATCTAAAGGAATCATGAATTCAGATTCTTGTATATTTCTATATAAGCAATCGTTGTAAGTTATGATGTGATCTCTCCTTCTCTGCCAAAGAGATCTTTCTGACTTATTATTAATAGGAACTTGAAATAATCTAACATTACCTCTATCTCGATAATGTAAGAGAATTCTTTCGGTTTCTTTATCCACCTTGTCAATGTACATGTCTATAACATCTATACCTAATAATTTATTAGTTTCAATCCACTCAACTATGTTCTGTGAAACATCATTTTCAAAGTGTATATCTTTAACACATATTGTAAAGGACTTTTTGTAATTATTGCTGTTTCCATTAGATTCTAGAGCAAATGCGTTAGTAGGATTATTACATGGTTCAGTGACTATTGAGACAACTGTTGGTCCATAGAGGGCGTCTGTCAAGGGGCAAGAGAGTAGAAGTGGTGTTTCGACATCAGAAAATGAAACGTCCCATTCATGCCACCAAATCTCTAAAGGCTTTGCTGCTACTACTTCCACAGTATCTTCGTATAAATTAAGAGTGCGTGTTTGGCAAAACAATGGTTCTTCCATGGAGATATTCCGACCTGTGGACAATAAAAAATAAAAATGCTAATACAACCTTTAAAAACACTACCGAAGTAACTGTTATTTTCAAAGCAATAATTTTACCGTAAATGTATTTTATGTAGAATTATTATAACGTGTAGTTGTATAATAGTAATTTGTCCGAGTCATTTCCTTGGGTGCATGTGCGGCACAGCGATGCCACAAGGAACTGTCATTACAACGGTTCTTGGATTGCCGCCTTCTTTGAACAGGACAGAAATGCTTTCCATTAGAAATGAGTTGAATTACAACTTCAATTTGCCCTTGGATGATGCGCTTTCAAATACCGTTGTGTGCGGCTCGTCTTATCTGATTTGAATTTCTAGAGGTTCTTGAGTCAGGTTATAAGTGGTGTTTTATTACTAAGAAAATTTCACGGATATCTAGTTTAATAAGCAGAATTCATTCATAAAGAAGCTTGGTATATACCCGCCGGGGCAAAGATCCTTGGAAGAGTCCAGTTTGCTATATGACAGAGCGAGATGTATTGGAGAAATAAGTACAGAGGTATATTTAAAACCACGTAATTGACGGATAAAACATGATGAGGTAACAAAAAAACCAACAAACTCATTTTCGCAACAACTGTATACCTCATACTTATCAAACTCACACATCCAGCGCAGCAGCATCATCTCGGCTATATGCAGAATATACGTAGATGAGACTGTATGTAGATGGTATTTATACTCTAACTTATACTTAAATTGATGCCCGACTGCAAATCCCCATAAAGGTTTGATTTGTATATACAGTTGTTGAAATGGGCAATGCAAACACTAGAAAGTAAAAAGGAAAACGAAGTGAAAAGGTGTATTGTTTTAATCCGTCCAACGACGATATAGGAGTGGCATTTATCTTTGCGGGAAGGAATTTACACGACACAGGCGCTCGCTGAGAGCACAAACTATCCACGATTCAGAAGAAAACTCAGCCAGGCATTGTTTTTTTCATGTGTATAAGTGACCATAGTATGATCATTTTCATATAAGTTACGTATTTCCGACACTAATTTCTGATGATGAATAATGGTTAAGTTGCCAAAGGGCATCTAACTTAGCCTAATGCCTGCCTGGAGATTACCTTGAATCAAAGTTAACATTTAACTCGATAAAAGCTAAATAAAAAATAAAACCGATATGTAATACAGTAATTTTATTTTTGGTCTCAGTTATTTATTTTTCACGCATTTAATATTATGTGAAATTTAACAAAAACGTATGTTTATAATCTGTATGGAATACCATTCAATATCTATTAACGTCTTTAATTTGTGCTGGGAGTGACAAATGAGCGCCACTTTATCTCGCCTCTCGTCCGAGTCTGTCGCACTCTGCCCACTTTCTGCCGACACTTTTGTTGCACCACACGTATAGATTAAATTTATAAATGCCCCTATTACTTTAATGTATATTTAGCACAACCAGATTTTAATGAGACAACTGTGTGAGTTACCGTAGGACCAAAAATAAAGGCCATATTTATTCTCCACGATTAAGTTGCAGGCAAGTCTTGGTTTGTACTTTTTTCACATAGCAAGTGAAACAAACGAGTAAGGAGAACCATGTTCACCAATAATTATGGTGTTGTCTTTATCACCGTTTGAGATTTCACGGATGTCTTTATTGGAGTAGATTGCGCCAGTTTTTTATTTAAAGTACATACGATATATTTTTACTTCGTTTTGTGTCTCGCACAGGTTGTTACTTTTTACTAAATTATAACCTCGGAACATTTTGTCTGTCGTCGTTTTACTTTTTACGCAGAATGCAATTCGACCGTAAACTTATACGACATAATCATGTTTTTAAAGCTCATGCATCAAAAAAAGTAATTTAGTTCGAACGTTGTGTAGATGCATGAGTGCACTCTTGCGTATTTATGATAGCTAAAGGAATTACTATAGAACATAACACAGTTTTAGTGGTGGTATCGGATCGGCTACATCATATTTGTAGGTTCTGGACAGCATGTAATTTTTCATAATTGTGAAGTGCTCGCGGGTGCACGTACTTAATTATTTTTATGCATGCATGCAATATTTAAAAAAGTAGGCAATATTTGTAATTTAAAATAATTATTATTGTACACGTCATATACAGTAGTTGACATGTTTGTTATATTTATGGCATTCATACAGGTTGTCTCTCTACCCTAAGGCTCTAAGGTTGGCTGGAAGAAATTGCATTAGCGATAAGTCCGCCTTTGTACTAATTTTCATCTTCGTTCCTGTACAATCCAATGATGTATTTATGTAATTGGTGCAATAAAGTGTTTATTCATTCATTTATCAATCTATAACATGACTATACCATTTATTGTCGAAATATTTTTTTAAATTAACCAGCAAAATAAAAGTAAAAAAATAGTTCTTGGATTTAAACAATTAAACAGAGTAGATAGAATTTACATAATCTAGTTATACTTATTTATTATTACTAACGAGTATAAATCCCTGTTTGTCCAAAAATATTGTTATTGATTTGAAGTAAGACTAAAATTGGACTGCTCGTATAAAAAAAAAACAAATTAAGAACTATAAAAGGTGGTTAAAATACAATTAAATTTTGACTAACCGTGAAATTTGGCCAGGATCCGCACGTACCGTTGAGGAGTTCGCTCGTCGTAGTAAGCTGCATAGAGAGACACCTTCGTGCCCTCCACCTGCTGCCAACTCGACTCAGAGACCACGTCTGGATACCAAGTTCGATTCTAGAAAAAAAGAGTTTTAATTCAAACTAGCATTCTCCGCGGTTTCACGTGGTGTGTTTCCTGCCTAAACCTTCCCCAAGAATCATGCTTTTACATGCAGATGAAAGATATTTTTAATCGGTTTTGTACTTCCTTAAATTACAGTTCCTACAAACAAACTCACGCGTATACTCGTTCTAAATTACTAACAAGGCCTTTATACTCGTATTTGATTTTTAAAATAGCAAATTTTTAACTTTGAGGGAAAATTTTTGATCTTTCCAAGAAACAAGAAAACCTTAAGGAAAACAATACTAATGAAGAGTTTGCCCTGGAAATTTAGGTGAATTTCTAATTGCATATTTTGAACCTGTGGAAGGCTAACATTTTATTAAAAATGCAATATGGATAAATAAATATATACGACAAATTGAGCTAGCCCCAAAGTAAGTTCGAAACTTGTGTTATTTATGGGATGTTTGCTACAACAAAGTAATCTTTTTTAGGCTTCGTCAAACATAAGTTTTAAGTAGTGCCTATAAATGAGTAGGTACTTTCTGTATATGGTGGTTTTATGGAGATGTATATGATTGACTTTACAATGAGGTGTTTATTCCACCAATAAGAATTTATGTGAGCAATATGAAAACATCGGGTTCATTATACAGTTCTAATAATGTACAGGACATTTCAACAAAATAATTAGGATACAGAACAATAACGCATTCGTGTTACTTTATGTGGTAACAATTTTTATACAAGGCTTTTATATCCGACGCTTATAATTTTATTGCTTGTTGAACATTTGAACGGTGAACTTTGGCAGGTTTTATATAAATACTAGCGACCCGCCCCGGCTTCCCATGGACATAAAACCTGTCTCTTGAATCACTCTATCTATTCAAAAAAACGCATCAAAATCAACAATTCATTATATGATTAATAATAATGTATGAAAAGTAACTCATGTTTATAATTGAAAAAAAGTAATGATAGAGAACTATCATAATATTTACATGTCACCACGTCTAAGAAAGTATGATAAAGTAAAGTAGAAGCCATTAGAAATATTTCAACACTACGTCGCATACATCTATTCTGTTCCCTCTATAGTTTGTGCAACTTCTAGTTGCAACAGGATATTAGAAATTATGCAGTTAGTAATTGCTGTACAGGACATTTAAAATATGCATCACAGCATGGAAATAATGGTGTACTGTTTTAGAAGCGTGTGCAGGTGATGTGGACACACTGGACACACTGTGTTTCGTTTTCGCTAATTATGAGCTGTAATTATCGGTCATGTATCTACCTACTTATATGTATAATATAAAAACTTACTGATGCTCGTTAGTCCCGCTAGAAATTAAAAGGCTTGATGTGACTGACTCGAACGTTTTTATTTACTTCGTTGGCACGACTTGGTGAATACGTATTATATATAATTAGATTATATAAAGTTTGCAGAGACATATAATAAAATACTTTTTTTTTGTTTGGTCAATCATTAGGTTACAAACAAATTTGCTAATAATTAAAAAAAAACCCCTTAGTTAATTTTTTTTATTATTTTTACATTAACTAAAATATTTTTGAATACCTCATGCATGGTCAATCACGAAAAACATGTGATTGTATATTGAATACAAATATGTGGACAGAAAGAAACTCCACAAATATTAATGTGGTCTAGGCTGTGCTAATCAAACGAAATAATATTCTCTTTAAAAAGCTAAAAATATAATTACTTATATTTACTTCCCTTTATTTTAAAAAATGGTACATATGACAACGCTAAAGCACTCGACGATCAGTAAATATATAGGAAAAAAATTGAAGTGTGATAATAAAGGAAGCAGAAATGATAATTTTAACTTAAGCTCTAACCAATGCGCGTTGATGTCTATTCAAGTGGCGATTGTACAATTAACAAATTCAACAGTAGGTTGATTATTGATTAGTCTTATCATTACTTAAAATAAAAATTATAAGTTTTTTCATAAATACAAAATCGGCTTACATTTTTGTACCTGTAGCTTTTGGTTGCCTGAGGATCCGAAGCATTGTTATTTATTAAAGAATTGGGTCGGCGTATTATTCCGCGGACCAATGATAGGCAGGCCGGGTTATACTTGGCCCAAAGGCTTTCGATTTTCATACAACGTGGAAATACAGCTAGTATTATGGGAACTTTTGGGCCAGGAATGATGCAGGGTGGCCTTTTGAAATTGCATGTCGAAGCTTGTTGCTGATTAAATAATATATCTTTATACAAAAATAATTAAAAATAACTTAAAGAAACAACCAAATGTAGTCTATGAACATATCAAAACAAAACATTAAAAATATTTTGCTTTAAATATGTTAGGAAGCACAAATGAAGAAACATTTATAGTAAGTACATTTCTATAACAAGATACTGTGCTGATTTATTGACTGGAACATGCGCAGGCGTTGTCCTCTCTTATCTCTTGTGTTTTGTGTGTAAGGTGTTAGAATATATCGTGATTGGTGACGATAGCATGCACGCAATGCCCGTGTAATAGAGCTCGTAATATTGCTAGCTATCGCGTTTACGATAACAATGAATTGAAGAATCTTTGGAAAACAAACGAGTATTTACTTGATTCGTAAGCGTTTTTTACAGATCTTAAGTTTTGATATATACCAATATTTTTTCATATTTTTACTAAAATAAGTACTACTACTATTTTTAGGGTCATCAATGGATGCGTGATACTCTCGAGGCCGCAGGCGTCTAATAATAAATAATAAAATTCTTTGTTGTAAATTGGCCAAGTGCGAGTCGGACTCACGCCTTGAGGATTCCGTACCACCACACAATACTAAAAGTGTGTCCTAATGAATAATCATGGGCCCTAGGTTAACATTTAGTGTGACATTTGGCCTCATCTAGAAACACCTTGTACTGTACAGATTCCGAAATAGTATATGTAAATATCGAAATTATTCCATATATCGTAAAAGTACTTTATAGATTTTGTTCAAACCAAATTTCGTTTGAAGTATATATTGATTCTATATATGCAATTTTTTTCATTAATTTTTCACTGCATTTTTCAAAAGTTACAGGAGTTGCGGTTTTTACGACATTTTTCATAATAAAATATTAAAGATACCAAAAATTTCATTTTATTAAATTTATTCCTGAATACGTGCTATATGATACTGCCATCTACCAAATTCCATGGCTCTAGTTCGAAGGAGAGTACCCCATAGATTTTGATTCCCATCTGAAATCAAACATACGTTTATATCTTTTGATCTTTTTTACGTATAATTTGGATTATTTAACAGCCGAAAGAGACCGTTACCTTAAGTATTTGTTATGAATTTCCACTTGATACGTTCATACGATCATCAGAAAAAAGGGTTAGATAGACAGACGAACCACAAAGTGATCTTATATGGAACCCTAAAAATGACGTTTCGTTTTACGATTCCTAACACAGCTATATTTAAGTTAGACATTTTTTTAATTATTTTATTATATGGTTGATTTAGTGAAACGGAATAAAATAATAAAGTAATAAAAGCGTATCAGTTCGTCTTGGGATCGTTTTACTTTTATCTTTATCCCACAGCTAAATGTCCGTTAAAAGCTTACATTAATGGTTCAATATAAGTACAAGTTATCTAACTAGTTCCCGCATCCTCTATTTAAATACTGCACAAAATAAGAATTTACTACCCATAGATAGCATGAGAATTTTTTTATATATTTATTGTCTTTTGTTGAATAGCTTTTCATTTTTTTATTACCTGTTTGAAATCTAAGTATGACATAAGTACTTAGACTTAAATAATTACAATAAGGTTAGGTTTGCTGCTTATTTTTTGTAACTAACATAACGCCTGCAGACATAATTTTATTGGCTAAAATAATGTCTGCACAGAGATAAAGGTACCTTATTTGAATCTGGGATAATAATATTTATAAACTACATAAAAAATATATTTAGTAAGTTTCAACCATTTGTACGAGTAATATACGAAAAAAGAAAGATATTTTTGTTCCATCAAAAAAATAGAAAGATATTTTTCTTCCATCTCTATGGTGAATTCGATCTTGTAAGACGTTAGATATTCTTGTAAGATGTTACAAAAAAAATATTTTTTTCTTTTTAGACAGCTCAAGACCCATGTTTGTTAGTATCGTTATGCTTAAACTATATTAGTAAAATTTAAACCTAATTGTTAGTATCGACAAAATTTGAAATTCATATTATGTTTTAGTACATATGTTTAACCTAGAATAGAAAGATTTACCTCTATATGTGGAAAAGGTCCAAGGCAAATCATATTTTCAAAAGATTTACCCAATAAATGATTGGTATCATTGTAGGTTGTAAATTACATGACTCGTCTCAGGCTTATTAGTGGGCCTGTAAGTATCATAACTACAAAATGGCCACGCCATGGCTGACATGCATGGACATTAAAGGTTAGCGGCATGAACCCACGTCTCTTAAACACAATTATGTCCAGTCCAATCCATTGTGAGTGTCTCTTATAAATAATGTAACTAGCCAGTCTTAATTTGATTCTGATAGTGAACTTATATACTGTATCTTATCCTGAGTTTGCAGTTGTATCCTCGACTGGTTTTTTCGGAGCCCAGGACCCGCGGTCTCTTGCTTTTTGTTAGCGGTTCGCTAGCGAAAACATATTGAGCTTTTATTTGACAAATATCAACAAAATTTTAAAAATTTTAGCTTCATATTGTAGTAAGTACCTACTTAGTTTCTGATATTTCCAAATTAGTTCGGTTTTTCTAATATAATACAACTTACAAAACGTTACAACATTTTTTACCTAAGTTGGGTTCTTTTATTTTCCTTAATTCGTAACTACTTTTCTCTAAGTTTGTACTTTTTTTTTAATTCATATCTTTTTAATGGCATCCAGCAAAACAGATGAAAATAGTTTATACTTTCAAATATATTTGAACTTATTTTTATTAATGAGGGTAATTAAAGTTTATATTCGGACATTGAGTGCTCAGAGCTGTTGAGGTAAAAAAAAATTAACATTAGGTATTCTTTAATACCACGTACCACCTGCCATTAAGTCAGTATGTAACTCACAAACGACTGTCAACACTATTTAGTAAAACAAACCTTCTGTGCCGGTTGTGATGGCGCCACAATCTATGTATTTTGTCCAATGCTGTATGAAGTTTCATTAGTTCAGTTTTTACCCACACGGAACAGAAAACTTTGCTGCACTGTAATTGTGTAGTCACAAATATGATACTGCATGCTAGTCTCCGTTCGTTATTAGGTTCGTGGGTCGGACCTACGTGAGGTCACGTCGCGTTTTCGTGAACCGAAGGTACTGTTGCCCGCTCTACTTTCCAAGTCGTGGGTGGAAAACAAGCACATGACAAAGTATCTGCTTATCTAGAATTCCTGGATTTACGCCGTTAATTTAATATAAAATGGTGACTGTCAGGGTCTAGTAAGTTCGATTATTTGCTTGGTTTAAGCAATTACTATTATTTAAAACCAATATAATACAATACAATTAATTAATAATATAATACATCCTTTCATCCGCCTTTGTACACATTGTTTGTTTGTAATATCTGTATTGTATAAAAACATATATAAACATAGAAAGTGAAACCAATATACAATGGCGGACTTATCCCATGTAGGGATCTCTTCCAGTCAACCAGCGATTGCTTGAGAGTATTTATTTGTAGGTACGTCTGTGATGAGTATGAGGGTAAATTCAGAATCGGGTCATTGTTTGTATCAACATGTATAATTTGTATGTTAATGGTACAATAAAGAGTATATCTATCTATATCATTCATTCATTTATTCATATCGTGTGTGCTACAAGATCAATTGATCCTGAAAACCATGATGTCAAAGTAGTAAATATATTGACTATATAAGGTGTTAGTACTATTATATATTCTGTGGGTATGGCGTAGTTTGTAAAGTTAGGTTTTATAGAGTAGGCTATGTAGAGTTAGAAGCTTGGCTCTACATGCGATATAACTTTGAGAACGAGATTATATGATATTCCTTAGATGTGATTCGAAACCTTGTTATTTACAGTTCCTTACTAATTTAAAACAATCTTACTAAATTATTGTAATTTAGCTATCCATGGGCATATTATTACATGATGTACTTACTGTATATGGTTATTTATGATTACTGACAAAGAGGGACGTCCGACCGGAGCGGTAGGGTCATACCGTCTCGTCTTTGCAACATTTTACATGAAAATGAATTATTACTATATATAGATAGAATATAATACTATATATAAAAATCATTTATAATTATTACATTAAAATATTCTTTTTACTAAAATCTAAAGAATAGAAAAAATATAGAATCGGTTCTTTTAGATCTAAGTCTAATAAATAATAAGTCTAAAGGTAATAATAAAAAAATAGTACAGTACAATTTTATACTAATCTACCATATAGAATACCAGTAATAAATATTAAATAGGTATAAATCATAAAATGTCTCTGGGGAAGTTAAACTAAAAGTCTTAATTATAGGGCGGCAATGTGAAGGATAAAACTTTAGTCATAAAATTATAAGTTTGTATTATTTATAACTCTTAATCAATGGTTAGGTTATATTTAATTGAATTATACGATGATGACTCAATAAATTAATTTAATTTTAAAATTAAATGTCGGTTGAATACCGATTGACCTGTACAAGCAGACAGATATTTAATTAAATGTTTTATAGTAAGTAATAGCAAGCGGAAAATATGGCATAGAGTGGTAAATGACAGACGGGAGTGGAAAAGGTTGGAGGAGGCCTTTGCCGACTGGCAAACAGATTCACAAAAAATTACGAAAGCAGATATATTAAATTAAGAGGTGCTTATTTAAGTTAATATGAAAATCTGAATAAAGGCTAATTTATTTTTTAATAGCAAGCGGACCCGGGGCTCCGTAGCAAAAAGCTGCGGACAAACCAGTAAGCGCGCTTAGATGAGAGAGAGATACTTAATTGTATATGTTTTATAGATACTTATCTTTGTGTACATATAATGTGTCATAGACAATGAATTTACGTAAAATATATATAATAAATTATTTTAACAAGTTGTCAAGGAGTATCTATCTTTTAATTTCAAACCGTTCAAGAGAATTATCTTGACAGAAACAATTTACCAACATGCGTGCTTTCATCACCTTAAAAGCTTTTGTTTTGTACAGCCTTAGGGCTTATGCATGAGTACACATGTCAGTTAAATAGTATATGCTAAAATAAAATCAGATTATTATTTTTGATTGGAATGCAAGACCACAGTGGTCTATATTGGAAATAATATGTAAAATATTTTGCCATTGTACATTACACATAGACCTATAAAAATTCAAAATATTAAACTATTGCTTAGGTAACTTTTGATATAAATAGAGATTAAATATTATCTAAGTGTACATATCTTCACATTAAAAATAAACCTACATTTAAATTTATGTCATCTTTAGAAATAAGGTAGTGTAAAAGACATTTGATTTTAATATTCCGATATATTTTACTATCATTAATGTATTTTGTTTGTTGAATATTATAAAATAAGTGTAAATAGAACCATTTAAGACCATAAATTCAAAAGATTAATAAAAAAATATTTTCCTAAAAATACCGTATAAGTTATATAAATACCTAATACCTTATGTATTAGGTATATAATGAATGTAAAAATACTAAATTATATATAAAAATATGTAAGGCAATAAAGAAAAACCAATTTGCATTAGATACAGAAAATTATCTTAGTAACACTTGTATATAAATCTATCAGGTATCTCAACTAGTTACAAGTAATTTATTACAGACAGACATAGAGAAATAGAACCAGAGAACACATATAAATCTCACTGAATGTGCAGATTGCTGTTTCTAAGACAGGGCAGCCTAGAAATAGATGCTAACAATTAGCTTATAGTAATTTATTCTTTACTTGTATATGTTTGATATTTGTGACCGGAATGGAAAATTTCTTACAATTTTACATGCATAGGGAGTGAAAAATTAAATAGTATAACTATTTAATTTTTTTTTGTAATACATCCAAGGACAATCTACAACCTTTGCAGATTGTCCAAATTCTTAAATTTTATCTTTTACTAGCGACCCCGGCTTCGCATGGGCATAAAAACCTTACTCTTGAATCACTCTACCTATTAATAAAAACCGCATCAAAATCCGTTACGTAGTTTTAAAGATTTAAGCATATAAAGGGACATAGGGGCAGAGATATTGACTTTGTTTTATACTATTTAGTGATAGTGATTAGTGATATTGTAACTAAATCTTGTTAGATATCTCATTAAAACGACAAGTTAATAAAATTACCCATGCAACACATTAAGGCACCCTATAAAATTATGGTAATCATAAAGCCAAAGTCCAATTTTACCGAAAGTCCCGTTGCGGTTGCTTCACCGCCTTATACTCCGATTCATCAATGAAATCAAATGTATATAGTTGACGGTTATATAGATTGGTATCGTCTGAAGCCTCATCATTATGTGATTGAAAAGCTATTTCATTAAAAATAAGGCACAAGTTCTATCTACGACTGACTTTTTTATTTTATTAGACCATAACTTATAGATACGTATATGGCAAAATTATGACATAGAAGTTACATTAACGGAAATCGGGGAGCTATTTTATTTTCATTAAAATTGATTTCCAATTTGTTAACGTAATCATGATCAATTTGTTAATAAGGGTATATATAAAAAAAAATCATATATATACACAATATAGGTATACCTTTCTAGAACGGTGTAAACCTATTCTACTCATAAGTACTAGTACTAGGTATGCTGGGTAAGACTCCTATGGACAAATGGATTTCGTATAACTATGACGATTCTTCGTGACTATGGAATACTGAAAATGTATGTTATTTTATTGAGTAACACAATGCTATGAGCCATTTACTATGAAAAATATTTCAAAATATATTTCTACTTACAAACAAGGTGGTTTTCACAATGAGTTATAGTTTCCTAATGAGAGAAACAGTCGGTCAATATAAGCGACTAATTTATTATCAATTTATATATTAACAGTCTAAATCAATTTAAGTACTGAAATAATAAAAAGAATGCTTCTTACGGAATTATGAAGTATATAGATACATTTGCGAATGATTGCTAAAATATATAGGGAGCGCAATTCCAAACTTTTTGTTATTAAAATCGGCATCAAGTACATGTAATGATAGCAATAAGCTGTAATCATACGCCAAAACACTACGTGCCATCATTTCACACGTACCGAAATGTATAATTTAATCCCTTGTAATAATATTACAAATGGCAAAATTTTCATTTCTTATTATTTTATATAGATTTATGGTGTTCTCATGTATTTGTATATTTATAATGCACAACAAAGCAATTGACGATGTTAAATGCAAATAAATGTTTAATTAACTTTGCAGTTAAAAAGGTTATTCGATTTATATTTATATCGGATATATATACACAATTAAACGCAGTTTAATAACTTAATAACTAAAAATGTGATATAACTATGAAATAATTACGTAATTTTTAGAATTTGTTTTTAATTCTCACTGAAAAAATGGTAGAGAAAATAATCAAATATTTTAATTATTTAATTAAAATATTTAAGCGTAACTAATCTTTAATAATACACATTTCCAGTCACAAATCTTTGAGGTTTAGTAACAATTAAATTAAGTTTGTACAAATTGTTGCCAGAAATCCTGATTTGCAAATTGTCGAGAATCAAGAGTTATTACCAGTTTTTCTTGTGTTCAAATTATTGCAATTTTATGACGGAAAGGTGAGTAGTCAAATTAGTGTTTTTGATGGGAATATTTTTTAGAGTCCTGTAATTGACCCATTAACATCGGCGATGTACACGATAAACTTATTGTGATTGGTAACATGATAAAAAACTATCTGCGTATCATACTTAACGATCGTATATAATGTTTAAAGTGGTTTAAGGGTATCGAAGCAAGCGTTTAACGTTTAGTTCCAGTACTTTTAACATCTTATTAAGCAAGAGGCTTCCGCTCGCATCTCGGATTTCGTATATTTAAAGAGTTTAGTTAAGTACCTACCTAGGTTACTCGTTTTATTAAATTAATTGGTTAGTTATATCAGAGAACTTCTCTATTATTAAAGATTATATTAGTTTGTTATATGTGTCATTATGAGTACGAATTAAATCTGTGAATAAAAAGTGAACTTTTCCATACCTATAACACTGCTTATAAAGCATAGGATCAAACATAAAGAAAAAAAAGTGAAGATATAGTGTAACATAGAAAATACTTAAATTACTCGAAATATTTATATACTTAAAGTTTTGGGTACATATTGCTCCACTAATTATAAAGCTGAACAGTTTTAACAATTTTAACTATAACTACCAAACGGATTTCAAAATTTCACATGCACAAAATAATGCAAGCACAGCTGTTTGGCGGCAGCGACAGATGACAGAAGTACCCTTAGCAGTCTACCTTTGTAAAAAAACATCTACCCCGCGAGTATCACATAACATGTACTGAACGCCCAAAACTTATCGGACCGAGTCCATCATAGTTAGTATTAGTAACAATTGTAGTATAAGCTTAAGGGTTTTTTTATGTGTAAACTATCTAAAAGAACTGTATCATGGCCCATAGGTGAGAACAATTAATAATAAGAACAAGAATAAAATACTTAGTGTAGAATGCAAGAGATGATCATGTATTATTTATGCAATTCCTGGGAGCAATGTACTTAACGCAAAAAGAATCTAATTTGCAGCTATGGTACGTGTAACTTCTTAGTATTCGCTCTTTATTATAATTAAATGGTTGTTGCCAAGCATTATCAAAACGTTTGCGCAACTACAAGTTTACGACCCGAAAAGTCTTAGAATTACGAAATCGGGCGCGGGTAAATTTTTTTTTAATGGTTAACATACTTGACCATAGAATTTGGAAATCGCGCGCGGTCTTTTTTTTTAATCTATAATTCAAAATAGCAAATTCCAAATTTCAAAAAAAAAAATCTGAAATTTGGAATGGAGATTGCTTAGACCCTGGAACAACACATAGGCTATACTTTATTCCGAAATTCTCACGGGAGCAGAACCCTAGGCAACAGCTAGTCTTACATATATAAAAAAACACCATAGACGTCAGAACTTATCTATTCTGTGTTATGCATGAAAAAGATATTGGGTACACAGTTATTTTAACTTTTTAAACTTGATTGCGTCACTTGCACATTGTTAAGCAGATAAATAAGTTATACGAACTCTGCATAGAAGCCATGGTTGGCAAGTGCCAGTGGCGGCATGCCATTAGAAATACCCGTGGAGGATATTGATTTCGATTTATTTTCCGTTCGTGACCGGCATCGGAATACATTATCGATATTCGAAACAAGTCCAAGTAAATCTATTGCAGCGACTCGATTACGTTCCCCGATTGTTCGATATCGACGGATATGTATCGCAATTTGTTCCAATCATTTCTATTTAATTGACATCGTGAAAGAAATTATTGCTTTTTGCTTGTATACCGGCGAACCCAGCTGTTTATTAACCGCTCTACTAAACTTACTTTCGCTGCGATGAAACTTCGATCGTTTAAGTAATTGCTTAGAAGAAATAAATGTTTCATTTTGAAATTTGTTATTTTTTCAGACAGAATAACATGTTGTGCACTGTATTTAATGTGTATGATATATATATAAAACTGCAATTAATTAAACAAAGTGTGCCTACAGTAAAGTCTTAGAATATTAGAATATAAAGTTAGTTAGTTGTATTTTATAATTTAGTTTGACTTTAAACAAGGAAATGCTGCCAACATATATAAAGTTCTTCTATTTAAAGTTACTCTTTTTAGAGCATATTGCACCTCATTTACCTGCAGCCTGTGGGCTCAGTTTAGCAAAAAAACGTACAGCGCCCTTCGAGTTCAATACAATAATGCTTTCAGGATGTTGATGGGGCTACCAAGACACTGTAGTGCATCAGTGATGTTCGCAGAAAACCGCGTTGACTGTTTTTATACCACGATGCGTAAAAGTTGCGCATCTCTGGTGCGCAGAGTGCGTGCTAGTGCCAACAGCATCCTGAGCATGATTGCAAGTAGGTTGGACTGTACTTATGTCAATCACTGCTGCTCAATCTCAAATGGGATTAAGCGACATTGAATGGCAATATTATTTCATTTTTGTGAAATGTGTTACTAACACTAGGTTAAGCACTATTGTTTACTAATCAAATGGACTAAATGTCTGAAATAAATTATTATAAAGTTTCTCATCTTGTTATATGATATTACATTATCAGTATTAGGGCGACCGAACTTCGCCCGTTTTATGAAGACAATTTTTATGCGTGAAAATATGGTTCAAATGCATTTTCCCAGATATGGAACTAGCTAGATTATCTTTTTCACTATCTAAGGACTTATGTTTTTTTAATCAAAACAAAACTTAAGTTAGAGCAGTTTTAGAAAACGCGAGTACAAATAAATTTATATATATACAAATATTGCTCGTTTAATAGTATTATATAGGATATAGGATAGGATTTCAGTCTGGAAAATTATTTTTTTGTTTATTTAAACTTTATTGTATCAATTAAAAATAAAGTGTACCTACAAATGGTGAACTTAATACTATATGGCATATTCTATCAGTCGACCATGGGACGAAGTGGAATTCAAATAGAGTGGAAGTGGAAAATATTTTAATATTTTACACATGTAATTAACATGTGTGAGCGCAAGCTCCATCTATTTTCCATTCAAACAGGAAGTTAGGCCGCACAAACTGCAGCCGCAATGACTGTTATCTATCCCTGGCGGTTTCTCAAACTTATTGTCTATGATATTTGCATATTACAACTACAAGAGGTTAGTTAGCATTTGAGTGCGAGTGTGTTTCGTACAATGATAGTTTTTTAAATGTGTGTTAGATTTTCAATCATAAAAAAAGATTTTTTCTAAATGTTAAAAATTGGCTAGTACAATTTATATTGTCTATTAATTAGTTTAACATAAATATCATAAAATAGATCAATTAAAAATACCTAACTAATATTCAATCTATATATAAAAGAAAGTCGTGTTAGTTACAACTCAAGATCTACAGAACTAAATCTCTTTGCATACACATAGAAGTATTGTGAGAGGCATAGGGTACCTTTCATCCCGGGAAAAAGCACTGTTCCTGAGGAAATTTCACGTGGGCGAAGCCGCGGGCAAAAGTATAATATCCCTGCTTATAAATAAAATCTTGTAAAAAAGTAAAGAAAATACAAAATAAAAATAATGATCTCTTGTAAGTACATTATATAGACGTGATTTACATGGCATACATCGTATCATGGGTTTGTCAACCTTTTAATATTTAAAGGTAGGTATGTTGTTGCCCAATAACGGCAACTTTTTTTGTTATTAAAACCCGGTATCTATGAGGGAAAATAATAATTATAGATTTGTTGCGGGCTTGTATTTCTCATTCGTTTCGTATATTAAACAATCCGCCAGGAATGGGTTCATTTACATTTATAGTGGACTTTGATGCCACGTTTCTTGCGAATAAATCTGTGTATTAAAATGTCATTGTTTCCTCATAAAAATTTTATCGCCAAAATACCGGTTATGTTTTGAGAGTCTTTGATTATTAATCAATGAATATATCATAAAGACTTCTTCTTAGAGTAACTTGAATAGATGTACAGAGCCATAAAGTGACCAGTCAGTACCAGTAGGATATTTTTTATAAGAAGTGGTTGGATTTAATTTTATCAAAACATGTACAGTTAGAAATAATATAAAACTAAGTATATAAAAATATGAAAATAAAAGTAGAAAATTGAAAACTCGTGTGATTAAAAATTATGTTTAACTCAGTCTTTAACTTAGAAACTGAGCTTAGAAAAAAAAGACTGAAAAAAGTTAATAATAAAAAAAATATTTCTTGGAAATAACTCGATCTAAACTGATATTTAAAATACTTCCAGTATTATAAGGTCCTTTGGTCCTTATCAAACCATATTCACCATCTGGTTATTTCGGGGATCCAAATGTAGATCCGCCATTCTTGTGGAGGTGAATTTTAGTTGGCCTTAATATGCTCTATTAATATAAATTTAGCTTAATAACATCTTAATAAAAAATTAAGATTCAAATGGTGTTTTAATATGTATTTTCCTTACAATTCTGAATTTCGGTCTATGTATTTCTTGATACCTACTTACTCACTATTTTACCTGTAATACCTACCTATTGCTTGTTGTGCATTATGAAAAATTCTGGAGTTCATATATAGGCTTCATATAAGAACTTAAGAAGCTTATAGAAGATTTTCAATGTTATGATTTAAAATAATGAGAAAAATCTAACAATATACGGTATCCTCGGGAAAGCCGGGAGCCGATCGCAGGTGACCGGCGAAGGTCGGTCCATCTCTGCTTGTTTGCCTTCCGAGTACGCCACGATCGTCCGCATGGTGGACACCCCCGAGGATACGCGGCGGCTCTCCCAGCGTACTCTGCCGTGCCATTCGTTGACACTCACAATCCAGCTGATACAGAACACGGTCCCTCCAGCTAACAAGAACTTTATAATACGCATAAATTTTCTAAAATTGCACGGCATCTTAATTAAGTCATCTGAACACGTGCGGAAAAGTTCGCGAGTACGCGCGACAGCGAGGAACCGCGAGCCGGCGCCACGCGCATGCGCTGCGGACGCGTTACCATGGCGGACTGCGCGCGATCAGCTGATAGCGTATCAACAATGCTTCCCTTGCGGCTAATCGTTCTAAACGCCGGCGAACGTGGAAATCTAGTTTTCTATACCAGTTTTTGCTAGATACTTCTTTCGTAGACGTTAACGTTCTTAGAGCTAGTCCCTATAAAAGCTCGGCAATCTCACACGGAACAAGAAATTTTATGGCAAAACTGGTCCTTGTTCATCTGGATGTTTGTAATTGCATTAGATTGATTAAGCGGAGCTTGCATATCTAGTAATTACAAACTTGATTTTAGAACCCTCTAGCGTTCAAGGATTTAAAAACGCACACGTCCTCGTGTGAACTTCAGTTTAATCAACTTTATATGCATATAAAATTCCACTTAAATAAATCGTATTTTTTTAAAACTATCTAAAATTGATAAAGTTCTTCTAGACTGAAATAGATTCTACCCCATCACCTAGTATTTATGTAGAGTAATTGCAAAAATGCCGTTCTAGTATAATATGAACAAATTGCAAATAAAGGCAGCTCATTGTGGTCATGTAAGCTGAAAATAAGAGAACAAAACCGCCGATGATTATATAAAGAGAGGCCAGTAGTTGCCTGATCGTAAATTACTTAAGACAATTTAATAAACACATCAACTCTTAAACGCTTTTTCAATGGCCCAGTAGATCGGAGAGTATTAATTTGACATGTCGTAGCTACTGAACGACTATAATTATAGAGGTTCCCTTTGTTTTTTATTAAAGTGCATATGAATTAACATTTGGTCACAAGTTTAGTAGTCATCGGGACCACAGAGATATACCTCCGTGACCTCCGGCATAGGCATTTATACTCGTAAGAAGAAAACAAAAAACCGGCCAAGTGCGAGTCGTAATCGCCGCACAAAGAGTTTCGTTCCATTTTATTTATTTATAAATATAAATAAAATAAAAATAAAGCTAATACAACACGAATAATATCGCGAGGTCTAAGTTCGCAGCGAACTACTAGTAAAGTTGATTCCGTGCATAGGAAGGCACGTTAAGCTTTTGGTCCTGGCTGACATCTGGTAGTCTTTAAAAGAACCACGTTAGAGGTCGAGTAGCGGTTCCTAAGTACTCTGACTCTAGGGTGTCCATGGTCGATTGACCGTGAAACCTACACAAATGAATGAATGTTACAATACGAATAAAAACACGTTTATTGTATGGGAGCACCATTTAAATATTTATTTTGTTTTTAGTATTTGTTGTTAAAGCGGCAACAAAATACAACACTTGTGAAAATTTCAACTGTCTAGCTGTCACGGTTCATGAGATACATCCTGGCGAAAGACAGACGGATAGACGGTCAGTCAGCTATAGTCTTAGTTATAGCAACATTCCCATTAGCTAAGAAAAAGATTTTGTTCTTTTTCTTGCTAATAGGTGGCACAACAAGGATTGAAATAATTTAGTTAAGATTTAACATACTTACTGTACTTACCGTTATTTTATGTGAAGTGTCATTTTATAATGAGATAAAGTTTACATAAAATAATGACGACTCATAACCGAGAAAAAAAATGACGCGAATAATCCTAATCATAATGGTAATGATATTGATTTCAGGGTTTTGTACTCCAAAAACATGATAAAGAATATTTTTAACATTATTTATTTACTTGTTGTACAAGTAAATAAATAATGTTAAAAATATTCTTTGATGTTTTTACACAGTATTGAAGATGTGCTAATAATCATTTACAGTCTTCATAAAATTCAATACAACATGGTATATTGTCAATAAAATAACATTGTTGAATAATACAGTAACAAGTCGTACAATACGTCTTCATCATTGGGGCTTTAGTCTTCATAATCGTCAATCAAAAGTGTTTGTATTCGTTATAGCCAATGCTATTCTTGCTATTGTATTACAAGCACTGCCCGGACTTCGTAAAGAAATCTATTATTGCGAAGTTATTATAAATATAATATTTCTGAGAACTTAATATGATTTTCAATAAGATGAAATTAGTATACTTAGTCTTAAATTACTTTAAAACAATCTTAAAGTACTTGCTAGGCAATCAATAGTGTTTTGGAATAAGACAACATTACCAATCCTGAAATATTTCTATAAAAAAAGTCTTGTTGCACAATATATCAGATGAGCCCGCAAAACATTTTGTATGGAAACCATTCCGCCTAGCAATCCTGACATTCACAACATTGTTGCTTAGAAGACAGGAACATATATTATGAAGGAGTGACGAGTATTAAGGAAGTATGCATTTAAAATCTACGTCATTTCAGTTATGTTGCGCGTTACTGTAGAGATTTTATGTAATTATATGTACCTAGCAGTTAAACTGTCGGTATGCGCAATTATAATACTCTTCGTCCTCACACGTTGCGTTCGGGATTCACTAAGTGGTTATTTCCTAGTATGGCATGAAATACATCAGTATTTTCTCATAAGAAATTTACAGATTTAATTGTAGGTAATTATAAAATTAAGTATTACTTATATTTTGTTACTTAACAAGATATGAGAAATGTTTGCGCTTACAAAGTTTTGCGGTAATCTTCAATGTTATTTTTGGATCATTCTTATAAGTTTCACCGACAAATAGTTCCATGAAACAAGCGAGACTTTTTTCTGACTAATTCCATGGATCTATTAACCAAAGAAGAAAGAATGTTCTTTTTTTTTAAGACGTTTAAACCCATATAATTTGTATGATATGATACAATGTGAGAATTAATGAACCCTCTGAGGATTGGTTCATTTTGACTATATATTCCAAATACGACTTAGTTTAACTGTACCCCTTTCCGATTTGTGTCAAATTCGACTAAAACAGGCATAACTATGCCCAGCCTTAAAATTATGCTATATTCTAATTTGGGATGCAATCGGAAAAACGCGGACGATCTTAATAACTCCCAATGTGTGCAGAAAGAGCGAGGAAAAATGTATCAAAAAATCTTATACTCGTCTTTAAAATATAAGATAGCTAACTTGCTTGAGTCCTGTCACAGACATTGGTGTTAGGTAAGTATTTCTGTACCTACATTAGCCACTTTTAACTACTACCATACCACTTTGTAAGAATGCTACTAACTTATTTTAGTATACGTTAATTGAGATAATCCTTACTGTAGGTCTATGTTTAAACTTTTTATACTTCGTTTTGAAAATAAAAACGCAGTGTAAAGAGCATTACATTGTGGTGGTGTAAGTGAGTAATAAGCGTCATAGAATTGGAGGCAAGTGAAGCATAAAATTATTTCCCTGACTAGTTCCCACAAAACTACATTTGAGTCATAAAAAGCTAATATTGCGTTTGGCTTCTTCTGACCATAATTGCATTGATCTTAAAGAATAAATAAGCATTTAGAGCGTTTCTTAATTTTAAAGCGTATTTAATCAGCTGTTTTAAAATAGACAGGTGTTATACTTTTGTGAGGAAACTAGGTCATTTACAGGTGTATATCGTATGTTTATGCAATACTGTTTTTAGGTTTAACACTACCAATAACGAACTTAAATTAGACTTACGAGTTTGTCATCATCAAAATTATTTTGTTTGAAGTCCAAACCTCGCTAAACGCGATGTCCAATTTTTATTTACCATATTAATAATTGTTTTTGCCTAAAAAACGAAACCGACTTCAATTCCTCAACTAAAAAGGATGAAATAGTTAATACATTGTTGTTTAAATATGCTTCATATCAAACATTTTTCTTTCACTTTCCTTCTATCCATATTGTTTGACTCTATGGTTTCACTACACGATCCTTCTAACATCTTTTTGCCTATTATTAATAAGTATAGGGAGGTCAAGATCAAATTAATGGAACAGCAAAATAGGGATGTCTCTCTACATTACTCCACCAGTCCACCACATATCAACCTTTTGTTTCCTAGAATTAAGACATAGAATTTTTATTTCAGTTTTTATTTATACATTTTTAATAGATTGTACTTAAAATAATATTTCTTTAAAAATCTTCGTTCTACACTCGATATTTAGTCCATGAAGCGTTATTGTATCTTGCTTGAAATAAAAATAAAACAAATAAATAATGTGCCTTTAAGCACGATATATGAAAGAGGCAAATAAAGTCTTGCATCTGCCTTTGAAAAGCCTCAAGAACCTATTGTCGCTTTTAAACATCTTAATAAATGCGTGTATAAAAGTGTTGAGTTAACGAAGCAGACGAGACGAAAGGCATATGATAAAATGTGCATTTGCCTGTTAGAGCATAGCAGGGTCGTGGGGATTTGTTCCTATTTACACCAATGATTTTGAGCCAAATCTAATTATAATTGGACACTATGTATTTATTTTAAAAAATTCAATAATCTTATCATAATTTTTTAAGTTGCATAAAAAATAATATGGTAAATAAATATTTTTTTTGCTATATTATCAGGATAATTTTGGTTTAATTCAATAGTACACTAGGTACTTGTATAAAAATTAAACATGTTCTTTCCTAGCCGTCATAACAATATGACGGCTTGAAAATTGAGAGACATTAATTTCTTGGGGTTAAAGAGAGCTGATCTAACAAGTCCATCAGGAAAACACCCGTGGTGGTACTATTGAAATGCTGCCTTATCGAGGCACGAGGATCGCGTTCGTTAGTGCCACGCCTCGAGTATTGAACCCAGGACTCGCGTTAGACTAGTAATAGTATCCCCATCCCTATTTATAGAATAATGAAATAGATTGACGTAGACGCTAGTTATACTTTCTCGTATTAAATTTTGGATCAGATGTCACTTTGTTTGTACTAATTTACTTAGTTCGAAAATAGAGATGTGTAGTCAAAAAAATAATGATTCCTTGGTTATAGTTTCCCTCTGCAAATGGCCTGTGGTCAAAGTAAATTGGATCCACAGTGCGCTACAAAGAGGTCGTTACCGTGAAATGTGGGATGCACTTTGGCATTCCAACTCCCTCTTCACTATTCTAATGAAGTGAATGTTCCTGTAAATAGCCAATTACTATCACATTTATTAATACACATTTCTTTATTCTTAAAAAGGTAGTGTAGCAGTTTAAGTGAAGCTACAATTGAACGAACATTCTCTTAAATTTAAATTACTTTTTAATATTAAATAAAACTTTATGAGAGAATTAACATAGTTAATATTCATATATTTATTTATTCAGTTTTAGGATGACTTACAGCCATTATACGAGAAAATGGTAACTTAAATACACAAGTATTTTCTGATAATAATTGTCTTTCACTATGGCGTTTTCCCGATCACATTTGAACTTTTTCAAACCTAATCTTTTGTTATTCACCTATCAAATTCCATTATAAAACATTATTCAAGTATATATTGAATTAACGAAACTTAACTCAAATCTTATATTTTATTTTTAAAAAGAGTTATTTAATAAAAACTAAATTTAAACTATTTAAACTAAGTATACTGAATTATTATTTTCAATGAATATATTTAAGGAGCGGTTACGGGTTACGGGCCGACTAGTGACCGCCTTATCCTCCATCGTGGCTGGTCCGCAATCTTAATAAACCAATTTGTGATGGCTCCCGATCCTCTGATACTGCGGTCGGTGACGCTATTTTATGGCCCTTTGTTCCGGCCTGACCCTACAAGCCGTGTGAGGTAGGGCTGAGGGTCAACTAGCGCAATCCTGAATGTTTCATGCTCATTTTTCTTCAGTTTTTGATTTTGATAGAGTCAGTCATTTTTTTATCGCACTTTTTCTCAGTCTTCGGGATATTTCAGGCTTGAATCACTTGGTTGTTTTTAAAGAAAGACGATTCTCTTCTTATGAAGCCCCATTATGCAGTGCTTTCAGCTACTAGTGGTCGTCAAACAAAAGAAACCATATGTTTTGAATGAATGAGGAAAGATTTATCATAAGCGCCACAATCATTATCACTACATACCTAGTATAAAACAAAGTCGCTTTCTCTGTCCCTATGTTCCTTTGTATGCTTAAATCTTTAAAACTACGCAACGAATTTTGATTCGGTTTTATGGAAGGTTTTTATGCCCATGCGTAGCCGGGGCGGGTCGCTAGTTTTTTTATAAACTACAGATAAAGAAAGAGCACTAAGTACTTATTAATCAAGAATTCACATAATGTGTTTGTTTTCTTTATTTAAAAGATATCAACTGATCTAGGATTGATTCGCAATAATTACATAATACCTATTATGATAATATATTTACATAATAAATTTAAAATAAATAAAAAGAAATTTATTATAATAATAAATAGATTATTAATTTTATTAAATATTTCTTTCATACTGACAACCCTCATTCGGCCACATAAAGCCCATCCAGGGACATTTAAAATGGTCATATTTCCTTCATCCACGTTGTGTCATGAGCGAGGATTTATTTATAACTAGCTGTTTCCCGCGGCTTCGCCCCGCGTGGGACTCGGTTATATCGCGCCCAAAAGTAGCCTTTGTTTGACCTCAGGTCGTTAACTACATCCCTACCAAATTTCATCACAATCGGTCCAGCAGTTTAGCCGTGAAGAGGTGACAGACAGACAGACAGACAGACTTTCGCATTTATAATATTAGTATGGATATGGATTTGTTTATTCTGCACATACTTGGTATGTTTTAAAATATAGTAGTAATGGATGCACGTTATCATATTTGATTTTTTCAAATTTTGTATGTATTCTAGTAACGTAGTCACATTATTGCTAGATTTAGGTTTAGTGACTATATTTATTAACCGACTTCATAAACAGGAGGAGGTTCTCAATTCGTCGGAATGTTTTTTTTTTGTTTTAGATAATTAGTAAATATATTTTTTATTCTAGTTATATTTACCAATCGGAAAAGCTCTAGGATGAGTGAGACAGATTATTTTGATAAGTTCCATTATTTTTAGATCCTATCTTTTAAATTAATATTTACGTAAACAAACGTAGTTAAATGACTCTTTTTCAATTTTTGTATATAAGAATTTGTATTTATATAAACAAATAAGAATTGAGTTGAATGGGAATAGAAATGGCAATTAAGCCTCGGCTATAAAAGAGACTACGGTGGATGGCAAATAGGATCGGGAATTTTATAGCCAGTTATTACCTACTAACTGTTGCCCGAGGCTCCGCTCCCGTGGGAATTTCGGCATAAAATATAGCATATGTGTTGTTCCAGGGTCTATGCAATCTCCATTCCAAATTTCAGCCAAATCGGTTCAGCCCTTTTCCTGAATGAGTAACAAACATCCATATAAACTTTCGCGTTTACAATATTTGTAGGATATACCAGCAAATTATTTTAGGGAAAATATTTCATTGTTATTTTTTTTTCATATAGCCATTACAACATTTTTGTTAACTTTTGATTGAAGATCCATATCTGATCTATCTACAGATTATCAATTGTTATTATTGTACTTTGGTATTTCAATTGTAATCTTCACAGTGTTGTGTAAAGTCTAAAAAAATAAATAGTTTCTAACTGTTAATAAAATTCGTTTATAATGTGGACTGTAGTTTTATTTTGTGACAGAATGACAATAATTCTTTTCAAATCATAGACTCAACTAAAGAGTATTGTTAAAACCTCAACATGTCGGCCACCAAAAGGGACTTAAGGTCCTTTTAATGAACACAATAAAGAAACCAAATCTAACTTAACAAATAAACATAAACCATATTACAATTCATGTAAATAGCTAGACCGGCAATGATGATAATTATTAAGAAACTAAGAATAATCAATAGGCAATGGACACAATTTACATATAGTTCTTTTTTTAACTACATTGCCACTTTTAACACTATACACTCTGGTTAGTCCGTCTGGACCAGGATGTTTATCAACAATACGTCCCATGCACCATTTACCAGGAGGTAAATTATCTGTCTTTATTAAAACTATATCTCCTATCTTTAACTCATCCTGCTTTTTTAACCATTTAGGACGTTGTTGTAACCTGTTTAAATATTCCGTTTGCCATCTTTTCCAGAAATCGTTTAGTAATTTTTGAGTGTGTTGCCATCGAGATAAAGCTGACACACGAACATTTGTCAAATTAGGTGATGGTATAATAATGGGTGCATCTCCTATTAAGCAATGACCTGGAGTCAATGCATTTGTATGATCTGGATCAGCACTATCTATAGGGCACAGTGGTCTCGAATTTAAGCAGGCTTCCACTTGACAGAGTATAGTCGACATTTCTTCAAATGTTAAATGGCTTGTAAGAATACGTTTCAGATGATATTTAATAGATTTGACACCTGCTTCCCATAATCCACCAAATGACGGGCTGTACGCTGGAATGAAATGCCATTGAGTACCATCTGTGGCTAAAGTCTCTGCAATTTCTCCTTTAAATTGTAATTTTGCTTCTTTCCAAGCTTCATGTAACTCTTTGTTTGCTCCTACAAAATTTCTTCCTTGATCACTCCAGATATCGCTACATTTTCCTCTTCTCGACACGAATCGGCGAAATGCACCAATGAATGCTTCTGAAGTGAGATCTCCAACTAACTCAATGTGAATTGATTTCGTAGCCATGCAAATAAAAATTGCAATGTATGCCTTAACGGTTTTATTTCCACGACCTTTAGATGTTAAAATTTGGTACGGGCCTGCAAAATCAACACCACTATGTAGGAATGGTCTGGTAGGAGTTACTCTAACTGCAGGCAAGTCTCCCATAATTTGTGATTTAGTGACTGCATTTAACTTGGCACATATTAGACACTTATGTATGAACTTTTTACACAATCCTTTAGCTTTGAATATCCAGTATTTTGATTGTAAATAACATAACATAAGTTGTACTCCTCCGTGTAACGTTCTTGCATGTGCTTCAGCTATTAGTAATGGTGTGTCAAATTATTCTTACTATTCAGAATCATAGGATGTTTTATATCATCAGATAAATTTGTGTGTTTGAGACGACCACCTACTCTAAGAACTTGTTTTTTATCTAAATAAGGATTGAGAAATCGTAACCGACTCTTTTTCTTCACTTGCTTATCTGACATTAGTCTTTGTATATCTTCGAAATATTCTTCATGTTGTACAATTTTAACACAAATGATCAGAGAATCTTCTAATTCTTGTGTTGTAATGTCCATATCAATACTATTTGGATTCTTCTTATAATTTAAGAATCTTTTACAGTAAGTAATACACCTCAATAATTCTGTTAATGTGTGAAATATATTAAATTTTGAACTTATAGATGTTTCAATTTCAGTATTATGGTAAGTATTTATTTTCATGTTTTTTCATTTCTAAATCTGTAGTAATTATTTCCTTTTTTATGTTTATTGGATTTTTTCCAAATCTTCTTTCTAATAACCAACTCGGACCTTCCCACCATAACTCACAGTTTTTTAGTTCGGAAAGTAACATGCCTCGTGAAGCCAAATCAGCGGGATTGTTCTTTGAGTCTACATGATACCATTCGATATTATTCAAGTTCTCATTGATTTCTACCACACGATTGGCCACAAAAGACTTCCACCTGTTCGGTTCACCGTTCAACCAAGCAATGACTATAGAGGAATCTGTCCATGCATGCATACATATTAGTTATAGGTATACTCATAGCTTTACCAATTTGTTTCATAAGCTTTGACAAGATTAAGGCACCACACAACTCCAGTCGTGGTAATGAAATAGTTTTAAGTGGTGCTACTCTTGTTTTTGCAGCGATTATTTTGGTTTCGATCTCATTGTTTGAATTTTCAATTCTTATATAGACAACAGCTGCATATGCTTGCATCGAAGCATCACTAAATCCATGCAGTTGAATATCTTATTTATTTGTTTTAGTTACACCTAACCATCTATGTATTTTTATCTCTTTAACATTGACTTAATCTGATTTTATCCTATTCCATTCTATTTGTAATGTTTCTTTGATCTTGTCTTCCCAATTCAATTTTTCAAACCAAAGTTTTTGCATAAATATTTTTGCGAGTACAGTGCTTGGAGCGATCCATCCAAGTGGATCAAATAGTTTCTGTACGTCTGATAAAATGTCGCGCTTTGACATATTCATGTTGTCGTTGATTTTTGATAATGTAATATTATATTGAAAAGTATCTGAATAAAGTTTCCAGGATATACCCAATGCCTTGACTGTGCTGTCTAAATTCATATCTATATGTGCGTTTGCAGATCTCTTATTTTCTGGTATTAATTTCAAAAATTCTATGTTATTTGATGACCATTTAGTTAAGTTAAATCCTCCACTTTGTAATATATCTGTAACATCCTTTGCTAATGATATGGCTTCTTCCACAGAATCAGCACCATCTAAATAATCATCCATATAAAAGTTTGATTTAATAGCTTCAGCAGCTTCAGGTTTGTTTTTTCCTTCATCATCTGCAAGTTGATGCAGTGTTCGTACTGCTAAATAAGGTGCGGAAGCTGTACCAAATGTTACTCTTAGCATTCTATATTCTTGTAGGTCATCAATCTCGTTTGCTCTCCATAATATTCTTTGATAGTTAGTATCATAGTTTGCTACAAGAATCTGACGATACATTTGTTGTATATCAGCCATAAAGCATATTTGTTTCATACGCCATGACATGATCAAACTTCTCAAATCCCTTTGTAACTGTGGTCCAACTAAAAGGTCATCATTTAATGAGACATTATTTGAGCCCTTACAGGAAGCATCGAAGACTACACGAGTGCGAGATGTCTCTCGGTCTTCTCGTACTACAGCATGGTGTGGTAAATATACGGACTTTTCTATCGCTATTTCATTTTGAGGTACAATTTCCATGTGATTTTGATCAAAGTAAATTTATGACTTTTGTACATTCTATTTTCAGACTTGGATTTTTTCCAAATCTTCTTTCTAAAAACATAAATCTTTTCCTTGCTATCTCTTTTGTGTTTCCATAAGATGATTGTGGCTCTTCATTTCTGAATGGTAAATTAACAATATATCTTCCTTCAGAGTTTCTTGTAGTAGTTTTTTGATATATGTCTTCACATAGTGTTTCTTCCCTAGTAAGTTTTCTATTAGAATCTGTATCTACTTCCCAAATTGACTTCAGTACTTCATCAATATCAACCTGATGATGCATTACAAGGTAAGTGTTTCCTTGTGTGTTTTGATAAATGTTTCCGAAAAGAATCCATCCTAGATTTGTTTTTTGAGCGCATGGTGTTCCAGGTGGACCTTTAATCAGATCTTGTTCTAAAATTTGTGCATATTCATTAACTCCTAACAATAGATCAATTGTACCCGGTATATGATAGGTTGGATCAGCTAGTTTGAGACCTTGAATATGAGGCCATGATTGTAAATTAGTTGTTTTGGCAGGTAACTTTGTGGTCAGTTGTTTCGACATCACGTAGGTTTGTATAAATAGACTGAAATTGGAATCCCATCGTGATCTTATTTTTAACTGTACCATATGTTTAATCTCTGTTTTTGTAGAACCTACCCCTAATACAGTACCATTAATTGGTTGACGCTTCAACTGTAGTAATTGAGTTGCTTTCTCCGTAATAAATGATGCTTGGGAACCCTGATCAATCAAAGCTCTTAGAAAGATTATCTGTCCTTGTTCATTAGTTGCTTCTACTATAGCTGTAGCAAGCAATGCAAAACCCTGCCTAGTGTTAATATGAGACGCTAATATTGTGTTTACTGAAACCTCTTCATCTACTACATGTTGTGAAACCAGCGGTTGTGTTTGTAAGTTGCTAGATGTGGCCGCAGGTTCTGTCTCTTTTGTTTCATGTAGCAGAGAATGATGACGTCGATGACATATGCGACAGGACACTGGTAGTTTGCAAATTGTTACTGAATGCCCAGATGCTAGGCAGTTGAAACATAAGTGATTGTTTTTGACATAATCTTTCCGTTCTGTAATTCCCATCTTGATAAATTCTTTGCAATGACATAATGTATGATTTTCTTTGCACATAACACAAGTCCTCTCTGTGGTTGGCGAGGTCACAACAAATGAACGTTCTTTAACTTTAAATTCTCTTGTATGTGTATTTGAATTGACAAGTTCTAAGGTTCGGAATTTTGACTGTATGAACTTCTTGAATTCATTCCAGGTTGGTAAATCATCTTTGTCATCACGATATGCGTATTCTTCCCAATTTTTATGTGTTTCTATGTCTAATTTTTGTATAAGTAGGTGAATAATTAAAATGTCCCAAGATTCAGTGGAGATATTCAAATTTTCTAAGTTATTGATACATTCTGTCGTCGTATCAAGTAAATCTTTCAATTGAATTGCTGATTGGGAAGTCATCTTCTTTTGATTAAATAATTTCTTCAGAATTGAGTTTATTATTAATCGTTTATTACCATACCGCGTGTTCAGTATTTGCCAAGCTGATGTATAATTATTGGCTGTGACTTGAATGTGCTTTAGAAGGGATTCAGCTTCTCCTGTGACGCTTAATTTAAGATAATGAAGTTTCTGAACGTCACTAAGTGAGGTGTTATCATGCACAAGAGAACAAAATAAATCCTTGAGCGCAGGCCATGTTTCATAACTACTTCCAGAAAATTTTGGCAATTGTATTCGTGGTAAATGTGCGGTGTTGTTGTTGTTTATACTTGAGTTGATTATAGAGCTTTCGTCGGGATTGGAAGAGTGACGTTGTTCTGTGAATGTATACTGTATATCCTTCAAATCACTCATCAATGTTGTATAAAGCTCCTCTACTTGAAAGTATTCATCTTGTTCAAAATGTGGAATTTCATTTCGTTTAGTTGCTGGTGTACATTTTGCTAATTCTTGGTGGGTGTGTACGTACGTTCTCCAATAATCCTCAATACATTTTATTTTTGTTTCAATGTATCCCTTAGTCAATTTTTGTTTAGAGCACTTTTTAAAATTGACTTGAGTCTTGTGTAATAAAATAAATGTATCGTGAAGGGAATTCAATAATTGTTCTTGTTCCTTGCTTAAACTCATATTGAATGTTTGGCGTTTCAAAATGTAATATACGTACGTATGTTTTCACTGCCTTACTGAATCCACCAAAAATATTTTTACATCACGCACATCAGAAACTGAGATGTCTAATAATTATTATGATGAATAAATCATGTTAAATATTTAATCCGGCTATATAGGACCATTATTTATGTTAATAAAATTCGTTTATAATGTGGACTGTAGTTTTATTTTGTGACAGAATGACAATAATTCTTTTCAAATCATAGACTCAACTAAAGAGTATTGTTAAAACCTCAACACTAACATTTAGTCTTAATTATATGAAACCCTTAAATATTGTTAATTTTAGAACTCGCATGCGTATTTTACAATAAAATAATGAAGTCTAAGATAAAATCTACATAACCTTACCTATATTTACGGTTAAAGAGTAGCTTTCACACGGATGTTTAGACTTAATTAATTGTGCATAAATATACCGTTTCCCATTACCCTATTACCGAGAAAATAGGTTGACCAAGTTGATGGAAAACTGGGATACTACTTTTGTGATGTTTTTTTTTTATGTTTATTTTAGGCACGTAAGTATGCTCTAAGCACAGGCAAACACACTCAAAACAGCGGGCTTTGGCACAGTCGCGTACGTAAAACGTATATAATGGTAAAAGGTGACGCGAAAGCAGTCACTGGAAAAGTACTAATCACCATTAATTTTAAATGCTTTTTAAGCAAAAGAATTGGTAGCCCAACTCCCTGAAAACTGCAAGGTATATATATTAGGACATGTGGATTAGTGCTTGGGAGCATAACTGGCTGCATTGGTCCGACTGTGGGTTATATTATAACCCACATTTTGACATTTTAACTGAACATGTATACATGTTCAGTTAAAACGTCAACAATATGACGGCAATGTTATTTTGGAAATAAGATCAAACAATTTTTAAGGCATTTTTGAATTGAGGACTTGGTGACCCTAGTCCTACTATGTTAAGTTGGAAACTGCAAGGCATGTGCAAATATTGGGGGCATGTGGATTGGCGCGTGGGAGCATAACTGGCTGCATTGTTCCGGCTGTGGGTTACTTGTTCAGTACAGTTACAATGTCAACAATGTGACAGCAATGTTATCTTTGCGGTCGTGAACAAATGTGTAAACGCCTTAAATGCCTGATATCTGACACAGGTGAGCTATTATGAAACAGTTCGCATTTTATCTGTAATAAGCGAGTCATTTGGTTTGTTGGAGCGACCTGTTTCATATTTACTATCAAAGGTAAGGTAATTTTATAACATCCAGGTATTACAGGGTGAACATTTTGGCGCTCGTGGCTAAAAGGTATTGGAAATTTTTCCCATATACATATATACATATCATCACGCCTGTATCCCGTTAGGGTAGGCAGAGAGAGACTAAAGATTAATTAATAATAAATTTGAAACGTAATAAGAAATGAATGAAAAATAATAAGCATTGTTTTACTACATATAATATCAAATAAAGTCTAAAGTAAGTATACCATATTAGAAATACTGTCGAACAACGATTTAATGAGTCTGTAAAATAGTAATAAAAACAAAATGCGATAGACAAAACGTAATTTGAAATGCTTTAACATAATTAGATATGATTTTGATGGATGAGCGAGAAAATAACACGTTTCTCGGGTGAACAAGTAACGAGATACATAAAAACAGGGGCCGGATAAAAACATTAATTTAGGGGTGAATGCTTGATTTAACATTGAAAATAATGAAGGTACGGATCTGACAGTAAAGGTATAGAATAGGTATCGTTGAAGGTACAATTTTCAAGTAGATATTGTATTCAAATGTGGTTTTGATAGTTCTGAGTAAATGATTTCACAAAAAAAATCTCAGCATGAGTATACAGTTTTGACAATGAAAATAAGATATAAAAGCTACTTGTAAAATATTAAAGATCTTGAAAAGTAAGTTGATTAAGTAACTACTCTTTTATTAATAGATTAAGATTTGCGATGTGTCCCTTCACATTATACATTGCTAATATATTATAACAATTATTGCCTCTAGTTGGAGTGTTTTACAGCAGGTAACCACCTAAATTGTGGCAAGCTAATCCAGGCAGATCAAAGTACCTGGCATTAACTTGTATTTTTTCTTGTTTGAAATTCTTGCAAAAAATATAATGGTTAAACAAATTATGGGCTAGTTTAAATGAGACTTCGTTCACACTGTTAAATATGCGGCTGTCAAAACAAATTGCTTATCTACGCTGAGATCAGGTTACTAGAGCTACTTACTTATAATTTTTTGTTTCAAGTCGTGATTAGTTTTATTTTTTTATTTTTTGCACCCTGTAGTCAAGCGCGAGTAACTTATATGAAGCCTCTAATTACAAAGATAATGGTTTAGATAACTATTAGGTGAAGGAAGTTGTATTTTACTATTGCGTCTTAATAAATTGGTTCATGGGCTTATGATATAGGCAGTTTTTTTATAACATTAAAATATTTTTATTTAATTTTTCTTATCATTGGTGGCCAATACTACGTGGTTATTCTTCCGAAAAATGAAGAAGCAATAGATAAAGAAGAAAGGATAAAAATAAACATTGTTTTTTCAATAGTTATAGGTACATAATATTTGCCTATAAAAACCAACTTAAGAAAATTTTGGTCGAATTTATAATTATACCTGAGTGGCTTCAGCCACGTATATAATATCTTATACTGATATTGCTTTTATGTTCCGTATACCACAGTATGTATTCCTATCTGACATTTGGTAGTACATTGTCTCGCCTACGCGTGCATGTCAGCTCAAGTGTTGTGACGCGCCGTGTGCGCATATGGTATTGGCAACTGAATTGTATTCCTATTGCGCACTCCTTGGGTTAAATTACTTGAACAGTTGAAATAGATTAGTGTTATTAAAAAGTAGAGATTTTCTTCTTTGATTATTTATTCTCAATTAAAGATTTTTTCATGTCTTGGATAATAAGTTTAATAAAGGTATGGGTAACTAGATGTAGTGCTTACATACACAGGCCGGTAGAACCGCAGAGTACGGCTAGACAGATAAACTTTCTTTTAAAAGCAGTCTATATTATAGCATTGACTTAGAAAGGTCGAATCTGTTTCTATACTAAATTTCATTAGAATATTACGTTCATCCACACTACATCCCCGCAACTCTCATTTTTATTTTCATTCAATATCAATTATATTCCTGCTTCTTCTAAATTTTGTTTATAGATAAATCATTTTATCACATAGCTTAGAATAATTTCGGCAGGAGCAAGAACCTTGCTTGTAACGTCAAACTTCTCCGTCAGGATAAAAGGTATCGATTCATTGAAAACACAGCACTTGTTCTTTCTCAAAATTGGCTAATAAAGAAGAACATCGAAAGCTTTAACCTTTATCGGAGTACTTAATGTGATTACAGAGGTGTAGAGTGCTTGATTCAATTTTATTTGCCATTTTATTTTAATGCATTGAAATCTTGTCGTATTTTTATACAAGTCTGCAACTCGCATAACATGAATGTCGTAAAATTATCTGCGTCATATTATTATTATTGCTTAAAGCCTTGTGTTGGCGTAGTATAGTCGTATTTAGTCAAACAATATCCTATAATAAATCGAGTTTACCACTTTCTTCAAATGTATCGTAATCACTTGTGAAAGTGAAACCAAAGTTCCGTACGTATTAACTCAGCACAGAATAGGGCGTTCAAGATCTAAAACTAACTTTCTTCATAAACAGATCCTAAGAACACGTTAACCATGTTCCCTAGTGACTTTTTATCTGGCATAAGAGAATATAAAGCATGCGCATATTATATGAATCTCACGCAAAGATCCGTCAACTAGCCTGTCCACGATTTTACGAACTAAACACGACATACCTTTTTACTGAGACTTAGGGTTTACTATTGTTTGCTCTCACATGATTTTATGCATAGTGTACAGTTAACGACATAAGTGATAAAAAAAAATACAGATTAAACCGTTGGCTCGCCGAATCCAGACATAATAGAAAAACTAATTGTTATGTGACATATTCGTGCGTAAACAAATCGGACATTTAATTGAGTCAGCGAGAGAAAGAGATACAATACGTGTACAATAATGCTTAAAAAAATTAATTAGTTTAAAATTGCTGTATAGTTTTGGTACTACAACCCCGCACTGCCGTCTATTCAATTTCATTATTTACCACCATTTGTAAAGGTTGCCTGGAAGAAATTGCTTTTAGCGATAAGACCGCATTTTGCGTTTTATATTTGTTTTTTTTTTTAACCTATTTTCTGTATTCTATGGCCAATATATATTGTGTCGTCAAGAACGGAATAGAATAGATAGAATAGAGAAAATTGTTGAGTTAGTATCCCATACACTAATAAAGATCTTTCTTCGGTTCTTATTTTTATTTATCTCTACCTTAATTTAAACATATTTAATCCATATTGCAAACAAAATACAAAATTGGATTAAGATAAGTAAGTTTTTATACTCATTACAACAAATATTGTCGTTCTTGTTTATGTTTCTAAGTACCCTGAAAACCAGCTTTTTTGGCTATGCAAGTGAAAAGAAATATTATAGACATGTCATTTCAAACATGCTACTCCACTTTTGCCATGGAATTAGGAAGTTCGTCTCGTCCACGCAGGTCCTAATTCTATGAGTTTTGAAGATGACTGTACCTACGTAGAGCTAACTAGAAACTAGTTTCTGTCAGTATTAGGGCAAAAAGTTGAAATATCAAGTAGCCAGTTACGCAAGAGTGGGGCTGAATAAAAAGTGGTTTCCCTTTCGTGTGTTCGGAAGTTCAGTCACCGTTGATGGCAAACCGGAAAGGAACTAGGCGGCTAGGCTGCGAGCTTAGTTCAGGAGTCCTTTTTTTAATATATGACATAGTAAAATCAGTGAGTAGAACGATATTCGCGTTCGTTTTCGAATGATTTTCATGCGCCATAACCTGACTCGATCGATAATCATTCGACTCGCCAGTTTTGGGTGAGTCATACATCTAAACATATAAAATAGCACTCTAATTCATTATATACAGAAAATATACATTTTCTTACGCATTACGCAACTATGCCACTATATCTCTAAACGAAACATAGCGGGAACACTTCATGTAAAGCTTGGCTTAAAAGAAGTTTGTGTTAGATAGATTTAAAAAACTTGCGACCGTGCGCGATTTTCTAATGCGATTTCCTAATTCTATGTTCTAAACTGCGGCGACTCCACAAAAGGCTTTTGTCGCCACCTGGTTGAATGGATCATGGATTTTATCGATTTTGGGAACAAAGTTTCGCCAAATGTCATATCTAATTTTTAATAATCAATATATAAAAATTAAGGACAATATTAGAAGCCGAGTTTTAATTCCTTTTTCTTATCTTTTATATGCAAATCAAGAGCAATTTATCAAGTGAGGACGTTTGAATGGGCAAGCACTCTCCATACTATTCGATAAATATACGGTGACCGACGCGCGACGCAGCAAGCTCGCTTTGCTCGAATCGTTGAATTGATGCGCAGTGATGCATGCAGTCTCATTGTACTGTGACAGAGAACAAGGTCTCTAGGCAAAAAAACCCTGCAATTGAGTTTGCAAGACGTGCTGTTACTCCAAGAGAAGAGAAAGTGATGTATTAAATCTGTGTCGACTTCTGTGCTATGAATGGAATGTTTTATTCCTTTTTTTATTTTCTTAGGCAAAAGTATATTTAAAAGTTTAAATTTTGTATGGACCACTTTTCATAATGTCGACCGGTCTATCTGCGTGTAGCAGTGTAAAAAGAAGTAGGCACTAGGCACCAACGATATAATTTGTTTCCATGCTAACAACCTATTGATTTAACATATTTCTCTCAACTCGTTTGGAGTCATTATGTCTTTAAATTCATAATTAAATGGTTTGTTTTTTAATTGATATGTCATTCTCGTTCCTTTCGGGCACGATATAAACGAGTCCCAGGCTAGTTGCAAATGTTTTGATGAATAAAATTTAATAAGGTGTCATCTAATAAATTACACAAACAGCTAAAAGTCCAAGAGGCTGAACTGAAATTATTTGAGCCTTAAAAGGAAGATTTACTTCCAAGAGTTCCTAAGAATAAATACAATTTGAAAAGCTAGACTGTACATTTTTTTTTCTTTTAATGAATACCATTCCTGGAATATGGAGTTTTCGCCTAGAATGGAGTCATGACTTTGTATTGGCATCTTCGGTTCGTAGGTACATTATGTTCAGAAACCACGACATTTTTACTAACTCTAACATTTTACCTGGACATATAACCCCAATATAAACATGTGGACTAAGGAAAAGAAGTAGACAAAAAAACGGACCAATGCTCTGACAAATTTAAAGGAGGTTGTAAGATGTTTTATTAAATCGAATAAAGGAAGCCATTTTTTTTAGCTGTTGGGACCGTAGATTCTTATACTAAAAAATATCAACTGAATAAATTACAATTTTTTTAAATAAAAATTCATTTTCCAAAAAAAAAATACATTTTTTCTATGAAGATGATTTATTTCAAAACGTTTAATTTGACGAATTACCAACGAATTCTTTAAGATACTTCTTCTAACTTCTTAGCAACTTACAAAAAATTGCAGCGTGTTTGGGCTCAATAAAATAATTTGAATAGGTGTTAGGTGGATGATAAAAATATTTGATATCATAGGGATAACACCAAAACAGGACAACGTCTGCCATAGAGTAAATTTTCAACTCGCTTCTAAAAATTCCACACAAGCCGACGAGGTCTCGGTAAAAAACGAGCAAGTCTCTTTTGGCTCACGGCGCTGTTTCGCGCTCGAAAAATTATTACTGTTGAAAACAATTAAGTTTTAATTCGTTCGGTAACAGAACCGGCTGAAGGCATAAGTAATTGAGTGTGGTGTCATCTAAATCACACGAACACTTTTGTTGGTCGCTGCGTGTTATTTATCATTGTGGGCTCTTTGAGGTTACTTACAAAAGCAGAGTTATCAACTTAAGGGAGATCAGAACGAAATATAGATAGGTAATTTATTTTAAAAGAATAATAGCTATTTTGTTATATAAAATTTATCCACCTTTTAAGGTAGACCAAATTATCTACCTTAAGATTTATGTAACTGAGGAACATGCCCGGATGAAGAGAATAAATAATACCTAAGACCAAGTAAGTACAATTAAAAAAAAACATTTCGGAGTTTGTCCTGATTAGGGATCGAACCACCCTTATTAGCTTCGTCAAAATACGAAGAGTTAAGACAGATTTTTGGCAACCTTACTATTAAATTTTAAACGTTATGGAAAAATGACCCAAAGGTACCTACGAAATTGTAGTGCGGGTAAAATCTACTCGTAGTTAGCTCATATAATTTTGTCTTATTATAGTTTTTATCCACGCTTTGTGAGGACTTTGCCTATAGTCTTATATAATTTGCATAACGTGTGAAGAGCATTTATATGCACAATTTGTCGTGTTCATCCGCTATGGAAGACAAGCAGCTAGAGATAGTCTTTTCGAATAAGAAGAATTGTGTTTGAATAATTCGACACGTGCTGCAGCGGCACGCGACTAAGTGAAAATGTTATAGGTGGGTTATAGGTTATGTAAGCAAGTCGTAGGTAAAATTTAATCATTGTAGCTTCAGCTTACGTATCAGGATTTATACTTTTTGTCATAATATTATTATTCCATTGGTTCTCATGGTAAACTTTGGGATAAATTTGAGTGACGTGCTACCAATTCATTGTGTCATGAGTATTTTCCAGGTTGTATCCCAAGCCGTATATTTAAGGATTCCTTGAATGAGGAACTATAAGATACGAAAAAAGATCGGGCTTAAGACGATACCACTGCCAAACAAGGTCGTCCCAAACCTCATGACCGTCCCATACGTCAACCTTCCTTGAAGAATGATGACATGCTAAAGTATTACAGTGACGTTATGTAACTACATTGTTAGTCTAACGGATCCTTTTGACGTAGGTACCTATTCTGTAGAAAAGCGGTGAAACGCGATGCGGAAAATTTCCTGGGTGAACCTTCGCGAATTATTGAGGTGATGCGAAACGGAGAATTTAAAAACATTTAAATTTTGAATCTTAAATTCCTGACGCGTGCATTTTTAATAGGCGCGGTCATCACCAATACAATCAAAAATACTAAAATTTTGGTTTGTTATGAAACAAAGTCACAAAAATAAAGATCCTTTTGGTATGTAAGTAAGTACTTATGAAATCATAGATTCAAGCGCGCGATTCGAAATTCTTTGTATGAAATAGATATTTTTGAATAATATTTTTTTAAATGTTAAATTGCTAGTTCTTAATGTTATAAAATAATCAAAGAAAAACTAAAAAGTGGCCAATCCTAATATTATAAATGCGAAAGTGAGTTTGTTACGTTTCCACGCCCACGATCTACTGCGCCAATCTTCCTGAAATTTACACATTTACACATACACATAGACAGAAGTATTGAGAAGGACATAGGATACCTTTCATCCCGGAAAAAGCTCTGTTCCCGTAAGAAATTTACGCGGGTGAAGCCGCGGGCGAAATCTAGTAAGAAGATAAATCGCTGATACAAATAATAAACGTTCATATTTTTTATAAAATTATAATTTGTAGGTCAATAAATTTAATTCGTATTTCAGCTTTACAATATATTTGTTCAAGATAAATAATTATTGTCGATGTCGGGTGCAGATATGAAGTATGGTCGCTTGGGGAAAAATGAGTAAAAAGAGAAAATGTAAGTACCTACATTAATGGCAGCACAAAATAAATATTCTACATCGATACACAGCAACTTTGTTTCACCGCACCACAGAATATATAATAGTACTAAACCGCACCAAATAAAAAGGGTTTGCAGATGCTACCTATTTTATTTTTACAACCCGAAAACGCGGGATCTTATACCTAAGTTGATTGTCGCCGTGTGATCATCAATCGATAGTCAGTTATGTAGTAGCATTTCAAACGATGTCCTTATATTGAATTATTTAATATTTTGTTGATAAGCTGCGTTTTGTGCGTTTCTATTAATTTAAAGGTGAGGTCATTGCCATCAGTTCAGCCCACTAATCACATCAGTCACAGTCACAATACATTCTATGAAATTCCGAAAATACAACGGAAGCGTTTAAAATTATTCAAGTTATAGTTTGCTACCAGTGTCAAAAATAGCTATATTTCACAAAATTATTTAAAAAAAACATAGACTATGCAATATTTTACTTTGGGTGCGCAAGCGCACGCCAGCCGGACGCTCTAGGCTACGCGCCTTCTCGTCATTGAAATACGCTGCCATTGTCAGAGCCAGCTGAATAAATATTTAGTGTACCACCCAAGGCGGCTCGCACAAAGAACTCCGTGATTGATCCTCGAAGGGCAGAATTAAATAGAATTTTTAGTTGTTTTTGCATAAAAAATTATGTAGCAATTATATAACTCGAGAAGCTACGCGTACTTTTTATAAGATTCATTTAAACTTTTATTTTGACGACTATATACGCACCGGCAAGCGCAGTATCAGATTAGACCCACCGACAAGATGGCCAGGTGATCTGAAGAAGGTCGCAGGCAGGCGCTGCATGCAGGCCGCTTCCAACCGGTCATTCTGGAAATCTTTAAGATGATACCTTAGTGAACACTAGCGCCACCATCAGTTAAAAGTCATTATTCACTGAAAACACAAGTTATCAAAAAACAGTCTTATGTAATTAGGGTTCTGGATATGTTAACTTGTGTTTTCAGTGAATAATGATTTTTGATTGATGGTGGCGCTAGTGTTCATCTTAAGGCGTCCATCAATTGAGGGAGGTCTATGTACAGCAGTGGACAGCCTGCGGCTAAAATGATGATGATAATGATGAGTTAGACTTAGTACTTTACGAGTACTAAAATGTATACAAACGAAGACCATAAACCTTGGGAATATTAATCTGCATAAGATTGAGACTTCCTTCTCCCCCATATTATAAGACCATCTTTTGCCCGCGGACTCGGATATATCGCGCCCAAAAGCCTATGTTTGACCTCTGGTACTTAATTATATCCACACCAAATTTCATAAAAATCTGTCAAGCGGTTTAGCCGTAAAAGCGTAACAGACAGACAGACTTACGCATTTATAATATTAGTATCGATCGTTAGCGTAGTTGCAAGTTATTTGCTCAGATGCGTCAAGTGAGATGCTGTCTAACGAGTTTAAATGCGTCATCATTTTCTCGACGCCGTAATTGCGTCCATTGGCACCTCAAATACCGTTGCACGCATAGAGTAACTCTTAGGATTATACTTCTTTATCATGGTAAAAATTATAATTGTCACACTTTCGTTGAATTTCTACTATGCATTATAAATTACTAGCTTTCGCCCGCGTGTATTTCCCACGGGAACAGTGCTTTTTCCCAGGATGAAATATCCTATGTCCTTCCCAATACTTCTATCTATGTGTATGCAAAATTTCAGGAAGGTTGGTGAAGTAGATATAGGGCGAGAAAGGGTAACAAACAAACAAACTCACTTTTACATCACTACATAGTATAAAACAAAGTCGCTTTCACAGTCCCTATGTCCCTTTGTATGCTTAAATCTTTAAAACTACGCATCGGACTTTGATGCGGTTTTTGGTAATAGATAGTGTGATTCAAGAGGAAGGTTTTTATGCCCATGCGAAGCCGGGGCGGGTCGCTAGTTTATAATATTAGATAGGATTAGGATATTTAAAAAAAAATGTAACCTTTTGCACACTGTAGACATTGAGACGAAATATTGGGGAGATATTTTAAATCCCTTGGCATACCACGCCAGCGTTTGTAGGCATAATCTTTGAATTGTTCAGTCAATCATGCATTAAAAACTAAGTCTAAAAGATCTAGACCTCAGCTAAAATAAAAAATAAAAATCAAGTCGTATTTAATACTCACAATATTAATAATATTGTGTAAATAACATTTATATTAATTTTAATTTATTCAGATAACAATGATCCACTACATAAATATAGTATTATCCTACGTCATAATATACTTAGATAGAGCTAGATAAAGATATCATGAGAAAGTAGGCAATGCGCAGCAGTTTACTTGATTTGTTATTTGGAATGGTTATTAAGACGTATTACTAATATGATGGTTAATTTTTATGAACAGCAATGATTGGCGGTTACGTTATGCGTTTTCCGGCCTAATAATAATATATACTCATAGACTCACTTTGCATGAGTCTAATACTTCCCGTGGTTGACGTCATAACAAAGTGATTAAGCAATAATCTGAGGCCCGATTGTTTTACATTTTCATACAAAAAAAAGAAACAAAGCCAGTTTTTTTTTAATTTTTGACCAAAAAGGTCTAAGATGTTTATCCATATAAATATTTGTTATAAAATATAGTATCGTTGAGTTAGTATCCCATAACACAAGTCTTGAACTTACTTTGGGGCTTACTTGATCTGTGTGACTTGTCCCTCAGAAATCAGGGGACTAAGAAATATACATTTTGTGGATATTTTTTGTATTCGAGATACAGTTGTCACTAAAATTTATTATGAGAGAAAGTGAGAGCCAAACTTTAATCATATTGTACTCTCGGTATACTGTGATAATAAAATATTTGTCCTTAACCCGATTTGACCACACAAATACTAAGAAGCCTTCTACACGAATTAAATGCAAGGCTCCGTCGAATAGCCAAAGCCTTTAAAAGGTATTTTATGGGGATTTGCTGATGTCAGCTCACAGTAGAATTTACATCCATTATAAATTACGAAAGGTTAAGCGTGTGAAAGATGGCATTTTGAAGGAAAGGAAGAATTATGGTTAACTGTGCCAATAAAAGTAACGCAGTTGAGAAATTACATGTGGAATGAAGGAGATAAGGTATGAGAGCAAGGGCATAAAGTCGTTAAGGTATTTTATTAAAATACAAATAATTCTGAACTAGGTTCTGCTAAATAATAAAATCGCAAATAGGGATTCAGCGAGGTTAGAAACGGGGGTCAGAATGACTATTTAAATTTAGGTACAGTAGATTAAACCGAAAATAAATCAGTTTGTTTACTCGGTCGAATATTTAAATAAAAACATATGTTGATTTGCTTTTTATTTAAATATAATTTAATCATATATATGATCCTAATTTAAGTATGATCGATGATATATACTAGGTAATTTAGTAGGTATAGTATCAAAATATCACAATGTTTTTCTGCAAATATAATATTGTGGACATGTTTGTAGAAAATATTATCATAATCTGAAGGATCTGATTAAAACAGTCATTTTGAACTCAGTTAAAAAGGGTATGTGTTTTGAACAAGCAAAGATAATTTGACATGACCTGACGAGCCGCGGACGTGCTTATATACGACAACACAGCCCAACAGCATTAATCTCGGATGACAGCTCAATTACCTTTGGATTATGAGTATTGCACGAGACCCTATGCAATGCTAGAGCGCAGTGGTCAGACTAGCTGTGCCCGCGACTTTGTCTACAGATTTCAGTTCGGTGCCAATGAGCTGAAGAAAATTGGAAAAAGAAACGCTAAGATTAAAAAAAAAATTTACTTACCCTTAAGTCTGCATCTGTCATTTAATTGACTAGCTTTTTTCTACCAGGCTTAAAGTCCACCGTTAACATTTTTGTAATAAAGTTAAATAAATAAAATAAAGAGAGTATGAAAACGCAAATTCTAAAACCACAAGTTTTAGAAATTTTTCTCTTGATACATTTCAGTCTTAGTACCTATACCAATTACAACAGTTGATTCAATTATTAAGACAAGAACACACAATTCAACTGTCACATAAAGTAGGTAACTAACTAGTATTTGAGGTTATAATTAATGACTGTTAATTCATACACACAAGTTTATACGATCGATACTTAAGTTTGTAAATAAAAAATGCAGTCGCCTGACCTAGCTATTTAACTCGTTCCCCTACATTATAATTTCAATGGTAGGTACAATTTTAAATCTGTCTGCTTTACGTCAGATGCGTATCACACAAACCATGGCAGGTCCATTCCATCTGATTGTGTTCGTAATTACCTTCTTTTACAAGTTGTTACTGCTATTCACAATGGTGATCTTTTATTTTATTTTAGTTCCTTGCACAATAATCAAAATTATCTCTTATGGCGCCAATCTATCTGTCTGCTCATCACATATCAACAAATAGTGAATTAAGTGTACTTCGAGTTAAAAAGATGCTGTTGTAACGATTGGATTTACATTTCTTACGTTTGTTTAATAAAATTTATCTGGTAAGCGAAGTAAATAAACTTCCAAGATAGGTGATTGAAGAAGATTGGTAATTAAGAACTGTGTTATCAAGAGCTTCATAAGTTCTAAGGTGAGGCCAAGCGAAGCATACCTAGTAATCGGAAATCGGCTTGTTAAGGATGTTATGATGTGTTGACTAAGGATGTTATGTTGTTGTCCGTCTGTTTGTCAAGAATAGTTTTCTCAGAAACACTTTTAAAGAATAGTTTATATTAAAATTATAATTTTGGTATAAGTTGAAATTTATAACAATTATTCAGGTTTACGGTTTATTTCGGCTGTAAAATAATGTCAGATAGGGTTATTAGTAAATTTTAAAGATATTTTATTGTTGTTGTTATCTTTTTGACGATTTCAATCCATTTATTTTTACACGCTGACGGAATCCACTTCTTAGGTGGGCCGTTAGATTATTTTCCTATTAAATGGTAAGTCATTCTTAAAAAAAACCGATATAATAACAACAAGCGCAGTGCCATCTATAAAAACATTTGAAAACCAGTTAACTACTACGAGGCTCGGTACAAATTGCCAGTATGGACAGAAGGGAGCGTTCGCACTTCTTTCATCTTGGAACCAGTTATTTACAAAATTATTTGGTAGATGGCGCTACATGCTGTTATCTTTAGAAATAAGTTAAACTTCGAAAACATGTTGTACGTACCTAAAAAAATATAATAGAACAAAAATAAAATATATTACCTATCGTACTTCAGTAATATACCTTCATAATTTATCAGATGGTCAGATGACCTAAAGAAGGTCGCAGGCAGACGCTGGATGCAGGCCGCTTCCAACCGGTCGTTCTGGAAATCCTTGGGGGAGGCCTACGTCCAGCAGTGGACGACCTGCGGCTGAAATGATGATGATGATGAATTTATCAGAGGGAAAATACGGGCAAGATACATTATTTTTTATATCTAGTGGATTCACAATGATAAAAATATTTTACTTAACGTAGTTGAAATTTTATGAATTAATGAATCCAGCGTCTGCAGAATTCTAAGAAGTTATTATTTGAAAACCAGAGATAAAAACTAGGCATATCGACTTTTTAAATTATCTAAAAAGACTTACGTAGATACGTTTTTATATTGAAATACAATTTCTGGGAATTTCAATCAAAAAAAGCTGACAAACATCAAACATTTTTGTCACATTTTGACTATTGCATTAATATATAAACCAACGGAGCGAGGAAATAACATTATTTTTTGGCCCATGTTTATATTGTGCGTTTAAAAGGGCCGAAGCGACACAGTCGTCTACAAAACCACGCAGCAAATTAGTTATTTTATTTATAACATTGTAGCGTTTTAAAAATGCCTTGTATGTGGGGATTAGAGGTATGCTGCAAAATTTAAAAAGCGAACATTAATACTTTGCACTAAGCAAAGAGGTAATGCCGCCAGACTTTTGGGTACTTTACCATGTGATGACAGTGACTTGGGCTCTATTTTTTACTTAAATTAAGAGTAGATTTAATTTTAGTTTTATTTTTGTCATAAGTTTATATATAAATAATATTTATGTCCTATATTGAGATTAAACTTACCATTCAAAAGTATATATTTATCTTATATACTTTTTTGCTTAGAGAATAATGTACGCAGAATGTTCAAATAATGGATAACTCTGTGTTAGTTTTGAATCAGATGCAAATAAAAACAAGCATCAAAACTCTTTCTCTCTTCTTTGTATGTAATAAATGGAAATACGAGTTATTTATTTGCTGTTTTTCTACGCTCTGTCGAGTATTTCTTTGTAGATGTAGAAGGTACTTATTTAAAGCTCTGAAACTTATTTTATTTGACTCTTAGTTCTTTAATATTTCTTTCTTGTGTATATTTTTCATTCAATAACTTTTTATTTGAGGATTTTTTAGAGCTTGCTGATCATTTAAATTAATTCCTATCCATAGATTTAAAAAAAAATTGTCTGGGCGCGCTTCCAAAAGGCTAGTGAAGTTTTCGCCTAACATATATAAAAATAATATTTGATTTTTGACATATTTATTGGTTGGTTTGTGCCATAACACTTAATCGATTCGTAGCGAGCATGTAAATCAATACTGTCCTATTGGACAACATTCAGAATTTCGGGAGCAAGCGAGCCATCAACCTATTGAATAGGCTGGCGAACCGAGTCGGCATTGCTTTGGCATCTGGCCGTTTTAATTTTGCCCCGATGCCCGCTCTGCAGCGCTCATCAACTTTTCAATAGCGGACAGAATAGAACTACTTATACTTTTTATTGATTTCACTTCAGACTGGGGCGATTATAAAGTTTGTAAATTGCAAAGCGGTGTTTCATGTTATATTTTCTATCCATCCTATCTTTAGATTCTACTAACAAAAACACGTACCTGAGTAGAAAAGATAATTATAAAATTTAAGAAAAAGAAACAGAATTTACTCGCCTTCAGTAAATTTAAGTAATACCAACTTATGCGAACATGTTTTGCCGCAAAATCTACAAAGCTGTAGATAATGCAAGTAATAGACACATTACTATAAAAAAAACATCTACTTATACTTTACCCTTACTTGTTTCTATAACTTGAAACTAGGTTGGTGTCGCTATAGACTAAAGTTTTAATGCGTTTCAATCAACCACCCAATTCGTCGCGAAATTATTTTGCTTAAACTCTGACGCTGCATTTAAAAAAATTGTTAATGGACCTGTCCTTTGAAAAACGTCATGCATGATGCACATTGCATATACACGGAAATATTAATAAAGAATTCAAAAGTTGTTTTACAGCCGCTTTAAAAGCTCTTTTGATGTCATCAAAGGGTAGAAATGTCACGATGTGGAAGCATATATGAATTATAAGAGAGTTACTGAATGAATCCACAAAATATCGTAACACAACACGGAAACGTCAGCATAAATATCTTGTTTTTATTAATGAATAATGTAGAAACAAAGTACTAAGATAAAAAGCAAAAACCAAAAAATCATCAAGAAAGTGAATATTCTGGTGGAGACGTTAATAAATTAATTTATGTTAGAAATCCTGATGTAAACGCGCATACATTTTAATACTGCGTAATTATGAGATGAGGGAAATAAGTAGGAAGGTTAATTTCCCGAGCGAGTAATGCTTGAGTGAAGACAAAGAAAGGTTCCATCTCCGGGATTGCTTGGGCTTGCAGCTGCGATTGTGAGCGGCGGCAGCGCAGCAGCGGCGGGTAATCGAGTGATGCGGATCCAGGTCAACCGACTTTGAACTTGGAGGTCTCACGTTCGCGGGTTTATTGTTTTTCAGACATTATTGCTGATATGGAATTTTTTTGTTTTATCTTAAAAATAGATGTGTTAAGTACTTTTTTTAATATTTAATAAAAATAATTGTTATTGTATTTAGTTTGTTACATAAAATATGTAAGTAACTTGAACACATGAATACATTAAAGATTTTACCACTATCACTATTAGTATAAAACAAAGTCACTTTCTCTATCCCCATGTCCCTTTGTATGCTCAAATCTTTATAACTACGCAACGGATTTTGATGCGGTTTTTTTAATACGAGTATATAGAGTGATTCAAGAGGAAAGTTTTTATGCCCATGCGAAGCCGGGGCGGGTTGCTACTAGATAATAAGTAAGGCTTATGATTTTAAATAACCTAAACACTTGTCTAATAGTCCATGTTACCTACAAATTAGGACAATATACTTAGATTTACTCTCTCAATATCCATAACCTTTAACACTTAGAATATCAAAAAAAAATGTAAGCTTATCGACTTCTTAAACAAAACTTAAACCTTATAAAATGAAAAAATAAAAACAAGCGTTCCAGTTTTTACCCTCGTCATACTTTATCCTTGTACTTGGCATATTTTTCTTAACACGCCTTTACTACGAACAACTTTTTTACCACGTGAACTCTTTAAACATCCAGACGAGATGTCTAAGTATGTATAAAGTAGGTCATCTAGCAGTTGTGATAAATGAGCAAATACCCAATTACAGAAGCCAGCGTGTAAAAGTATTGTAATTATGCACAAGGCTTCAAAATAATTCAAATGTCTGACGGAGGACGATTCCCTTATAAATAATTCAGAAGGCTTTTGGGTTATGTCACAGCTGCCTCGGCCAAGATGCTTTAGCTCTGAGAACTTAGTCGAGACTAGTGGATAGATAGGTCTTTGATTTCATTTATTTCGCTCTGGCAGACTTGCTTTTCCATCTGATAATGTGTCAAAGGATTTTCCGCATCGAGTATTACAGTCGCTGGTTGGTTTTCTAAAAGAATACAGTTATAATTTCTCTATATTGAAATTTCTTTACATTACTGCCTTTTGCTGGAGCCATTTTACCTATTTACTTTCTCAAAGCTTAGCAGTCGAAGGATATTATTAGATATTTCGCACAAACCTAGAAATTTATAATGAGTTTTGTTAGTTTGTTAAAAACTTATTTATTTATACATTTGTAGGGACCCTATACCTAGTGTCACATATTTTAACGTAGAGTTTTAAATAAATAATATGAGTATAAAAGTAATTATAGATTATAGTCCTATTCATATACCATAAATTAAAAATGTAATTATTACTTTTGTTGTTCATTATCTGGTAAATTACAAATTGCAGAACCAGAAACCCTGACAAGCGATAAAAAAATACCTTTGATCGATACCATTGCCTATCGCGGTACACTCCTGGAGTAGATATGTGCGGTACACGTAGGTATTTCCTAGTTCGCGAGAAGATTTTGCATGTATATAACTACGCGTAACAGGTATGTGAAGACAGGGCGATATAGAAAATTCACCATCGACAAGAACTGTTCTTTAATTATAGATAACCACATAAAAAATTGAAATGTATAATAACATTATACACAAACGCATTAATCCCTATGAAAGGATCTCATCCATACAATATCAGACTGGAAAAACTCAGATGTTGTTGCTCTTGTAGGTAAATCTTTATTTACAATATTTCTTTTCAATATTGAAATACGATGATCTTGCAGCTTATGTTAAGGTTTTATGATAAAGGTGAAATAAAATGTCAAAATGAGTGATCGGCTTTGTTCTACCTTATATTAATTCATGGAATAGGAACATTTCCATTTTTTATTTATGTAAATCATTTCGACGTTTAATACACCGGCTACTTAAAATTAACTTCGAGATAAATTAAGAAAAGAAAAGTTTTACTTTTTTTACTTTCCTGAGACGGGTTCAACTGTTTGTTTTTGTATTATTGTAAGTGATATAAATATCAACTAATTATGACTTGAAAGTTGGAAACTATCATCACTATCCTAACATTTTTTTGGTTGCATCTCAAACCGCGCATAACTTAAGATCCCGGGTTCACTCTTAAATACGATATCCCATTATTTTTCATTCTTAGGATAGTTTGGCCGATGCTAAGATCTAGCATTATTTTTTTAAGAGCGCTATGAACACGAAAGTTTCAAATTACATTCTGCAGTCCACTGCAAACTCCAAACTATCCATAGTTTGGCAACCTATGCTTTAACTTTTCTTATTTAGAGTCGCACTAAAAATCATAAACCAAGCTTTATAAACAATCAAAGAAACCAAGGTTGCCACCCTGCCAGAGTGTGTGCGTAACAATAAGAAGACAAGTTTTAAATTTTTATAAAAGTGGTGATATTCTATAACCTTGCTCAAGATTTTTTATAACTATTTAAAAAACTTATAATGAGAAAGTGGACTCCTGAAGTTGCATAAGTAGTACTATGCAGTGAGTTGTAAAAAAGGAAAGAATATTGTTGTTTTACGCACTTCTGGCTGTTCACAATCGACAATAGTAATTGTAGTTTACAGGGAATAGTACCTACCTTCATTAAGTTTACGTAGTTAGTAGTAGCCCAAAGTTAGCAACTATGGGATGTAGAGACTATAAACAACTTTAATGCCACTAGTTTGTGTTAACACGTCCAAACACAAAATAAAAACAGACTAGAAGAAATATATTAAATACTCTGATAATAAAATCTGAATAAAAATATAATCTGAATCTGATAACTCTGAAATATAAAATAAAAATTATAGAGTATAATCTGTCTTATAACAAATTTTATTATATTTTTTGATTTCAAAGAATTATTTTTCTAGTTAATTAATTAAATCAAACAAATATCTAACTCATAGTTTGACAAATATTGAGTTTTTTTTTTATCAAAAACTAAGTGGGCAGGTAATAAATAATAATTATTACTAACTAATTTTCAACATCTGGGCACAAATTCTTACCAAATTTCAAGATTCTGGTTCTACAGGATGTAACCCCTAGGTTTTGATTCTCATCTGCAGTGACGTGCACAGACATTTTCCTTAGGGTAGGCAAAAACCTACCTAGACCAGAACTATTTCTATTTTCTTATCATTTAGGTATAGGTATTTGAGTTACAACTAAAAATGTAACGAGCAAGAAGATAATAAAATTAAAATATATGAATCATGTACCTACTTAGGCTCTAAAATTTTTTAAAAGATGACCGCCTTATCCTACGGTCCCGTGGGAGTTTTGGAAAAGCATAGCAAACATATTAATTTGAAAATAATATTAAATAATGTTGTTGTTAGCTTACCCTTCACTTCAACTAAATCCGATCAATCCCGGTTGATAACGTCCATTTATTATTATTGCCATTTTTTCGTCAAATGAAAGATTACTTAGCGCGTCATTTTATAGTTTTTGTAAACAAACACTCGGTTTACAACAATCACATGAAAATTTTACAATTTTAATCTACAACTGTGTAAATTTGTTAAAAATAAAAGTGCTATTTTTTTCACTTCTTTGTAAACAATGCACATTGCAATTATCAATTAATTAAACATTCAAAACAAACAAATGCATGCAAGCAAAGCAAACATATTGTTGATTTGATTTCGATGCGGAAATAAAAATATAACCCTACGGAATTGGGAATGTCATCTTGTTTTTTATATAAAGTCTTCAAGTCTATGCGTTTTTAAATTTGCAGCATTACTCGTTTAATATCCAATAGACACAGTTATCATGTTGCTGCAATCGATCGTAATATTCGTAATCACTAATCAGATTTAAGTATGTGTAACGCGTAATTCTAATTGGCCGTAACAAAAGTGAGAGCGAGATGAAATGTCATCTCATAGCATTTTGTTTCATCTATAGTGGAGGTCTGAAATTCACTCACACAGGCGTGATTTAGCGCATATGTGTCTGTTCATGTAAGTTTTTTACTTGCACTACTACACGAGCAAAAGCACATCTATACATAGTGATTTCTTAGTGAGAGTAGTAAACTTCAGACGATTTACTAAAAAGCTGGCCTGGCCTAGCTAGCTAGCAGCGCGTATGGGGCGGCACGGCGGCGGCGCGCCGCTTGTTCGCGCGCATTCATAGATGGCGTTGTTAAGATAATTCGATATCTTGTGTGAAAAAATATTTATTATTTATATGTATTGATTAAATATTTTTTTTATTATTTATTACAAAAGTACAGGGTAGGCAACGTCTAAACGTCTTTATGATATGCACGCCACTGCTCATCTGAAATCGCAAATTTTACATACCTTTGCAACATTAATGGTAATATCTTTTGATTGCGTTGCCGTATAATAAATTTTCATTAGTTTACAGACGTAAGAGGCCGTAGGTTTTAGTTATGAATTTCAACTTGATACTTTCATGCGTTCCTCAGAAAATAAAGTTTGACAGACGAACAACAAAGTGATGTGCGCATGTGTCGTTTGAGGTACGGGATCCTAAGAATACTGGAATTATTTATATTTGTCGACGACCCCATTAGGTACAAATTCTATTCTTTCCACAATTTTTCATAACAGCTCAAGTTAGAAATGGTCATATGCTGCAATTACCTATATTATCTAAACTTAAGACTACAGTTTATTATAATAGGGGTTTGTCTGGTACTGAAGTAATATTCTTATTTTACTTACTTTTAACTTAGATTATTAGAAGCAATTAACTTTTATAGCATAAAAAATCTAAGTAAACATTCTTAAATTTTTTCTCTATTTTTAAAATAACAACCTTTCTAAGATAAGTTCGCCATTGTACTTTTTGTTTTAATTCTACCTCTATGATTTTGTTTTACTATTGTTTTCGTACTATAAAGTTATTAAAAAATGAAAATAAAAAGGTCTTTAAGCTAAAGTGGAAATCTATGGCCATCCATAAAACACACAAATTAAAGAAAAATATTTCCAAATGTTTTGATAAAACCTGATTTGTATAGTTCAGAGTGTAGGCCTACTAAAGAAACAAATGAAAGGCAAAAAAAAAAATGGTTGAGAGCGTGAATGATGTAACTAACTACTGGCGGAGCTACCCAAAATGAGTCCTGGCCGCCTTCATTTCGCGTAGTGTATATTTTATTTGCCTGCGTTAAAGGCTTTAAACTTACGAAACCGATAAATCATGTACTATGTAAGGTAAATAACCTATAAAGTTTATCTCATATAGCAAATGCTATTTACGTGTGCATTCCTCGTGTATGTGTTAATCTTACATTTTAAAAAGACAGGTAAAATTATAAAAGTAAAAAAGGGCATTACCTTAGCAACGTAATTTTGACATTGTGCCTCCTTGAAGCATTTTTTAAGTTAAAAGAAAGTAAAGTGTACCATTTTACGAGTCGGCGAGTGCGTGAATATGTTCTCTGGAGGATACATTCACATGTGCCGGTGATACAATCAGCATAAATTTCACCTTCAGCTTCAACCTACTTACGCTTACTTCGCTCGAAGCGCTGGTACTTAACTAATATAACGATTATTAACTCAATGTCCATTGGGTACGATTTTGTTATTGGCTATACTATTTAGGTATTATTTTTATAAACAGTTTTTTTGTCATTGAGTACTTATAAAATATACAAATGAATGATGTAAATATGGAGTATATATTTAGTACGAACCGGTAAGAACAACTTTGAATTATTATATTACCTACTAAGGGTGTCGTAAAAAGCATTGCACTCAAATAAGAGCGTGGGATACAAATGCCATGCTCCAGACAGACTATTTTATGAAATACGGATCTATATAGGTATCTACCTAATTTACCTAATTAGTCTTATTTTTAATGTTTATTATCCTACTCATTTACCCTTTGCTGTTAGCTTGCCAGTCTAGTCAAGTATTGTTTTGATTAGTGGTTTAGGTAGGTTTACAAAGGCATGTTGCGTCGTCTCAATCTGGAGATTTCAAGTGAAATGACAAACACACAAACGGCTGCTGAAATCCAATCTCTACATATCAATAGGATTACTAAGATAGGCATATGTAAGAAGATATTTGATAGATTTCGATAACTTTGAGACAGAATTTAAACTTGTCACTAATGTATATAAGAGTAGGTATATACATTAGTGACAAGAATAAGTGATTAGAATACTTGCTTAGATGTATTCGAATATATGAATATAATTGAAAATTTCCTTTTCTAAAATCAGACTTGCAATGCGTAGTTTGAAATTTGTTTAGTTTGGTATATTTAATCGAAATATCGATTACAATCAACATATGTTTGATGCAAGACAAGTCGTGAAAGTTAAATGGATTTTGACTGTATACACGTTGTGCTAGTCAAACAATTCAAACGGAATTGGGGCACTGGATTCATCGCAATCTAGACATTGAGCGTGGTAAATGGATATCTGAATGACCCGAATTCACCCGCAAGATGTCTATGTACCAGCGATTGGGATCCAATACGGGCCTCGAATCGCAATAACATTCCTATTACGGTTGAGTCATGGACTTACTATTCATGTTTAAATATAAAATAACTTATATAATGCCAAGTTTATTCTTATTATATGTGCAAAACATCATGTAAATTTTCTTGATCATCATATTAACATGCTGAGGTAACCATGACTTTTAATATGACTTGTTAGGGTAAGATGTGAATTTCGAAGGTGGGTAATTTAATGTGATTATGTAGAAGTTTATAAATTGTTTATTATACTTTATAAAATATCTATTTGTATCTTCCCCTCACAATATTACTTACACGAAAGATATATAAAGCAACCACCGAACGTGCTTATACCCCGATCCCAAACACACATTGTAGCTAAGTCACGTTTTAATTTCAACTTCGGTTTGAGTTGTTCCGGTTTGCGGCACTGATATCACGTACTAAATTAATGACGCCCATCACTATCTTAGCACCACTTGAACTAGATACCTATTTATTAATTCTGTGGCACCACTAGTGTTCACATTATATTCTGCTACAGGCTTTGTAGACGTATTTTCAACTTCGTAAGTAGTATCCAGTTGTCCGAAATATAAATTGTATCATCTAAATACCAAGGAAATCGATATCAAAACATTTAGTAAATTATTTTAACGTTATCCTATATACTATTAAACGAGCAATATTTGTTTATATATGCATATAATTTATTTGTACCTATTCGCGTTATCGAAAACGGCTGTAACGATTTCTTTGAAATTTTAAACGTAGTTACATAGTCAAAAAAATTCATTATACCCATATTTTCAAGCAAAAAGATTTTCTGTATAAAACGAACGAAGCTCGGTCGCCCAGGTACTTTTTGTTGTGTTTCTTATTCATGAATGAAAGAATCTGTCTATCCAATAAATAAAGTAAATAATAAATAAATTAATATATAGAGACAAATCACACAGATTGAGTTAGCCCCAAAGTAAGTTTGAGACTTGTGTTATGGGATACTAACTCAACGATAATATATTTTATAATAAATACATATATAGATAAACATCCAAGACCCAGGTCCATCAGAAAAAGATCATTTTTCATCTTGACCTGACCGGGGATCGAACCCGGGACCTCCTAAGTAGTGGTCAGGCAGGTACATCACGGAGGTCGTCAAGTAACCAGATGAGAAAACTTGAAAACGTGCTTTATAAAACTTTTTAGGGCTGCCTTAGCGAAGCAAATAGATTTTCACCGATGTAAACAGTGGCCCAGTTTTCTCCAACACCGGGCAAGCATTGAGAGCATATCCCCTTTGTATCCGCTGACTTGAACTGACATTACAAAAATGAAAGGCTGATTTTCTAGATATTTTGTTTCGACCAACAAAACTGTTCAACAATTTTCTTCCGAATGAAGGACTGCCGAAGAATACTAAATTGAATAGTGAAATAAATGAATCAATTCGTTTTTTTCTAGTCTTTTTTGCTAGTTATCAACCAAACAAAACCAATGAAAAGTTATCAATAATTTTTCTAAACGACTCTGCCTTTTGGTTGTTCAGTAAGGAACGACTTTAACTACCTTCGTGACGTAGATACCAAGCGAATACTGGGTTTCGAAGAAAATCCATCTGAGGACGCAACCTGAGAAAGCACAAAGATGAGAGAGATAACTTCGTTCGTGGCGTTATAGTAAACAAGAAGAAGGGCAAATACTCCGAGTCATGTAATGTATAGTCAAGATACAATATGTATTTGTCAGAAAAGTAAAAAAAGAAATTTCACATTCAACTCCTTGCCACTGATTTTCTTTCATAAGGGCGTAAAAAGTTTTTTTCGACGTTAGCAAAACATGTGTGATAGACATTTCTTGAGATGGATCATATATCTGTTCGACCACTTTCTAAAATTTATTTCAAAATAGAAACAGTGGGAGTGTTTCATGTCGAGCGTTCAGACCTCAGATTGTCCTTTTATGCCGGCGCGGTGTAGAGTGCCGGACATCTTTTTATCGTTTTGCTGTCCGTATCGATCTGCAAATGTCCTTTATGGAGATTTGATGAGAAACTCTATTTCCTTTTTCCTTGGCTATTGTTGCAGTCTATTCAACAGGGATTACATGTGACGTTCTTTGAACAGTATTCTAAAGGATTTTGTATGTATACATTGAACATAATTTCTGAAACTGAAAAGATCGTGTTATGCTCTGCCTCTACGTATAGTTGAGAAATTGTATAATAAAGTAATTAAATATCTTAAAATATTACTGCTTTAGCAACTTAAAATAAATCTATATTTTATTAAACAAGGATTAATTTTGGAACTTAAACATCAAAGAAAACCAAAAGTTTCTAGTAAGAGTGGGCAGTAATTTTCTTTTTAAAAACCCACAGATTATCGCGTTTTTCAAATTCGAACAATTCCCAACTTTCGCAATAAGTAGCGAGCTCTTAAGACTTCGGACAGTCCGCGTCTAATTCTAATTAGTTCCAGGTCGGTGCTACGTTAAACGCAGGTTACAAAATAATGAGAGCACACAATGACAATGACGGAGTTTTGGCGCCAAGCTAAAGTCGCTCAGTTATCGTCATTGTATTTATTTTCTAATATTTGTGTTTTTTCGAGTATTTGTGCATAATAAAGGTGGATTATTATTCGCTAAGTGTTCGTGAACAAGCGTGAGTGTTGGAAAGTGGTACAATGACGTATAAGTGACTTTAATCCTTGTCACCAAAATCTCCCAAGATAAAGCTTAGTGAAACTTCCACCGCTTCACTTAGCCCTTGACTAACTTGACTAGACATGACTACTGACTTGACTTGACTGTGACTCGACAAAATGAAGAACATTTATCTATAAACTTGATACTGGCAAAAATAAGCTTTATGTTTGATTGCCATATTGTGGATTATATCCACATCAAAAAAAAATGACAATGACATCAGGCATTTTTTCACAAATACCAATAAACACAAAATTTTAGGATATGTTATAAAAAAAATTAAATTTAAATTAAAAAATTGAAATTTAAAAAAAAGTTTATTCAAATGTTATTATTACTTGTTCTTTAAATATCGTATGTTATCCTAAAGAGCAATATTTGGGAGTATAATGTATTTAGGCGTATAGGCAAAGAAAAAAATGGCTACAATTGTAGTAATAGTGATAAGCTTAAAAGTTAAAAACCTATTGTCTCTTAGAAATTTCCCTTATGATTCGTATAAATAAATAATTTGATATCTGATAAAGGTCGATATACTGGTATTTTAAAGATGCCCAATGTTTTCGCACCTTTCTTGCGATTGTGATCAAAACTTACAAATTGATATGGTTTTTAAAGCAATAACACCAACAAACAATGGACTAAAAATTCCCTACCTACTACTTTTCGTTTATGTGGAAACCCGAAATCTAATCTGGTCCAACCAACCCGAGGCAGTAGCGCCTTGGTGATGATGACTACATAATATAAGTGACTGGTTATGCCAAGCGAATTTTTTACTGGTAAATCACAAAGGAATATTTACGATGCGACGACTCTCTTACTATAATATAAATTTCGTCATCTCCGTTTCAAAAGGGGCAACATGAGCGACGCGTTTTCCTCGTTTCTCTCCTGCACTTCACTTTATTTTACGCTCTGGATAAGTTTCTTTTATTTAATTGACCGTAAACTCGGGCAACGCAGATAAATTCACCTAGAACCGTCTGGTAGGTGATTATTTACTATCCTCAGATTCTAGTATTTATTGCGCTTTGTTAATTAGACAACCGCGGACCCGAAGTTATCCGAGGTGCCGGAAGATGGATTGGACAGAACGTATTTTCCGTATTCAGGTCAATCACAGTAAACATTTTAATCCAGGTGTTCCTACTAAAAATTTTAACTCTTTATTTACAATAGATATTATACATTGTAACATTAATACTAAAATAATTAAAACATTTTCTTCTAATTATGCTACATTGGATCATTTTTGGTGCATACGAACTTAAAATTATGTATGTATACTATCGTCAATTAAATACTATATTTTTAAAAGCTGCTTTTAAATTTTTCTGCGTAGGTGTCGTAAGGAGGCTTAATGTTTCTTAAATAAATCATAATATTTTTCTTCTTTAGAACATACGCAAAAAAGTTGACTTTTCAAATATTTATTTACACATTGCTACCAGATTCAGGAAACAATGCTTAAATCAAGAGTAAGAAGGTAGCTACTTGTGTTTGGGACTGACTGGACTGTGACTTGAATAACTGCGATCCCGAACCTTTAGGGAATAGCGTTTCAAGGATTCTTTTAAATTCCATTTTGATGCTGGTTGAAATCGGCATTCTTACCAAAAATAAAATAAATGCATTTCCAGTAATGAAGAAGATTAAAAAATCTATTAACAGTTACTCAATCTCTTAATAGGTAGTAAGTAGTTTAGAGCATTTCCTTAAATTAAAAATAAATGTTTCTAGAATCAGTAGAAAATATATAAAGAAAAAATAAAATAAAATTTTAAACTATTTTTAATAGTCATATTGATATAAGTAATATGCTACGCACTTTTTGAACCTTTTATTGAGGAATTTATTTTCCTTCAAATAAAGTAATTTACAATCTTTATGGTATCAAGAGTTGAACTAAGAATTGTAGAGCAATACTCGTAATGAATTGTATTTCAAAGAATTATAATGAGCAGAAGCTAGGTGGTTCGAATGACAATAACTTGACTTAGTTGGCATTCTACGGGCGGCCAAGCTTCCTGGGAAATACCTATAGCAAGAAAAATGTATTTTTTGTGTCTGTTTTTATTTTATATAATTACTAGCTGTTCCCCGCGGCTTCGCCCCGCGTGGTACTCGGTTATATCGCGCCCAAAAGTAGCCTATGTTTGACCTCAGGTCATTAACTACATCCCTACCAAATTTCATCACAATCGGTCCAGCAGTTTAGCCGTGAAGAGGTGACAGACAGACAGACAGACAGACAGACTTTCGCATTTATAATATTAGTATGGATCTTCAATTGTTATTCCATGAAATTATGAGAAACAAATCAAAAAGGCATAAAAATATTACTGAACAAGCCAGTGAAGGCATGATATATGCAGTTTATTTCTACTCCCTATTTAGATATTTTAATGTTCTTTTCAATGTTGCATAAACCAATACAAGACACTGAAGATAAACATGTTTCATTTCGTTACCTACTTATTAAATTAATGAATGCAATTAACAAAATTAATACATGTACATTGTACATATTAACTGCTTATATCCCGTTATATAGAGGTAATTGATAAAAAAATTATATATAAATTCTTAATAATTACTAAATAAATAATTGATAATTTAGAGGTAGAGGAAATCACAACAAATCCTTTTAAAGTTACACTAAAACCAGGTTTACTTTGAACAAATTAAGGATCTAACACCTGGCTTTGCGCTAACTTTATTACACGTCGTACGAATGAAATATTTTTCTCAGTGGAATATGACGTCGGAGCTTGGGCGTCGTAAAGCAAGACATTTATTACTTTTGATACCGTCTGTGAACTGACGTCCCGTGAACTCTCACATGAGAAAATATCATGATAGAGCTTAGAGATAACATATCTTTTCAAAGTCAAATTTACTTTATTAAAATTTTTACTGTTAACAATTCCAAAAATTAATTGTACAATCTTTCATTTAAGGTGAAAATGGTCAAAACGATTTAATGCACCAATTATATAAATAAATAAGTAGATAATAATACAAAACTTAAAATAATAAAAATGGTCCAAACTCATCTTGTAAGTATTTGAGCTTTGTCATCTTTCTACGTCATCGCATTAGAAATGATGAGATTCATATCTTATATCACAAAAATAGTATTTATCTGGTAGACTAGAGATAGTGGGAGCTTGATCTGTTGACAACTTCTTTAGGTCATCTGACCATCTGGTCGGTGGATGTCTGACGCTGCGCTTGCCGGTGCGTGGTCGCCATTCGAGAACCTTTCTGCCCCAACTAAATATATATATCAAATATATCAACCATTAGATACTTCATATACTTGAATATTTAGCGAGTGCCAATACATTGTGTGCACAGCATTTTTATCATAGAATATGGAAATCGCGCGCGGTCTTTGCTCAATTTGTTTTTAATCTATGATTTTAATAATAGGTACTTTCATATTTGCATTGCTAACGTAAATATTGGAATAAGTACTATTTCAAATGAAACAAACTGTATTTATTCTCTTTAAAATAGTCAATATTGTCGAATATTTTTTTGATTTTAAGCAAATTGTACAAATATTGACTATAGAGTAGAAAACAAATATAACAAGTAAAAATACGAGTTAAAACGAAAAAAAAAGTTATTTAAAAACAAAACACTCGACTGCATTTAAAGTACCTATCTTAAATGGCATTGTCAAAGTCATAGATTAAAAAAAAAATTACGAGCCGCGCGCGTTTTCTAGTTCTATGGTCACAGTAAATACAAATTTAAAGACATCTCCATCGAGCAGTTCAGGCTGCAGAGTGTGCCAAATAATTATACATACCTACATACATCATACTCTCGAAAAACACAACCGTCCTTCTGGCGCAGTCAGGTAGTAAAATAATATTTATTTTAAATTTAACATGATATATATATATATATTTATTTAGATGTACACCACTGTTTTGGTTTAGTGCACTACACAGGAACGTTGTATGTTGTCATATCCAAGCTTAGATGGACTCCCACAACATGCCCTAACTAACAGTGCTATATAGCTACTATCCACTCTCTTTCTTTTCTTTCTTCTTTCTTCTTTCTTCTTTCTTTCAGCTTCTGTCGTCCACTGCAGGACGTAAGCCTCCTCCAATGCACACCACTCTCTACGGTCTTGTGCGACTCTTCTTCACATTGGGCCTCTAATCTTGGCAATGTCGTCGTTCCACCTATCATTGCCAATCTAACGAGTAGTATGGAAAATCTCTAACAAAACTAAAATATTGAACAGTGACAATCGAAATATTTCAAATTCGGTAAAATGGAATGACAAAGTGAAGGTAACGGCTTCTAGGAAACAAAATTTCCACGGATTACCATGTCAGTCACGTAGCAGATTTTTTTTCATGGCACGAAATGAATTCGGCCCCGACAAACAAATCATCAGAGATCCAATCAAAGGCGGCGACAGCTGATACAGATATTTCAGAAAGTTGCTTGATGCCATTGGATTATTGTTTAACATTTTTTATTTCAGAAAAATATCATGGTATGGAAGGATAAGTAAGTCATGTATATGATTGCATCATAGAAAAAAGTGTAAGTATACGAGATATTGTCCGTGGCAGGGTATTTATTAGGCGGACTTAAGGCAGGACACACCGGATACGCAAACTATTGCACTATTGTAATATATGTAATAGTTTGAAGTAAAATCTAAATTACAAGTAAGTTATTACAAGGTTAACGAAAAGAGAAAATTAATGTTACAAATGGGAATGAATTTCTCAGGTAAAATCTTTCTAACGCACCGATAGCCCCAAATACCATATAATTAAACAGCAGATCTTTTTCTGAAAATTTTTAAAAGGATTCAATGTCCCTGGATAAATGCATACTTTAGCAGATTGCTTCTTAAAAGCCTCGAGTGAGGTGCTTCAAGAGGCTTCGAGAGATCTTATTGATACGTCCGAATTTGGTTTCGCTGCGCAATCGGAATAGGAGATTTTAGAAGGTATTGAGGATTTTCGTTTCTTTTTTGCCAACTGTAATTTATAATTTCTTGTTATTTAATATCGAAGTTTTCTGTTAAAAACTTGTAAATGCTTAAGTTTATAGAAAAAACTAGAGATAGACTGTTGTAGCCTTTGACTATTTTGTAGCCTCAAAATAATATCTGACCGTTTCAATAAAATGTTGTTCAAAAATAAAATATTTTTTTAGAGTGGACTTTTTAAATAACTTAGCACTAAATTAGCTTGTAGAAGGATGGTGTTCTTGTAATCAAACCATTATTTCACGTAAAAATACAGGATCGTGAAATTGATAAAACGTTCATATCATTGATGGGTTAGCTGTAATAGAGCCGTCTATTAGCTGGCAAAGGAGGACATTTTTTTTATTAGGCAATTGACACGATTGTAATTTAGTTGATTGTATATATACAATCAAATAAATTACTCAGGAATATCTAAGATGCCTGAGTGTACAGACTAATATTAATGTATGTACATAAGATCAGGTCGTTAGACCCGAAACTGCACGCCGTGGGATCATTTCGGCGTGGTCGCTAGGTCGCTACATGTAATCGATGTCTATGGATTTAATGCTATATGGATCCAGTTTACGATAGTTTGCTCCGGAACTAAGACTTGTGTCAAGGAATACCTATAACTAGGTTCGTCAGATGAATTCACACCAGCATGTTCTAAATTAGTAATACTGAGTATGACAATTTATGTGGGATACGTTAAGACGTTGCTACGATGCCTAAAATATTAAAAAGTAATTTGATTTTTGCGCTGTACTATCAAATTTAAATAAAATAACCTTTGAAAAAGAAACTCTAAAGTTATGACTACAAAGTACGACTAAGTAACATTTAAAGAAAAGAAAGAAGGTAAGTATCTATATTTATGAAATAACAGCTTAACAAGTGGTTAATAATATTTTTTTTATTTTCGTTTTTTTCAGTAGAAATATAGAAAAGAAAGAAACAAATTAATCAAGCACAGCACATACCTCATTACTACAGATTATTCCACCTGAGTTCAATAAAATCTGTACTTATTTAGACACCATTGGCATTGACTTCATAGTGCTCATACTAGAATGAAGAAAATCGCAAAAATTTACTAGCAGCCGAAAAATAAAAACATTTTTTTCGGTTAGGGAAATGTCCACAGAACTTACTATATATTAAAACTTCAGCGGAAATGTCCCTAGGAAATATGGTTATTAATTTGGCAATTCCGTTTAGCATTTGAGGCTTGATACTATTATAAATATGTATATGTTCTCATAAACTAACTTACAATGTATTTTTATTGGTCCAATTATTTCAAATTCGAGTTTAGTATTTAAAAAAATATATTCAGTCCAGTATTTACAGTATCATGTCGATCTACTATGACTATAGGCTAGACTAGGTTATAGGTCTATTTGCCGGCGCCTCTGTAAACAAGTCCAAATTGATTTTGAAGCTTATCGAGTCTGCGAACCCTCACACTATGGAATGGGATTTCACAATTTTGACAGCGCTCTCCTCTTTACAGCGTGGAGTAGGGCTTAACTCACACAGGTACGTACTATGTACTCTATTTTAATAATACTGTTATATAACAATATGGTTGTTTTGATCGTCTGTTGTATCAGTTTGATTAGGCATACTCGATATTTTCGTTAAAATCGAAAATATCGGTTATTTTAAAAAGTACCAGTTTATTATTTTCGGAATAAGTTGTTTTTAGAATACGATAAGTTGTTTTTAGTACGATGAGCTATCATTTAGGTACTATTTATTATTAACTATTAGCTATAATTTACTCGATTTCATGCCTTACGTACGAGGTAGATAAATTCTCAGATCATTAAATCTATAAGCTCCATGAAATGCTGATAAAATCACCTACAAGAAATAATGTTGCCTATTCACTTAACTAATCGATTTTACGATGAACAAGAACAAAGCTAGCACATTATATGATTTTTGCATAAAAGACTATTAAAAATGTAATAAGTAATAAATAATAGGTATGTGTATTGTATACTTTTGCCATGTCTTGATAATGAATGAATGAATGAATAATGATTATAAAAAATATTTGATCTATACAGATAGAGTAGATGAGAGAAATTGGTAGTAGAAATATTTCTACATAATTTTAAAATATGATATCTTTGCCCCCAGTTGTAAATTTTCAGCACTATTACATGTGAGTTCACACTAACTACGAGTGTTGATAATTTGGTTTGACGAGTGCTCAGCACGTGAATGCTGTGAAATGAGTGATGCTGTTATCCCGCCCTAGTGGTTCATCAGGCAATTATAACAATTTTCATTAAATTTAGTATATACCCATATTAATCATATAAGTAGGTAATATTCGCTTAGGCGGAAGCTTTTTGTTAGCTTTTACTTACATCTTTCTTATTATTGCTAGATTATTAGACATTGTTATAGTTTAGTTAATACGTAGATACTAGATACGAGTACATCTGATAAATTATAACAAATTGTTTTTTAAATAATATATATATATATATATATATATTTAATTTTGGCCTAAAATTAATAAAAATAGATAAGTATCTAAGTACTATATGAAACTTTAAAAAAATGTTTTTTCTACAAATATTCGCTCCGTATATTTGTTTCGTTTTGTAAATTTGTAATTCCTCGTTTTGATATTGCTTATTTTCGAATGGGTATACCTTTTGTCGATGGCAACAATTTTAACCACAAAATAGTACCTACACCAACATTGACCAATTAACACAAAGTTTAATGAAATGACAAATATTTCAGGGAGCTTTTAAACAAGTTCAAAGCCACAAATTCAAGCCTTTAATTAAGGCTTTGATGTTCTGAATTGGAATCAGTTTCACATAATTGAAGGTCGGACACATACAACTTAAAGTTACAAGTAGTGAATACTACAACGTTTCTTAGTTGATAATGTGTAAAATTTCTGTTTTATATAAAGCTAGCTGACCGGCACACGCATATACTTCCATACACATAAGACGAGCATAAATGCAAAAGTTTGTCTGTCGGTCTGTCTGTTACGCTTTCACGACTTAACCGATGGACCGATATATATATAGATGAAATTTGGATGGGTATTGTCAAAGACCGGGAGTCAGGTATAGACTACTTTTTAGCGCGATATAACAGAGTACAACGCGGGCGGAGCCATGGGCATCAACTAGTAAATTATAAAAAATTGTCTGAAAGATGTTTGTCTGTTTGCGATAATTTTATTGTACAAAAGGAATACACAATTATTCAGAGAAGAAATAGAACATACAATTGCAGACTTATTCCATTTAGGGATTCCGTCTGATTAATAGTCATTTTAGACGCCATAAGGTGATATGGTTACAGTTTATACTGTCGAAAGTTAATATGATAATTTACTTTATTTTACCAATATTTGGCTCATATGGCTTCACTTTCCTATAAACGCCTCCTGACAATCCAACACAAATACAAAATAATTAAAGGAATCGGTCTACCTGTTCACTTGTGATGCAGTGACGAAGAAAAATAAAGATTCATTTACATATACCTACATAAATAATATCGTTCGAAGGAACATAAGAATGAATAGTACGTATAAAATCTATACGCGAGTTCAGCAGCGGGCAAATGGGTTAGTTCTTAATAAAGTTTTATGGGATGTTCTCAGAACGAACGATTCCCAAATGAACCCGCGTCTTAAACTCCCCTTAACAACCCTCGGGGTTCACGGGCTATTAAACTGGGGATTAGTGACAGCTTCCTTAAAGAATAAAACCTGTGTAATAGTGTTGCAAGGGTGGTAACTTAGCTACCGACCGAAATTGTGTAGTTTGGAAGTAATTACTTTGAGTTATTTGCGGCCGGGGCCTCAAAACATTGACGGAGTCATTATGAATGGAAATAAAAGCTATTTGTTACACTTTATGTATCCGTGAAATATATTAAAGTATATTTTGCACAGTTGATAAAAAACTAAATTTGTTTTGTCATAAAACTAATGTAGATCTATTCAACTAGAAGCTACTTTAAACATATTTACTACCAAAACTAATTTTATAAAATGCTATGTTGAGTTTGTTTACGTAGTACAATGTAGCATGATAAAACAGAGCACTCGTACCGTACAGTAGTGCAACAATACTGCAACATGCACTAAGTACTTATTAGTAATAAAAACATCGAAACCTCCACAACGCTACCTTTTTAGTTAGCTTACAAGTTCGTCGAACGGTTCGACAACGGACAAAGGTGAGATTAGAGCTAACATAACAATTTATTTCAAACAGCTAATACTCATAAATCATTAATTGTAATAAATTACCTACAGGTAGCGGTCAGAACACATTTCATATTCTATAAATTATGTACGAGCGGCACAATGACAAAAACTGGTAAAAGTATTAGCTCGGCGGTTCCCAGTAGAGCGCCAGTAATGCCACGGATATTAATATTGTGTACTAGCTGTTGCCCGCGGCTCCGCCCGCGTGTAGTTCGCTTTTCGCTAAACCTGTGGAAACTACAACTATCCAGACCTATAGTTAAATCTATAAGTAGTATCCTATTCCCGTGCCAATTTTATAAAGCCATTAGCCATTGCTACGATATCAAACTAAAAATATTAACATTCATACTATCACATCTTTTTCTCTAAAAGAGTAGACGCAGCCTATTACAGGGTCATTAGAACCTAACTCAATAAATAGTGTTATGTTAGTTAAATTAGACCTTACGACACGACCGTATGTTCCGTCGAACAACAACTGAACTGACTTGCTGGTTTGATTATTTTTTAAACCAAAGCCAAACCAACCAACTAATCAATTCAAATAGCTTACAATACAATACAACAAACGACCGATAAACAAACCAACCAATAGAACTAAATAAACAACCAAAATTTTTTTGAAATAATTAGAATTAATTGCTGGAAAAATTTCAATCTGCTATAATACCATATGAGAAAAAAATAATTAAATTAACTTCAGCGCCATCTATTGATATTTTATGTAACTAAATTATACGCCCACACACATTCAATGTGTTAATTTTTTAAAATTTAATAGAGACTGCAGTGTGTTTTTGTCTTCATTGATATCGATAAAACAAAGTAGAAATTGTAGCTTTATCTATATTAAATACGTTTATGTAAACCGGATTCAACTCTGTAAAAGTTTTGAAACAGTGCTAGAAGTAAACTTCAATTGACCATAACTTCTTTTTCCCTTAACCGATTTTGAAGAAACAAAGTTTTGACAAAACTGTTGAACGTATATGTAATCCACCTGTGAAAACCGCGTTCGAATCTGTTGAGTAGTTTTGAAGTTATAACGTACCAGACATACAGAAAGACAGACAGACAAAAATTCCAAAAATTGTTTTTTTTGGTTTCTGTTACACGTCTTTCTTTAATCGCCCCGTATCAGTTTTTTAGAAAAATATTTAATGTACAGACATTCAATTTTTACTGTCCGATTATATGTAAAGATAGATAGATAAGTACAAAATCCATATCCATACTAATACTATAAATGCGAAAGTATGTCTGTCTGTAACCTCTTCACGGCTAAACTGCTGGACCGATTGTGATGAAATTTGGTAGGGATGTAGTTAACGACCTGAGGTCAAACATAAACTTTTGGGCGCGATATAACCGATTCCCACGCGGGGCGGAGCCGCGGGGAACAGCTAGTACTTATATATTAACGGACTTAACGCTAAGAGCGTTCTCTACCAGTCAACAAGTTGATTAATCTTCTTTTTCAATGTCGTCAATGACAAACTATTAGATATGATTTGTAAGGGGTTGCGATATCGTTTATCCTGAAATAAATTTGCAAATGAATTTATTTGTTTCTTTTCAAAATTATAAAAAAAAAGTAAGAAAATAATTCTAGAAAACAAATAAAACACGAAATCATAAAATTATTGTTTGTGACAGGATTCGATCCAGGTACTTTCTTGAAACATTTCTTTACTAAAGTATTAAAAAATTCTTAAAAATTAATACAAAACGAAAAAAAAAGTAAATAAAAAAAAGTAAGTAAAAAAAGCAAGTAAAAGAAAGTAAGTAAAAAAAAAGTCATCTATAGCAGGATTCGAACCCTCGACTTAAAAATATGATCTACGACCTCTACCGATAGGCCAACATACGTTGCTAGAGATTGGCGAAATTTCAAATGGGATTTGTCTATAGGTACGCAAATTCGCGCCATCTATTGAGATTTTATGTTACTAAATTTACGATCAAATTCAATGTGTTATTTTATTAAAATTAATAGGTGCAGTGCGTGTTTTCGTCTTTATTGATATGGATAATAAAAAGTAGAAATCCTAGCTTTATCTAAATTAAATTAAACGTAAGTAAACGCATTAAAAGTTTAGAAGCAGTGTTTGAAGTAAATTTTCAATCGACCATAACTTCTTTTTCCCTTAACCGATTTTGACGAAACAAAGTTTTGACAACGCTCCTAATCATATGTAATCCAACTGTGAAAACCGCGTTTAAATCCGTTGAGTATTTTCGAAGTTATAACGTACCAGACAGACATACATACATACATACATACAGACAGACAAAAATTCCAAAAACTGTTTTTTTGGTTTCTGTTACTCCTTTTTAATCGCACTCAATCAGTTTTTTTGAAAAATATTAAATGTACAGACACTCGCATTTTAGTGTCTTATTATATGTATTGATTTATTGCACCCCCACTGCACCTGTGGCACATAATGTCAAGAATTCGAAGGTTTTTGTAGCAAATAAGCAGATAATAATTTACAAGGAACAATTTTAAAATGTATTTATAGACAAGTATTGTTTTTTTCTAAAATGTCTTAATTTTTCTCCAAGAAGTATTTTTAGATACCATATGGAAGCCGCAACAAAAGAGACCAAAGGGCAGGTCAAGAAAGCGGTGAATTGATTTTGTGGAAGAAGACCTCCGAAAGATGCAAAAGAAACCAAATGGCGAAGGGAGGCTCGTAATGGCGTCGATTGGAGAAAACTCATAGAAGAGACCAATAATCATAAAGGATTGTAGCGCCGACGGAAGTAATAGGTATATCAAGTTTCCTCTATATTATACCACATTATTTAGCTTTAGTATGAAAAACTAAAAAATAATTAGTTAAGTAAGAAACCGTGTCCCAAAAGCTCGTGTCCCAAAAGCTAGTACTTACTGTAAGGAATCCGGGTTTAGCAAGCTATAGGATACTTTAGGGAGCTATTCCAGCAAACCAACTTGCTGGCTTTATGACTTAGACGTGTCTCCATGAAGTAGACGCCAGCTCAGCTGACGGTAATCTCATAGTTCCCGTTTTAAAGTTAAATGAATGACAGGCGACATATCGTAAAAATGCGGCCGGGATGCAACGCGTTGTGACTTCAGCCGTAAATTTTGTTCTAGATGGTTCGTATGTATAGTGGTTTATTTGCATGGAATAATACAATTAGAATGTATGTATTTTTTCAACCTTTAGTTGAGGAAATCATTTATTTCACTAACGAAAAATGCATCATACACACTAAATAATTTATCTGTGATAAAATACAATGTGTGTCTTATAGCTAGTACATTTGCTTTCAGGCTTTGATAGACGGGCATGAAGAGATTGCGAGATTGTACTAGCTATAACTATTGAGCTTCTGTACGATATTAAAAAAGTTAAAAGGGTGTTACTGTAAAAATGTCAAAGTTGATACTTAGGTATATAAAACAGCAAAAAAAAAGCAAATGACTTTGTAATTGAATTATATAAAATAGCTACATTATTACATTACAGCTTTCTAAAATTTCTATAAAATGTTAACTATGCGTCAAAATTTATATAAACACAAAATTATTTCGTTCATAGAATTAAATATAAATATTATTCTTCAGATAATTCTCTTCCACCGTACATGAATATTATAATAGCAAGTCTAGGAGGGTCTTTGAGCTCACGATGAGGATGACCACGCCGAAATTGTGGCCACGGAGGGAATCTCATGAATACATTATATGAAATATGACTTAGGGTGGACAAATTACTTATACCACATGTGTTTTTATGTTTTTTCCCTCTTGGCTTTTGGGTATAACACGTCTGCCGGTCTTTTCCGAGTACCTACACCAATACTTCATTGCTTAAATATTCCCTTTGCAGAGCATTTACAAATTTAGTCGAAAATGAGATTGCGCGATACCGTCATAATCTGCTTTTAATGCTGCACACAAATTCTCATAGATGTAAAACGGGCCGCGGTTGATATGCGAATCGCGCGGGTAATCTGATTACCGCATCCACGGTTTGCATGCAGGCCGTGGCAAAACGGGTTATATTTCGATCTCCGAATTCTTCGTTTGCAAATGTTAACTGTGAACTGTGTACCTATGGGCTTTCAGATTCATTTATTTATTTCGGGTAACCACAACTTCCGTTAATAGAGGTACTTAATGTAAATGCCAAAGTAACAGACATAGTAAACAACATGATCAGGGTCTCTGATTCAGGGACAAGCCACGGTACACTAAGCGATTTTCAAAATAGCTGTAAACTGCAAAGTAAGCTAAATAGATTTTAGAATGCTAAAACTTGCCTAAACTAACATGTAGAATTATTTTTCCCGATATTTCCACAGGAGTAGAGGTCGACAAGAAGAAAGCAATTAAAAAGAACCTTTTTTCATGAGTTTTAAATTAACTACTTTTTTAAATAAAACATAACATAAACATGCGGTACATTTATTTGTGGTATCTAAAACTCAGTCTTATTTTTCCGGCAATAAATAATTTAAAGTGAAATATTCGTGCAAATGCAAAACCAGCCAGTACTAAATTAACTTAGCTGGACTATGCATGCAGAGTTCAGGCATCGCCTATTGAAATGTATCGCAGTTTGTGTATTCTGGCGCCTTGGGGTTTAATAGAGCTATGCATCTCTGGGCTTGACTCACCACGCTCTGGGTAGGGGCTGTTAATCCAATATATTCTTAATTCAATTTTTTGCCAGCCAGCGTCGTACCGTGCAGCATTTTTATTTATTATCAATTTTATTTATAGAACAGGAACTATTTTTTAATAGGAGTTGATTATTTGTTATAACGTTCGTTTAGTCTTTTTTACTTTGCACATTTCAGTCATTATAGAGGTACCTATAGGTATTAAATTAAGTTAGATATGAGATTTTTCTTTGTTTTTCGTGTGTAGATAAGGGCTCAATCTAGTTTCATCTATAGCAACAGTGGACCAAACAAACATGGAGTAACACGTATGATTATAGATACATGCCATAAGCGCTTTGGATTGATTAAACCGGTAATATATTCTAATTTATCAGCAGGATCTCTCTCATCTCAACGTTTTCCGGTTGCATTCAAAGCTGGTAGCTTAGAAGCCAAGAAACCATAGCAACCACCAATCTATAAAGTCGAAAAAACCTCATTATCAAACATTTTTAGCACAAGTAGATAACATTTCCACAAACATTTTATGAAAAATATAGTAAACCTTAACTAGTTTCGACGCTTTATTTGTAGAAAACTAGGATTTCATTTAAACTACTGTTTCTTTAGAAAAACATCTTGAAGCACAAATTACCCAGTTTCCACTGGCTTACAAACCCGCCGTAAAGAGTTGAAAATTAACCTAGAAGATTTCATTCAGCGCGGCGAGGTGTTGCTCACTGAATGCAACGGTCTCATTCCCCACAATTGAAATGGTAATACGACCTCAGCTTCTGTTCTAATTGCCATGCAAATGTCCTGGTTCTAGCTATTTATGTCTTCTATGAAGTTAAGGTGCCAACCCACTGCAACGAAGGGAAATGCTATAAGTAGTCTGTACTTACAAATAAATGAATATGTGTTTGTTTATACCGTCATTACAGCCGCGAGCTGTCTACTACTGGACAAACGCCTTCCGTTGGAACGCATGCTACCTTCTTTAGGTCATTTGACCATCTGATCGGTGGGTGATCGACGCTGCGCCTGCCGGTGCATGGTTGCCTTTCGAGAACCTTTCTGCCTCATCGGCCATCAGTTCGCCGTGCTATGTGCCCTGCCCACTGCCACTTTAAAGAGCTAATCCGCTGGGCTGTGTCGGCTTACATGTTTATGTAGTATAAAAGAGTTCAGAAATGAGACAAAATAATAATTTATTCAGTATCACAATGATTGCAAAAACAAATTCGAATCGGCGTTTCATATTGACTACCCGCTATTGTCACTTCGAGTTTCCCGCCCAGAGCGCACCATAGACTCCAATAACTCTACGATTGACTCTATGGTGGTGTTGCTTCAGCATGATTTCTTAATAGTAGTTAATAACAAACAAAGAAATTGCGCAACTCAAACATATTAATTTGGGATAGCTATAGGTAATAATTCCATAAATTCAAACAAAACGGTTTATTTCAAATAAAATGTTGATTCATTCGTAATTCACAACAAAACGATTTAGAGAAACACTTAAAAATGTTATAGTGCCTGTATGCATTAATATAAAATATAGATATAAGTAGTATAGATTATATACGAGTATATCTGGCTATAAACCTCATGACTCTATACAGACGCTATCTGAAAATGAGTAAGTGGGACGCTTTTGTCGAGTTACGCGTAGGTACACAGATTATAAAATGCTATGTTGTTTTTTTGGTGGGGTGTCCAGAAGATAAATAAGAACTAATAAAAGTAAGGTAGTATAAAAGAATAAAGAAGTTCGTCTAGTTTGGGGGGTTCCTAATTTTGTAGGTAGTATACTTTCCTATGGCTCTTATTTCCCTGTATCGTTGGATATCATATCACAGAGTTATTAAAGTTAAGATGTTTAATATCTGACACCGATGTGGTAAAGCAGTTTGACTATAGACATATACCTAGTCATGCTATTTTCCTTTAAGATTACTAATTCTGTGCTTTAAGCGTAGTGAAATCTCATATGGGGCTGGAATTAAAGCCTTATCCATCTTCTAGGTAGGCGAGGTGAGAAGTAGCATCTTCGAATTATCAGTGTTACATGAACTTGTCCGAAGTTTGCACTAGTTTAACAGTTCTTGGGAGCTCGTTGAAGCTTCCTGGCTGTTAAATTAATGATTTGGAGCGATATAGTTCATTCTTGGAGCATAGTTTGAGCGCGCCGTATCTCGGAACTAAATTAATGTAGATAGGTGGTTCCCACATTTCCGTGCAAGAAATACCAATATCTATCTTAATAAAGTTAACATTTTCGCTGACAGTAAGGCCTCTTGACGTAGATAACAATTAACTGTTATTGTTATCTCGTTTACTGTTCGCGATAGTGTTAAACTTTAATGAAGTATGTAAGTGTTTTAAATATCTTTACTAATATAAAAAAGCTAAAGAGTTTGTTTTTTTGAATTGAACTCTGGTAATTTTAGAACTTCTGGTCCGATTTACAAGTTCTTTGTGCATATGATATAGCCTGATTCATAGAGGTTATATAGCACATATAAACTACGGGCGACAGAAACCGCAGGGAACAGCAGGTATTTAATAAACCGATTGGACTTTGCATTGCTATATAATCTCGTCTTCTTTTAAATTTAATTGCCGCTTCTTTAGGAAGGTTGGATCATTCCGATTTAAAAGCTGCTATACGAGGTAGAGAACAAAAATATATATTTTTATGAAACTAAATGATAGAATAACAATTTAATTTAAACACATGATAGGATTTGATAATGCAAACTCGTACTGCCCATATTAGCGTGTAGACAATGGCCCTCAGAACTCAGAGAACAGCAGGCATCTTTCATCAAACTGTCACCACGGAGGGATGACATGGAGCGAACAATGTAAATGCTCCGTATTGTTCGAAAACTGCGAAACAAACCGCTCTCGCACAATGGGAACTTCATCAGGCAAAACTATGGCGGAGCAGTCACTTTTCAAAGGTGAATCGGACGGAACTTTTATTTTACCTACTGAATATTCTTACTGTCTGGGGGCTCACTCTCTGAGATCTTGAATTTCATTTTTAACTAAGCATTATTAATTGTGTATTCTCTTTTAACAAAACTGCGCCATCTGTTTGACTCAACTTAGTTTTCATCACATCATTGGGGTTTCCAGAAAGAGTTTGTTTGTATATCTATCTATCTATCTTCTATCTTCTTCTTCTTCTTCTATCTTCTATCTTCTATCTTCTATATATATATATAAAAGCGAAAAACACTCACTCACTCATCACGAAATCTCCAAAACTGCTGAGCCGATGAAGATGAAATTTGGCAGGAAGGTAGATTGTGACTAAGAGACGTCCGCTAAGAAAGGACTTTTGGGAATTTTATCCCTAAAGGGGTGAAAAAGGGGTTGCCAGTTTGTATGAAACTTCGTCATTTTTGAAGTGAGATACATGAAATTATTAATTTACATTTGAAGTTGGTAAAAAATGATAATTCACCAATCAGATTTTGAAAATTACATCCCTAAAGGGGTGAAATAGGGGTTGCCATTTTGTATGAAACTTTGTCATTATTGAAGTGAGATACATGAAATTTTTAATTTGAATTTGTAATTGGTAAGAAATAATAATGCATCAATCTGATTTTGAAAATTACATCCCTATAGGGGTGAAACAGGGGTTGCCAGTTTGTATGAAACTTTGTCATTTTTGAAGTGAGATACATGGAATTAAAATTGAAAATGTCTTTTGGTATAATATTTTGTATTGTATTGTATTGAATTGTATTGTATGTACACTACATATTGTAATAGGATACAATACATAATAGAAGATAGAGTGCAAAGGTTTTATTTATTTCTTAATATTATGAGTTCAGTAATGTGTCAATAGATGGCGCCACCATACATTTTAAAAGTCGATATGGTTTGTCGTTCGCATTTAATCATCATGTGTAGTAATTGAGATTTCATAATAAATAAAATATTTTGTTTTATGCTTTTCTACCGATTTGATTGTGTGTTTAGACGATTTGGTATCTGCTTAATACAAAATAATATAATTAAATTGGAATTGATTGAAGTATGGAGTGGTAATTGCGGCATTATCTTTTATGTATAGTTTAATGTCTGCGTTTTGATTGATTAGTTTAATTTAAGTTTGAAAAGTATTTTTCCGGATTCCGGATTTCGAATAGTAGTTTGAAAATAGGTAAATCTTTGTGTTATTTTCCATAAGTTAGTTGCATATCTTAAGTATATTGTAAGGTTTCTCAAATAAATTGTAGGTCTTTAAGTATATTTGTATTCATTTCTAATTAGTCAGTAGATTAATATAATTTCTATAGGGCAATTGATAAATCAACGCCCAGCCTAAACCATAAAAGCTATAAACTTGAAATTTGGACCGAAGTTTTATGTTAATACGTAGTGCTCAGATAAGAAATGATTTTTCAAAATTAGACCCCCAAAAGGGTTAAATTTGAGGGCAAAGTTTGTATGAAAAAAAATTAAAATCTTCACTGATGTACTTGAAACTTGGCAACAATGCTTCTCAACAAAAATAACTAATGGCGTGTTTCAGCGTTTTTTGAAATTCAACCTCTAAAGGGGTAAAAAGGGGGAGGTTAACTAATTTATCATCACAAAACCGAAACTATAAAAGCCATAAACGTGAAATTTGGTTAGTGTCTTCATTATACTATATACTACCCACATAAGAAAGGGTTGTTCACAATTCCAACCCTTACATCCAAAAAAGGGGTGAAGACAAATTCCATTTGAAATTTCGCCAATTACCAACAAAGCAAATAATCCGCGACCTCTACCGATAGGCCTACATAGGCCTATCGGTAGAGGTCGCGGATTATTTTTTTTGAGTAGAGGGTTCTAATCCTGCTAAACATGACTTTTTTTTACTTACTTTTTTTTCGTTTTGTATTAGTTTCGAGTGTCTATACATTAAATATTTTTCTAAAAAACTGATACGGAGCGATTAAAGAAGAGTAACAGAAACCAAAAAAAAAAAACAATTTTTGGAATTTTTGTCTCTCTGGTACGTTATAACTTCAAAACTACTCAACAGATTTGAACGCGGTTTTCACAGGTGGATTACTATATGGATATATAATTAGGAGCGTTGTCAAAACTTTGTTTCGTCAAAATCGGTTAAGGGAAAAAGAAGTCATGGTCAGTTGAAGTTTACTTCTAGCACTGCTTCAAAACTTTTAAACAGAGTTGAATGCGGTTTACATAAACGTATTTAATTTAGATAAAGCTAGAATTTCTACTTCGTTTTATCGATATCAATAAAGAGAAAAACACACTGCAGTCTCTATTAAATTTTAATAAAATAACACATTGAATGTGTGTGGGCGTATAATTTAGTTACATAAATATTAATAGATGGCGCTGACTTTATTTTAATTATTTTTTCGCATATGGTATAGCGGATTGAAAATTTTCCTTACGGCAATTAATTTGAATTATTTAAAAAAAAATTGATTGTTGATTTAGTTCTATTGGTTGGTTTGTTTATCGGTAGTGTTGTATTGTAAGCTATTTGAATTGATTAGTTGGTTTGGTTTGGCTTTGGTTTAAAAAATAATCAAATCGGCAAGTCAGTTCAGTTGTTGTTTGACGGAACATACGGTCGTGTCGTAAGGTTTAATTTAACTAACTTATCACTTTTTAATGAGATTTTCTCCACTTTTCACGCTCACTATAACTTTAGGAGTGGCTTATAGGTCCAAATGACCCTGTAATAGGCTGCGTCTACTCTTTTAGAGACAAAGATGTGATAGTATGAATGTTAATATTTTCAGTTTGATATCGTAGCAATGTAATGGCTTTATCAAATTGGCACGGGAATAGGATACTATAGATTTAACTATAGGTCTGGATAGTTGTAGTTTCCACAGGTTACGCGAAAAGCGACCTACACGCGGGCGGAGCCGCGGGCAACAGCTAGTTTATATATATAGGTATATTAAAAAAAAATGGTGCAATTAAGAGTTTTGTATATATTGATTTAAAATATAAAAATTCAAAAACAAACCTTTGTCTATTCGCATTAAATTAAATAACCTTCAAGCTTTTTCCGATTGCATCCCATGCCATATGACTTTGAAGCCTAGGACCCGGTTAAGTTTTTATCGATTGATATAGTATCAAGGTGATTGATATAACATAAAGGCATGGAATTTTCAGGCTTTCCATATCCTAATAAAGACAATAGACCCCAGAAAATTATACAGCAACTTACACATAGAGTTGTAGTAGTTAGAGTGAACAATTTAGTAGGCCAGACCAGGCGAAGCTGTATTCACATGACATGAATATAAAGCGGAGATGGCATGACGTCGAGTCGTATACCACGTTACTCTCAGCTTCACGGGATAGAAATAATATAGTACCTACCTACTAGATGCTAGAGACGTGCAGGTGACCACACCTATGTGTCGGTGGGTTATTCTGAATCCTAACATTAAGCCTCTTCTTCCTCATCCTAGCGCTTTCCTGGTTGCATCTTTAGTTGGTTGCTTCGGAGCTCAGGGTTTTATAATAATATTTTATTTTATTTATAATATGCCAGTTTCAAGGTCTTATATTGACCCTACTTACCCTAATATCATAAATGTGATTACTTTAATGACTCCAAGTAGATATAATAATAATAATTTTTATTTATTTGATTTCTTTGCTTGAGATACGTGATTTTTTTAAGACAGAAGATTCTGTTTGTTATTTAAATAGCTCTTATCCAGTTCCATGGAAAGAGATTAATGATTGCATGTCTTTTTAAACTTTATGACGATAACACCTAGATAATTTAGCTGTAACTATAAGCAAAAATAAGTTATATGGATGAGTTCAGAATCGAGCGTTTCATAGTTGAAGGAAATTCATGTAAGTAATATTCTAAGCGCTACGCTGCTCTGCAGAAAATTTACGTATGCGGGTTAGTTGCAATGTAAATTTAGTTTGTTGTTTATATACCGGATTATTATTAGTGCTTTCACTGTTTCTGAAGTGAGGAAAATTATACCAACTCAACGTACAAATTTCGAGATTTATATTTTAATATCCTAATTTACTAATTTCAAAACGTGTAAAGGATTTTTAAGCGGTTTAAAATTTGAAAATTAGGCTCGACTTAATTATTTATATAGCCATGTTTACAACAAATAGGCAAAAATAAAATAAAATTCAGGTCTCATAAAGTGTTTTTTTATGCATAATAATCGCTTTACAAGGACTCTATATAAGAGAATTGGTATGAAACCCTTAATGTATGAATTCGACTCCCATTTTTTTTTTGTATGTTTTAATTCAACAAGTTATTTAAGTTATCGAAGTAAAAAGTATACTTTGTGAAAATTAAAAAAAAAAAAAAAATTCTGATTTGCTCTAAATATTCCTCGCATGGAAATGACGTACCTATCTAACAGAGAACTTGATCACACAAAGGCTATCGACTTGAAAATTCCATTTCACATTTTAGTTTTATTCCAACAAAGTTAGGTTACATGTCCCGACTTCATTTCCGCTCACTTACGAATATTTTTGCATATTTCTGCGACTCGCGACGTCGCGTCGATCTACTCCAGTTACCGATTGAATTTCCGCTGACAGGATAAAATGCGTGATTTTTCTTCACGTTAATACACAATATAAAAAGGATAAAGATGGACCACCATATCCCATAAACATACAGTCATCATTGTCGTCCTAGATATTTCCCTCTTTAGAATATCCTCTACATTACGCTGTAAATGTGTGCCATAGATTTAGAATATCTATATCTATGTCGTGTTCACGATTGAAGCAACTCAAGGGGGGCTGGGGCTGGGGCTGGGGCCCAAGATTAGCTTTCCTGCTTTCCGTTTGTAATATTAAATGAAATGCTTTTACTTCTAAATTTTGTTCGGTCCTGGGCATCCTTAGTTGTGAGATCGTCATCATGCATATCCTCCAGTGCAATATCAATTTATTTAACACTTTTTGATCTCTCTGATCTGAATGGCATTGGTACTCTGTAAGTATACACCATACACTGCGTTCTACGTATTCGTCTAAAGAATTTACAAAGTACCTATAACTAAACCTAAATCAGTCAAAAGATAAATGAATTGACAATGCTCGATAGCAAAATGAAAGAGGACATTTTCTCCACTCTCTTTAATCTAATACGTCTCGAGTATGGCGAAGCGAAGCAAGCCTTCTAAGCAATATTGAAACTTAATGATGTGTACTCGTATAGTGACTTGATATTTGGCCCTTTTTTGACGATAATCCCTACACAGAAAGTTCAAGACTTACAAGGATAACCAAATCAGGGTGATCCAAATGGATGCTTTCTGTACACATCCTAGATAGCAAATTAGGCTTTGGATTTAATAGACATACCAGGCTAAAATACGCTAAAATCAGAGTTGGTTGTAACTATATTTTTGTGTTTGTGGCTATATTTTTAAACCTTTGAATCAATTCTAATATAACTAACTTAAATAACTAACAATACTGTATTACCCACATTTATGCAAATAAATAAGTAATGATAAATTAGCTCTCTCACCTTATTAAATTCGAGAATTTGGTCCGAAATAATATTTTAATAAAAGCTTGTAAATACGTGGGTTTGATTTGACTGAGTTCAATACTTAAACTCAAATTTATATTATTAAATCGTTGAAAACACTTCAATGTTTCATGTATCTTTAATCATTATAAATTGATGTTGCTATTTGGAAACTAAGCAATGATCTCATGAAGTTTTCTTGTAGGTAAATGGATTAATTATTCAAAAGGTCTAATGCGATAACAAGTTTTTGATTATTCGCCTCATTTAGGATCAGACCTAATTCCATTCCAGTTCCAGGTAAATAATAGAAATAGGCTAATGGCTTTAAAAAAAATGCAAAGGTTCTTACCTGCTTGGTATTGTTAATATACCTAGTACAAACCTAGTAACATACTAGTACTTCTGAATATATTATGTTCAGAAGTGTGAGCGTGTAAAAACTGTACCAAGCTTTAAATACATTAAAGAATAAAAGTTTTAGTTTGCCGAACCGTATGCCGTTCATTTTTAAGGGTAAACCAGTTATCAATCAGTTGTCAGGTTAGCATTTTAAAACAACTATGAGATAGAGTATAACTAGATGTAAAAACCTTAAAACAAGCACCGCACAAGCAAACTACTATATCACAAACTGTTTTCAAAATATCCAAAATTCGCCGAGAAAGTTCGCGTGGCCAATGAAATAAAACACGTCGTGTGGAACAGTCTGTTCTCACTTTTATCAGTCCTTGGGAATTCAGCTGGCAGTCGCTGGCAGTCGTTTTGTGGAATTGAAAAGAATAGTTCGCTAACTAAGCAACGCCAGTTACGAAGTTGCCCGACCGCGATTGTTCAAGAGCCAGTAGGGTTTACGTAGTAAGAAATATTTCTACCAATATTTTAGTTCAAAATAATGGAGAACTTATTAACCTTTTATTGTGTGTCATTAAGTAAGTGACAAATATTCACTTAAGTAAATTGCCTACTTGTTTGCTTAAGCTGCTTAGAAAAATATATAGATATATATAATAATTATAACTTTAAAAATATCGATGGCAAAGATTAAACCATAAATTTGTACAGAGTTCTGAAGGACTTTTTTTGTATGTGTGTAATCATCACTTGTGTCAAATGTAAGCTGCTTGATTGAAGGCATGAGGCTCAGTTTAATGACTGCTATTTAGTGCCTTAACTTATTGATAGTTAAATCATCGTCATTAACCACGCTGTGTTTTCTAGTTCCATTGTCAGCTTACGCTTCATAGCCCTGTATATGATTTTATTAAGTTACTGTACCTTCCGAAATCGAAAGAGCTTGTGAGCGTTACCTTATTTTTAAACCTTTGAATCAACTCTAATATTACTAACTTAAATAACAATAAGCAAACCTCACTTATTCTGAATAATGTATAATTTCGATATAATCGGTACCTAGGTCACAAATACAATGATATTAGCATAGCTCATAGTTTAGGAATGTAATACTGTTAGTAAATTTCATGTGAAACAAATATATTACTTAAAAAAACATCTATTTATCATCTAAATTTAAAAGTATGTTTTTATAAATTATAAAATTTTCAAAGGCTATCTCCTGGAGTAGCCGCAAAGCGCGGTCGCTAACGATACCTTATTTTATGAAAGTTTAGAACTTCACACATACCAGCTGTGGAAGCCCGCGATTGTTTAACTATTTTATTTTAATAAACTTTTTGTTTGGGCTTCTAATTTTGTAATACACATAACGAGTCGAAGAGATTATATAAATAAATTTATTTAGACTGATATTTCGACATTCACCGGGCAAAGGGCCCGCTCATGACCGCTCGGCCCAGTAAGCCTACATTTCTGACTTACATTACATTTTTACTAATTGTAGATATATTGACTTTTGATTACCTCGCAGAAGGTGGCTTTGATACCTTACACAGGTTTCGAAATACCTACTGCATGCGAATTTAAGATATCCTTTGAGGTAGATGTATAATCTTGCATAATATACCTATTTACTTAATACTTACGTATGATACGAGTAACATACTAAGTACTACGTTTATAAGTCCAATGGATGTGATGTTCGAATTCGAATAAGAACTACTACTTCTTCTTCTTAGTCGATACACTCTTGCCAGTGGTCGTGGTCATCATTGTGAATTACGGTAAGTGATGTTTCTTGTGATACGACGCCATTCTTCGCGGACTGCATCTTTCTGAACTACTTACTTGCTGTGAAATAAAAATAAAAATTGTGTCATCGAATTCTTGAAGGGCCGTCATTAGCAGCATTGGACGATCCAGGGTTCCTTATACTAACCACAGCTAAATGACAAAACTCTTGATTATTATCCATTGGTAACAGAGAGTGCGCGTGTGAAAATTACTTCAATCACCAAATGGATCAAATTGAAGTCAACCGTTCCAATTTAACATTTTCCGTCTTAAAATGAGATCAGTAAGTGACATGATTATCTGATGTAAATAAGAGATTACCTTATAGGCATGTTTCCTACGTCCCAACATCGAACGGTAAGTATCAGGAAATTAACCAGCAAAGATATTTTCCGGGGAGCGAATACAAATAATTGAGAACACAGAACAATATGTCGTGAAAAGAGATGACGTGACGTGGTTATGAGCTCATTATCATTTCTCAGCACTAAGTTGAACATGAAAATGGCATAAAGTAATTAAGTATGCCACTCAATTGTAGATAATTTGACCAATATTGTTGGTGTCATACTTATAAAAATATCATGCAAATCCCTGCTTGTTTAGTTACTATTTTGTCTTTGTGTATAAAACATATTTTCGGCTCCCATGTTGTTCACCTGTTTTCTTGAATGTACTTAGTAAATGATGAAAGGTGATTAACTAACAAAAAGTTGACACTTTTTTCTTGAAAAATATGATTCCTATAATATAGTTAATATCACGATGCAATCGTGAATACTATGCGATGCCTAATCCATACTTTTGTTAATTTATGTTCCATACGATGTTACCTTCACATCCTGCCTGCCTGAAGGTTGATAACTATTATGTGTTCAAGTTTCAGAGAACACAATTATGTGAAGAGCAATTGCTGGCAACAACAAGTAGAACAACTTTAGATACAATACCAATACTTCTCAATATGATTGTGTAGATTCATACAATATGACCGTAGGTACGTATCATATCTCGGGAGAGTGTTTAGATAATTAAATATCTTACAAATGAATATATTATGTATACCTATTCCAAGCATCACTGTGGCAATTGAAAAAAAAGGAATAACATCGTTGATGAAGAAAATGACTCCTGATTTCGAATAACTCTTCGAGTTCTTTGTTATATTTTAATTAAATAAATACTGGTTAAAGAAAAAGATTTTTCCTATCCTAATAAAACTAAAAACTTATATTTTCATTAAAAAAAGGATACATTTTTTTTTTACATCAGCTGCTGAAAAGACTAATAGTAACTATTTATCTATAAGTTTCAATTTCATACCTACACGAGTTATTGAGAAAAGGATCATGACTGACAAACTCACACCAAAAGGGATTTCAAATAATTTAATTTTTTCTTTATGATGTTGAAGATTCTAAAAATAAAAATGTTATACAAAATAGATATAAATGAGGTATACAAAAGAGTGTATGAAATTATTTATTCCAAAAATTAAGTAAGTAAGTATTTCTCTTTGACGTGCAAGATCTTATAACATTAACATTTCAATTTTAATATATATATATGTATATAAAGTACTTATACTTAAACCCCAATTTCATTCCAATTCATAACTAAATCCTATATTACCTTAGCGGTAAGAGAGAGGAGCTCGGTAGCACCGGTCTACTTTTACTAGATTTGCTAGACAAAGTCAATCCAAGGAATTATGCAGCTCGAAAAACAACCTAACACGGAAATAACTGAAATTGAAACGAAAACGACATCACGTTCAATAATGTGCTCCTTTGAACTAGAATTCATTATTACAGCTCAGTGCATAAACCGTCCCAAAGTAATATAGAAAACATGATATTGGCAAGAATATCTGTTATTACATCGCGTAGCACTAAGGAATTTAAACCAATTCCGTTTCTCTTTTGGCAATATTAGCTCACTAAAAAGGGCGAATCCCGAAGCGCTCCGCCAACTAAAATATTTATGTTTAAATGGTATCAAAGGAAATCCTATGTGTTTCCTCTATTGATATTGCCGAAAACTTGAGGCTTTTTCTTTTCTATAGCCCTTTTGTACGGTCTTGGAATGAGCTATTAAATAAATAGTGGTCCTTAAATAAAATAACATGACCTTTTTATCTATAAGGTAACAGAAAATTGAAAAATTTTTTCTTGTTTCCATAAAAGAAAAATAAAGAAAAGTTTTTGCGGGATACGATGATTTTTTTTTAAATTAATTTACGTTAGTCATCATCGTCATTTTGTGTAAGTGTCACGGTCAATCGACCATGTACAGCCTAGTGTCAGAGTTCTTAGGAACTGCCTCTCGGCCCTACTTATTATTACGTTAGTAAAATATACTTAAATATGTCGTAAAATAAACTAATTGCTCTGAATATATAAATATATTTGTAATAATATAGTTATACTCCACCATCTACCTAAAATTTAATAGCTTTTCTATTTTTGGTAGGTTCCCTTCCAAGTGCATTATCTTCCGCTCCGCCAGCCTTTTCATCTTGCTTCAACCCGACTCCCATTTTTCCCTTTGTTTGTTCTGCGTCGTTCTTGGTCTTTCTTTTCTCCGTCTTCCCTCTGTCTTACTTTCCATAAAGGCTTTCCTAAAGTCGTGTCTTCAAATGTCCTTACGTTCCACAGACAACAAAAAATACATACTTATCATAACTTTAATATAAAAATTGCGAATACTATTTATAAGTAAACAATCCATACTTCCATACTAATATTATAAATGCGAAAGTTTGTATGACAATCTATCTGTCTGTTACGCTTTCACATAATGTTTTTTTCACGGATAAACTGCTCTACCGATTTTGATGAAATTTGGTTTTGATATAGTTAAAGACCGGGGTCAAACATAGACAGCTTTTTGGCGCAATAGAACCACACGAAGTACCACGCGGAAAATATAGTTTTACTCTGTTTTACTATAAATATTGAGAAATTTTAAAAACTTTTATATTACTTACATGTAGATAGAATTATTATTAGTAGGTATAGATTAGCAGTGGAAAGTCTTATTATTCCAGGTCCGGGTTGTGAAGGATCATTCCACAATATATTAGTGTTCGGCATTTAATAAGTAATCTAAACACAAAAAGTTCATTGCTGGACAAGTCCCCTCCACACAGGTCGGTCAGAAGCGGCTTTTTATAGCGATATCCTGCGATCACTTAATTGAGTCTCATAAAGTTGTCGTTTCCATTTTCATTTCAAAAGAAAAGAAAGCAAACACATAATTATTTCGTAAGAAAATTTTAATTATAAAGACTGGTAGAAATAATCACATAATTGGTAACTCTTAACTATCATCAAGTCTAACAAAATAAGGAAAATTAAAATTACTCAAGAAAAACAATATTTGATTTGGGAATAAAAGTGAATATAAATAATAAAAAATAGTGATGTGCGTTTGCCGGAAATATTTCGCAATATTTCATCAACATTTCGATACCAAGATAACCGAAGTGACAAACAAATTTTAATAACATTGTTTCTGAATAAAGAGATTGATGAAGCTTCTATAGTTGAACACCGCAAGCAAAAGTGTTGCTTCAACATTCAAACAAAAACCAAAAAAGGAATAAAATAACAAGTAAGTTTTAGGTGTTGCAATATTTTAAGTGCTACATGGAGTAACCCAATACTGACTTGATACACTTCCTACGTTATTAATGTTGTCACATTATTCATATATTTTTTGTGTTATATTTAACTTCATATTTATGAATCGAAAACATGTTAGCATAAAGTTGACATAGTAAATGATTTTGTAAATAGACTTACTCTCAATTTTCATTAATTATTATTTCTACCACTGCCGAAGTAAGTAGTTTACGAGTTGAAAGCGAAATTATAGTAAATAATAATATAGTAGGTAATTAAGAATTGGTTAAAAATATTCTCAATATTCACGGCATCATCACATCTATTAATTTATGGACTATCAAGCTCGATGGAATTTAGGTATATTAATTTAATACTGATACGTAATTGAATAATACTTTTCAATTATATAAAAGTCTGAAGCTCCTGTTCAATATGCGTGAGATATATTATTATCACAGTGTAGGGCAATTAAATACAGCATGACTGACTATACTGAAATCACAAAATAAACATTTAAAAGTTACATTAAATATAACACTATAGTATATGGAACACTGAGTATTATAAGAGAATTTAATTATAATTTAATTTTAAAAAACATGATCTGGTTTCACAATGTTATATTTTCATTAAAAACTTTTATAAAATTGTGATATGCGATATTGTACATGTCCATAAAATTTACTACTTTGTGGTTCTATCCACAGATTGTAATTGATAGGTAACGCAAGTATTCATCAATATGCACTTTACTTTTGTCTATAGTAGCAACAACGCGTAAATGCTTTTAATATAGAAAATACCGCATAAAAAGGAAGCATGTTTAGGTACCTACCCACAGACAACATTTTCTAAGTGTCATATTAATTTAAGAATATATAATAATAGTGTAAGCAGAAATAAATAGTTTGATAGTTGGTTATCATTAACATGTAGAGCGCATATACAATAATTACTAATGAAATTATGGCGATTCTACGAAATCTACAAAAGTAAAATTTCTTTCAACATACAGACAAAAAACTCATTACTTGCGTTATCTACCCTCTATTAAATCTATGTAATTTTATTGTTACACGATTATAATTGACAATAATTTTACTACACTGAAGTTTTGGTACAAGCGTTTATATCACCAATGCTTTTGACGCGTCGATGTCGTTTTTGCTTCACCACGGTGTCGTCCACGGATTTGGCTGGAAGAGGTGAGCTCACCCTATGAGCGTGATCTGCTTTTTGGCCATACCTTTTGACAAAGAACACATAAATAAGCAGAACTTACTACTACTGATTACGGGGGTGACAAAAAATAGTTTTATCCTAGATGAATATACACACTGTAGGACCTTTAGGATATCTTCTTGTCGAGACAAAACGGCTATAGACTACACTATATTGAATTTGCTCAATTATAAATAGCATTGAAAAATAAATTCAGTGACTTTACATTTCCGTCCCAAAACATTTTATTCAAAACAAATAAGTGTCTGCACATAATAGCGTCTAGACTTCATCATTAAAATCCTGCCAAAGTTCCTCAACGCCGTTTATAAATAACTGCGCATTTGAAGTACTCACCTATGTGTTATGCCGGCGTTTTCCTTTATGTCATTGAGTTTCTGTAGACTGTCTCTTGTCGAGACACTAGATTGAGAATATAAGCTGAGCGGTGTGTATATCGGTTCGTATTCTTGCAGGGTCGGTGGGGGAGCATACGTCATGCTGAGCTGGGATAGTGTTCTGACAGCGATGGGCGGGGAGTACGTCAGCTGGTACGGTTGGGAGAGGCTGAGAACACTTGAACTTTCGCTGGAACTTGAAGGCGAAGTGCGGTCGTGCTTTGGCTTCAACACTCCTAGCGCTCGGCTTATTGATCCCTAAAACAAAAGTTCAGATTAGATAAATACTCTGAGTTAAGTATTTTAACTGTAAGACAACAAGTAGGTATAAAGATAATGTATTTTTTTATTAGAATTTTCAGACTACCATAATTATTGCATGCGACGTAACAATATAAGTTATTAGTAGGTATATATGGCCATTTTAAATAAACTATTGGTATTAAAAATAATATAAAATATTTAAATATCTATGTCACACTTACCCTTAGACTATGCCGTCTAGAATCGCTGCTAAGATCTATTCCTGGTAATCCAGTCGCAACTGATCTGGAAAATGGTCTACCCAACATTCGAATTTGGTGGCCAAACATGTTCCTGAAAACATACATGTGTTTATTTTAGCTGGGCAAACCTGCACAGATTAAATTCGTCGGAAGCCAGGCAGAGCACTGTTTGCTTTTACTTTACGTATAATCAAGTCTCTCAAATTTGCACTAACTCTGAAATATTTTGGCTAACACAAAAAGCTCTCATGCAATGGTTCTTATATTATGAACTGCTTCATTTAGAGCTTAATTTTACAACCCTAACATAGGTATATATTTTACACAGTTACCGGACATTTTCATGTCGACATTTTTAATTAATGTAAAAGCCAGGAGACTTAATTTTAAAAACTGTAAACATTTTGCATAGACATCAAAAGCATGATGCACTTTGCTGAAAAATACGAATCATGCTGACTGTGAACGAAGGTATGATTAGAAAAAAAAAGTTAAGTGGACAAATATTTAACAAATTGAAAACAAAGAAAAGTACTGATTTTTGTTATGGTTTATATTACAGTATACATAATTTTAAAGATGAAACAGTACTCTTCCCTGCGAGCATGAATCAAAATGACGACAATGATAAATCAAAGTTGAAATGAAACCAGACAAGCACGAAATGTCGGTGTGTTAAATCATTTCGACAAAACAAAATCTATCAATGGAAGGAGAAACAGTGGAGAGAGCCTTATAAATGTGCGATCTAATGATGATGACAGAGAGGCATTCATGATTATCGATAAAATGATTGTTACCGTTCTGTCTCGATGCAAGGATCGCCAAGATAGGGGTGATGATATTAAAAGAAACTGATTCGATGTCCATTGGGCATTATCTTTTTATCAGGATTTATTCACATTTATAATGTCAATCAATATTACAGATGATCCTAATATACAATGTTGTCAATTTTACAATATGAATGTATACAAGTCAAAAACACATTTATCTTACAGTATAGGTAAATGCTATTATTGTTGTAACTCCTAAAGCTATTGTGAATGGTTCTGTTTTTTAATCTAAGGATATTTTGTGTAATGATTTAAAATCTTTGATTAATATAATTAATTTCAAAATTGTCCATAAATTCAAACAAATCCATCTTTATATCAATTTACGATAGTTTCGATCATGGGATATGATTCACCCCCTATCTTAATACGAAGCATTTCATGCTTAACGTCAATATCAACTAAGTTGTATACATTTACTAAATTTATTAAATTGATCTCGAAAACATTGACGTGACGAATCTAAACTACTGCAAGTTGGAGTTCTAGGGGGTTGTTTACATTATAATGTAGAACATTGAATCTAACACTGACGAAGGCGAAGGGTACAAAAGAATATTTATTGTGAATGATTCCGATCGCAACAACTTTTCGAGATTCTTTTGCTTACAAACCATGGTTCCTACAATAACTTATCAGTCTTCACCGCTCGTAAAGTTTTCGGTCAAAAAAGTTTCACAAACGAGCGAATCTTGACGGAAGAACCCTAAAAGTATTTTTGCAAAGTAAAAATATTTTTTGTGTAAAAATAGCAACTTTACAAACATTTTCATACAGGAAACTTTACATAGATACAGGTTGACAAGACTGGACGTCGAAGCTAATTTACTTTTTGAAGGAGAGTTTTTTTATCTTTGTCGATCTATCTTTGTTTTGTGGACAACATGGATGCTCGGGCAGCCTCCACTTGCAGTTCTTCCACCTGGCAAAATATCGTATACCTGCAGGATTGCACCTCACATTATAATCAACTACAGGTTGCTCACCTACCGGGGCGTGACTTTGGTGACTAGCATGCAGTGCGAAACTTCCTTTCAAGCTATTTATGTTGACATTGGCACTCATATTATTTATTCATAAGTTTATGCGATATGCATTGAATAGTTTAATACATTGGGATGTGCTTTTGTCACCAATATAGAGATACATTTTAATGAAATGTCCTTAAGGTGATACCTCGGTGAACACTAGCGCCACCGTCATTTAAAAATCATTACTCACTGAAAACACAAGTTATCAAAAATCCCTCTGCTGTAATTATGGTTCTAGATCTGAAGTTAGTTTTAATCATATTTAATTATTAAATTATAGTTCCATATAGTTACAATTTGCATTATTGCTTAAAACGGCCACTTTTAGCAGTTTTGCAATTTGTAACTATATGGAACTATAATTTAATAATTGAATATGATTAAAATTAACTTCAGATCTAGAACCATAATTACAGCAGAGGGATTTTTGATAACTTTTGTTTTCAGTGAGTAATGATTTTTAAATGACGGTGGCGCTAGTGTTCACCTAGGTATCACCTTAAGGAATAGGGAACATAATATTTGATTTTGTTTAATACAAGCTTAATATTTACTTCCCAGCAAATATTATGTTTCCCTTGATGTATGGCAAACAAAGAAAACAATATGATGGGACTTACCTCGCAGGAATTACAAGAGCGTCAAATTCCGCAACCAAATGCCTTCGTATAATGCTTTTAGAGGGAGGTATTCCGAGAGCCGTTGCCATAGTTTCCCCGGTAAATGACGGCTCTAATACAACTAATCCACCATGGACTCCGCTGTCTGTGAGATATAAAAAAAAGTTTAAATGAGGCTAAAATCCTGAAAACGGATAAAAAAAATACAAGGCGTTTGAAATGCGACAACAAGCTTTCTTTACGAATTTAATTAACTTTACGTCAACAAATGTTTGGGGAATCTCCAACCTACGAGTTTCATTTATGATCACATATTCCTTTGTCCTTTGAGACTGAGATGAAAGTTTATTTACTGAAACGTCTCACCTTTTAGGTTGTCAGCAAATTCTCCTAAGTCAATATTGTGAGCCCACCGCATAAATCTCTGATTGGTCCAAACTAAAGGATCCGCGTCGACATTCTCACATTGGTGTCGTCTTACGGCAAGAGCCTGAAAATAGATCGCGAATAAGTGAAGGAAGACATCATTTTCTTGATGACATTACGTTACTTTGGGCTCGGTATACATGGTATATCTTTTTCTTTTGTTTTCCTCATTTTCAAGTCAAGAGTTAATCATTTGAATTGCTTAGAAAATTTATCAAAATTAAAAAATAATTGATTTTATTAATTTTAGACTTATGTTCATCTCTACTCTCTTATAATTCAGATTAATGAAACAAGATCCTTTGATAACAAGTTTTTGGGTGTTCGACTACTAATTAAATATATTATATTATAACGGAACAAATTTACCTGGAAAAACGTATATTCTAAATGAAAACAAGATTGATCTCATCAACAACAATTTATTATAGAACAAAAAGTAATATCCGCGGCCTTATAGACTTATTTTTTAATTCGCAAAAGAATTCAAAGGGGGTATACCGCCATGATTAATGAGGGTAACATTACAGTTTGAAATAAAGATAATACAGAAAAGACACTAATTATTATATTTTTGGTTTTAAAAAAGACTACTTTTTAACAAACTTCAAAAGGAAAACAGATTTTTTTTTGTTCTATTTTAAATATAGTATTTACAGTTTCCCAAAACATGTAGTGTAATTAGGTTGTATTTAACAAAATATTTATACAAGCACAGACAAAAGAATTTAAATTGACATAGAACTATCACGCTCAAAGTATTTTTACTTACTTGCATGCGCTCAATAAGAAAAAAATAAAACGAAAAATCTATTTCTCTATTGAAGCAAGTGATACATCTGTATTATAATTGTTTTACAATTATGGGTTACGGGTCATGGCAGCATTGCGAGACGAAACATTTTGTAGCGACTCACTGGATAATCGTTTATTTGCTATCCCCTTATCTCTCTTATCAGAGCCGAAGGGGAATGTTTTTTCCTTTTTTTTAGATTATATCCGAAATCGGTGGCTTTGTTTTCGTTGAAATTGAGATCTTTATTTACTCGCAATCTTTGCATTGAGACCACACTAAGAAAATAATTTTTTTTTGCTTTTATAATAAAAAATATTAATAGTAGATACATTGACCGCAGGGCCGATCAAGACCAGAACCGCGCATTAAGAACAGAATGGAGAGCCATGGAAGAGGCATAAGGCCAGCAGTGGACGCAAATATGCTGAGAAGAAGAAGAAGATAAAAAGACATTGACCGCAAATATTTTAAGCGTATTTATTGTGTTTTACTCAGTTAAATTTGAGAATCAACTTGAAAACAAACGTTTATTGAAAATGAAATTCTAGGAAACAGTTTGCATTTTGTTTAATTTTATATACCTACTTACTCGTAAATGCGATACAGTCTGCAACATTAGGTTTGAATATAATCACCGAAAGTGTGCCTATTCTAACAGAGCAATAACCGTTTCATTTAACGACTTTTATTTGTAATCCTTTTATATGTTAATACCCGGTCTAGCTATAATAATATAAATTCAATTCTAAATTGCTCTTTCATCCATGAATACGTAAGCAAAAATAACTTACAGCTTGCAGATATCTAATAAAAGTATTACATACACGAAATTTATAAAATATTTTCCTGAATTTCGAAATGAAATTCTAGAACGTCAAAACGGCCAAACATTTTCAATAAAAGGTAAAAGAAAACTTTATTTATTTGCATTTTATTATTTAAGAATGCATTTATATCTTCGTAAATGCTTTTGTGTTAAGGTGGTGTACTCGTAAAGCTAATGCTTTAATAAACAGCTCTATTTTTTCACAGAGTTTATATTTTTTTTTATTAGGCCCACTAAATTATTAACTTCATCTGCACTCTACATTTGCTGCTGGTTGCAGATAAAACAGTAAATAGCTTCCAAAATATTGTCACTAATATAGATTAGTGACAATATTTTGGAAATATTTTGTGTTTTGAACATGCGAGTACATTCTAAAGCTATTTTTAATATAAAATCAGCGCAAATGTAAGAAAGTGATAACTTTCGTGACAATCATAAAGCTTTATTAACGTTTAAATATTAATATGTTCTCAAAAAGCCTTTATTTATAAGTTTAAATAGAAGTATATATTTACTTAATGCAAATGACGACATTTAATTTGCCCAGAGCGCGCGCCCGAGCGATATTACTATTCCATGCTCTGTGTTATTTACTTTTCCACTCACCTGTCTATCATACTTCATTATTCTAAGCAAATGTATACCATGGACAATTGAGGCCTGGTGGAACTTCCTGGTCACCCCGAGGTACTTTTCCAACTCCTTCTTACTGATAGTATCCAACATCCGAGCGTCTACTAGGTTAACTAGAAACGATTCAGTGTACTGTTGAAAAAATAATAATATGTAAAATTACTTATACTTATATGGTTTCTTTATGGCAGGGTGTATACCAAACTCCGCAGCTGACTCTACTTTCGTATTTGTAGACAAGTAAAATTGTAACAGATCAAATTACAAATGTTTAACAGCTCTACTCAACTTAAGAGCTTAAGTTCTTATGAGGTACATAGCGCTTACACAATTGTGGTTGTTGTAAACACTACAAAACAAGAGCGCAGCGCTTATCATAAATTGTTATATTTGCTATGACAATGATAACTGAATCATTATTAAGACAAGATACAAAATATTTTATTAAATGATTTTTATACCAATTTTTTGTAAGAAGTAACTCACCTGCGCCAGCCCTAAGTCCGGCAACCACTCCGCGGCGACCCACGAATGGCTCAGCTGCCCGATGCTAGGGTTCCTGACTAGGTCCGGCCGCCGTCTCTCCTCTATCGCTAGCCTCAACTTCTTCCTGTGCATCGGCTGGGTGATCCCCAGTCCAACCTCCAGGTCCGCGTCCGTGAGCTCGAGCAGAACCTGCCCATTCAAAGCACGGATCTAGAACCAATGAGAACACAATATTTGACGCTACATCGCGTCAACTTTACTACTAGAGGATAAGACAGGCTTTGATGAATAAAATATAAAATATCTACTCTTATTTATATAAGTAATTAAGTACATATAACTTTTTGCAAATTAAACACAAATTACTGTTTGCTCTGAAGCTTTTCTCAAAAATAATAAACTCCAAGCCTAACATTTATCAATTCTCAAAACAAATATTCAGGATATAGGTAAGTTGCAATTAACTCATACAAATTATTGTAACCCTGTGCTTGAAACTTTATATTTATTATAATTTCGCGTTAAATCTAGCAATGTAATAATTATACCAATTCAAGTTAAACGGATCCAACATTAAACTTTTACCCAAACTGCACGTGTCCTATAATTACTATTTGATAATTTATACAGTTGTTTGTAACAAAACCAATTCAACTGTAGTCATTAAAAGTAACAATAGTTAACATTATTCACATTGTTAAACGTTGCGGGAGTAATCAATAAATGAATGCGCGTTGTTGCCAACATAATCACGCGAAATCATCAAATTATCCAAACCAATGAAGTCAAACGAGTACTAACTAATTAAAATTTTACTAATAACACAATTTTGGCAGTGAAATGCTCGTGACAGATAAATTCCACGTTTTCAAGTAGCAATAAATCGGAGGTCAATGTGTTTTGAATATTACCTACAAAACAATGATTTAATCATCAGGGACTTTGTATTGGGACTTAATTTCCATACAAATCTAATAAAGCCAACGAATTTCGTGTTTTTAATGGTTGTGGGACAATTATTTTTTTCGCAATTCGTTACGTTTGGAAAGATAAGCTACATTGTTTAGCTGTGAATTACGAGGTTGAAAAATGAAAATGTCGATTTTCTTTGTTGTTTTGTTATGAAACAAAAAGGGTATTAACTTTGAGTTGGACGAAATTTATGTTTTCAAACCATTTGCAAAAATAAAAAAAGCATTAAATATTTTACAGGTTATGAGAGGAATACAGAGTCCACAAATAAACCACATTTGAATATGTAGGTACTCAATTTTTCACAGCTGTGCCAACAACATTGTACAAAGCTGGTCATCATAGTTGTGTGATAAAAAAAACAATTACCTTCCCGCTTTTGACATTATCAGCTACGGCACAGCAATATTGGGGCATGCCAAGTGCCAGTTCCATCCACGCCAAGATAGCCGGCGTCCGCCACCGTGCTAAAGGCAGTGATGCTGCTTCTCTCAGCGCCGCCTCGCTGCCTAGAGGTGACCATGCGCGGCTAGTGCTACCAGTTCCAGCATAAACTGGCTCTGTGAAAGAATGACGAATACCTTAAAATGTATCAGACAGGACAATCTGATGGTCTAGCGATCTATAGTTGGCTGTTGGAAAACGCTGAATTCAGTCCGTTTCCAGCAGCTTGATGTAGAAATCTGTGAGGTAGATTCACACACAAAAAGACACTGAATTTGGTTGCTTTGAACTGGTTTTTATGAAAATCTGTGTGAAGCCTATGTCTAGATAAAGTTAATTTTAAAAGACTTCTTGTATGAATCGCAAAATCTTGAAATGGTCAATTTACTAGGTCGAAAGCATACCATGATAATTAGAGTACTTATACAATCCCACCAAAAACATAAATGTAAAAAACGAGAGCCAAGTTCAATACAAAAATTATGCTTGGCGGTGAGCTTCGCCGCAAAAAGAATGGCGATCTAAATGAGTGCCAAGTTCTATGCAAAATCGAAATATGTTTTTATAGGAACAAAATAACATTATGAACAAGTATTAAACTCTATTTCTTTATTCTTATTAGATACCTATAACAATTGCTGTTATTTAAAAATGTGATTCTTGAAGTAGGTTAGATTTGACTTGGCCAGTTTTTAACACAATTAAAATGTTGAATAACTTTATAAAATGACTTATGTAATGAAAACTGGCCAAGTCAAATCTGACCTACTTCAAGATCTCACATTTTTAAATAACAGCAATTGTTATAGGTATCTAATAAAGCAAAGAAATAGAGTTTAATACTTGTTCATAATGTTATTTTGTTCCTATAAAAACATATTTCGATTTTGCATAGAACTTGGCACTCATTTAGATCGCCATTCTTTTTGCGGCGAAGCTCACCGCCAAGCATAATTTTTGTATTGAACTTGGCTCTCGTTTTTTATGTTTTTGGTGGGATATCATTACTTTTTGTAAAGAATATAACTCATTCAAAATGTCTAGCCCTACAGGAACACAAACGTCATAATGACCTGAAGAAAGACTGCCTGAAAAGAGCAAGCGCTTTGTAGGATGACCCACTTCACCGAATGAACCACGTAAAACGCCATCCTGATAAACTTCAATTTTAATAGGATATAAAACTCCTGCGGCCATTAATTCAGAAACCGCTCCATAAGTGGTCGATTGAAGCATGCTTGCTCTATATTCTTCCCCGCCGATCCGAAAGGATCGCCGCTTTCCGAGCAAGTGTAGACACCTAAATCTTCCCAGTTCAGACATACATATTCGACTATAGTCGCTCGCAACCTATTGGCTTGTTGTGTATCAGTCGAATCGAACAAAGAAAATCCAAGCGAATGGAATAAGCAGCTCCCATCAGGAGGCATTGGAATAATGCGGTGTAACACAAGTGTATCATCCACCATTAACTCTATGGTACAACTCATTGTGCGACAGTTAAAGTACCTAGCTATTAAAATACAGAAATACCTATTTATTTAAAAAGAAAAAATAAATTTAACTGTCAAGAAAACTTACTACTAGTTTTAAAGTGTTTTTTTTAAAGAAAGGAATACTATTCTATACTAGTTTAATATTCTTGTGTCTTCCTATTTCAATTACACGTGAATCTTACTCCTACGGTCCTACCTAATAAACAAATGACAAATTAACCTAAAAGAGCTACAAACAAATGAGGTTTTGAAAGAAACGATTTACGTAATATTAAATAACTCACAAATGCCGTTAAAGTACAATACTAAAAAGGAATAATTTATATCTGGACTATTCCAGCTATAACTCAAATAAATTTAGTCGAACGACGCAGCATTAAACGCAATCTAATAGGTGGGTTTCCGCTAAACAACCGGGCATAACGAGGACGCTGGCGCGAATGAGCGCCGCTAAGAGCATACTTTGGTTCGTTCGCATTTTAAGTCGTATAGCGCTGTGAGCCGCGCACAAGTGCAAGGCGCGAGCGAGTTCAAGCAGCATTCTTAGACTAGTCAATACATACATATATCGGTACCAATAAGACTTCGCTATTGCCTTGACCTTGGTATACATACACATTGAAGTTTCTTTTAGAGTACAAAGAGTTCGAACTAACAAATTTATACCTTAAAATATTATTTCTTATTTTCAAAAGAAATCAGAGAAACGAACCTTGGGCACTGATCTTTGTTAATTTAGTGAGCCGTGGACTATAAGATAACTACTATGCAGGTATAAACCAACCGACCCGCTAAATAAAAAAAAAAGTAAATCGCTACCGCTTATAATTTTGTACCATAAGTCAGAGCGTGACGCTGATTGGCTGGTGTGCTGCCGCGCGCCGCTGACTACACACCGTTGTTGGCCGGTTGTTTAGCGCGTAGGTATTACAAGTTTTTTGTATGGGGACACCACTTATTTTTTGACTTTTTTTTATTTTTTGATTTTTTCCTACGCTTACACACAATTTCCGAGCTGGATTCCAAATTTCATCCTTCTAGGTCATCTGGAAGTAGGTTAGGTTTAGGTACTATAAGTCAGTCAGTCAGTGCTAAAATTTACAACGTTTTGTCCTTCATATCTTTATAACCGTTTGAGCTAGCTTCATGAAATTTGGGCTTCTACATGTCCTGATGGATCTTATTAAACACACGTAGTTTTATGTGTTTACATTAAAGAGGTTTCGAGTTATAGAAGGGTCAAAAGTGGCACCAAGTGGTTCGTGTAATATTACACTCGGCGCTGGCTAGCCAGTTCCTTTGCTTGAACTTGGCTTGACACGCTGCCGCGTGTCTAGATATACATCGAAAAGTGATTACATGGCAGTTATGAAATGATATGAGACGTTTGTATTAAATTTATCACAAATTCCAAAATGTTATCATGACACAATATTTTATAACGTTTTTAGTTAAATAATAGAAGAATAGGAAAAGGATTTACGTGGATTTTGCAATTTGTTCGTGATACGTTGTCGCTACTGGCGATAGCCAATAAAAAGCACGGCTGCTCTCAGCAATACATTAAAGTTACAAAAAAAAAAATATTACTATAATAAAAAGGTCCAAAAAGAAAAGAGGCTATATTCATTATATTACCACTTTCATGTCCACTGGCGGCCGCACTACCAGATTTGGTACGGTGCCTGCTCCTCGCAAACACCCGAGATATGGAGCCCCAAGCCGAGCCGCGGCCGCGTGCCCCTTTACTTGTCCCGCGGGGCCGTAGCCCTACGAGTGCCGCTTCACATTCTCCTGGACTTGACAGCTGCTCTACTGACCTTTATAAGAAATTTAATCATTGAAAACATCGAGAATTATATCATTTGCTCAAAATGGTTTCACGAAAAATATACAGAAAGGCTTGTTTATCTTCTAAAATCGCGTCGTGATTTAAAACCGCTGATTTTTCATTATATGACAAATGATAAACGAAGATTGGTGATGATGATTAGCATAGTTATTAAAGTTAATAATAAAAGCAAAATGTAAAAAAAATTGGTTATTAAATATTTAAGAAAAGATTTACCGTAAATAGAAAAAAATAAAAACGTTTACACTCCACAGAGGAGGATGTTTGTTTGTCTGTAATAACTTTATTGTAAAAAAGGATATCTTTACATAGTGTGAAGAAACAGAACATACAATGTCGGACTTATCCTATGTGTTAGGGATCTCTTCCAGTCTTCGAGCAACTCGGCGTTTCAGTAGTAGACTCTAAACTAAAACTTCATATAAATAAAAGTATGGTTGCAGAAAGAGTTGCAGCTGTTTATTTACAGTAATCAAAGATCGTATCTTTCTGAAAAATACCCTAAAAAAGAATGGAAAGAGAGAATTCAATCAAACCTCGATAGTGATCCAGCGTCGATGGAACGCGTGAATGGAGAGCCGCTATTGTGTGGCGACAATGTAGGGCTGCAGTCCCGGGCCGTGCTCACTACAACAAGGAGTAAGGGTACATTAAAAAAACAAACAAAAACTCCTTACACATTTTTCAATAATATGGTACTAATATAATAAAGCTGAAGTTTTTGTTTAGAAGCCTTTAACTCTGGAACGAGACGGTTGATTTCATAATATAGGTAACATCGATATTCAAAAACATATTTTGAATTTGCAGCCTTACTGTTTTTAAATTGAGTACTTATTAAGTTTATTACTTTATTTAGTAAAGATAATTGTAAGCCAGTAAATTTAGTTTGAGCAAGATCTATTGAATTTAAGCTAGTAAAAATCTTTATTCTCTAAAATACGAATAAAATACCTGTACACCATTTTTTTTTCAATCAATCAGACAGTTAAATTTCTTCTTCCCTTTTGAGAAAAATATCCGTAGATACTTATTTGATATACTTTGCACGAGAGAAATGGAAAATGCTGACATTTACATGGTTATATTTTCTTCACGTCCGTACGTCAATTTTCAATAAAATACATGTTGAGTAGTTACTGGAATGTCTCTCAAGAAAAGTAAAATTACTTACTTATATACAGAGATTCCGCCATGAGGAAAATTTAAGCGTATTTTTTCCGCTTTGAAGATGGCGGCATTGTGTAGTCTAATAATTAAATAGATAAAATTTTTGAAGAACAAAATGTTTCTGAAAAATAGCTTTGTCGTCGTTTATTCGGAACAGTCCAAATAATTTCCTTTTATGTTTATTTGAGAGCAAATAAAGTGGATTTGTTTGACGAGTCAGTCGAAATTCGGAAACAACAGAGTTTTAGTATCAGTTCTGAATTCGTTTAAAGCTCTACCGTTTTCCAATTTATTTTTTTGTAAACAGCGTCGTAATCCAGTTATTGAGTTTTACAACCGTTATTTTGTTTCTGGGTAAATTATGAGTGCTTTATACAGAAATGTTATTATTACTGTATGTTAGTGTTGCATTGTGATTGTGTTCAGTATTGTTATCGCATCCGTGCGGACATTATTACGTGTCATTAACATGACAATCAGTTAATTATATAGTGCCGTTGCGTTTCAGGTTGCAAATTTATTAATATGATGGATATGCCACTAAAAGGTTGTGTTAATTAGGGCTATCCATGACTTAAAGACTTGAGGGTTTATTGGGAATTGAGATGAGGACATTTCACTTTTTTGACGTTTGACGAATCACGCAAATAGAAGACTTGGCAGTGATTTACAAACTAATGGGTCGCTTGATCATTAGTCAATGACCGATTACTTTCACTCGATAAATTAATTGCACTTCCATGCTGGTCTAGGGTAAATTTACACATAAAAGATGAGTTGATTAACACTGATGCTCTACTTTTCCGTAATATGTAAAGAAAAGATTATGCTTAATGTTTTATTGCTTTTCCTTATGGTGTCGATTTGCACAAAAGTTATATTTTTTCCCTCCAGAAAGTTTTCTAGATGACTTACATAATTAAGTCATCATTCGTTTCCCGCAGATTTAGGCTGGGACCAAAGATTTCCATTTGCTGACATCAGGATGTTGCATAATATGTATGCTGAAATTGTACATCTATCAATAATATTTTATGTAAGAACTCACACTGATAAATGTGGTGTGCAGATGAAACCAGAGACACAGCATCGGTATCGTAGGCGTCCAGTGTTGGTGGGGCACCTTCAGCTGTAGAGTCTGATAAGTTTCCACCACAAACCGAAGTGGCGCCACCATCGCTGCTCCCTGTTACTGACACAATATCAACAATTAGTGGTGCACAAGAAACTACTGAGGTATCCATTGTTCTACCTATTTCTTTATCCTACCAGATTGTATTTATGATCGAAAGGTTAGTGTCACTTTATAAAATATCTTCAAATTCATGACGAATTCACCACTTACTGAACATAGATGGTTTGGTTTGTCGTTGGCATAAAAAACGTCAAAGCAACTCAAAGATAAAAATCGTATTTTGAAGTTTGAGGATATCAGTCTTAATTTTTTTAAAGATTGAATGATTAAAGCGCCAATTAGCAACTCAACGATAAGTAGCGTGACTTGAAACTAATTAACTACTTAGCGCCAGATATTCTCAAATATAAAAATAGCTACGTACTCTATCGAAAACCCGTTAGATTTTTTCTTATCTTTACTTAAATAGATTATTGAAAATTATTATTTAAGCTTATTTTCAATCCATATCAAATAATTTTTTTTTAAGTGTTATTTACAGAGTAGTATACAAGAAAGTGTCACTATTAGGTATAAACAAAATTGTCATACAATTAAAGCTAATAGTGTTGAAACTCATATTAAAGCACGTACAATATTGACAATACAATGAAACAGGAACTTCATCCAAGATTTCAATATCAATACTACAGCTATGTTTAATTCAAGAAGCATTCTCTACTAGGAGTATCTACTATGCTGGAAGTAGTTCCGGTTGCTACCTCTAACACCTGAGTCAGCGCTGCAGCTGCCCCTGTCTCCGATAAGGCCTGAAGGACCCCCCAGCATCATGGGGGGCCCCATGCCGAGTGAGGCTACACTTTCGCCTTCTGATAGGCACCCTGCTGCTTGGAGTTGTCTGCGAGCCTGTCAGCAGAAATAATGTAAGGTGAAACATTATAGGACCGGGGAATTTAGGTGTCAGGTAATGGACAAACTTGCAGACTTACACTGGAACTTTGGTTTTTGTTATACATTTTTGTTTATGACAATATGTCTATAACCTACTAACCTGCTAATGCTAATTTAAACAAAATAAACATGTAAGCTAGTTGAAAAAGAATACCTACTACATGGTATTTAGATCAATGATCTAAACCATGATAATAACATAAGAATATAAACAGTGCTTTTGTCCAAAATACTATTCAGTTAATACAATACACCCACAGACATCGGCCTGTAACAATTTGATTATAAGTAGAAATTGATAAAATTCTTAACACAATAAGCTAAATACGAATAAATCCCCGTCAATGTGAAAATATGAACACAGCTCATTTTCAGGACAGTTACCTCATACCTCAATAAATTGAGTTTGGGAGGATTACATTATTAGGGTCGAATTTGCCGTTTCCGATCGGGCCAGCATGTTATAATAACACAAATGTTGGGTATCATCGGAAATTTACATCATTAAATTATTAATAGATTATTGTCAAAAACTATTTATTTGAAAGCAGCAGAGTGCAGACGTAATAATCAAAATCGTTTTATTTAGTACTTAATCATAAGAAACTTCATGCTCTACCCTTGTTTGATCACAAGAATTACCTATATCCATATCCATACTAATATTATAAATGCGAAAGTCTGTCTGTCTGTCTGTCTGTCTGTCTGTCTGTCTGTCTGTCTGTCTGTCTGTCTGTCTGTCACCTCTTCACGGCTAAACTGCTGGACCGATTGTGATGAAATTTGGTAGGGATGTAGTTAACGACCTGAGGTCAAACATAGGCTACTTTTGGGCGCGATATAACCGAGTCCCACGCGGGGCGAAGCCGCGGGGAACAGCTAGTCTATTAATATATCTTAATCTTAATTTCTTCAATTGACAGTTCCTTATTCATCCATCTTTATCCATATCATATTCCAATGTTGTAGATGTTTACATGAAAACTAATTATGCCAATAGACATAAAAATGCGATTAAATAAAGGGACCGGTAAAGTGTTTTAAAAACGTGCCCTGTCCTGTGCGCCTTTGTACACATTTAAATGGTTGCAGTTTGAATTTATATCCACATATGTAAATTTTATAGTGTATATCCATATATATGTGTAAATCTGCTTTCGTACCGCTTCAGTGCCTATTCATCATAATTTCATAATATTAGTAGAATAAGATTAATAACAACAATAAGTTTTCATCTAATAGTGATACGTCAACGCCAGACATGTAACTAAATAAACGAGATAATTCGCCGACTTATCCGTATAGAAAACAGATCAAATATGGTAATCTTTAGAATAGCCGACCGAAATCAAGTTCATTTGGGCAAAGTTACGATAGATCGAAGCTGGGTTGCGTTTAATTTTCCTCGCAATTTGGTTCCGAAGGAGCGATTTGAAATGGTAATTAACACCGCGTGCTGTTGATGGATGGGTACGATCATAAATACTTAACTATTACAGAAAGGTCACTTCATAGGTACTACATGTGTAGTATATTCGAGCGACGAAAATTAAGTAAAAGCATGCATTCCAAAAAGAGCGTGTCTTTCGGATTGGCTTTTATCAGGAGAAAAAACCTCAAGGGAAAATTCTTTTGATTATTTTAATGATGTGGCAAAACAATCGTACATTAACTTCTAAAGTTGTTACATCTGAAAAGGTTAGGATAAGATTGAGACATATAGATACTAATATTTTTTTTTTTAAATGTGAATACTACGTAAAACTATAATACTTATTTATATTTCATTATGATCACTTAAAGCAAGACTCGAAAAAGGGGCATCTAATATTTATTTGAATAGTTAATTCTGCTTGTGCTTTATTATTGTGTATAATTATAGTCTTATTGCATAAATGAGTTATCCTTCTACAAACATATTATTTTGTCTTAACTACGCCATATAGGATGGCATATTCATCACTTAATGGCGATTCACATTTGTTTAAATAATTTTCAACTACACTCTACCATGTAGTCTACTTAGAGTAGAGTAGAACTGGAATGTAAGTTGAACTGTAGACCAGGACACCAATTTAATCGTGGTGGTAAAAGTATTAAAAAAAAGTCTACCTAGAGTTGAAAGGCTATGTATTATATTATCTTAGGATCAATGAATTTAATTTGTTGATATAAATAGCTTTTATATAAAAGTACAATTAAAAGTTAGGTTATTACGAACTTCTATTATTAATGCTTCACCTATTTTAATGCGGGTACTTATAATGGAGCATTATGTATAATTCGATATATTAATAATACATATAATATGTCAATGGGCATTATGTTAATAACTGTTCCGAATTATTAACAATTGGTCATCAACATCGTAGTCTGTGAATTAATTACTTCCATTTCCAAACACTCACTTGAAATTTTGTGCATTAAAATACACACTGTAATTAACTAGATACTATTATAAAATGGAATGAATACAACAGTGACATTTAAAAGAGAATTGTAATATAGAAAATTTAGCTTTTACCTTTTACATGGAATATCACTAGTACGAGGGGTATGCCAAAAGTAATTAGATTATCTTTACTCAATAACTTGATACTGGCAAGTTATACACCATCATATACACTTACTATCTAGTGTTAAATTTAAATATGGAACATATTTGAATTCAAATATTTTTTCATTTAAATGATTATTTTTTGTGAGAATCTGGCGGAAATTTGCTTGCAACAATGGAACTCAGTCGACGTGATTTTCGCGCTATGATTTATTATGATTTCAAAAAAGGTTTAAAACCCCAAGAATGTTTTGAACTTTTGGTTTCTACTTTTGGGGAGTCTGCTTGTTCGCGAGCAACAGTTTTTAATTGGTTTGGTGAATTTAAGAGAGGACGGGGAAGCTTTGAAGATGAAGTGAGGACAGGTAGGCCGCCAACCGCAGTCACCCGAGAAAATGTCCAAGCAGTTGAAAAACTGGTCCGCGAAAACCGACAAATTACATATGTAGAGCTTGAGCGAGAGCTGGGCATTGGATCAACAGCAATGCAAACCATTGTTCACGATCACCTTTCTCTCCGTAAGCATTGTTCAAGATAGGTGCCGCACAAACTGACCGATGAGCAGAAAGACCGCCGTGTAGATTGGTGCCGATATATGATAGAGAAATTCAACGGAGGTGAGAAAAAAAAACGTATATGATATACTTACCGGTGACGAAACATGGCTGTATAACTACGACCCCGAAACAAAACGACAATCGATTGTATGGTGCTTTGATGATGAACCAACACCAACAAAATGTCGTCATGCGCGCAGCACGCAGAAACAAATGGTTGCCTCGTTTTTTTGTAAGACCGGTCATATCGCTACTGTGGTATTAGAAGATCAAAAAACAGTTAATTCTGAGTGGTATGTGTCAGGTTGTGTCCCAGCGGTATTATCAGCTTGGTGTGACAAGCGACAAAAGTCAGGAATCCGGCACATTCTCTGGCACCACGACAACGCGTCGCCGCACACGTCGGCCAGAACGATTGATTTTTTTAATTCAAAAAATGTATCTATTCTACCTCACCCACCATACTCCCCTGACTTAGCACCTTGCGATTTTTATTTGTTCCCTCAAATTAAAGAAAAATTGAAAGGTAAGAGATTTGAGAGCAAGGAAGATGCACTAGCTGCCTACAATTTCGAAATTTCCGAGGTATCTCGAAAAGATTGGTCAGAGGTGTTTTCCAAGTGGTTTAAACTACTTTGAAAAGATAGATATTAGTATTAAAAAATAAATATTATAATTTCCGAATAACATTTTATTTCCTTCATATACATATACAAATGAATGAATGAAACTTATTTATCCAAGAAACTTAGTTTCATAAATGCATAAATATTTCTTAAATATTTGTATTGCCAGCATACGGTATTTAAAATTAATGCCAACGTAAGTTTCGATATAACAAAGTTATATTTTCTACTACCAAATTATCCGACGAATATCAATCAATAGCAATTAGGTAATTTTTATTATATTTGAAATATCAGTGGGTGATTGATGTTGTTACTTTGTAATTTTTCGAACAAAAATACCACAAATAAAATGATGAATCGTTCTCCAGAGAATAGAACGCAGCGATGTTTGTCTAATCTTTATTTTAAGATTACCATTTATACCTCTATCTTTGTAGAATGAATAACCAAAGACCTCTATATAGCTGTAATTCTTTATAAGATCCTACAAAGTTATCTTGTATAATCTTAAGACTTCTTATCTGTTCCCTAAGCGTGCCTGAACTTGAAGCGTGTCTCGTGCACTGAGCGCTGCCACAAGCTAACCTAATGCCGCTAACCTAACCTCATCTAACAGAACTTCAGCAGCACCATCTAAAGCGTGGCGTTAAAGGTTAAAGGAGAGGCAAGCTTACCTCAAACAATTGTTCCCTAGCGTGTCTCAACTGAGTATCTCGTGCACTGAGCGCGGCTGCGAGTTGCAACGAGCGCTCAGCTTCGTCCCGAGCGTGACGTAAGAGAGCCGCTCGCTCTCTTTCTCGCTCCGCTCGCTCGGCGCCCAAAGCTGATGAAGCCCCACCTCTTGATCTCATCTGTGTAGAAATGGAATTTAATAAAATTGATGTACACAAATGAATAAATGTGTAACATTATGTGCATCGTTTATGAAGTATGATGGTTAAAATACGTTATTTGATAAGATATTTGTTACGCTTGTCAACTCATCATTGTGTGCTATACTCATAATTCTTATAAATTACTATTTAGAGATTTTGTACCACTAATAATTTTCTGTTTTCAATGCTGTACTAGATACTATTATATATTCTGTAGTACTAGTCTAGTAATGGGAATGGAATCTCGCTACCATTAACTCTACGCAACTACTACATAGTATAAACCATCTGCCAAACCCAGTCACATTTTCAAAAATGTGACTTGTCTTTCTCTCAAGTGTACACGAATTTATATTTATGAATCAAATATATTTTCTTTCTAATTTTTGAAAACAAATGTTTATCATTAGGTTCATAAAATCCAGACACAATAGAAAACAGGAAATATAATTAGTTATTTGGGATTATTTAACTGAAAACTATTATACTACTTAAGTCAAAAATAAACATAAAAATGATACTTAATTCAGTGAAAGATAAATGAAGTGCAGTTCGTAATACATTTAAAACCTGTTCATAGTTCCGTATAAAGTCTCGCAGCTCCTTTTCCTTATCTTCCAGTGTAGCGTACAGTTGTTTCATTTGATTGAGCAAATCGAATTTCTCAGCTTTCAGCCTTTTCTTGTCTGCTTTTAGAGCTGCAACAAAATTGTTAACGTAAAAAGAAGTTCGAAATATTTCAATTAAAATAAAATAATAATCTTGCCAACTCTATTTATTTCGCATTTTCCTAATGATTACTATTAGTACTTAATTATTTAGCTACTTGTTACGATACCTATGTTACATTAAACTTTTTGTATGATTAATTTTATTTATTATCAGTACTTTATATTATCAACAAATACGAGAGGTACATACTACAAAACATTTTATGTAATAATTGGACCGGCCAGGGGATTGCCCTGGCCGGTCTGGAAATCCTTGAATAGACTGAGAACCCAGATCGGCCGCTGCAAAGGTGACATGGTGGATTGGGGTTTTGCACGTAACCCTACTGACACCCGTTGCCTATGTGGTTATCCTCTGCAGACTATGGAGCATTTGTTGCAGTGTCCGTCGTGCCCTCACAGGTGTACCGTCGAGGACCTTGTGCAGGGCACGGATAGTGCAATTAGTGGCGGAGTTTTGGTTCGTAACATATAAATCCATCGGACATCGACACGATGAAAAAGAAGAAGAATAGTTGGAAAAAAACTGACATCTTTCTATTTACTCTGAAATACGTAAAGGATCCCTTAAAAGGATTTTGATGTGGTTTCTATATAGCACAATTTATATAAAACTTTATGAGGTTAGTCAAATCGATTGGTTGGGAGTGAATTTATTAACACATTTGAAATAACTTGTAAGCTGAATAAAAATAAATTTGCCCGTCATACAATCCTCTTCGATCCTTCTAAAGAGAAAATATTTTTCGAATTCTATTGTACGAGCGCAAATGTTAGAAGAATCCAAGTGTTATCAAAAATAGGTTTGCTCCAAAGACTCTTGTGATCATCTGGTTTCGAATCGTGTATTTGAAAAGAATATTGTAAACATGCATGCATTGAATCTCTTGTGATTTTAATGTTTTCTTTGTTGCAACTCTATGTGCAGGTGCTCTATGTTCAGGAAACTCCCTGAAACATGCATTGCATGTGCATTCAGAGGAACTATAGCTCAATTTTCGTGTCTATTGGAAAGCTAAGTTAAGTCTCTCGAAATCACTTTGATAAAAAGTTTGAAATATAAACGAGATAATGAAAAAAACGTTAAACAGTATTGGTCTTATAAGTATACTAGCGACCCGCCCCGGCTTCGCATGGGCATATAAACCTTCCTCTTAAATCACTCTATCTATTAAAAAAACCGCATCAAAATCCGTTGCATAGTTTTAAAGATTTTAGCGTACATACATAGGGATATAGGGATAGAGAAAGCGACTTTGTTTTATACTATGTAGTGATAAATCATTGTTGCGATGGGAAAAAAAGATATAGATCTAGCATGATAATATAAAGTAGGTTCATATTAGTTACATCAACTTCGCGTTTCGTCAGGGTAATGATGTTACTCAGTGTCAGCCGAAGTTACAGCGCGCCCTTAGAGTACGTGACCAGTTTGGCAAGTAGACACGGTCGGGAAGCAGGTATTTGAAATATTATGACTATAGTTTATCAAAATGTCGGCTTACTACTTTTTGCCCGTATGTAGAGCCGCACTCAACAAATTGTCTACGCTTATGAAGTCGAAAGATTGTTGTGAAACTAGCAATAGTTTATTGGTTCATAGTAACATGATTTTTGATGTTTGTTAGGTGCTGTCAGTGAAATGTTTAAATAATTAAAAAATTACAATAGATTTCTGAATAATATAAAATCTAATTAGCTAATTTTATATTTAAAGATGATGATTTGATACCATGACATAAAACATAGTAGTTAAACCTATGTCAAACTTTCCAAAAAACAGTGCATGTTTTTCTTACCAAAACACGAACAAAGTATTGCAGCATTTGTAAATTTGCAAAACATCAAAAAATAGTCGCTAATGAAATCTCGTAGAAAATAGGAAAGAGGTAGGTTCTGTTATCTGACGCATCATAGATTGACTGATTAGTAAAAATAAACTCACAATTTACAGCTTCTCTTGCCAGTAACAATTCTTTTTCTAATTGCTGCGGATCAAGCGGTGAAGCATCTTGGCCACCTTCTCCTTTCGCCTTTTCTATCAGAGCCGTGCCTGCTTCGCCTCTCTCTGCGGCAGCTACGAGTAGACGCCGTACTCTCGTCAATTCCGCCTGTGGTAAGGAGGAAACTGGTTTATTCGTTCAAAACAAGCCTGTCCAAAAAGGCCTGTCTCTGGGACCTAGGCTAATTTAGGCTATATGTAATATATATAAGTGTTAATTCATTTGAGTATAAAGAGAAACATTCAGATGGACATACAAATTTTGTGTAAATGAAGAGAAGCAGTGGGCAAAAACGAAAGATAGACTGATAAGAAATGTTTTAAGTACGTACAAGCACACGTCATACAAACGGTAGATAGGAATAATTCATATCTCATACAGATGGTTGCACATATCATACGTCACCTGCAATCGTTCATTTTCTAGCCTCAGTCTCCGAGCCAGTTGCGCTGCGGTGAGCATCCCGGGAGACGCCAGGACCTCTTCTTGCCGCGAGCGGTCTGACCGCCCGCCCGGTGATGCCGCTTCTGTTGTTACAAAACATTTTTAAGAAAACAGTTTCTTACTAATTGTTATCATGTTAAAATTCTTGCGTTAATGTTCAATATACATATTGCTGTCAACGCTGTTAACACAAGTAGATATTAAAATTGCCATTAATAAAAACATTGGTTTTATTCTGCAACCAAAATAACGTAAGTATATAAGTAATATAATAGTAAATCCAGAAACCACATAACTTTGCCATGCAATATCTTAGAATTTTTATGAATTTTTATTATTATTTTTATGATTTTTATAACGAGGTTACATTTTAATCTTATTTTATAATTCATGTCCATTCATTTGAGCATAAGAATCATAAAGACAAAACTTCAAACCAGAACAAAGTCGTAAATTAAATCATTATCATTAATGTAAATTACATTCAAATAATTTACAAAATAAAGCATTCAATCACAATAAAGAAAAATTAAGTTTCTCCGCTAATTATTTGATCTGTAAATCCTTTAGGCACATCTCTTTTTTCTTGAATAACATTCAAAGCCAATGTTATTATTATCCGGCGTCATATTAAAATTTCAATAAACTGACTCACAGTAATATAATGGCATTGGTTATTGGATAAACATAGTACAATGGCAAAGTTGCTCCAGTCACGAAAGCCCGGTCCAGACAAATCGATTGTCCGTGAGTAACACGCATAGGTACAACCGGCACCAGGTGGCCACGACGCCTACTACGTTATACTCGTACACTAGCTTTTCGTCAGGGCTTCTACCTCATAGAATTTTAAGAAAATATGCTGTGGGAATTTCGTATGCACATTTCACCTTCCAAATCAGTACAAGTCTTTGTCAACCCTCAATAAAATGTCTGGACCCTATCACCATAGATTACAAAATAGCTATACTATTTAAATACTATTTATTGCTAATCTTCCAATGTCTGTCAGTTCTGTGAGAGGAGATGTATGGTTTGAACACTCGTAGGTAGACTAAAAAATAAATAACTAGTACAGCCCTGACCTGAGCTGATCTATAAATGAACAAATTGATGGAAAACAAAAGAAACAAGGATAAACAAATAACCAATATCTGAGAGATTATGTACAGAGATATATTAGCGCAAACCTTGTGAAATGTAGCAATCTTCTATCGTAGGAATTCCTTTGGGAAATAAAGACATTGCATAGATGGAATGGACTTACGATGGCTAGTAGGTAATGTAAGTATTTCTATATCTGGTGATTTCGAATCTTAATCAATTTACATATATCCTGTAAATCATATTACAAATATTCTGCTGATAAAATGTTACTATATTTTATTTATACTTGAATGTATCATCACAACAACACACAATTTTAAGTTTATCTGTAATGTTATGTTTCGTTGAGTATATTTTTTTCAGTATACTCAAGTCTCGATAATTACAAAATAATAAATACCTCACTAGCATATTCAATATCAAAGCGAAGTTAAACCACGACAAAAGTTGAGAAACAAATTGCCACGTACTAATTAAAAGGTTGCGAATAATTAAATGACAAATTCCAACAGATGGCGGAAAGTTTCTTTCTTGGGAGTTGGTTGTGCAGTTAGTCGGCAAATGAGCTTATTCCCCAAGGCTGCTGCTCATTAGCACGGAGGATAGTCCGCAAAGGACTGAACCAACAATGTATGGATGTTTGTATCGTAACGTATAGAGCATGTCGCTTTCTTACTGTGTGTTATTTTCTCATGGCTGCTCTAAAAAGGCTTCGCTTGAACAATAACTCCGACGTATAAAGCGAGAACATCGCATGTTCCACATTTTCTATTGAGTTAGCAAGTCAAATTCTGCAAAATATAAAGTTGTTTCTTGCCAAGAAGTAAAGTGCAAGAATAATTTAATTTGTTTCAACTTCTTTACAGTTTCAGAGAACTCTGTAAATACAAACAGAAAGTAATATAGTTCTGTTTTAGTTTATATTAGTTGCTGGAAAATGTTAATTTTGAAACATATTTTATTTGTTGGAATATGGAACTTTTAAAATGGAAATATAAATGGAAGACATAACATATAACTGGACTCCTTAAAATTTGTAGCTAACAGCTAACAAAACAATTATTAGGAATCAGAAAGGTAATTTCCCCTTCTTTCTCTTGTATGCAGTTTCAAAAATTAACTTACTTATAGGATTGTTAGTATATTTTAAATTGAAATTTCTTGCCAAACCCCATGGTTCCAGTATATTTACTGATACCTTTATAAAACCTCGTATTAAAATGCAAAGATATTCTCAAATCCTATCAGTTGCTGCCGAGTTCAGTTCTCGTAAATATTATCACATTGGCAAAAGTATAGATTTCGCCTTTGGATTTCGCTTAGCCGTAAGTATATTAATTGATGATATGTTAAAAGCGCATATATTTATGCGAACGCCTCGAGTTTTAAACTATTGACTTTATACCTCTACAGTCACGCGTCTAATTCTCTATTAGGGGCGACTATGGCGTAAGAATTCCCAACTAAGTATAAAGTTCATCTGCAAAACAAACATGCCGTCTCGACTAGTTAGAAACTATTATCTCTTGGATTACAGTCTCTAAGATAAACGCCAACGCGCTGTTTATCTTTTGTCATGAACCTTTTAGTTACTTCCTTCTATTTTTGGATCAGTTCATTAAACGATTGCTTGGGGTAGATTAAACATTTTAATCAAGTGCGATAACAATTTCCAAGTAGCAGAATATCTGCTGTTATTCTTTTACAACTTTATTTATTTTATTTATTTATTTAAATTTTATTGTACAAAATACAGTTGTATAGCACAATAGGCTAACTTAATGCTAAAAGAATTATCTAACAGTCAACCTTTGGGTCAAGCAGAGATCGTAATGTGGGTTTAATATAATAGTAATATAAATTTACAAAAACTACTATATATATATATATGTATATATATATATATATATATATATATATATATATATATATATATATATATATATATATATATATATATATATATATATATATATATATATATATATATATATATATATATATATATATATATATACACATATATATATATACATACATATATATAATACCTAGATATATAAATACATAAATAACAATATGACAGAAAATAAAAGCAGCAACTCAAAATGTACCCGTAATAATTACCTTACTTTATGATTTTATTTGGTACAATATATTTTAAATATTTGAAACTATTGGTAATGGTGAAAGGATTATCAGATTGTGCTTGTACTTTTTTATTATGGGAAAAAGAGCAAATTTATATTTTTCAAACCAACTACATTATATTTATTACTTAAATATTCACAATGAAATACAAATATGATACAAAACTCTAGGAACTATATTATGTGCTGCTCTATGTATCTTCATAATTGCCAAATGAGTCCCTTACGACAGGGTCCGCTCTCCTAACTACTCGTTTCCATTTCACTCTACATAGACGACATCTCCGTTCAACCAACATCTACTCAAAAAAAATTAAGAAAATAACACTTCGGATAAAATAAAACTACGATACTCACCGCCATCGAGGGTCGCAGTAATATCCGCTCTTGGTTCCGGTCCATCACTACTCCTTCCCGGTGATGTGGCGTCTGGCAAAGGCACCTCTTCCTCAGAGCTGTCTGCAGGATCCAGGACATTTCTCTCACTGGTATGGCTGTTACCACCGGTACCTATTTCAGCGTATGTGCCGCTATCACTCCCATTTTGTGTTGACCATTTCACGGGAGATTCTAATTTTCCATTGGCTTGGTTTTCTTTATTGTCATCGTCTGTGGAAATAACTGAAAGTTATGGAATAATTTTATAGATATGTATTGTTTTCTTAAATTCCCTGATAAATTAAATTGAAAATTTGACCAACCAAAATAATTATTAAATAAACGTAGGTACATTCCAAGTTTAATCAAAGCTTGTAAAAAAACGTACCTAAGAATGGATTGTCTTTTCCGTTTCTTATAGAAAGCCTGGCTGTCCTATTTAGTGTTGCTTCTTTGTCGCCATTTAGAGATCCGTTTCGTTTGTCTAAAGTTCCTATTAAGAGTCGTCGTTCTGGAGGTATAGGTCTGGGGTCTAAGTCAGATCTCTCAAGAGCTGAGCTGGCTGGCGTGATGAGAGGGTCGGCTGGCTCGGGTTCATCGACCTCTACCCGAGCTCCAACCGACACTTGCTCATCAACCATTTTGCGGAGTTTCGCCTGAAATAAAAACTTTTTATACGATTACGTTGATAGTCAAGCATACGGCCTGCAATATATGGATGCGAGCACCGTGGGTTATTTACGCTCTAGTATAAAGTATACTACTGCTGAGTCTATTTAGTGTACTGCTAACTCGTGGTCTTGGATATTTCACCACAGTTTCCAGGGATTACATTGTCTCTCTCACCCTTCAAATCGATCAATCCTGTTGTTTCACGGTAGAAGTAGGTGAGAAATACCTACCAGATGACCTTTGTAGACCATCGCGCGTTTCTTGTCTTGTAGACGGGTCTACTAAACGATTACTTTATTATTAGGTTATCCCCTGCAGTTATAATTAAATAATTATAATGTAAATCATCTGTTATATATTTTAGGGTTGCTGATAGACTTGTGATGATAGTCGAAAAAGACAAAGTGACTTAAAAGTTGCCGAGAAACCTACAAACCTTGAGAGTTGAGGTTTGTTATTGTTTTAAACAAAGTTAGCAAATTTACTCTTACCCGTTATTAAATAAACGTACATATATATGATAAATAAAAACAATTTGGAAAATTATTGCGTAAAATATCCTGATAATACACACACACACACACACAAAAATTGTCGTAATTTAATGATGATGGTAACACTAAGATTGTCAAAATTTTTTGAACTGCTAGTAAAATCACGTGAAACCTAAATAAATATCAAGGAACTCTTAGCACAATGATTGTGTGTACTTAATAATTTGTAATCATAAACAACTTTTTAGATACCTACCTAATAGATATTTCTGTTTATTAAAGGTAGGTATGCAAGCAATAACACTTTAACCGTCAACGATGTCTTATCTCATCCTATTAATCTAAGCTCCCCTATTTCCCAAATTCACTACAGTTTGACGTAATAGCCAGTTTAATCGTAGCGTATTAGGCCAATTCCCAACTTTGTAATTAATGGATATAAGCGAATTCAGGTGACTATCGAGTTTATGACTTTAATCGGTATTGGATCAGTTGTTGACGTGAGTAGGTACGCCCCTTTACATATCACGTCAGGTTTCCTGAGTACCTCCCTTTTACATGTACTGAATGAAACGCGCGTGCCGTCATCAAATTCATATTGATTTGTGAGCTCGGATGCAAAAAGATATACTAAGTATAGTTAACTTTAGTGTTTGTATTGTCTATTCGTGTCTTTCCTCTAGACCTCCAGGCGAATAGGCCGATTGACGTTTAAATTTGAAATAGAATTGATGTGATACTTAGCTATATGACAGGTAGATAACAGTACAAGCTGTATGGTAAAACATTTTATAGAGACCCTTTACTCAGTTCTGTACAAGATTACTCTGTATTTCACATAACAGGGGCCCGATTCTCGCGCAATCGAAGTTCACTTTACCAATTTTCTCCATTTTTTTTTAATTTTTATCACGGTTTCTACTTTTTCAACAAATCACAATTGGAAAAGTTCAATCTAACGAATCGATCGATCGAAATTTTTAGATTGTGTAGAAGTGTCGAAATTTTAAGATACGGCTCGAAGGATGTTACAAGAGTGTATGTATACTATGTATCTATGGTGAGCTTGTTAGTCACTTTGAAAATTTGTATTATATTTGTCTTCCAGCTTGTAGCTTACAATATAACAAACTATTATTTTTGACCACAGATAGGCTTGTAAAATATTGAAATTTTCTGGACAGTTCTTAATTTATACTGACAATAAAATAGATGTTATTATTATTAAATATATATATATATATATAAAACAATGAGCATATAATTGCTTCACTGAATACGTACCTGGGCGTCGCCTAATATCCGGCGCACAAGCGCCATCAGGCCGCCGTGGCAGGTTCTGTCATGCTATCCCCCTCCCCCCCGCATGGTCGCCGTTTGACACCAGCCTCTCGTTACCGATACCACTCACAAATTTAGAATCGAAATGAAATAATTCCACTTCGTCTCCTACTTTTATCGGTGGCCAAGTGATGGATATTCGAAGTTTATCTGAAACAATAGAAATACGATATTAATTTTAGGAATTACGCTAGCCGGTAGACATTCGAATTAAAATTATGTTTCAACGATTTCAATAACGAGTTAAGTAAGTTGTCACAAAATTATAAATTAGCCAGAGTCGTCTCGCTAAGAAGACGAAAAGTAAGAATATTTTTCATTCGTACCTATTAAAGATTACAAAAATATTAAAAAAAATACCTTTTCTATTACGATCAGAAAAAATTCTGAAACAAACGTGAATAAAGAAAAAGAAATTAAATCTCATTCTTCGGCTAAAGGCTAAGATGGCGTTTTTAATAAAAGAAAAAAGAGAACAAGTACTTATTAGGAGCATAGCTCACGTAATCTAATAAACGCTATCACAGTTGCAAAAGTGTATGCTGACACTTTTAATTAATACAAAGGGACGACTCGAGGAAACTCTTTTGAATTATCACAGAACTAATTACCACGTCTGCGAAGAAAAATACTAGAGGCCCCTTAATTGCCTGTTAAGTACTAACCGTAATAAAGTCCGTCAAAATACTTGGAGAACTCATTATTCAGGTTGCCGCGGGCAACTTCTTCCAGACAGCTTCATAGTACTCTTTCTACATTTCCCGATATTTCAAAAGGGGTTTTTGCCTGAAGACAAATTGTTTTTTCTGGCTGGAAAAGCCGCTAAGAAAATCTTTTCCGGGAGTATTTATTTATTGAACTTCCTAACATCTGTTCAGTGTCACAGTTTTAAAACACACCGCTCCGTGTTTCCGAATGCAATTATAGAGTATAAAATATTCAAACAAAGCGAGTATGCTGTAATCGTATTTGTTATGCAAATTCCCGAAACGAACTCCGTTTTTTTAAAAGCATTACTCTGACGAATATAGTCCGAGAGTTTAAAGGCGGTAATTTGCGAGAAGCGCCTCGTTTAGCCTCCGCCCCCGTTATTGGCCGCAAAATTGATTAAAATTCCGGCTGTGTAAGGAAGTTTCATCTACTTTTTTATTAGAATGAGATAAGAATGTTTATGCAAAAAAATTTCTCTAAGAGCCTACGTCTTCTTCGCTTCCAGTGAATATGAAATATCTTTTGTACTCAAATCAAGAAAAATAATACTTATAAACATTTTTCCCATCCTTTTTTACTCAAATAGTCATATATTTAAAAATATTTTGCAGTTTACTAAACAATTTAAGTAGGTATGAACTATTGCATTACTTACTTTACCATATAATCTCCAATAAAATTAGATTCAATCGTTCATTAACTTGAATTTCTCTATCTTCTTATCTATTATTTTATTATATATCTATTCATGTACAAGTATAACCACAATGTGATGATATGTATGTGTATCAAATTACATCGCACATTGAAGCGTATTAATATTGAGGTACTGAATATTTCTCTATTAAAATGTGAATTGTTGAAATTTAAAAACAAATCAGTTTTATCAGTAAGACTAACTATGATGTTGTTCTTGGTGTCGATATAAAATTATCTTATTTACTTTACCCAGTACATATCAGAGTCAGAATTTGCGTTTAGGGGGCCATCATCTCATCGAGGACCCAGAAAAACGCTGAGATAAGAGAGAGTATTATAACAAAGACTCGTGTTAATAGGGTCGTCAATATTACAGTTTAAATCAATACTACCATTCCGCAAAGGGTCGTCTCGTCACGAATGTAGAATTCATCAAAGTAATTGCCCAGTTTCATTAAAAACCATGGCACATCCTTCAAGATTTACATAAAAAGGTCGGGAGAAAGCCGTCCTGGCAACATTAAACCTATTTTTAAGTCTTTGACTTCTGAAATTGGGGGCTCAGCTTAGAAGAGTTGTTTTTATAAAGGCCCCTTTTTAATATGAAGTAGGAAGCAGTTGCGGCACATTACAAAGTTTCAGGATCGTTTTATGTACTCTGTACCTTTTTGCTAATATCCATAGACCTTATAATAAAGCAGTTTTGTTATACTTATATTTATATGAAACTAGCTACAACTTATAGAAAACCTTCCTCTTGGATCACACTATCTATTAAAAAAACCGCATCAAAATCCGTTGGGATAATAGAAAGGGACAGAGAAAACGACTTTGTTTTATACTATGTCTAGTGATGTACTAAAGCAGTTTTATTTTATTTATTTTTGGTATGAAAGCCGTATACTACTGCATTGCATATCTTCTAAATATCTTCCCAAGGGTGACATAAAGGCCATTAAAAGAGACGCCGCGAATTCTTTGCTGAAATTTTGCCTCCTTCTGACAAGTGACGAATTCCATTAACAACCGGTATCTTAAGAATGTCGGTCATAAAAATAATGCCCAATCTTATGACAATAATATAAAATTGTGTTTGTCGTATTGCTTTAGAGTCCGGGGTCCGAAGCAATGCAACAAACGCGATTGCGAGGGCGATTGAGACAATGCAAATGAGTGTTTACTTCTCACTTCCACGTTAATATCCATATTATTGCCCCTTTTAATAATGTTTTCCGTCTTTTTATGTCGTTTCAAATTATAATTTGGTCAACTATAGTAGAATGCAACGTTAGTTTGAGTCGTTTAACCTAAATGGTGAACTAACTGCTGTAAGTATCTTACTTTTTTTTGTATTGTTGAGTAGGCAATCAAGTCTACGGTTTACCTGATGTATCGTGTGTATAAATAGTATGATAGAATTATGAAGACGCGTGCCTTGCCAACCAGAATCTAAAATTACCTCTACCAATTAAATTATCTTAATCATAGTAATATTCGTTAACAATCTTTTAGTTTTATGAATCTACGTACATATACTCAAGTAAAAGTCCATTTAAGCCATCATGAATTTGGACGTTAATCAAAGCCAATGACTACGTAATTAATGGATCCCGTCATAAATCGACGTCTGGAACTATAGTGAAGCTTTATTAATGGACTATTCTGACTAATGCTCATGTTTAACAATCTTTCATTAGTGAATGAAACGTCACTTTAAAACAACCTTATTTTACAATTTTACATAGTGATCAAACTTATACTTACAAAGTGAACAAACTGTAAACAACAAGATTGCGTCGTTGTTTCATATTGTCATCTAATCTTATGTCACTGCTTCTGTTCCAGACTTTTTAGTATAAAAATAAAAGAATTAAGAAGTCACAACGGTACGATGAGAGAGAGAGAGATCAGTTACCAAAATAATTTCTTAACCAAATAGGAAGCCTTAATAAAGGCAACCTTTATCATTACATTGCTTATTAGACCAGGAGATCAAGCAAATCCATGTTACCATGAAATGAGTTTTTTCAACAACACCTTCGATGTATAGCAGAAAAACTTCAATCCATACATTTTTCTCAGTGCTAAGACATGGTTGTGTCGATATGAGAAACTTCCTCACTAGGTAAAGTTATGCAGTCTCGTTATTAAGGCCTTTGAATAGTTCATGCCTTAATTAAAATGAAGTCATGCTATTTATGCCACGAGCACAGCGGCATCGACCAGAAAATTTAGATTAGAGCGCCTTAGATACATGACTTTCGTAGTCAAAAGACATGAAAGATACACCTATGAGTTGACGTTTTAGGGCAAATTGCGTAATGTATTTGCAAACAGACTGCTATAAAGGCCGTCTGAAAGTAGGTTAATTTCAATTTCAGTTACCTCTGGGTTTAAAAACATAGTTATCTCTGTGTGGGTAAAACATCAGTGTAATTTTATGTTGGATGTTTTAAAGCTACATAGCTGTACGACCATTGGAATTGTTGAGTACGGAATATTACTATTATATAAATCCATACGACAAAACAAAATATTTTTCCTGATATTGACTGATATCGTGCAACTTATAAGAAAGAAGAAAAAGAAGAAATCACATTGCATGCCAATGTGATGTGATTTTTCAGAAATAAGAGATCCAAACACAAATACTACCTATCAATTTTAACTAAGTAAGTACTTTTAAAATGATTTTTGTAATAGTAGTGAATATTAAAGTGAGAAAAATATCTTTGTATTCTTATACTACAAGTAAGTAGTGTATACTACTTATACTATAAGTAAGTAATACACTACTTACATATAGAATGAGACACTAGATTTTAAGTATTGCATATTTTTAAATTAAAATTAACTCAACTAATGAAATTCATATGTAGTAAGGAAGGAGTGGAACTTGCAGACTGAAACTTGCTGTATTTATGAGGTCGTTATAACACCAGTTTGAAGTTGGTCGGAATTGCGCTCGTAAACATAGTGCCGTCTTGTCCTGGTAATCTACATCACCTGTGCCAGATCATCTGTATGTGATAGCTCATTAAATAACTTGATGAATCTACTTCACAAAGAGAAAATTAAGAAAAGTTTTTGATAAATTACCCAACTTATATAAAAAGGTAAAGAAATTAAACGTGATCTAAGAACAGTGAGTCATATAGAAAAGTTTACCATTACCACTATGTGCAAAGGTAATATATTTCTATGTGGCCCACTGTACCAATTTCCTTACCTACTTATCGAGAGAGTTATAAATTCAGTCTCTGTATGTTCTAATGTCAGCTATAAAACCATGTTATGGAACTTGATGCAACCGTGTTTCATATGAGAAAATCAGATAACTAAAGCCTTCATTATCAATCCTAATATAGCCTGAGAAAGTTCTTGGCTTTCCCATGGAAATCGGTTTTACTACCAAAAACGTACAAGCTGGACCCCGTTGATTAGCCGTAGATGGACCCCTCCACAATATTCGACAACTGCTTCACGGTTGTTACGATCTTTGTGCCTTACAAAATTTTGGAAACTACTAGCAACCAAGGGACAACCAGCCTGACCCGAGTCGTCGAAACATCTCATGTTCACAAAGCTGCAAAGTTCGGTATATATACATCATAGCCTTTGATATCATGGCACGGCACTCTTATATAGAGTTTAACGAACTCTATGCCGCTCTTAACCTCATCTTAACCAATTATAAAATAAACTTCCACCACTGTCCAGAACTCTGGCAAAAACTTATCATGATGATTTATACAACAGTGACACCTACAGCGAAAGAAAAATATTGATTCAGGTTAGTATCGGTTCGAAGTTCATTCTCAAAGTTCATAATACAAAATTCTTAGTTTTACATGTTTCCGCACTAAAAGTTACCATACGGTTTGCCCTGTGACTTGTAGAAATTGAATTTCTTCGCCAATATCTAGACATATCATGAAATATCTGAACAATTATGTTCAGATGATAGATTACAGCGGATAAAATAATACATAAATTAGGAAATAAGGTGGCATTATGATTAGTTTTAGTCGTCAACTAATACAGTCACGTTCTTACACAAATGAAATTTTCTCCAATTGTTTGCGACCACAGTCATTGGACGTTTGTTTGCTCGCTAAGTTATTAGTATTCAGCCGTCGAGCGCAATACATACATATATCTACTTCGGGAAACAATGGTAAGGGGTTGGGACATAATTCCGAGGCATTATTCTGAGAAAATGGAAATATCCGCGCATATACTAAAAGCGTAAACAACTAAGGTACTGGAAACACCAAACACATGCTGATTTCTTTTCTTTGGTTGTTCAATGCTTGACACGAGCATATTTTTACTATTTATTATGAAGATAGTGGCAACTCGAACAAATTTAAATGTCGAAGACAATTGAAATTAGAGCGTGTTGCCACCTGACCCTTTTAGAAATAGGTACTAGCCAGCATTTTGTAATCAATTATCCATACTAATATTATAAATGCGAAAGTCTGTCTGTCTGTCTGTCTATCTGTCTGTCTGTCTGTCTGTCTGTCACCTCTTCACGGCTAAACTGCTGGACCGATTGTGATGAAATTTGGTAGGGATGTAGTTAACGACCTGAGGTCAAACATAGGCTACTTTTGGGCGCGATATAACCGAGTCCCACGCGGGCGGAGCCGCGGACAACAGCTAGTTTTACAATAAATGCACAAAAAAAAAATTCGGTAAATTCAATTTTTCTTTATTAACTTTAAAAGGGACTAATTTACTTACCTTCTGTGCGCTGATAGATTTCCCAACAGTCATCACAAATGATTTAGAATTATAAATACCGTTCATATAAATCTATGGTCATGACAAACTATTTTAGAAGTTATGAATTTCATGTGTGTGGGTAGGCATGTATCGTATAACTCAAAGAAAGTTGTTCAAGTAACATTAGCGGGGGCGGCGCTGACGGTCTATTTCCGTAGGGAGTTTGCTTACATCCACAAACTTAGTTAATTGTTAATAGTGAATAATAATCATCTACCTAGATACTTATATTAGACTTATATACAATTTATACTTATAAAGCTGAAGTTAATTTACAAAAAACGAGGGAAATATAATAGTTCACTTCATTCTTCTCCAAATGTTTACAATTTGACCATTAGAAAGCAGAAACCTCAACATTGAGCTAAAAAGAAAATAAACTTATCATATTCATGACACCTTGCACTTCTCTTCCTTACCTTAATGTAAAAGACGATTTTACAGACATACATTTAAAAGACCATTTTACATTTACAGTACCGTATAACAAAGTGAGGAGACTATCAGTACGGTAGATGTTAATTTCCAATGTAAACGTGAGGTGAGGTGGAGCACAGCAGGTGTTCTGCGAAGATATTGCACTGCGCAAGGTAATATTTGAAGCCACATTCATTTTCCTTGGTATAACTGAATTTATGTGTTTTCAAAGGCGAGACTAATAATTTCATGCACTGTCTTTATTTATTATTAGCTTTTCATATACTGTCTTGTTATAAAAAATGGCTGAAACGTGATTTCTGAATAAATAGAGAACCACAATTAACCACCATCAGGATATGAGGATAAAGAAAACATAGACTTCTTAGGAAAACCCGTTTTAAATAAAAAAAATGTTGTTGCAAGCGTTCATGGGCTGCGCTGATCATACTCCATAAGGTGAGCCGTGTGCCTGTTTGCTTACTAAATTGTACATACTTTAAAGACTAAATAATAAAGTTTCTTTTTGCATACTACTTTCTTCTTCAAACGTTTTATCAAATCGCCTTTTTATATTAATGTCGTAACGACTTATAAACATAAAAGATATCCTCTTACTGTATTACCGAAATGCACTAAAATTGTTTAACAAGAAAAAAAATATACAATACTATAATGACAGACAATATTTAAATTATATTAATATACCAATTGTTTTCTCAGTAAATCTGTAAATCAAATCACAGAAACAAACGTATCATTTATTTTTATTTATTTAACTATCACACAGCACAATTCTAAACGGCGGAATTAAAGGTTAGCATTAGGTGTTTTTTTCATTTTACAGTGTATTTGCTATAAACATCATATATTTTTCACGCTCTACTATTTTTTTTTGTATCAATCATAAAGTAGATTTATTTATTTTCATTGTACAAACAAAACTATACAGTTTAAAAATAAGAAAAGTTAACTACTTCTAAGGCGAAGGTAATGAAACTGTAAACCGTTCGCGTTCAATTTATTATGGAAACGTGGTATTTGATTATAAATGCTTTAATATCACGAAGTGGTTCAAGGATCTCTCTTTAAAGTACCTCTTCGTTCTCAGGCAGTCTAACTCAGGAGTCTGGAGAGAAGTAAGTATACTACTAAATATACGAAATATGTTTGTATTTAGGAAAACAGGTATTTCTGTTAGTTCTGATTTATGTGATAAATAATTTTTCGTACTTATCAAGTATAAAAACTATATATAAGGCCTTAATCCTATTGATGCCAATGGATCAAGGCCATATTAAGCAGCATGTTTTTTGAACTGGGTAGGTCCACAGAAGAAATGGCGTCATCTATATATATTTTTTTTAATTTATTTAAAACAGACAATGATAAAAAGGATCATAGTTTAATTTTTTTTTTAATTTCACCTATTTGTAATCTTAATTAATTTGCTCGCATGACTATTTTACATCTAACAAGTCAAGAATTGTTTAAACTGATTTTTTTTCTGATTAATCGCGGTTTTCACAGTTGGATTACATATAATTAGGAGCGTTGTCAAAACTTTGTTTCGTCAAAATCGGTTAAGGGAAAAACAAGTTATGGTCGATTGAAAATTTACTTCAAACACTGCTTCAAAACTTTTAATGCGTTTACTTACGTTTAATTTAATTTAGATAAGGCTAGGATTTCTACTTTATATTATCCATATCAATAAAGACGAAAACACGCACTGCAACTATTAATTTTAATAAAATAACACATTGAATTTGATAGTAAATTTAGTAACATAAAATCTTAATAGATGGCGCTGACTTACTTTACAACTCGCTATGGTTACGTTTTCGCATTATGGTATAGCAGATTGAAATTAACCCTAGCAAATTAAAAAATTATAAGATCTTTTTTGTCTTTGTGGTTCTTTTGATTTGGTTCTTTGGTTGATATCTTTTGATTGGTTTAGTAAATGGACGGTTCGGTTCACTATTGTTAGTTGTCTTGCTTGAATTGAAAATTGAATTATATTTTAATTATTTTAAATAATGCCTAGGAGGAAACGATCTAATCTGTCGCATCATTCCAGAATAGCTAAAAGCAGAAGGTTAGCTAGATCTCAAGAATCGAATGCGGATAGACAGATGCGACTCGATGAAGATAGGCAACGCCATGCATTGTCTCGGTCTTTAGAAACTTCTTCTGACAGAGTCTCGGTTGTCCGCTGACCGCGAGCGTCATGCGTCATCTCGGGCAAAAAAAAAATATATATATTAATTTTCTAAGTGCATTAATTGAAATTATCTATACCTTTCGAACTAATTTAGTTTTAGTTTATCAAAGAACTGCTAACGAGATAGGTTGGTAGCTGTCTACCTAAACTTCACAAGTTTCTGAAAGAGATGCAAGCTCCCTGGAACTTTCGTGTTCGAGACTTCAAGAAAACTTTTATGCTTACCCAGCAAATCTGCTTCGGCCTTACTTTTGAAACGTTAACAACTAAAATAAATGTTATGGTTTTTAGTTTTAAATAAGTTTTTTTTAAAGATCATTACTTATACTAAGTTGGGTTATTATTTATAATAAAAATTCTAGCTGTGATACTGAATAAATATCAAATCAGTGCTGAAAACATATATAAGAAAAGGGGTTTTCAAATTTACATGTTTATCATAATACATTGTCTTCAGTTTACCTCTGTTACGTTAGTTTTCAACTACAATAAGCACAGATGAAATTTTGTTTAATAAATGCCAGACCCTATTTTCTTTAAGCGTCAGAGAAAATTGTGTTCATAAAAAGAAAAGGTAAGAGCTCTATCCAATCTAAAACCTTAATTGTGTATGTAAATATACCGAAGCTCAGGCGACCAGAGTGCACGACCTCGGGTACGTGACCTTGTGAACGAAAATATTGAACGATAACAAACTTTAACGTGAATATTCATTAAATTAAATTTAATTTACGGTCACGAACAATAGCACTGAAAGACTTTACTTAGATGGTAAGTGACAAGATATGTATTGTAAAGTTTTGAAATAATATTTCAACTCTAATAAAGGCTTAGTTTTTACCAACATTTTGTAGACCTAAATTTTTTAGATTGTATTAGTATTAATGTTTATTTTAAAATAAATGTACGTTGCAAATAAATGTACGATACAATATAAAAACCTAAATAATATTTTATTTATTTATTTGATAGCCATAGTGAATTCAAACAAACCCTAGGCTCTGAAGCAATCAGCTGATAAAGAAACCGGGAAAGCGCTTAGATGAGAGAGAGTGAATTCAAACAAAAGACATGTTATGTATTCATTAATTAGACTCTATCACTCACATTGAAATAACGACGTCAATTTCATTTATTTCAAACAGGAGCATTAAGACTACGGGAACATTACAAAAATATTTGGAAAAAAATTGTATGTGCCTACATGATAGTGGTATCATGTTCTGTGGAGAAATGTTTATCTTTAAGGCTAAAGATTTTTCTATAATGGCCGATAAACTGCCATACTGTTTAATCGGAACTTTCCAATAGTAAAGTCTTGCCGACAAGTAATTTCGTTAGCTAGAACAGGCACGGACTTCCATCCTGCGGATTAGCGGCTTAACACAACTTATACAGGAGTTAGTCCGCTGTTCCCACTGTTTTCGATTAACTTCTATTGGTTGTTGGCACTCGTTGGCTGTTTTATAAACAACGTTTAATCCCAAAATTAGGTCAAAGTCAAAATGTTGTATAATATTCACTTAATTGTGAGATGTACCAGTCTATGAAACAAGGTTTTGTCACAAAGGTATGTTTTGTCATGTCTTCTAAAGTACTTTTGGGTATCTTTAGAATTAGAAAGCTGCCATTCGATGTGGAGATACAAATCAAGTTGCAAGTAAAATAAAATCTCGAAAAATAATCTGAGATCCATCTACCTACTTTTGCACATTAAGAAGAAATCCCATGCGATCGAACCCATGTACAATAGCTAGTTAACTGCAAATCTTATTATTCCTCCATGTTCTAGACTAATGTGATTGTTTTCGAGACACCTGTGTCGCATCAGACCTCTCATAATACCGTGTCTCCTAAATTGCACGCGTATCAACTCCAGCTGCTCTTGTTAAATTGCAATTCACTATTCGACTATTCGTATATGCGAAATAAATACTCGAATAATCCTATTTAAATAAAGCTTTTGTATTACTATGTTTGTTGACTTAAATTTTAGATTTAAACAATGCGTCTTATGCTTATAAACCATATTAATTAATAATTAACAAGTGGTTTTATGAAGAAATATCTAAGGTACAAAGATACGTACATTTATGCTTTACACATTTATTGTCAACCCACTTTCAATTTTGTTTTGATTCTCGTATTTATTTTACATATTTTCATGAGTTCTAAAACCATAACACCTAACATGCTCTACGATATGTCCATAAAATTATGATATAACGCAGAGCAAACCGCTTTAATATATCTTTAGCATCAGTGATAAAAACTAGTATCTAAGGCTTAAGACCCAAAAATGACGGTCTTTAACCGATAAATGGAAATAGAGGTCAGTTTGTGGAACTAAATACCCTAATAGGTTGGGTTAAAATACCGGTTGATCGAAGTCGTAAGTATCACATCATCATCATTTCTTGTAGGTAACACGGTCAATCATATCATCTTGATTATCAGTAACTCAGGTAATTTAAACATGCAATAACGTTCTAAACAAACTGAAAACAACTAAACAAAGTATGTTTCTCGTGGGAATCAAATCCGCAACCCCTGGGTCTACAGGCAAACGCCTTAACCACTTGACCAAGGAGGCAGTAGAAAGGAAAATCGTTAAAGGTCGCTGTAAAAATGTTTGGGCAAAAAATATGAACTGGCTTATTTAGGATGGGCTTATGGATTGGCTATCTAAACCTGGTTTTCGGTCCCTGTTTAGTATAGAAGTACCACTTTTTTGGAATTAGAATCGTCGTTGCCGAAATCATTACAAAAGATTTTTCAAACATATTTGAATAGTATTCAGTCTGTAAGCATTATTCTAAACTCTCAATGTTTTGTGATTGGAGTGTAAGCATACTCGTAGATGTTGACTTCCCCAGTAAATAATCCTGGTTGATGAACGTTCTACATGTTCTTTGCTTTGATTTTATTTTTATTTTTTTTATTTTCCTCGTTATGTTTTTAACTCCGATTCGCCACTGAGGTCGATTCCCCGTTTTCACGAGTATGTAAGGTCGTGGGCAGGTCCTCAAATTTGCTCGTGCATATTATGACATATCGTGAATTCGTGATTCGTGATGTGACCAAGTGCTTATACGTCGTTATTCTTATTATCGTATTGACTAGCTCAATTGACTAGTCCAAAAAAAATTAGATAGTGATTTAATGTGTTTTTTCGATAAAATAGATCATTTTAGAGATACAATTTGAAAGAAAACAATTCTTAAGAATGTTATATTTTTTTATTTAATTTTAAAGATACATACAGTGATGACGCCACACCGCGTTGAAACAAAGTATTTAGGTTATTTTTACTAGAATAAAAATACGACAATGACAGAATATGACGATTTGACTGGCTTGAGTAGTGCAGTACAAAATTGAGAAAGCCGCTTACATGTGACGTAAGCGGCTATCTACAATTTATTTGACCTTATAGTATTTTTTTTTTAAAAAGGGTCATTGGGTTTATGGTAAATATCTCAAAAAATACTTGCTTAATAAAAAATCTGATTATGACAAACTGTTATTTGCCTGTTCTAAGCCTATTCCTCGAAATGGTTATCGAATCTTTGTAAAAAATTGGACAAGTCAATTCAGAAACCACAAGTATGAGATTTTAATAACGCAGACGCTAGCGACTGCTGCGTTAGGATTTTGTCTAAATAATCTAAGGATTTTGTATGGATCCTTCCATTTCTTAGTTATACAAAAACTTACTTTTATGCAACTTTCTGTGGCTGACATGAGGTCAGGCATGGCTCTTATGTCGTTATCCAAGTATTCTTAAAATAAAGTAATTTTCTACGTAACTACTATTTAAGTTTAAATTAACACTTAAATTATTTTAAATGGTTTACTGAAACATACGAGTATGAGCTGACGAAGCCATTTTATTGCCTCCAAAACGTTAATTTCCTTTGGGAGTATACATATCGGTTATGGTATGCACGCACCTTCTGCTTTCACGTGTACATTTTAATGTATTTTATAATTATATTTTCCATCGCCGCCGCTTAAAAATAAAATATTTTTCCTTTTGGGGCGAAAGCAATAAATCAAGTTACATAAATTCACTTCGAGTCTTATCGTTAATGGAATGTTACTAAGTAGGTACCTACCCATTATTTTAGCTTAATCTGATTTTTAGGGTACCGTTACAAAAATATTCTAACGGAACTCTACTATTTAACCTTCAATATTGAATTTGATAGAGGGAACATAGTGAATGATGTTTATGAATCAAACGAGAATTATTGTAATTATTATTATTTTAGTATTAGAGTAGAACTGCTTAGTACTATTATATTTTCTATCGTATAACTCCTCCAGTATTCCTATTTCTTAGTATTATGATAAATATCACGCCATAACTTGAGAAAAACTTTTTTTATTATAATTACTTTTTCCATACTTATAAAGTTTTTACGAAAAGAAAATTAAGAAAATTCCACCATAACTTGGTAAGTCAATAAGTTAATGTGCACTTAACGTGTTTGACAGTTTGAGTTCAGTTTCAGTTTAAAAATGTGACCTTATAAAAATGAAATGCTGACATATCGTATAAAATAGAAGCCATTTTTATCGATAAGAAGCAAAGAAGCAAGCTCATGTGAGACCTCGTTATCTGTAAAACAACCCCTTGTTAGATACCCACCTTAACAAGCAATTAGGAAAGCGATTGACACAATAAAAATAGCCATCTCCCAGATAAATAACAAGACCACACAAAAATTATGATAGCCGTCGATAGCCGTCTGGTTTAAGAATCGACCACTCTCTCACTTCTTATGGATAGCGGACATAGATAGCTCTGAGGTTATACGGCTCACGATAATAAGAATCCTACCTACATAGTCCAAGTATAATACTGACCACTAATAACAACATACAAACGAGCGAAACAGTGGAACTCCCGTACGTACGTAACGTATTTCCGGATACATACAATTTGGGTCTTTTCAAGGCTATTAATGTGCCAGCAAGCTCCATCTTAGACCACATCTACATTTAACATAAGGTGGGATTGTGGTCAATTTGCTGGACATTGCAACATTTGCAACACACACAACGTGAAACTGTTTGAAGGGAAAATATTTGGACAAAACATTCCTAATCCTCTAAACAAAAACTACTTAGTTGCTTTTCACCGTAATATGGAGCTTTATTCGAAATATCTTTACTCCAAAATATATTTTCATTTCAGTGCCAATAGAGATATCTTATTATTCTCAAACTACGTATCACCTCCAAAGCAATAAAGAAAATTGTTTGCGTAAAATAAAACACAAAAACGGGACGACCTTTTTTACTCTTACATAAGTAAGACGTCAGGAAAGCTGTATTTAGGCTTTATTATGTGTGACGACGATGATATTATCTTCATAATATGCCGTGGGTGGTAAATATACAAAAGCATATCTATGTATTAAGATCAAGAGGGTTTGATGAAAGCAAAACAATTAGGGGTAAGCTCCTAACCGCGGGGATCTCTATAATACGACTCGTTATGTCTCTATGATATGACTAGTTATTTTCCGTAGTTCCATCCGCTTCAGAATTGCTAGCGACCAGATCTGGCTTTGTACATATTTTGATGAATCTACACATAAACATTCTGGGATAATTCTTTAAATGACGGTAAAAACCGGATCGAGGTCCGTTAAGTTAGAAAACAAATACTTCCCAATAAACAATTTTACATATTTTTTTTCATTTTCATTTTTGTTTTATATTACTTGTATTTATATTAATTATTGAAATATTTCAATTAATCTTGAAGAGTTAAAATTAGAGAAGTAGATGGAAAGACCTTTTTCAACCAGAAATAAACTAACAAAACTTATTTACACTTTTTCTGCCACTCACTGATCACCTATGCTGCATGTATGATCACTATCAGCCTAAGCTGAACAATTCAATGGTCTTCTAATTACAAAATTATTCTATTCACCAGGGACCAACTCTATGAGCTGTAGACTCTGATTTGGTATAATATAGGGACAGTTTTCAGTTACACTTTCGACCTGAAGGTACAGAGTTCTTTCATTAGACAAATGATGATAATTGAAATTGTAGGCTAAATTTGAGTGATCATGTTTTGTTGTGTTCGATGCACTGGATTGCCCCAAGCCAAATTAGGTGCAGTAACCATGGTGAAAGAGGGTCCGACCGCTCCTTTTATTAGCAGTGGGGTGCGCCTATGTTAACAAGGCAAGCTGATTATCATTCGCCTTGTACATGATTTCCTTTTGTTACATAATTACCAATTAAAACAAATATAAAAATGGTATAGATGTACATGTTTTGTTCCGATGTTAGATTGAATAACTATTATCAAAGGGATTACAAGATCGATCTAATCTGTACAGCGGGACAAAGATTATAATATAACAAATGCTTAATAGTATACAAGTATTATGAAATAAATGTACAATCATAGGTACTGATTATATAACAACCTTTTACCAAACTGCTATATAACATCTTCCTATTCATGCATCGGGTGATGCAAGACTACTTCATAATTATAGAATTCATTATATTGCTATCATCATACTACTGATGACATTTTACATCTTACTGTTGTAAGACCTACTTGCATATTAACATATTTCTTATGACATAGGCGCTCCAAAAATCATCTGTAAAAGATTTGCTGGCTGTTGACATATTTCTTGAGGTTTGACCAACGTCTAATTTTCAAGTCGCGACGTTTTTATAAAGTTTGTTTATACAAGCATATGTTTGTAGTTTTAGCCTGTTTTTCTAGGCTGACCAATCGTCTCAACACGATGTTTAAAGTGGACGCCGACACGCTAAGAAGAAGAAGAAGAAGCCTTATTTTTATCGAATTGAAATATCGTATAGAAGGCGTCAATTATTATTTAAAATAGATTTTTTTCTGTTTTGGTAAGTATATATACTTATAGACCTACTGACAAAAAGATTCCCGAATTCTACGTACTTAGGAATATAATATATGTATATTTTCTGTCATTTATGTTCAAACGTACAATACTACATTACTCATTTATATACTGAAATAGTATATATAGATCAATGTAGTTTAAATTAAATACTTCCTACACTCTATCACATATAAGTATGTGCCTCTATCAAACGCAATGATTGCTCGCAAATTCACCGTACCTGTACAAATTTGTGCCTCCCTGTTTATTACAGGGTTTAATTAAAAAGCTCAGAGCTCAAGCGGTCGGTAATAGGGCATCACAACACTACAGTAGGGGAGTCCTTCAGACGAGAGCGCTTAGAGGTGCGCCCTGGGCTTGTTTAGAAAGGGGCTCACAACAATCAGCCTCCCAGCACAGCCTTCAATCATAAAAGACTAACAAGAAATGACAGGTACGCGAACGTTATTAAATTTTGACTGAGCTCGTAAACCTCTCAGACAGTCTATACACTAAGTATTTAAGTAAGGATTAATTCAGTTTTGTAGTATTAAAAGGATGTTGTCTATGCTATTAAAATTGTAATAGCGGAAATTTTTGTGAAAGATGAATCATTCTAATCGTTATCGTTTAAGGCTCACCGTGGTTGACTAAAGATTTTTTTAAAGAAAAGTATTATTATTTTATCTAAAACTAATCATATTATTATGTATTTAAAGCTATTTATAATAAAAGAAGTTATGTGTATTACATGGCTGATTTCAAAAGGCTATATTTAATAAGCTATATACTTCAAGCACCAGGCCTTCACAGAGATGGATTTTACAGAGAACATAACTATATTCTTAATTGTAAGGTCTTAATAAAAATGAACATTTATTGCTTTCTTTGTAAAATTATTTGTGAAGGTAAATATATATAAAAATATGTATTTGAATTCCACGAAATGATGACATTTCAGATTAAAACAAAAAAATTTAAATTACTACATTATCATAATTTTTTTTTTTTTTTTTTTTGTTAGAAATTTATTTAATGGACACAAATTTACAATTATTATACAATCTTAAGAACTATCTATATACACACTTAAAGTTAAAATATATATACATATATATACATAGAAAAAAAAAAACAAAAAAAAAACAAAACAAACATACAAAACACTACGCATCGAAATACTCCTCCGCATCACTATCAACTGGAAATGTGCCCAGAAGGCTGGCAGCATTGCCACGCTGTATGGCAATGCTTAACCTTTGAGCCAAATATAGGCCAGCCTTCTGGTCACATGAGGCGCCGATTAATCTTTTGGAGAGATCTCTAAAAAGAGAACGCGCACTCGGACCCCACGGCCCAAGGGTCTCCACCCCAAACGGCTCAAATATGTAATCTCCATTGAGATTACTATATTTACGCCGTTTGAGGGTTTCAGCTGACGCAGCAGCAGCGCCAGCGCACCCTGCGGTGCTTGGAACATGTGATGGCGCAAGGGTGTCGACGCATGTCGCGTCCCACACCAAAGGCCGACCCATATTCCAAGGCATTAAGGACATACCGTCTGGTCTCTTTCCATCGTCGCGTGCGAGGCCAATAGGTTCAAGCACGGCCGGCACGCCGGCGGTAGTCAGAGCACGACGGATTATGTCGTTAAGATGTGCGTGCCGCGGAATGCGGCCAGCGCTCCTGCTGCACGATAGGCCATGATGTCCGAGGGCATCGACGACCTCTCCACAGTGACAACGATGCGGAGAAACACACGGGGCACCTAACCGCAAGCAAGTAGCGATTCTGAAGGTATGGTCGTCCAACATAGTGCCTATGTTGGGCGACGGGAGTGTTTGCAGCCATAAACCCGACTCCCATTCTCCCACAGCCATTAAACGAGCACGGTCAACCACACTGCAAGAGGAATCCAATAGTTTTCCTCTTGTAATGCGGCAAAGAGGCTCGTCCCATAGTCTCTGGGAGGATAGGTTACTCGGTAACTCAGTGCCTGGACAAGCCATCCGCCAAACGCTCATGGCCTCAGCTTTACACGGCACCTCGAAATCGACCAGTGTTTGGGCTAATATTTTCCTGGTCAATTTCTCAGTGCTGTGAACCGAAGACAGGAACGCTGGCAGGCTCACGTCTGTAATTTTTCTGACGCCGAGGCCGCCCAAGCGTACTGGTAGTGACGCTTGTTGCCACACTCGGTCATTTATGGCAACGTTCAAAATCTTACTTAAAGTAGTTTGTATAATTTTATCAATTTTGCCTAAAATAGTATTTTTTTTATATATTTAGTATATTATCATAATTTACAACAATTTCTTAATCAATCTCAATTTCAATTAAACCGTTGCTAAATCCCGAATTCTCGACATTATATTAGTCTGTATAATTTGAATAGCCCAACACTAATCCCAAAAGCGCGTAAATTTACGCACCGTAAATTTTACTTCTACGTCTCGATTCAATAGGGTGCCGTGAGGCGGGAGCTTTCACACAAAAGCGCTTTTAGCACCTTAGCAGTAAACTTTGTATGGAGAGTTTTCTTTGCCATAAAAAGACGCATCTGTAAATTCTATTATCATAACCATCAGTGCCTCGATTCGTAAAATAATATAGAAAGTTAGGTGCCATTAAATACAGTGACATTGTAATACGTGAAGTGAAGTGAAGCGTGCAAACAAAGGGAAGTTTCTAAGTGTTAATCATTTGTGTGTGCAATCACGTGTACTTATTCATGTATTATATTTATTCGTTTATAATATTTTCTCAAAGTGACATTTACTTGATATTTGGTACTTTAATTTACCAGATAATATAAAAATGTAAAAATAATAATTTCACTTACATAATTGCCTACTTTTAGTGTTTTGTCTTTCATAGCGTTAGTAATTAGGTTCATTCTAATTTAGGTAATTATTTTATTCCTTTGATGGCATTCTTAATAGAAAAGAGGTATTGTTAGCGACGGACTTTAGTAATATATAAAATTTTATGTATTTAAGGTAGATTATGTACTAGGTAGGCAAATAAATCATGGTAGTTTTATTTCCCATAGTAATAAGGCTGATTATTTACATAGTTAGGTATAGATGCCAATATTGTATTAAGTGCCTTTTATACATATTGACTCGTAGCATAAGTGTAGTATAGTCGCTACGAATAATACCTAAAACAGAAGGTCGTGTAAATAATTAGTTTGTATATAGAATAGGAAAATTAGGCTAAAATGTATAAGTTGAATAGTCGCCACGAAGCAAAACTGTAAATATTGTACATAAAACTAAGGCAAATGTAAATCTCAATAGAAGTGAATGTATGAGATTTCCCCCACCACTCATAAGTGTACATGTCAATAATTAGACACAGTTTTGTATGAAGAGTTCATTGTAAGTATGCAACTTCCCCCACCCTTCGGAAGTGTACTCGTCAATGATTTGACGAATTGCGTGTCAGGGAATTTGCATATAATAAAGGCCAATTTTAAATGAAGGTGTGTTCCAGTGCTATTATAAGTGTGCCAATATCATTGAATTGTGAATCAGCTCGAAAATAAAAGGAAAAACAAGTGCTATCAAGAACATTGTGGTTTTAATAAGAGGAATCCCTGCAAGTGCGACCTCTGGTCTAGAAACGCCAAGCGGAATACGTCGTGTGATATAGTGGCAGCCTGTTCCACATCCCGCCAGCCCGGCTCATCGAACCAAACATCGTCAGCCAGCCAAAACTACAGTCCACTCGCTCGCTAGTCAACCACATTTTCGTGGTCCTTCGAGCCGGATCGTGGGGAAACGCGATGCCTACTACGAGATCGACGTCCGCAACAGGGAAGACCACCACTACAGATTGGAGCCTGGAAACACCGGCAGAAACCGAAACGGACATCTCCAGCCGGTCGACGATGACGCGACGCACGCCGCCGTTGCCTGGGTCCCCCGACCGCGCCGTGGGGAACCCTACAGTGTCCGCGCCTTCTACTCGCGCCGCAGGAGAGCGCACCGCGACCGCGTCCGCGCTGCCTGATCGCACCGTTGCAGCCGCGGAACAACGCGACCGTTCGATGTCTCCTATTCGCGCCGCACAAGGAGACCGTGTTGCGGAAGGGGATACTGCCGCTCACGCCGCTCGCGCCGCCCCCCCGCCCCCCGCACCCGCTGAAAGAGGGCACGCCGCGTCACGCTCCGGTACCGCTGCCGTTAGAGCTGAATCACCCGCGCTTCGTGTAACGCGTTCGATAGCTAAGGATCCGGAATTATTAGCGCGTATCACCGAAGCGGAAGAGCGAAGGATATTAAGGAAGGTTGAAGAAGAACGATCTGCGATGGAGTCAAGACTGGGTGCTCGTCCGAAGGCGACAAGATTCGACAAGCCGCATGATGTACGCTCCATACGTTCATCAAAAAGGGCAGAAGTGGAAGCAAGAATGCAAATCGCCAAAAGGGAACTGGAAGTAGCTGAGGCCAGATCGAAGATAGCACAAGCCGAGCTGGAGCTGCTGCAGTTGGATTCGGACGAAGACGAGTTTGAAGACTTGCAAGACCATCGAGATCAAGTGGAGCGATGGCTGGACAAGGCTGCACCTGTGGAAAAGAGTGCCGCGCCGCCGACGCCGAACCCTCCACAAGTAGAAGAAAAGAAGAGCGACATACAAGAATTGGCTCTGATCATAACGAAGATGTCTCAGAAATCTACTGAACATAGTATCTCAAAGCACATGATCGAGCTACCTAACTTCAACGGTGCCAGTGAAGAATGGTTGGCGTTCAGAAGATCCTTTGAAGATACCGAGCGCTCGTTCACGAATACACAGAACTTGGCTCGGCTAAGAAGAGCACTTCAAGGGAGAGCAAAGGATGCCGTGAAGAGTTTATTATTCACCGCCGAGACACCACAGGAAGTGATGAAGGGTTTAGAAGCTCGCTTTGGGAAACCAGGGGCCATCGCATTAGCAGAGTTGGAGAAATTGAAGAGTCTACAAAGGGTACAAGAATCTCCAAGTGATATCTGCGCGTTCGCCAGCCATGTCAAGAACTCAGTAGCAACAATAAAGGCGCTTGGGAAGAGCCAGTATTTAAGTTCGCCAGAAACAATGAAGAGTTTGATCGAAAGGATGCCATCAAACATGAAATACAGATGGTTTATATATTATAGAAGCCGCCGAGAGGAAGAGAAACCGGAATTGGAACTCATCAGTGAATTTTTGGAAGTGGAAGCTGATATGTGTGGTGATTTTGCTCCCCCTGAAGTGTCATGGGAGCCGAAGAAAACTGTGACAAAGAAAAGTGTTCATACTGTGCAAAAAGTGGAAGCTGATATGTGTAGTGATTTTGCTCCCCTTGAAGTGTCCTGGGAGCCGAAGAAATCTGTGTCGAAGAAATGTGTTCATAATGTGCAAGAAGCGGAAGCTCAACAGCAACCTAAGAAGGCGGAATGTCCTGCGTGTCAAGGTGAACATTGGATCTACGAATGCAAGACATTTAAGGATGGAAACATAGACAAGAAGTGGGAAATGGCCAAGAAAGCTAAGCTGTGTTTCAAGTGTCTTCGCTATCGCCATTCAAGAAGAACATGCAGAGCTCCACCTTGCAAGAAGTGTACAAGATGGCACCACATAAGTCTCCACACTGATGTGCCGCCGGCTGCGACTTCAAATAAAGAGCAAGAGAATCCCTGCTGTAATACTCTGAAGTGTGAGAAATCTACTGACATCATATCTTCAGTATGCACCTCTACAGATGGAAGGGCTTATCTTAAAGTGATTCCTGTGGATTTATATGGCCCAAAAGGAACAGTGCGAGTGTTAGCATTAATGGATGAAGGATCGACTGTGACACTCTTAGATTCGTCCATCGCTAAAAAGATTGGAGCAGAGGGAATTACAGAACCAATCACAATTGAAACAATTGGAGGAAATGCATTCAAGAAAGGGAATTCTCAGAAGTTGAATATTAAAATCAAAGGAGCTCATCGCAAAGATAAGAGGACAATCGCAGTCAGAACAATTGACGAGTTGAGACTTGCGAAGCAAGAAGTGGAAGACGGAATCATTGAAAGATGTGAGCATCTCCGGCCTTTGAAGAATCAGCTTGTATTCAAGAAAGAAGAGCCACGTTTGCTGATTGGGCAAGATAATTGGGGACTCATCGTTACGAGAAGACTGAAGAAGGGCAAGAAGTCAGAGCCAGTTGCTTCACTTACGAGTCTAGGCTGGGTTCTTCATGGATGTGAAGACGGAAGCAACACACCAGTCAACTTCGTCAATCATAGCCGTCTGGTAGAAGATGAAACCGAAGCTCTAGTGCGACGTCACTTCGACATCGACGCCATGGGAGTGATGCCGAACCGCCCAAGCAACGACGCCGACAAGAGAGCCTTGGATGTCTTGGAACAAACCACAAAGAGACTACCAGATGGAAGATTTGAAACGGGGCTGCTGTGGAAGAGCGAAGCAGAGACGCTGCCAAACAACTATCATCAAGCGTACAAGCGTCTCATGAATATAGAGAAGAAGCTCGACAAGGACCCAGAGTTGAAGACATCATATGAAAATCAGATAAGCCAGCTATTGGAGAAGGGCTACGCGGAGAAGGCGCCAGCTGAAACAACGCAGGGGAGGACCTTCTATCTGCCTCACTTTGCTGTGGTACACCCTATCAAGAAGAAGCCGAGAATAGTCCTGGACGCTGCAGCTAAATTTGAAGGGAAGAGCCTGAACGACGTCTTGCTGCCTGGACCTGATCTTTTGCAATCACTTTTTGGAGTCCTAATAAGATTCAGAGAGGGACCGGTTGCTGTGGTGGCTGATGTAAAGGAAATGTTTTTGCGTATCCAAATGCGAGAAGAAGACAGAGACAGCCTTAGATTCCTGTGGAGAGGAAGTGACAGAGTTAAGAAGCCAGAGGAATACAGGATGAAGTCTGTCATATTTGGAGCAGCATCGTCGCCATCAACTGCAATCTTCGTCATGAACAAAAATGCAGAAGACTTCAAAGAAGAATATCCTGAGGCGGTGAGAGCAATCAAGTCTAACCACTACATGGACGATTATCTGCAGAGCTTTTCGACGATTGAAGAGGCAAGGAAAACAGCAAGAGAGGTGCAATTAATCCACGCCAAAGCTGGTCTTCATTTAAAAGAGTGGGGAAGCAACAAACCGGAAGTACTGAAGAGCATCCAGGATGAGTCAAAAGAAGACGTCAAGGAGTTCTCCTCAGAAGAGAAAACTCTAGGACTCAGATGGCTCATTAATGAAGACGCCCTAGCCTTCAATGTGGGATTCCGCAACACATCTCCACAAATACTCAGTGGGGAAAAGACACCAACAAAGAGAGAAGTGGCAAGTGCAGTGATGTCAACATTCGACCCCATGGGATTCGCAGCGCCAGTACTTATCCAGGGGAAGAAACTAATTCAAGACATCTGGCGTTCGAAGATTGGATGGGACGAGAAGATCTTACCTGAACAAGAAGAAGCCTGGGCAAAATACCTCAAAGAAGTCACCGTTTTGAAGAACCTGAAGATCCCTAGATGCCTGTCTCCACATCATAAAAAAGGAGAACTTCACACCTTCACGGATGCTAGTGAAGAAGCCTACGCCGCCGCAGTCTACTGGAGGACAGTGGATCAAGACGGAGTAGTAAACATAGCTTTGGTTGCTGGGAAAGCGCAAGTAACTCCAACGAAGCCGATCTCAATACCACGGCTCGAGCTTCAAGCTGCGTTATTGGGAAGTAGACTGGCATCAACCGTCGAAAGGGAAATGGATCTGGAAGTCACAGGAAGAGTATTTTGGACAGACTCAAGCACGGTTCTTCAATGGTTAAAGTCAGACCCAAGAAAATTTAAGACCTTCGTAGCACACCGTTTGGCTGCGATAGAGGAGCTGACGAATCACCAAAATTGGAGATGGGTGCCGACAAAGGAAAACCCTGCATACGACGCCACTCGAGGGACACCAAGGGAGTTTGACCACACGGCGAGATGGTTCAGGGGCCCTACCTTTCTATACGAAGAGGAGGAGAGATGGCCGGAAAAGCGTTTCGACATTCAAGCCATCGAAACCGGAGAAGAAAAGAACGTCCAGACAGTTGCACTAACATACGAAGTGCCACTACACACGCCAGATCCAGAGAGGTTTTCCAGCTGGACACGTCTACTTCGCAGCACAGCGCGTGTATATCAATTCATTGATATACTGAAGAGAAGACGTCAAGAGAAAAAGCACGTCAACGCTGCTGAAGATAGCAACTGGAAACCATATAAGCGTACAACGAAAAAGAAGACGAAGACTGAACTTCTTCATACAAGAGAAGGGAGAATATATGAGCCCATAGAAGAGGTCCACTTCAGAAGAGCCAAAGAAGAGTTGATTAAGTTGAGTCAAAGGGAAAGTTTCGCAAAAGAAATCAGCTGCTTGAAAAATAATAAGTGCCTGGAAAATTCAAGCAGACTTCGTAAGGTCGACGTGTACATCAACTCAGAAGGGATCCTCAAGCTAAGAACTCGTGCAAAGAAGATTCAGATTGAGAATCAAGAGAAGAATCCAGTTATTCTAGATGGGAAAAATAGAATATGTCGCCTCATCATAGACCATTATCACCGCAAGTTCTTCCATGGAAATACAGAAACAGTGATCAACGAAATCAGACAAAGGTATTGGATCCTGCGCCTGCGAACTACAACAAGAGGGATTCTACATAAGTGTCAGTGGTGTAAGGTCCATAAAGGCACTCCTCAAATACCGCCTTTAGGAGACCATCCTGTAGAACGCCTGCAACATCATCAGCATCCCTTCACCTGCACGGCTGTTGACAACTTTGGGCCAATGCAAGTTTCCATCGGAAGAAGAATAGAGAAGCGCTGGGGGGTACTCTTCACCTGCTTGACCACGAGGGCGGTGCATTTGGAACTGTCTAACTCACTCAGCACCAGCTCTATGATCATGGCATTAAGGAGGATGGCAGCCAGAAGAGGAACACCCAAAGTCATGTTCAGTGATAATGGGACGAATTTCATAGGGGCCAACAAGGAGCTAGAAGAGGCAGCCGCCAAAGAAAACATCAGATGGAAATTCATTCCAGCTGGAAGTCCAAGCATGGGAGGAGCTTGGGAAAGAATGGTGCGCACCGTCAAAAGCGCACTGATGGTCGTCCTGCAAACACGAACTCCACCTGAAGAAGTCCTGCAAACATTATTAGTAGAAGTGGAGCACATAGTCAACTCACGTCCACTCACACACATAAGTATGGACGCGAATGACGAAGAAGGCCTGACACCCAACCATTTTCTACTCGGAAGGTCCTGTGGGGTAGCATCACCAGGCGAGTTCGAGGATCGAGATCTCATTGGCAAGGCGAACTGGAGGACGGTGCAGCGGCTGACTGACCACTTCTGGCAAAGGTGGATAAAAGAGTATCTGCCAACTCTGAAACCGCGGAAGATCAGCGGACGACACTCCGATGACCCACAAGTCGGAGATATCGTCCTTATAGTCGACGCGACATCACCCCGCAACACATGGCCTCGTGGAGAAGTCCTGAAGGTGTATCCAGGACCAGACGGCAGAGTGCGCATCCTGGACGTAAGGACACCGGGAGGAGTGCTAAGAAGGTCTACACGTCGAGTCGTCATCCTGGTGCCAGCAGCCACGTCGCTACCACAGGGAGAAGAGCTTCGCACTGCGGGGGAGAATGTTAGCGACGGACTTTAGTAATATATAAAATTTTATGTATTTAAGGTAGATTATGTACTAGGTAGGCAAATAAATCATGGTAGTTTTATTTCCCATAGTAATAAGGCTGATTATTTACATAGTTAGGTATAGATGCCAATATTGTATTAAGTGCCTTTTATACATATTGACTCGTAGCATAAGTGTAGTATAGTCGCTACGAATAATACCTAAAACAGAAGGTCGTGTAAATAATTAGTTTGTATATAGAATAGGAAAATTAGGCTAAAATGTATAAGTTGAATAGTCGCCACGAAGCAAAACTGTAAATATTGTACATAAAACTAAGGCAAATGTAAATCTCAATAGAAGTGAATGTATGAGATTTCCCCCACCACTCATAAGTGTACATGTCAATAATTAGACACAGTTTTGTATGAAGAGTTCATTGTAAGTATGCAACTTCCCCCACCCTTCGGAAGTGTACTCGTCAATGATTTGACGAATTGCGTGTCAGGGAATTTGCATATAATAAAGGCCAATTTTAAATGAAGGTGTGTTCCAGTGCTATTATAAGTGTGCCAATATCATTGAATTGTGAATCAGCTCGAAAATAAAAGGAAAAACAAGTGCTATCAAGAACATTGTGGTTTTAATAAGAGGAATCCCTGCAAGTGCGACCTCTGGTCTAGAAACGCCAAGCGGAATACGTCGTGTGATATAGTGGCAGCCTGTTCCACATCCCGCCAGCCCGGCTCATCGAACCAAACATCGTCAGCCAGCCAAAACTACAGTCCACTCGCTCGCTAGTCAACCACAGGTATGTTTAACTTGTGGGGTGGCTTGCTCTTTTATCAAACATTACTTAAATACAAAACATCATAAAACTTTAAAAACTTCGGTATATTTCATTTGCCTCATCTTTTAATTACATTTAATAAATTGTAAACCGTTGGTTAATCTTTAGAAGTGATCGATTTAGGCTAAGGAATAGGAAAAATAAACAAAATTTGTCATTTAATGCTTACATGCGTTCAACATTTTAACGAAATTTTCAAATTAAATATTCTTTATCTCATTTGTACAGATCGTTTGGTCCCGCCAGGAAATCTGCAAAAGCTACTGTCACGTCTCCTTAAATGCCAGGAGACGCGCCAAGAAAATTTCCTTTTTAATCACGGCGGCAGGATTTAATTAAGGCTTCTAAACACTCAACATTGGTAATAATTGTGCCCAGGGAAAATTACAAATCTGTTTGTACCAATTAATTGAAAATACTCTCTGTTATTTTGAGCGTCCCCTTTTTGATAAAATCTGTCGGCAAAGTTAGGGTTTCCACGCACTTGATACTGTAATTAAACTAACTTCCGTACCCTGCGGCGTCTTCGTGTCTGCTCTCAGCTCTTTGAGGCGATACCCGCAATTATTATATAGTTTGACTACGTTCTTCAATAGTTTGAAATTTAATTATGCTTAAAATACTTCACATATCTGTAGAATTTCAGTCCGGGTTGTTTGAAAGTTATAACTACATTTCTGTAAAAAAAAATCAAGATGCTTAAGACTTGGTTATTGTTTTCTCTTATTAAACGTGTGAATGATATACATGGTACCTACAACTTCAATAGTAAACTACACGATTTAAATAAACAACGGATAATAAATACAACAAAGGACAAAAAAATCGATGGGTCGTAAATAACAAAGACAGATAAAATTTTCACTTAATAAATTAGTTTATCACGCTTAGCGGTATCTATTATCTAATGGATTAGAAGTTTGCCTCAAACTCAAAGCCTAAAGGCATGAGTTAAGAGGCGAAGTAAACACTATATCTTCCTCCAAGATTACAAACTAATACAAGTACAAAATAACATTTTATAGAATTTCTGTCTCTCACTGTTAATACTTGACATAAGTAAGCATATAAGCTGTGCTCTTGTACATTTTATTTTGCTTAACATTATTAATATTTTTATTTTAACCGAATAAAATTTACAGATTGATATAAACCGAGCTTGAGTTTAAAATGTTTTTAAAATCAGTGCAAATGATTTCGTTGAATGCCGTGTGATCTGAATCTTAATCTTTAATAAACCAGCACCTCTTATTTTTCCTCTCAATGTGGAAAGAGACGATGGGAGATAGGGATTCCTTATGTCGAAAATTATAAATGCCTTAATTAAAGTTTGTTATACGTACGAATATTTATATTTAATTTATCGTGCAGTTATAATATTTTACATAAGTCGCTCTACTTTTCTACTCTCCATATTTCAAGTTAAACATAATTAAGATGGAAGCGCGATGTGGGCACTAGACGACCCTGTCTTTACTAAGTGAAATTTATTATTTTTCGCCATCTTGAATTAGTAAATGTTATTCGTACCTTCCTCAATATGTCTTTTTTTGCAATACGTTTAATTTAATTTAATATGTATATGTATGTATATAATAAAAGAAAATAAGACGTTTAAAATTTTGGAAATAAATGGATTTTGTTTATATTCGATACACATGCTTAATCTTCTTTGATTTTTTAGGGAGAAAGTCTACTCTATAAATTCTTAGCTCGCGTATTTCAAAATATTAATATAAAAACTTGCGCTTTAAAATATTGACGAAAACTGAATATTCATACTTCGAAGTTTTGGATGGGAGTGAATAATTAATGAGTATAGTTTACATGTAGTTCATTTCATATTATAATCAAAACTTTCAGTTATTACATTATACTTTGAGATTAGACAGTTATAAATTGAAGTTATATCAAAATAACTGTAACAACAAATCTGGCCATTTCATAAAGTCCTGAGTAGATCTTTTTTATCTATAAATACCTCACTGTTAATCTTTTTAACCTCACCTTACAAAAAGGTTGGAAGGTCATGGACAGAGCAACATGGAGACTTTTGGAGGAGGCCTATTCCCAAATTCCTAAACCCAATACTAATCAGTTTTAAAAAAAATTACGACACAAATACTGTATTATTTGATATGGAAATAAATGCTTCTTTATTTATTTTTATATATTTCATGTAAAAAAGAGACCGGGAAGAGTGTATAATTTTAATAGAATCATAAGCATGACATTTAACATTTTTTTCTACGATATTAGAGTTATGGTACGTATTATAGGTACATAAGCAAACAGGTTTCAAGATACTGTTTATAATTCCTGCATTCAGTATTTTAGACACAAGTACCGTGAATCTCATTACAGGTGACAGACTAAGCGAAATCCCTTAATTTTAAGAAAAAAACATAGTTAATAAAGAAATTCCTTCATGAAAGTACGTATCTGTATCAAAACTTCAAGTTATATATAAAGGTGCTTAAGATAACCATAATTGTGTAAAAAATTAAAGTACAGTAAGTTTTAAAATAAAATGAGTGCTTTATGAATTAAATATGAATAGACATGAAAGAATATGCAGACGAAACGTAATTTAATGGAACAAAGTATGAGTATGTTTATGATAAGCCAGTAATAATTGAGAAGATAAAAACTTTGAAGACTTTTTAACATTTTGAATAAGTCGACAAAAAGAAAGAGATAATTATGGTTGTTATGTCTTCCTCACATATACTCATAATCCTTTAGCTTTATCTCTGATTGTTTTGTGATGTCAACGGATTATTGATGTTACCATTCTCATCAGTATGCTATGTGTCGTTATAAATTAAATACCTAGGAGAAAATAATTCCACTTTAATGAAGAGAAGGATGTTTGCGATTTATTTTCGTATTGGGGATTCGACATTGCTTACGCGTTAGAGCGTGTTAAGCCTTGTAGTGTAAGATGTTTTGCTGTTAACATTCAGCTAATTGCTCAGAAAAAAAGATTAATTAACAATGAAAGAATTTAATATAATACCAACAAAAAGTATCAGTCCTGTTCTGATATTGCTTACAAAAATTTTTTTTTCAATAAGTTGTAAATGTTTTGAAAAAAAATGTTAAAAAACGTAGCCATTTTATTGTTTGTACTTAAATCTCAAATGTATTCTATCGAAAGAGGCCAGAGATTCCAATCCTCAAGGGAGAAACATATCATTCCAGGTGATTGACATAAGTTCCTCTGTAACTTTCTTTGTCACAAACTTGGTATTCGGGTAATATAACTTTGGGGTTGAACGAATGTCGACGCAGATTTCCAGAAACTTGTATTACTATTTGTAGCAAACTCCAACTAATTTGCAGATTGTTTAACATTTGAAAGTGCTAGCAAGAATTGAGGCCTTGTTGCTATGAATACAATTCTTTACCTTTAATAATAGATTCACGGGTTTTATGGCTTATTCTATTCTCAATCTGAAAACAACATTATTTTCTTCTTTTTGCTCGGAAATAGCCTCATTACTTTTAATTTGATTTAAAAACATTATAATAAAAATAATGCGTCAAGAGATTTATTGCTGGCCTAGGCCAACAATATAATAAAAAATACGTATATACATTGCCGGCCGCTTATAGAGGTTTTTTAATGTACACTGTCATACATTAGGTTTTTAGTTTCACTCTGGCCAGCCTACCAAAATGAAAACCTATTCTGGTGGATACTTTTATTAGGTTGGTCCTTGGTACCAACCATTAGATTATTTTATTATTTAAAAATATTTAAGACCATTTCAAAAAATTTGAAAATGAACAAAGCTAGCGCTGCCTTGTTGTTGACGCCATTGTAAAATTTGAAACGATGTTGTTTCCTTTCAAAAGGAAGTCAGAGGAAAAAAAGTACTGTACAAGCCTCGGCCGAAATTGCAATTTACGTCTTCGTATTTTTGCAACTTGACAAGGCCTCATCTGCGCTTCGGTCTTGTTATAGTACATTATATTACTCGACCGTAAATTACTCATTTCCGGCCTTGAAAGTAATGTACTATTAAAAAAACAAATTACACTGCAACTACTTAATAAAATCAACAGAAACATGGCATACAGCAAACAAATATACATACGATATACTATGCTAAGACGGCCTGTTATCTTCTATCGTCCATTTCCTGGCCCTACTATTATGTGGGGTCGGTACAGTAGGTGAGTATCTTCTGTTATAGTCTTTTCATCCATCACCCTCTTTTTACAGCCCTGACACAACTCATCCTTCTTTTGTTCTTTGCTCTTAATTTCACCAATATACTTGAATATTTAAAATATTCCTCGTTGTATGAAATTAACTATTAATTATTTGAAATCTACTTAACATACGGAGAACATAACTACTTATAAACTTAATTGTAAGGTCCAAAAACTTTTATTGTTTTCTTTGTAAACTTATTTGTAAATTTCTAATGTTTGTATATAATTAAAATATTGTGCTAGGTTTTAAAACAAAGATGTTATCGGATTTCCTCGAACTTTATACAGTTTGTTTTGGCAACGCTCCCAATTGGCGCCAGATGGTGATGGAACTTGAGCGAAACTTCTGGCTAAGTATCTCCTACATTCGCAGTCCGCGATGAAATTTTAATATTTCTATAGAACTGTCTAGAGTGAGGTTTAAAAATTTTAATATAAAAGTTGGTGGCTTAACCTATATATGTAAGTATTCATTTGGAAGTTTTCATTATAATCTTATCCAAGAATAAAAAAACTCATTTAATAAAATACCTCCAAAATAAATTTTATCCCTTTGATCAAGGAGTTCGATCTAAGTATTTTGTTATGTAAAATTACATATGAAGTCAGAAGTACTTCTAATCCAGAGGAAATGAATGAGTGATGAGAAGCTTTATCAAATTGGTAACTAGTAAATTAAAAAACAGTGATGAAAAAAGGAATAAGGTTTTTCTTTGTTATATAAGCAGGTGAAGCAGCCATTTGAATAATTTGGATTTGTAGTCACAGTGGCTCGTTGGGAAAAGTTTCTTTACTGCATTAGAAAAACCTCAGCTATGTTTGCTAAGCTTAGATAGTTGATGAAAAGATAATATTATTCATTGTCTTTTCATCTACCGCTTCATCTGAAAAGTATTGTAAAAAAGCAAATTTTAAAAGTAAAAGCGGATTTATTTATTTTATATTATTTTTTATAACAGTTATTTATTATATCGCGCTGCGAAATACTTATTCAGTTTATTCTCCAATGACCAACTTATCCGTATACAAAAATGTATGTACGTGCTTATCTATGTTGAATTTAATTAAAACATTGTTTATTCTGCTCTTGTGAAAATACTCTATATGTATTTTAATAAAATAATAACGAGTATGAAAAACACATTTTACCAAAATGTACGCGATTATAACCATACAATGAAAGGATATGGGGCTTTGATATCGGTCGGATAGATTAAATAACAGGAGCAGTAGGTCATAACACTAAATAGAATGCAATGAATACCGGGTCAGATCCATTCTAATGGACTCGCAAAATGATGAAATCACAGAAATGTATTAACTTTATTCTTAGATATCACAAAGAAACAGTTTGGTACCAAAATATACACCATAAAAACTTCTGATTCTGCACTAGGAAGTTTGAAAAAAAATTTCTAACCTCTTTCAATTTTTGGTCAGAAAACTGCTACAACATAAAGAATTTTGACAAGTAAATAAAAAAACATATACCTACAAAGAAAAAAATTGGTGAGATATCTTATCACTTATTCTGTCTAGCATAGCGCCCGTGTAAGATGAGCGCAGAGCCTGTTGATGCTCTTAATAACTTATGTTATAGGTCTCAGACTTACGCTGCCTACTTACTTTTGTTTTGATATTGTTGTTTTTTTTATTATTGACTAGCTGACCCGGCGATCTTCGTACCGCCTTTCTTAATATTTTTTTCGGTAAGAACCTTGTACAGAGTATTAGAAAACTACAAAAAAAAAATCAGCCAAATCGGTCAGGCCGTTTTCATGCTATGTCGTGACAACGGAAAACGGGTTTCATTTTTATATATATAGATAAATACTAATAAACCTAGATAAATTATTTATGTACTTACTGTGACTGTTACTATGAATTTAAAGTATCAAGTCTTCAAAGGGATCCTATAGACAAGAATAATACCGTCTACTACCATGATTCCACTTTTGACATTAATATACAGATCTTGCTGAAAAACCATTGTTTCATGGGTCAGTTTCCTTTTTTTATAAACGGTTTTATTTAGCTCACCCCGTTTGTTTTATTCTTGGGTCAAATTTAGTAATTCAAATTTCACCCTCTTCCTGTCAACCGATTAATCTGAAATTTTGTATACACTTTGGATTTTGGTGACAATACAATTATGTTTATTCATTATCATTATAAATTAAAGATGGCCGCCGCTAAAAAATGGCGAATAATTTATGTTTTATTAATCCCATCAATATGGGTATCAAATTAAAGGGCTCAACAAGCAGAATACAATATACTATAAAAAATTGAAATCCAAGATGGCGGCCGCTACAAAATGGCGGATAACGTAGGTTTTATCAATCCCATCAATATGGGTATCAAATGAAAGTGCTCAACCAGTAGAATACAATATACTATATAAAATTAAAATCCAAGATGGCGGCCTCTACAAAATGGCGGATAACTTAGGTTTTATCAATCCCATCAACATGGGTATCAAATGAAAGGTCTCAACAAGTAGAATACAATTTAGTATGCAAAATTGAAATCTAAGATGGCCGCTGCTACCAAATGGCTGAGAACAATTTTTTTTAATCCCACCAATATGGGTATCAAATAAAAGGGCTTGACAAGAAGAATACAGTGCACTATACAACCTCAATATTTAAGATGGGCGCAGCCACTAAATGGCGTATAATAATAAGATTTAAATTTAGAAATTGAATCTGTAATTTAGAAATCTGATTAATCCAGCCTGAATCCACCACCCAAGTCAAGATTTTGTATCGTGTTGAGGACTGTGTGGCGTTAGGGTGGCTAAAAATGATACGTCGTTAGCGGTACACCACCCAAGTTAAGGTGAAAGGTTAAAACGCGCCGAGAACTGTATGGCATTAGGGTGGATATAAATGAATTAAACAGAATGCGAAATAAAAACTAAAAACTAGAAAATAAAAATAAGTAAAAAAACTTTTTAAGTTAAACGGTTTTATGTCAAACATACATTGCAATTAAGATAAATGTACTAAAAACCAAAAAATAATAAAATAGATACAGTCGTGGGAATTATAAACATATGCGTAGACTAGACTAAAATAAAACCGTGGGGCACGTCAATTGTCTACAATTTATCGACTGAATGTGCGATAGAAGAATCATTTAATTCGTCGTTAGGCAGTTGGCCCGCAGACGGTGAGTGAAATTACTTACTATTTTCTCATGGAAATTCCAATAGTTATATACTCCAATTAAATAAAAGAGATGTTTCAACTAGTTTATCGTTGGACATTCACACTGCTGGCTGGCGAGGAATCGTTTCACTGCTCGTAGTTTGTCTTTAATCGACAAAACATATGATAAAAGTATTACTCGCTCACCACTATGAAACCCTAAAACTCGCTTATAATCGAGCTTGCTAGCTTGTTTCCACATTCTAGCCCTACTTATCACACGTCCATCGTTGTCGGTTGAACAACTGCCTAATTATAGTGTAACATTACAAAACAAACATTTTAATCAACGATTGTAGACAATTGACGTGCCCCACGGTTTTATTTTAGTCTAGTCTACGCATATGTTTATAATTCCCACGACTGTATCTATTTTATTATTTTTTGGTTTTTAGTACATTTATCTTAATTGCAATGTATGTTTGACATAAAACCGTTTAACTTAAAAAGTTTTTTTACTTATTTTTATTTAATTCCTTCTACATGATGTAATTCTATATTATTTTTAGTTTGTGACTCGGTTTCATGTAAAGCGCCGTGGCCTTTAGAAAATTATGCTCATTGAAACGAATATGGTTAAACATTTCCATTACAAAGTCTTTTATTCCGTAGAGCAAAGTTTAGTTTAATTATATGTTTTGTTGGGAAAATAAGATACTTAAATATCATGTAGATTTATTTTCCAACAGACAAACTTAACTGAATAATATAAGTATTTAAATCTAAAATTAAAACTAAAATTATATTTCGTCACTTTGTTCGAAGATATAGATATGTAAATATATGTATATATTTAAATACATATATTAGTCTAATAGGTAGTTCCTTTATTGTTCGAGCAATCGCACGCTTTTTAGATTTTATAGATATATTTTTAAATTTAATTTTTTTTTTTTTTACTGGGCACCCCGCTATTCTATGTTCGGCCCCACCATGCCGCCGCCATCTTAACTTCATTCTTTTATTGTGCGCGCTACGGAACGCACGCGTTCAATCTCACGTAAAAATGCCGAAGCGCAGTGCTGAGGATAAGATTGCACACTATTCTAGGAAGTTAAAAAAGCTTCAGAACAAAGAAAATAAACGTCGAAGACGTGTAATTGTGTACTCGGATTCCTCGGATGATGAAATTATATCTGGTAAGTAAATTTAAATATTGCCTATTATAATTGAGATACTTTTTACAAAACTTTAGAGTTAACCGTGAGTTAACCAGAAAGTATAAAAGCCCAAGAGTTAACCGTGAGTTAACCAAAGGGTATTTGTTTACATGTCGAGTTAACCTTGAGTTAACCTAATGTAACATAGTAATATTTGTATAGCCTACCCTCAAATTTTGTTGTTGTTATTTTTTAGATAACGACTTCAACAAGAACCCGAACAATGAAGCAGAGACTTCAGACCAGGCGCTGCCTTTGGAGGACGTTATTCAGGCGGATGTTCAGCCTTTGCCGTCACTTGACCCCGATATTTTAACAGCTTTGGGAGAACCTGTTCAAGAGGAGGTTATATATGGAGAGGACATACATCCCGATTTAGCCCAGAGGTGGGCTCCTCTACTTCGTAAAGGCTTACCTGATAAAGAAAAGTTGTTAAAGGAATACACAATTCCCAAAAATTGTAAACTTTTCAGAGCCCCTCTCTTGAATCCAGAAATAAGTGCTGCAGTCTCCGAATTTGCCCGAGCTCGGGACAAGAAGATCGAAAATGGTCAACAACAGCTAGGGATAGGCCTCACAGCCTTAAATAGGGCAATGACGGTATTACTAAGTTCCGACAATAAGGTACAGGCCATTAAGTGTCTATCTGACGCCTGTAGGATCTTATCGGACCTTCATGCTGCGGAGTCTCAAACAAGAAAAAAGTCTCTAACACAAGGTCTAGAAAAATCCTTTCTCAACCTCATCCAGGACTGTGACCGCGACGAAACTTTGTTTGGAGCCGATTTACCGGAAAGGATTAAGGCATCAAAAGCTATAGAGAAACAGGGTTCTCAAATAAAGAAGCCGGATAATAAGCCTGTACCAGGCCCATCTTCTACACGTTCCACTAGGCCTCAGGGAAACGCAAAGGGCCCCTCTCGCTCAGTGTCCAGCAGGGGGGGGCGCGGAACTTCCAGGAAGACTTACACGAATCAGAGATACACGTCAACGGCACAGAGCAATTTCAACCCATCCAGAATTTGGAACAAGCCTCCTCGTGCAGGCCCTCGGACATAGAGGTACATTCTGGTCGATTGCGCTATTTTTACAACTGTTGGTGTAAAATCACTCAGAATAAACTTGTGTTAAATTGGATTCGAGATGGTTTCAAGATTCCATTCTGTAAAAAAGTAAAGTTAGGTGGTACGGGTAGACAGCGCGAGCTGCCCCCGCATGAGAAATATGAGATGTCTAAATCTATTCAAAAGTTACTCGATCTTGGTGCTATATCGGTCTGTGAACCATCTCAAAATCAATTTATTTCTAACATTTTTTTGGTACGTAAATCTAATGGTAGCAATAGATTTATTTTAAATTTGAAACCGTTTAATAAATTTGTGGAAAAGACACATTTTAAAATGGAAGATTACAGGACTGCCGCCCTTTTGATTTCACAGAACTGTTTTATGGCTACTATCGATTTAAAGGAATCGTACTTATTAGTTCCAATTCATCCCAATTATAAAAAATATTTGCGATTTCAATTTCAAGAAGATTCTCAATTAGTTACATACGAATTTAATGCTATGCCGTATGGCCTCTCTATAGCTCCGAGAACCTTCACAAAAATTATGAAGGTAGTTGTTGGTCATTTGAGAAATCGCGGATTTAAATCGATTATATATTTAGATGATATCTTATGTTTAGGTTCTAGTTTGGATGAATGTCAACGAAACGTGACAGAGACTTGTAGACTTTTAGAATGTCTGGGATTTGTTATTAATTATGATAAAAGTAACACGCATCCTACAACCAAATGTAAATATTTAGGTTTCGTATTTGATTCCGAACAAATGTCCATCAGTTTACCAACCGAAAAACAAAATTATATTTTTAACCTTGTTCAAAAATTCTTACCCCTACCTAGATGCACCATTAGAGAATTTTCACATTTGATTGGAGTACTTACAGCAGCCTGCCCAGCTATTTCTTACAGCTGGATGTATACAAAATCTTTGGAAAGGGAGAAACATATGGCTTTACTCAAATCCAAAAATAATTATAACTCAAAATTTACTCCTTCCGAAAAAATTTTACCTGACCTGCTTTGGTGGTCACTTAATATTTTTACTTCAAAAAATAATTTAGAAAAGCCAAACTTTGTTATGGAACTATTTTCTGACGCATCTAGGCAAGGTTGGGGCGCTTTTTGTGATGGTAGACGTGCGGGTGGTAAATGGAAATCGGATGAGAGTCTTTATCACATAAACTATTTGGAGCTTAAAGCATCTTTCCTTGCGTTAAAGACATTTGCAAGTGATTTGAATAACTGTGCTTTTTTATTGCGTTGTGACAATATCACCGCAATAAGTTACATAAACAGAATGGGTGGAATTCAGTTTACTCATTTGAATGAGATTTCCAGGGAAATCTGGCAATGGTGCGAGAATCGTAGGATATGGCTGTACGCGTCCTATATTAATACGAAGGATAATATAGAAGCTGACCAAGAGTCCCGCAATAAGAATGTAGATACTGAACTTGAAATATCTAAACCAATGTTTCAAAAGATTACTGACATTTTCGGTATTCCGGATATAGACCTGTTCGCTTCTCGCGCTAATACCAAGTGTCAGATATATGTGTCTTGGAAACAAGACCCCGATTCCCTTACAGTTGATGCTTTCACGTTTAATTGGCAACCTTATTATTTTTATGCATTTCCTCCCTTTACCCTCATACCCAAATGTCTTAGAAAAATTAAGACTGAAAAAGCGGAAGGTATTTTTGTTTTTCCTTACTGGCCATCTCAGCCGTGGTTCCCGTTTCTAAAGGCCATGTGCAGCTCCGATATTATCTATTTCAAAGCAAATGATCATCTTGTAAATTTCATTTTCAGGAGAAGGCAACAGTTCAAACTTACCCTGGGTGTCGCGAAGCTCTCCGGGAAGCTTTGCTAAGGAAAGGTACCCCCAAAGAAGCTCTAGATATAATGTTGTCTTCATTAGCTCAGAACACATTTCATCAATATGGCTGCACATATAAGTTATGGTGGTCATATTGCAATGACTTACAGTTAGATCCTTATGATTCTTCTTCTGAGTCAATTATTTTGTCTTTCCTCACACATATTTACAACCAAGGCGCGGCCTATGGATCGCTCAATAGCCACAGATCTGCACTAGGTTTATTATTGAATTCTGATTTTGGTAATTATTATTTAATTACGAGATTTTTCAAGGGCGTTTATAAACTTAGGCCCGCAGTACCTAAATATGTGGGGACTTGGGACCCACAGGTGGTTTTAAATCACGTAGCCCTTTGGAAACCACATGACGATATCTCACTTGAAAAATTAACAAAGAAAGTGGCTACGTTATTGGCGATTTGTACAGCTCACAGAGTACAAACACTATCATTGATTAAGATTAATAATATCAAAATTGGTTCTGATGATATCAAGATAATAATTTCTGATATTATAAAAACTTCTGGCGCTGGGCGTACGCAGCCTTTGTTGATTCTTCCGTTTTTTAATGAGAACAAAGATATTTGTCCGGCAACTGCCCTTAAGGATTATTTATCTAGATCGGAACAGTTAAGAAATGATAATGCAAATAATTTGTTGCTGACGTTCAAACCGCCTCACAAACCAGCGACTAGTCAGACGATCGCGCGCTGGATCAAGCAGGTTCTAGCCGAGAGCGGAGTGGACACGGCGACGTTCGGGGCGCACAGCACGCGTCACGCGTCCACCTCCGCAGCCAAGAGGGCGGGTGTCTCTCTTGACGTCATACGAAAGACGGCGGGTTGGACGCCAGCATCAAGTACATTTGCTAGATTCTATGATCGCCCAATAGTTAACGAAGACGTCTTTGCACGATCAGTTTGTAGGTATTGAAAGTTTATTGTATTAACTTTTTCTTTCATCATGTTACTGTTATCCTCATAAGAAAACAATTTCTTTTTATTACATAAATTGTATTTTTTGTTCAAAACATTTATAGTACTTACGTGGTTACGACATATTTTGTAAATAAAATAAGTTGATTCTGGTTACTGTCTTTTAACTCGGCAAAAACTTTACTCTAAACATCTACCTATTAGACTAATATATGTATTTAAATATATACATATATTTACATATCTTCGAACAAAGTGACGAAATATAATACATGATCAAACGAACTTCCAAGTGAAGTTCGATCGGTATTATATGAGTCACTTTTTCGAAGATATAGAGGAAGGTCCCACCCAGCCCTTCCCAACTTAGTTTTTGCCAGGATTGTGAAGAACTCTAAAAGAATGAAGTTAAGATGGCGGCGGCATGGTGGGGCCGAACATAGAATAGCGGGGTGCCCAGTAAAAAAAAAAAAAATTAAATTTAAAAATATATCTATAAAATCTAAAAAGCGTGCGATTGCTCGAACAATAAAGGAACTACCTATTAGACTAATATATGTATTTAAATATATACATATATTTACATATCTATATCTTCGAAAAAGTGACTCATATAATACCGATCGAACTTCACTTGGAAGTTCGTTTGATCATGTATAAAAACTAAAGTTAAAAATAAAATTAACTACATGTAGATAGATAATTAAAAAACTGACTTGTTTTTGCATCTAAATAGTTTATGAATGAGCAGCTTGCAAATAAATGTATATGGAAATCAATCGGATTTTTTTCGATTGCCCATGACACCTACACGAAATGATAATGATGATTATGATACGGATTCGCAGCTATTGTTACCATATTTTTGATATTTCGCCACAGAAACTCAAATCTATGAATAATTGTCTAAAATTAGAACAAAAACAAACATTAACAATGAGCTTCATTGGAGTATTGAAACTTACTAAATATTTATCGCAGGTAACTGCTCAAGTGAGAAGGGTGAGGATTGTGAAGCGAAACAGTTCGCACACTTCATCAAACAAACAGGAAAGTCGAGGTAAAGCCCTACATCCATTGCTCATTTGAATCGTGTCTTAGCTTTCATAGATCTTGCTTGATATAAATAAAAGTAGATAAAATAAAAATATTGTTAAAAATATTATTTGGAAATTATTGCTACTGGCATTTTTTAATTAACTTTGTTTGTCTCATTGGTATCCATTTATTATCTTATTGATGGTACTTGTAGAAATGACTGCTGTTATTTGATTAATTCACGGAATAAGTCAATCATATATAAGCATTCATTCATGATTTTACTAATTCTGTATTTTGTGTAAAATATGTAAAACATGTAAAACATAACATTTGGCAGTAAGCACGATTTTACCTTTTTATTTGTGATTCTCACCTTGACATACCTATCTACGCTAAGCAATGTTTTAAAACCACATGTAGCGTATGTTTAAGTTATGGAGCGGCGTCCTAATTAAATTCCATAAATTTTCTAAATTCGCATCGAGCTTGAGAGCAAAGTTACACGAGTCGCGTAAATTTTAAATTGGACCAATATGTTTAGACTTTACGAAGTTGAGAGCACATCAAACTCGCGGAAAATATCCCCGAATTTATAATTAATCAGTTGCGCTCGCGATATTAAATGGTGATGGAATTTGTCGTGTTATTTTTCCCCGTGGCCACGGGAATTTTTATGATTTCTTCTCATAATGAAACCAAAATTTTGATCCCTATTTAAATATTAGTGGGTATTTTTATCTACATTTAATATAACAGTAAAAACATTTTGTCTACATTTGGTCATTTTGACTGAAATGGGGCATTTAAAATGAATACTTGATTTTTTTAACTTAGTCTATCTGTCTGTCTGTATGCATGATCACGCTTATCTCCGAAAGTACTGAACCGATATGCTTAAAACTTTCACCAATTCTTTTGTTTTAACTCGGAAGAACATCTAAAGTGTGTTTCATCAAAATCGGTTCATTAAAAAAAGTTATCGTCATTTGAATGAACTCAAGGCATGTTTGATTTCGAACGAGTGCACTAAATTGGATAATTCTTTTTTTTTGTTGGTTATTGTCATGACAAACTTTGTATAAAAAAGGGGGATCCCGGGCAATTCCCGCGGGAAATACGGGAGCAATTCCCGAAATTTCCCACGATAACGGAACCGAAGCCCACGCGCACGAGGTCGCGGGCTAGAGCTAGTTAAATAATAAAAAAAGAATATTTAAAATACTTGACTTCATGGTTCATTACAAATTTACTCATATAATCCAACAAAAGCAAAGTTAATGTTTACCATTTGTCCGCGTCAAGACGTTAAAACAACAGCTGCCTAGAGCGCCCAAGCTACCAGATACTACGACTTATTCACAATAGATTTGATTCTATAAACCCAAAACAAAAACGGTTTCCTTTCTTTACTCTTTTAACCACTATATATAAAGTCCAAGCTGGCTTCTGCAATACAATTTTACTGTCGTCTTTAATCAAAGACCTTTCGAACTTTGTGTTGTTATCTCGTTTGTTTTTGCTTTAATAGAAAAGTTTTTAATTGCTACCTCTCTTCTTTGTTCTGTGTGTACTTGACTTCAATACCCAACCAGCGATCCACTTGTTTAAAATGTTTACTTCAATTTTATTTAGAAATCTATACTTAATAATACTGTAAAAGCTAAAGTTCATGATAATGGGTGTTTATCGATCAAAATTGGCCTTAAATGTTACACAGGTAGACTATGTCTTGGATTACAAGTATATATTGGCTTAATTTTTCAAACCGAAATTCTCACTAGAGCAAACCTCCGAGCAAAAGCTCGTTCAAAATATAAATACAGTCGTGTATTCGCTTTTATGTTATTGAAAATTCTGCAAGCACTTTAAAAGTTTGCTGGAAATTTTGAATACATCCCAGTTCATACGCAAGCTTGGCTAGTACGTGGCATCAACTCATATCAGAGGCTCGATAAAGGGAGGCTGTATATACTACGGACAGCGGACGTGACAGACAACCGTTCACACAAGTTATTCGCGTCACATCCATACTTCCGTACTTCCATATCCATACTAATATTATAAATGCGAAAGTCTGTCTGTCTGTCTGTCTGTCACCTCTTCACGGCTAAACTGCTGGACCAATTGTGATGAAATTTGGTAGGGATGTAGTTAACCACCTGAGGTCAAACATAGGCTACTTTCGGGCGCGATATAACCGAGTCCCACGCGGGGCGGAGCCGCGGGGAACAGCTAGTATGGTATATTTTACAGAGCGGACCTAAGAGAATATTAGTCTAATGCTGGTATTTTTGTATGAAGGACGCTTAGGTCATATCGCAAATCACTGCGTAATTAATTAGTTTGAATATGAAAGAACAAGGATGTTTATTACTGCAACTTAGATCGATCGAGACGATCTAGTGATCGTCGTCTCTACATGCTTCTAATGCGTTGCAGTATCAAGTTCTTTCTTTGTAAATTCGTATTTGAAAAAGATAATATTTGGTTGATTTTTTTAGTATATTCTTCTTCATCGGTCCCTCAAATCGTTGCCACATGTGTATTTCCAGAGTCCGTAGTCGGCAGTACTACGGACCGCATTATACATGCTACCTCCAGCAGCTCTCCTCACGCTGTCTACCCATCTCACTGAAGGCTTACCTCTGGCGTGTTTTTCCTCTGTTTTGCCCAGTATTATGATAACGACGATATGACGAATAAATATTTCTTATCATATATTTAAAAATTAGTATAGTTACATTTTTTTCTTTCAAAAGACAAAATTATTTGTATCTCAACCTTCAATGACCTAAATGGTTTGAATTACTTTCCAAAGTATAACAAACGATCCTACGGACTCCTCACATCACTGGCCTCGACTTAACCCATCTCAAGTATCTATTTGAGAGCATTTTTATTGTATTCCGATGCCCTTTTAGCTCGAACTAAGTTATGAATATACGAGTACCTATCAATAAGTGCTACTCAAAATTTTATCGCTGTCCAATCATAACAGAAACTTTTACTAATGTGATTTTTCTTTTTTCTATTAACCAGATAATGTTTAACATTTTGAATTACATTTAGTATTAAAAATCAGACATCAGCAATATTAGCTATCTAGTTAATTTTCGAACGGAACTCTCGAAGTACCTACATGACGGACGAGAAAGGAGATGAAACTCAGGGTGTTTGCAAAATGTCTTCATAAACCCTTCGGCCATTCAAACACGCCTCGATTCTGCGTTCATATTGAAACTTCATAATTATATTTAGCTCAACTAGGAGACTAGTAAATTCTGAGAGTATTAAATGGACGTTTGTTCAAACTTACATGCAAACATACCTACGTAATTGAGGGAACCTCGTATTTGATTCGCTCTCTATAACTCCGTTTATATCTTTTAACGTAGTGCTTTTGCGATAGCTTCCTCTACTTTTTGCTTCAGACACCGTGGTGCACTATTAAGAATCTTGTTTTATTATAACCAAACCTTATACAAACATTACCGATGGAGTGATCTATTATAATGCCAGAATTAACAGAAGGCCACACGGCATGACATAAGATCAATATACCCAACCTCAACAAATTTGCGCCTCGGTTCAAGACGAGTAGTTCATAAATAACTACAAGTTCAGGCAGTAGGTTCAAGTCGCTCGGAAGGAAATTTATGTCATTCTTACGTAAAATACGACGTGCCCCAAATATAGGCGCGGTTTCGTGCAGTGAGTTATTGAAGCGAAGCTATATACGTATAGAAAAGCCTATTTTATGTGCGATGGTGCAAGCATACTTGTTATTCAAACCGTAAATTAAATTATTCTTTAAAAGTTGAACTGAAAAAAAAAAAACATTTTTATTAAAAGTTGTTGATTAATTCCCAAATAACGTAACGCCCAGCTACCAAATACCTTCAATGATATTGAATCCCATCTAATGTTAAGCTGACCATTTTCTGCGTTTCCTAATGGTGAAAATATGTTTCTAGTTACGGCAACCAATCCATAAAAAGGGCCATTCTATTAGTTGCTTAAAACGCGCATTAATGTTATCCACACATTGAAAACAGCTCTCATAAATGATAGCTGCTACGAACCTGCTACGATTACAGCCTACGAGTTTCTTTGCTACAAGCGACGTCTGCTATGACTTACTTTTTCTTCTAATTTTGTAGTTCAATAAATTTACAATATCATTTTAAAGGCCAATTTAGAGCGTAGTTTCGCTACTGATTTAGGAGGAAAATACGAATTTATGATTTGTCAAAGTCAAAAGCAGATCTACGACTAAAAAGGTTAGGAATGAAGGCAACGGCAAGTCTTCAAAGGTTCGCAATTTCCGGCCACCATGTTAACAAACTAAGACACAAATAATCGCGGGTAAGGTATGGACCCTCGCAAGCTTCGGCAATAACAGTATTGACATAAAAATATTTGTATTATTTTTACATATAATACACCAATAATTATATTGAATGATTTATCAAAATACGTAGTGTATAAAAGTCTTTGATTATTTATATTATACATTTCTCTGTGACTCCTGTACAACCACTAATGATTCGCGAAAACGAATAGACAGTTTTAGTACTACACCGTTTATAGCAGTTTGCCAGGTAGATCCATTTATTGGTCACTAATAATCGAATACTTGTTAACAATCCATTATTATTAACCCATTAATTAAATAATTTAATGTTACAATCATGTTAAACCAAAATACATTTGTTGTTTTGTGGCTCAGGAAGTCAATAAATATTACAGGTTGATAAATTTACTTTTAATATGTACATCAACTCAATAATTGTACGTGGATTAATAAAATATTAATGCAAAGACTTAATAATGTGCAGGGTAATTAGTTACATATTTCAATAATTTGATACTGGGAAGTATCAAATTATTGAAAGTACTTTAGAGCTTGATAATTGGTTGAAAATTTCTAATGACTACTACTACTACTACTACTACTACTACTTCTACTTCTACTTATAGTGTTTATTGTTGTAAAAATATATGATATAATTTTTTTTATAATTATAATTTTAAATTATTTACTCTACTTCATTTAAGTAAAATATAAATATAAGAATGATAAATGAATAAAAATCTTTAATATTTTTTAATAAACTTAGTTTTTGTAGAGAAGACTATAAAAATATACCTAATATTTTTATCATAAAGTTGATATTAAATCTCTCCCTCATTTTAACATATTCCCAGTCGCGCAATAGATTACTTCTGGGGCGACGACGGTCTGTAGTAGTTCCGCTATTAATAGTGTATCGATAAATAAATATCGACATTCAAATTTTTGCATCCCTGTTCGCGGGGTAAGCTTTGGCTGGCGTGGAAAAAGGTTCGATTGGCAGGCGGGGCACGTCCGTTTCCGCAGGCATCATCGGTGGGCGACTGTCCCATTCAATAGGTTATTGATTTTCTACGCTGATATTATTTAATGGAATTCCTTCTTGCTCTGAAATAGCCCAGCAAAATACCATGCTTAATTTGATAGAAAAGTCTCATATTGTCTATGAGTCTATGATTTTATTATTTTTGGTAATATAATATTGTGTTTCTGAACTAATTTTTTTTTTAAGGAATAAACTGATTATTACAAAGAAATGCTTTGTGTTATTCTAGTTCTGTTGTAGCATTCATTTACTTCATACTCTCTCTCATAAATTGTAAATACGTATTTAGGTAGGTACTTAGATTAAAATAAACTTAAAAATCAATTATGACCTGTTTAGCTTAAAATACTTATATTCCAAACTTTGCGTTATTAGCTATGTACTAATAACAATGCCGTTTCTTAGGAATTTTATTTTGAAGCTGTACGATGAAATTCATAACTAAGTTCGAGATATCAATTAAAGGAAAATGAACCTAAAAATGTTTATTTTTAATATTGAAGACAGATATTATAGTCACCACTAGAAGGGAAAAGGAAAGTCGTTTTTGCATTAATTTAAACTTTTCAAATTCTACATTAGCAATCGCATTAGAACGGCTCAAAAGAGCTGACACTTTTCCCGTTTAGCTGTCGTCTTCCGACAATAATTGACGCGCGATAAGAAAAAAAAATACAAATAAAAACAAACATGGAACATGCCAAATTGTACGGCTACTAACATCTAACGCCAAATTTTATTTTCAATAAAAAAAAAATACCTTCAAATTTGGTAGAGCATGCATTTACCGAAATGATCGATTTTCCAAACGAGTGCGACAAAACTAGAGGTTCATTGAACTGAATACTGTGGGCTCAGTATGGTCGGTCTGGCAGCCAGGGCGTGAAGCGTCTAACATTAACTCCGCCTGCCAATCGTTTACGCAAGTATGTACATCCTTTACATTGTACACATAGCTATGGAATTCGGTACATTATTTAAATTACAACCACCGAAAAGACATCATCCTGTTTTCCACATCTCTCCTGGTCATTTGAACTTTTTCTTGTTTGCATTTCGAGCTATACAGCTCCTAAGCTTTTATCGAACCCGGGAATCAATTTAACTTCTAAGCTTAACTTAGCCAAGGTTTGCTAAAACGCCTTCTTGACCTTAGCTCTCATTTAGAATGCAATTTTTACTAGAATACACCACCAGTCAAACCTCTGTTTACTTTTTAGTCGAGTTAACGACTTCCATGGGTAGTAGTAGTAGAATAAAGGGAATGGTATCTTAATAAACCGATTTTATTCGGATTTTGTTCTTCTTATTTTAAAAATATCTTATTTCTTACAAGATGCGTATACAGAATAAAAATCCGAAAATTCCACAACGGCTCCGACCACATTCGCCACTACACTTCTAGTTCAATTACAGTTTAAATACAGATTAAAGTGCTTCGCCCAGTAGAAAGTATATAAAAACGGTTACTTCTTTATATTTGTGTACCGACCAACTATTTTACATTAATTTTAAAGTACAATACAAACACAGTAATCTGTGCATTTTTTATCGTAATCACATACTTATTCATTATATTTTTTTATTTATATATATTTAGGTTGTAATATCCTTTTATTAAAATTTGTTTTCACCAAATACCCATTTCTTAATAACTCTAAAATGTATTAATCCATTTTAACAGGCATTTGCTATGTATACTTACGTTTAAAATCATTCGTGTACGAAAAGCGACTTTACAATTTGGTAATAATACCTGAAAACAGAAAATAAAATATTTTGTAAAATCTCATCTCAACTCGATTTTCATTAAAAATAATTATTAAATTACTACCTAGTTAACTAGTATTATAAATATTATAATACAAGTATGGTACGGGTAAGTTAGTACTCTTAAAATTAAATAATAAACCAAAATTCACGAACAATTTATTGGGATTTCGTACAAAGTTTTGCTATTCTCTAGTTTAATGAAAACTTGCATTTTTTTTAAACTATAATAACAACCCTCAGCATTTTCACTCGCTCGATTGAAATTGATGGCTGCCAAATCAAATTTCATTAGGAATATGCCTGCATCGAATAGCAAAGTTAAATATTGATGTATTTCAACGGGAATTCAGCTTTTAATTATTAGTTCGGAAATTACACGCGCAACTACGTTCTCGCGAAAACTGTTCAATAATGGTGTTCTCGTTGATATCGTGTCGTGAAGCAGTGTGCGCGGTGCAAAGCTACATATTATAAGAAAAAAGACGAAAATAGGTACCCATTTTATAGCCAAATTTCTTTACCCCGATGTACCTCTAGAGTTGCAGCAGCTGAGGGACCCCAGCTTGAATTTCGGTCTTTAGCCTGTAGCACCTTACGGTATGGTCAGATGCAGATCACTTATATGGCTGTCTGTCCGTACGCCTGTTATAGCCAATTTGCTCCAAACATACGGTCCGATTATATTTAAACTTATCCTAACAGAATTCACCAACATATGTTAAAATTTAAAGCAACCGTCACTTAAGACGACACCCTGAGGAACACTAGTTCACCGAAGTATCATCTTAAAAAAAATAAGTAAAATAAAAAAAATACTTGTAATACAACCATACAAATAAAGTAATTAGCGGACACTATTTTTATTGGGTGCGAATTTGGCTGCTGTTTAAAAAGTCACTTAGTATTATTATTCGTTTTGTCACGTCACAAAATATATAATAGTTCCGATATATACTAAATAAAACAAATTATGAAATATAATATTTACTCAGTCTGAACTAAAACTAAAGTTGGTGGGCATAGAGTCTATTAAAGTTATCAAACAGGGCCGCGGCAGTTCTAATGAGAATTATGGTAATGAACGATGACAGCAGATGATGAAGGCGAGGCGGGCGCGATACTCCTACAACGCCATTATGGAACAAGTTTTCTGAAAAATGGTTATCAACTAATATATAGGCAGTGTAGTGTGATTATATTATTATATATACATTTACTTATACGACTATTTTGTTATCAGCGTTTGCCTTTGAAGCTTTAGTTGGAGCCTACGCTTCCTATTTTTGGTATGCATTAAAGAATTTCATTGAAATATAGTATTTCGTATGTTATGAATATAAGTATATTTACGGAAAAAAGAAAACACTTCTTTAAATTGTTTGAAACACGTATTTAAAAAAACTCATTGTGAAATGTGTGTGTGCGTTTGGCACTAGCGAAACCGTAATAAACCAGTTTGTTATCTTGTAGACTCTATGCAACAAGTTTTACAGTGTCTAAAACAGAATACACACACTTTACACTTGTGTGAGTCTATCTCAGTCATTTGTGTGAAGATTTATCTCTGTTTCGTATATCTATTCTCACTCCGGTTCTCGCTTGCTCTAACTCACAAAGTTCCGTCCCGCACTCGGAGGCACGTACTTAATTTTTGCACGTCCGTTGTTTTTAACGCGGCAAACTTGATAACTGTTATGAAGATGCCGACACGTATTGAAGTAGATCGTGAGGAAAGTAAATATTTGTTTATAACTTGCCATAACCTCGGACATACAAATAGTATGTCCGTCCGAGTACCACACTATCGCATTCCGTGGGTATAAACGACTAAGGGAACAAACAAAGATCTCAATTTATTTACACCTTTTTCCGACCGGTAGCAGATTTCATCAGCGAAAGCATTTCCAAGCGCCAGGTAATAAACACTCATGAAAATGCTGAGGATGTGACAAATATAAGATTGGTTAGAAAAATGGGGACAAATCGCAGCACACATATTATTTTAAAAAATTTCGTATTGTTATTTCGTCCCTAAGACAAATATACATAGGAAGAAAAGCCAACGACTCCATTATAATGTGTAAAGATTTGTAAGTATTACTATTATAATTTTACCTAGTCTACATGGCATACTTAGCCTTTGACCCCCCAAGTCTACTTGGATCAAGACTACTCATTAATTTTCGATTCTTTATTTAAATAACTTTATCGCGATTTCCACTTTATACACAATAATTTCGTAATATGAGTAAGTCCATTGCTACAAGTACGTTTATATGACAAAGTAGAATTTGATGGTGGCATCAAACACCAACGAGCAATGAACCTGGAACGTGATCGTTAGAATGTTCCCGCTGTTACAATCTATCAGGCATCGGCTTTAAAGCCTTTAAAGACCGAACGTGGAATGTTTATCCCTTAAGAGTTATTAGAAAAAAATCATGTTTCGGAATATTATAGATGCTTCAGTCGGCAGTATAGTTTGCAGAGCTATATTTAACTTCTTTTGATGTAAGGAAGTATTTTATAGTAAATTTGCACTCTTTTATATAAATTCTTTAGGTTCAGACAATATAAGGAAATACTGAATAAATCATCAAACAAGAAAATTGAAGTCACATATAAAAATTATATTTATTTTATACTAATCACAAGCCCAAAACGAAATAGAATATTCCGCACGTAGACATCCCAAGACGTGATTTAATCAATTTCTATAAGTATTCAGATCACCTTAAATCACGGTATGGGATCTTAAGCCATATCTGAGACAGTTATTCGTAATATTTCAATTTCTCCAAAGGTAATAAAGCTGAAATAGGCACTAGCAGCGACGTCTATAAGACTAATAAATCTCCAAAGCGTCATCGCTTTGTGGAATTTTCCCATTAGATTTTATGGATTTTACTCCTGTCCGGACATTAAATTATAACTCGAGGGAGAGCCAAGGATTGAAATTTAATTTCTAAACTCAGCTTAGAAATGAAATTTGTCTCATTATGTGGAAATATTAGTGAACTGTGAAGATTGGCTTCTTGTTGAATTGATAATATGAAGTAAAGAGACGACAGACGACAGACGACATAATGGTATTATTTCTTGTTGTAAATAACGTTTGTAATTAATTACCTATAGCAACTAAGTATATACTTCAATTACTATGAGGTCTTGGTAATGCGTCATTCACAAATCGAGTTTATCATCAAAATAATATGGATGCAAATATAATCAAATAATATTTAAAAGCAACAATAACAGTTAGCTTTTGTTACTACTAAGTGTAAGTAGGTGGTTTATTGCGCGTTCAAAAAATTTCGAATATTATCATATTACACGCCACAAATACTAGGACATCTTAACAAAATTTATGTAAATGTTTAATGTAAGCATAAAATAAAATCTAGGAAACATAACAATAATTTGGTGTATGACAAAGAGTTCCTAAAATTCTCTCAGAGAATTTTAGGAACTCTTTGTCATGCACCAAATTATTGTTCTGTTCTGTTCTGTTCTAAATTTGTGTAAGTATTGTATTTCAATGATTAAAATATCTTATGTTACAGAAGTATGTAGGTTAGGAGGATAGGCAAAGTATTTTACGGTTTTGTTTTCTCCGAAAAACAACTGCTTTCCATAAAAATGTGTTTTTTTTTTAATTAAGGGTATACAAAAGGAAGCATATTTGTTACATTTGTAGCATCCGCCGAAGATATAGTCCGATACAAAAACGGGGTAAAAAAACACATCATATATTTAAATGGACATCTGTACTTTTCATAATTTGTGTTGCGACCGAAAGAAGCGTTATTTGGGTTAATTACCTGACCCGATGACTCGTGAAGCCAGCAAGCCAGTCGATTTTTATTTCGATGTATTTCCTTACTTTTAATAACAGTATCGCCCGGGGACCAACTTGTTCGTGGTTAATTGTGAAGAAACTTCCATTAACCCAATTTTTCTGTACGATGGTGGTACGATGTAACTTTATTTTTTTTCAAAAAATATATTTTTTCAAAACCTTTACTTACTTGCCTTACACAATTAAATAGATCATGTCGCATGATAAAGTTTTTTTTTTAACTTAAGACATTTGTGACATTCAACGATAAAATACATAAACTTTGTGACTATCTATACTATTATGATACAGCTGAAAAATTCGTTTACTGAAACATTAATTTTGCATTGGAAGCTAAATTCTTAGGAAAGCTTATTATCTCCGTCCGTGGTGTGTATGTACTAGAGTCTTCTAGTACATACACACCACGGACGGGTGAAACTATATGTACTATATACCTAGCATTCAAATATATGTACACAACATACTTGTACAAGGTCCGCATAAAACCACTGACAAAACTTGCAAAATGAGTACAAGTAAATGCTAGGAATCGAATCATGCGCCTCGAGAGATTAAATTGTCATCATGGCCTGAAAGTTTATAAAACAAATATAAATAAAAAAAAAATGGAACACATTTTCAAAACTATTCGGAATGTAGGACAAATCAGATGGAGACATTCAGATCATTAGGACAAGTGCACTTTTGCCATGTAATGAGGTTGTTGGCGCCAGGCGTGCGCTGTGGATCAGAGCGAATGGGGTAAACGTGATGTTGCTTTGAAATGTAACTTCGTTCTAAAAATTGTTTTAAGCCACTCATTTTATGTAATTAATCTCAGATCACATCAAGTGATCTGAGTAATTAATCCTGTCATTCATTAAAATTGTATTGGGTATGGTATTACACAAGGTAATTTTTTGGATCACGGCTGATTTCTTTCATCAGTTGATAGCTAGAACAATCGACTCCAAAGCAGAGGATCATCTTTATCGTCAGATAATCAGGTGATTCAAGCCTAAAATGTTCTCACCAAATTGGACACAACAAAGAATGTGTATGCATAGAACCCACGACCCCCGTGTCTCTAGGCAAAAAATTCACTGGACCATGGAGACAGTTAATTATTCCAGTTATACCTATACTATATTAAGTACTAGCGACCCGCCCCGGCTTCGCATAGGCATAAAAACCTTCCTCTTGAATACTCTATCTATTAAAAAAACTGCATCAAAATCCGTTGCGTAGTTTTAAAGATTTAAGCTTACAAAGGGATATAGGGACAGAGAAAGGGACTTTGTTTTATACTTTGAAATAAAGTGATATCTACTTGTAAAATAAATAAGATAATATAAGATAAAAGAAACTCTATATAAGATAAAAGAAACGTCGTAAGCATGACGATATTAAACGTGCAGTCAATAATTTTATCTTATGTACATCATTGGAAGATAATACTTCCAATAAATATGGCAATAGTGATGCAATCGAGAAATGCTTAAATAATAATGATAATGATCGGGATCTAGGGCTGATACTAAAGTATAATGTGCGTAAAATGGTAATATAGCATACAATAAAAATTTTATCATTTTCAGTGGAAAATTTAATTTAGGTTTGAAACTGCATATTTCAGGGAAGCAAAAGCCTATTTTGGAGCCACTCGGTTGTATTCGAGTTTCAATGGCACGACTTCCCAAGCCAGTTCAGCTTTTGTATGTGTCTGCTATAATATTTAAATGTGTATTTCTCTACAATGTCCCGGATACAGACGAGATACGAGTCTCATATACACGCAAATTTTCCTTTGAACAGAATAAAAAGGTTTCACTATAATATTTTATTTAATAGGTATGTAGATCACAGCAGTCGTTTTCGGTTTTAGAATAGACCACATGTTCTCAAAATCGAAGTGGCGCTTGAAGAGGAGTAGCCTACTATTTTCAATAAATGACAAATTTTATTTTCTTCGGCAAAATGTTCATTTTCGTATAAATATCTTTATTAAGAAGTCAGTCCGTAGTTACTAATGCTATGCAAAACATTCGCTACGAATCCATGAAGCCATGAATCAATAATTTCTGTAAGAATTCGGTAGACACAAATTGTTTAGATGAAAATTCATAATCAATCATCGTGGTGAATGGTGCGTGCATTGTCATCTGGCAAATTAGTCATCTGACTAGTTACGATCAGCATTGGATGACGATGGGCTTATCAAGAAGAACGCTTAAGTATTTAAATCAACAATGATGAAGATAAGAAGAGAAGCTAAGTATATGTTACATATATTATAGAATACTCTACTGACTAGTAGTGTTACTAAGTATATGTGATGTTATAATTCTATAGAGAAATATATATTTTCTACCACACTAGGTGTCGCGTCGTCAGTTAATTAATTTTATCTATTAAAACCCAGGCCCTTGTTCCGCCTTGTTACTTCAGGTTTTCGGGTCTCATAATATAATTACTTTTAAGTGCTTCCGTAAATAAATAGTCTTTTGTTTGTTTAAAATAAAGCTTTACGTGGGCCAGATTTATCCATTTATATCCGCCATTTTGTTATTCGTTTTGCACGGAGCTTCAAATTACGTAGTTGTGTATGTAAATTGATGTATTGTCATCCGAATAAAGGTGAAACGTTTTGTTCGATGTTTACGTTTGCAATCGCATGAATTTTTATCATTGTAGGTACATTTTAATGTGTTAAAATATACCTAATTTACGGTTGTGTATTTTTGTTTAGTATAAACCCTTTTTTCCATTACATATTAAATATATTTAAGTACCTAGTCATATTTGTTTCTTTTTATAGTATGTATTATATTATGTTTTTATATATTTTTTATGAGCCCACAATACAGATTTGTATCTCTCACACAGCTGTTGTCACGCCTAGACTGTGCTTAATGAAACGGGTAAATATTTGGTTGGGCATTATTTTCATCTCATTTGATCTCTAGGTAGAATCTGCCATCTTTCGGAAAGAGAAGCAAGTAAATTGAGATCTTTTTGTCAATTAGTTGCCGTTATAAATATAGCAAACCCCTCAAACCTACATACACTAGTGGACACAAGTGTACCGTAAACAAGAATGTCCAAACATTAGGCTTTCATTGTACGAAAAAGTTTTCCGAGAACTGAATTCATCAACACATAACCTTAAACTCACTAATAGCGTACCATTTACTTCCCCCATAGATCAATACAAGGGGAACCTGGAACGCTAATGAACGGTTTGATTCACCAATATTTGGCCTTTACAGTTTACCCATAAACTATGGAAAACACAAAAGGAGATATACCACAACCTCTTAAATTATAATATATCTATTTACATTTAAAAAGTCAGTTACTCTTACTGTTAGGTACTCAGTTGTGAGTTAGTAGGAATTACACGTTTTAAGGGAAGATAATAAGATTAATATTTATTTGCATACTCTTCTTTTTACCTTACTATTTGTACCTGAAGTTTAAAAATAATATGTATACAAAGTTTTTCTATTCTATTCTTATAGGAGTGGCAGATATTTTTCACACATCGGAAAAAGAAAAGGAGGACGCCCCGGTTTTGTCTTTTTTTGTAACTAACCACCAGTGTTTAATGTATAATAAAATATGACAGGATTAAATAAATACTTAATTAAAAAGAAGAAAATAAAGTAGAATTATTTAATAATGCTATCCTTATTTGTTTCTTGTTGTAAGTAATTAGTTGACTTCTAAAATACCTACATATTTCGATGTGAATTGAAACGTGAGAAGCTAGGGGTCGCCAGTATAATATAAATTTAGTGTGAATGTGAGTCCTTCAACACAATCATTATTTCGAATCACGTTTACGTTGTGGATAAATTTTAGGGTGACCAATCAATTATACAGCCTTTGTGTGATGTCGAGGGTTGACAAACACTTGTGTGGCTTCTCGTTACACTTTAACAAATTTATATTTTAGGTGTAAATATTGGCTTGTATATATTGACATCTATATATAATAACTTATTTTTCATGCAATTAGGTTGATAGTCGAGCATGCCTATGCTCACACGTAGGTGTACATTGATCATTTAACTTATCTACTAATATTACAAATCTTAGGGCCGGTAATTCCATTGGGCTGTAAGCAGCTTTAAAGATTTTCGGAAATATCCATACTAATGTTATAAAAGCGGAAGTATGTCTGTCTATCTGTCAAAATTGGTCAGACGGACATCAAGTAAGCTAGTGTTTTATATTATCTGCAATCCCAGCCCGTACACGAGGTTTCTGACAAAGACTTGTCCAGTATCGGACTATATTGGTCCTTATAAATATAATTTAATTTTACAGAGTGGGCTCGCTAAGAAAAATAAGGTTATAATATGTATCCATATCTCATTTAAAAATATAATAAAAACCAATACCAAAGTAGGTTATTATCCAAAATATGGGCCAGTGAAGTCCATTCAATTTTACGAGGCAAGTCTTTTACGAGGAATAACCAATATCGGAGTCACCGAAAAATCACTCCGGGTGTTTTAGTGGGGTCGACCGGACCGTAATTATTTAAAGGGAGGTCAGTAATAGTGTTCGATTCGAAGAAACATCAATATCAGACCCTCCTCTTGAGAAAAATGTTATAATCCCGAACATTTTCCTTGTGTATTTGCATAATGTTTGCATTTTATTTTATTTCGATTTTTTTCCTATTTCAGAAGTATTTTTAAATTATGAGGTATTATTATCTTTTATTTTTAATATATGGTTGTGTATTTAACCATTTACAAATAAGTCCTGCTAAGTAAAGTCATAACAACCAGTACTGCCAAATCGAGGACTGGAGTCTAAAGAGTAATCTGAAAATACAACTACGAAATACGCTTGGATGACTATGGGTTAGTATAAAAATAATACTTATAAATAAAATTTCAACCACATCAACGACTGCATAAAAATTACTCGACTGACCTCGGCAAAGCAAAACCAGTTAAGTACATATTTCTTATTTCAAATGAAAATCTTTTCACACTAAAAATCTAAATGCACTAGTGGTGCTAGTAGCGGGATTATGGTATAAAACATAGAATGTAGAAAAACAACGCTTAGACAAAGTAGGTAGGACATAGAAGAACAGATCACTCATGTTTTGGATGATGTAGAAGGCGACTAATATATTAACAGACGTCCAATTTCCTCTTTCCTATACAATACAATGGTAACGTCCACTAACCATAGCATTATCATTGTGAGTTGACATCAAACAGGTAACCGGTTATAAAAATATTATCAAATATCATATTTTAATGTCTTTAAAGCTTTAAGCAGACTCCGAGCTCCTAAGCTTAACTTCAAAATAAAACCGTCTACATTTTGAACTTTGAGGTAGTTAAAAAAGGACAACAAGCTGTTTGCGCACCTTACCGCGTCAATGTAATTACATCAAGAAATCTACACGATATAAGTACTTGCCTCTGTATTTTCCGAGTTTTACGCTTGTGGGGAGAGCGGGAAAAAGTGGGCAAAGCCATTGCAATCCCCGGTACAGAGGTAATTACAGACTTCACGATCGTTGACTATTGCTTCGTTTACATTGCACGTTTCCTACCGCTACATGATTGCACACCGGTAAGGAAAACAAACGGGATCGAATATATCCCAATAATGTACAGAACAAAAAACGCAGCTACTTACCATTAACTATATAAGCAAAATAGCAATAGATACCTATACTCTAATATGTTTGGTCAATTTTGACAAATGGTGAAATGTTTGAATGTGAGTACAAATATTATTATGTACCTACGCCGTTTTTAATGGCCTCACACATTTCTTTTCTGTATATTTTTTCTTTTTAGTAATTGAGCTAATTAAACACAAAATAAGTAAAAAAAACTAAGGGCAATGATTATTTAGTAAGAAACTGTCCGTCAAAGCTATCGTCACAGTCCAAAATAAATAGAATTATGGTAAATTATACGGCGGTCGCTGTCCACAGTAATTATTTATCAAACGAGTGCCGTCTGGTCGCCAGACAGCAGGAATCAATTAACAAACCCTACATTTAGTATCTATAGCCATGTCTATTTATATGTATTTTTAGGAAATATTTAAGCCGTGGGATTTCTAGTTTAAGAATAGACCACTTTATAAATATTTGAAATTAAGTTCCAGAGACTAGCAAGTCTATACTAAATGTCCTTTATAAATTATTACCTTAAATGTAAAAAGTTTCATATGTAAGAATTTACATTTTTGAATCATCACAAATATTTACCTTCTATCTCACTTTAACTACTTAATACTTCTCGTAGTTAACTATACACACTTTATTTTCGAGCAGTTATAACATACGAGTATTTATTTAGCAATCCCGTATTCCAGACCAAAGCCCACATGTGCACGATACCTAGCCACGATTCGACTTGTAGAAATCCCTCTCTGCGAGTTACAATTTTCGCGCTCACTCAACCTTAAGCGAGGCGGGGCCGGCATTAGCGGGGGAAAAATTAGATTTAACTCCGACACCATCGCGAAGCCTTACCTACACTTCTACATGTCCCTTTTAGCCACTTCTCCCCAGTTTATCCATTTTATATTTTCTCTCGGCGGCAAAGAATGAGGCCGTATAACTCTTAATTTGAGATAAAATGCGAGGGCGGGCTTTGATTTAAGTTCACTTACATTTCGCGTAATCTGAGGTGTTTAAGTATGAGACAGTGATTTTATACGGTACATACATTTTCGCTGCATTATACAGTACTGTCGTTCTTGTAAATTCATGAGTTTCATTTTTTTTGGAGATTTGCTTTTTCTGCTTATAAATCTATGTATAATGTATATAGCTATATGTATGTATCGCTGACAATATATCACTAACGGACTGCTGTTTCACACACGGCGAGATAATTTCATACAGCCAATCAATTATGTGTGGAAGAGTGGGATTCTCTGTGCTTTTTCAGAAAAACTGTCGACACATTTTCGCTTCAAAATTTATAAAATTGTTGTGAGTATAATTAATTTTGCTACTTATATTATAGTAAGTATAAAAGCAATAACAATGTGTATAGAGAAAATATCGATAAAGGCCAAATTGAAAAAGAAAGGTTGGTAAATAAATCATGAAAAACTGCATTTACTAATCTATATATTGACAAAAGGGACAAACTATACAAGTTTAATATTTTCAACAGTGTTAGGTAATTAAAATAAACAGGAAACCCTATTATTGTAGTATACATGTACAGTTTAATCAGTAACCTCTAGCAATCTGGTACGCAACCCCGTCCGCTTTTGAATACCTACATCCCATTAGGCCCTTAATGAACACACGAGATGAATTAGATTGATTAATGAACACATGTAGATATATCTTCCTCGAACCGTCCCTGAAGAACAAAATAAATAAAACACAAATGTGTGCTGCACAAAATCAACGTTTTCCACTTTGTAAATTGTTGAAAGAACTGGGCATATGATTTTGTACCGGACACTAAAAATAGACTGGTGTTTAAAAAATCATCAGGTACAGTGTGTTCGGTACATGTAGTTCTTAAGAAATCTGTATCAAAATACAAGAAAATTCTTTGACCATACAAAATCCTGTCAGCTGATCACTGAATTGGTATGAGAAGTCAAAATTTTCTTTTCGTTTTCAAAGCAAAACCTTTAGGAAGAGTTTAATGAAAATGCTGACTCAAAAATCATAAAACTAAGAAAGCCAACCGACAAAATACTGTAATAAGAGAGAAAAATACAAACGAGCGACAAAGATTAGCTTATATGGTCCAATTCTGTTAAATTTAATCATAGGCAACTAAACTTATTTAGATACGTAGTAGGTGTTTATTTATTTGTTTATTCGCTATATTGCTCAGGAGGCCGACGGGTGTCATATAATATTCACGGGTGACCACTGGCGCGCGATAATAAATAAAAAATAATTCACCCAGGAAGCTAATGTGTAAGTTATTCCAATATGGGTGTATATATACACCCATATTGGAATAACTTACACATTAGACATTTTTTTATTAGCTTAGACCTTTTTTTTTTAATTTTTGTTATGTACTTATCTAAAAACAGGCATATTCATTGATAAACATTCGCTTCTAAAATTTTGTTGAATGAATTAATGAACGAGTCTCCAATATATCGGATCTGGTACAAAATGGCGTTATTAGTAAAAATATTAGTAAATATGATAATGATTAATCACAGGAATAATAATAAATAAAATATACCTTACCACACTGTGTTTTCAATATTTATGTTACTAACAACGAAAACGTATAGATTAAATAAAGTAGAGATCTCATTTTCCGCAAATTTTATGTTTGCTGTCTGCTAACAAACTAATAGAATTAAGAACATTGAGCCAATTTTTGACCTCACTCACCGTTTACGACCGGGCAAAACTAGGCTCTGTACTTCACACCACATAATGCTAAAAAAATTAAGCCATCATCAAATAATTCTTTTAATTAAATATAAAACAACAACCAACCAAACCTATTAACCTTTCAAAAACAGAACAATAAACTGTTACCAGTTAGTATCTAGTTTTGCGGTTATTATTATTGTAATTACATATTTTATTTAATTAAAAATACATATTATTGTAATTAATTATAACAGAAATGATGTAAATACAAGTTATTATACATTTTATGTTGCATGAAACTATTATAGTTATAACAAAAAGTAGATTAATAAGCAATAATGCTAGGCACACACATCACACTTCAAACTATAGATAAAATGTAAAATTATACCAATTCACGAAAAAATGCGCTTATTATTTGAAACCAATGCGATGCTAGGCCGGGTAGTAACTAATAATAGCAGTAATCATCTTCAACAATTATTTTCACTAACAAACACCAAAAAACTCAAAGGACGCACGTGGCAGGCAGTAGGAAATTCAATTATTTCACGGAACACGAAACGCCATCACTAGACTCAAAATTAAAATTCGCAGGTGTAAAGGTAACAATTTGAAGGCAAAATTAACATTTCCACAACGACAGCCTTGGGGCGTTCGCCGGATGAGAAACGGATGTCTGCCGGGAAGACCCTTTTACTAGCAAAATCTATGTAATAAGGTGGCTTCAATCATTTAAATGTACTTTGTAAACAAGTATTATTAAGAATTGTGCTTGTTATATTTAAAATCATAATTTTATCCCAATTTATACCCACTAGAATAAAGAGTTAGTATCTTAAGTTATAATAATACTGATAACATATTTGTCTCTTCCGAAATTTAAAGTGCATTCTACAATTTGACTCCCTCAATGACAAAGATAGAAGACCGGAACCACAGAATAGGTAGTACAAGCCAGAACCCTAATCCTTTGTTCCCTAACTAAAAGGGTTAACTTAAACACCGCGACACTTAACCCTCCACTACGACGGCACGCTTCCACGTGTGAAAATATGTTGAACAGGCAGAGGTGACGCATTGTTTTAGAGAAAACTGCTTTTTATATTTCGTTCAACAAAATTTTACGCCGAAGTTCGTCATGTCAGTATTTGTTTTAGCATTTTAAATGCGAATAAAGTTTCACATGCACGCAGGGAAACATAATTTACTATTCAGGGTAGGGACTTTTTAAAACATTTAAATGAAGGATAGAGACACTGTATTAGCATAAACTCGTAAAGTATTTCCTTTTATATAGATGAAAGTTTCAAACCCATCTATAATTCCTATAAATTTCTATGACAAATTACTTTTAAATCTTTAAATTATAAATAAAATTTTAAAATGAGTAGGCTGATGGCAAAGTTATGTTGTATTTAACATGTGAATAAATCTTTTGCACACGATAGAAATAATGAATAAAATATTAAAAAAATCTTATGTTATAATAAACCAATTTCTTATTTAAAAGAAATACTTGGTTAAGTACTTAAATGGACTACCATTTTCTAGGTTACTATTTGTCCAACCATCTGGGCTTACCAAGTAAGCAGCTATAAATTTGTACGAAAAGTTCTTTGTTAGGAGTTAGGAGACCTTATAAGTTAATCCAGTGTAAATTTCGTAAAATACTTTCCTACGTCGGCTTAGGGCTTAGAATAAAACAGCCTATCACCTTGTGCGTTTACTAAAGGGATTATTTACTTATTTAATTTCACGGTTCGTGTAACAGATCCGACTACAAGGCAGTCGATTAACTAACTAATCTTTATAAAGCTTAAACGTCTGGATTGAGATATATGGTAAAGCAATTGATTTTTTTTATTGCTATCTTGAATAGATAGAAAAATGAAAAATTAAGATTGCATAGTTCAGGCTCAGAATACACACTTACGTCCGGTGCTATGAGACTCTATAGGTACAGGATTTATAAAAGAGGTGGTTGAAGTTAACCTTGGATAGTGATAGCTCTATCCAAGCTTGGAAGGGAAAGGGAACTTTTCAGAAGTGTCGAACCTTGGATAGTGATAGCTCTATCCAAGCTTGGAAGGGAAAGGGAACTTTTCAGAAGTGTCGCGGATCAAATTTAATTTTCGTTAAAATCCAAGTTAAGTTTGAGCTTACTAACTAAAGAGTACCAATATTCCGTGACCAAAATCAAAAATAACAAGTATGTACCTGCTTGTAAAAAACCACCCATAGTAGGCCTTATATTAAATTAACGTATACTATTACAGTGCATTCAAATAATATAATTTCACAGACTGATTGTCCTTTGAACACTGTTATATGTAACCGCAGTTCACCTGCCTACATGCCTACCTAAATATATTCCTAACCACTTTCCCTGTGTTTGTGCTTGGATGACGTATTGACATTGACATGGGTAGTGGGTAGTGCCCGTGTTCCAGATGACGGTATAATAATATTTGTACGTACATTCAGAACTTGCACTAAGAAACTTGCCATTGTGATATTTTTTTTTTACTTTTAAGTAATAGTTACTTGTTAAATTGATTATTTGCGTCAACTGCTGCCATCCCGCAAAGATTTTTTTTTATCAGACCGATTTAAAGTGGCCTGCAGCCAAGGACCTAAATGCCAGCGGACCTTAACAATTGTCATTGTGTGTGTCTTAACAACTGTCGAATTATTTGGTTATATTGATATATCCCTCATGGAAAAAGGACAGTAAAAACGAGTGGTCGGTCGGTCGGAGTACCAGTTTTAATAAGTCTAATTGAGCATTTTTATGTCAAAATTCGAATTTTAAACATCAACCGAGTATAAATCGTGTATGCACAAATTTAAATTGATTACTCGAAACAATACTGTATTGAATCTGGAATTTCATTGCAATTTCCAACAATGTGCCGCAAAAATCTGAGCTAACAATACATTAAAGTTGATTGCAACAATAAAGTAAAATTTTAAGCGCTTGGGAGTCGAAACCAATGAAGTTGAGTAAAAATTTTGCATACTTTGTTTAACAACATTCATAGTGCTATACCGAACTAGCTAGCATTATTTAACTTTAAACCTTCATTTAAAATAAGGTAAACGATTAGTCTCATAAATACCTAAATTCATCATCATCCATACGTTTTCCTGCTTGCATCCTTATTTGATGGTCCACTTAAAAACGATATTATATGGTTTCTATTTCCATCCATTTCGTATTATTACGACTGACCGTTTGCCTGACGACAACGTTGAGAATCCTGTTGATCGTGAAATCCGCCACCAAACAGACAAAGATTACGAAATTCACACCTTCGTTTATTCTTTCACCACCTTTATGATATCCGCGTCAAAATAGGAATTCTCAAGTAAAACCAAATTAAAACGACATGGCAATATATAGCTGCAATTAAAGTGGAAATTATGAAACATCCTTCTATTCATATTTAAACATATTTTTTGTAAGCAAAAATACAAAAAAATATGATGTTTTATTAAGCTGGAGCCATGAGAAAGGAGCATAATGGAAGAAGCTAATATTCGCGTCCATCCGAGATTTAGACAACCTTTGTTACAGACAATTAACTCTAATGTCGGGAATTAATTCCTTTACGACATCATTGCCCCGAAAAAATATAATATCATATGGATTTATTTGTTTTATTTTTTTTTATCTCAATAGGTTATTATAGTAAATGTGTGTGATTGAAGTAAATAATAATACCATTTTATTTTCAGAATTTTAACCTTGATATGTTTCTAGATAAAATTTTTGCCCAAATTTAGGGCTAAATTAAATTATAAAATAATAACAATAATTAAAACTAACTTATATAAAAAATATTCTAGTATAAAAATAAAAATAATATTAATATTGCCCAAATCATAGCAATGGGTATTCTTTATTCTTATGTCTAGATAATTTAAATTATACGTCCAAACGAGGCAAAAAATCACACAAGTTATTAGGGTTAAAAAAATGTTTATTTTTCTAAAACAGCGTCTAACGAGTAACCACGTTTAAAAAAGTCATTAACTACGCTATTTACCCTTCGAACAAACAAACAATCATTCTGCGATTCACCATCATAAGTAACTTCTTCCGCGATTTCATATCGCATTTTCGCCATTTCTAATGCTTCTTTAGATGCTGCAGTTATAATCTTCATCGATATTAGAGCTTCTATTAGGCCTAACACTGAATATTTCATAAGGTGTTCTTTAAAAATTTCTTCAGGATATATGTCGTTAACGTCTAAATTACACTGCCTGAGTACAGCTGACAATGTTTTAAAATACAAATTTATCAATTGGTCGTAGTGATTCTCGAGCAGTTCCTCGTCAGCAGACATGTAGAAGAAATAAGATATATCTGTCACTGGTGATGCGTATCTGCTTGTTTGGTAGTCAACTAATATAACATTTGTAGGTCTCTCCCTCTGAAAACAGATACATTTTTGTCTTTATTTATAGCATTATAATCGCCTATTGTTTTATTTCTGTTTGTAATTTCCTTATTTTATATTTTTACTGGTGCAATAAAGAATATTTGTCTTGTCTTATCTGTGTCCCACTGCTGGGCATAAAGTTTTCTTTATTTCATACCACGCATCCTTGTCCTTTCCTACTTCCTTCTACTCCTTATCAAATACGTTCAAATGATCATCCTGTTTATGACCTCTCTTCCTCTTTCTTTTTGTTAAAACAATCAAATTATTATGTGATATCTTTCTGTTTTTAATCCATCATCTATTTGTATAACGGTCTGACGGCAACTCTTCTTAGAAATCAGTTGGATTCGTCACCAGCCCGAGGTACAATAAAGATGATACCTACAAGGATCCATTAGTCATATTTATTATACGAAGAATGGGAGTGGTCTATTCTTTAATAGAGTTCCACACGACTAAGTCACATAACTATAATAAATAATAACTGCGTAAGCAATTAATGTGTTACTTATAAATATATGGAAACCTCACCTGATATTTAAAAAGAGCATTATTATTCCAACAATCTGCATGACAAATGGTACTGAATCTATCTGGCGGAGTGACACACTTGTTTAATATTTTGAAAATATCTTTTGCACAGTCGTTCAATTTATTTTTAGCAATTGGATCATTTACAACGTCTACTGAAAAATTGTAAAATTTAATAATACAGTTTGTTGTTGATTTTAGGCCATTGTATTGAACATCATCTTGATATAAAGATTTTATAAGATAACTTTTTTCTCTGTCAACATGCTGTAATACAAAAAAAAGTCCATGCAATTTAGCTAATTCCTTGATCACTAAAGAACAATGATCAACATCAATTTTTGTAAATCTATCACGAAATGTATACCCGTATTTTATAAGTGGACTAAAAACAATACTTTCTCTATTTTTCTCTCCTATGGAATAAACACAATTTGGAAAAGTTATTTTTAATCCTTCGATTATTTTGAATTTTTTTTGAATTGCAATCAAGGCTGGTACAACTTGATTATTAAATATGTGATCCCGCAAATACAAACTTCTAAAAGCAGCTCGCCTTTCAGGGTCAGCAATCCATTTTATCACAAAAGGTCGTTCAACTATTTGACCATCGGTACGGCCCTTAATAATCACTTTATACATATCATCTAAAATACAGTCCATATCATCTTCGCTGCCAAAAACAATAGCAAATTTTATGTCTTTAATGTTAACAATATTAGCCACTTGATAAATTATATCGATAAATTCCATAGGAGGTCGCAAAACTTTTCTACAGGACATTTTGACAACAAACGTTTTGACTGTGTAGATACGCTTGTTCCGAAACCTACAATAAAATCTGAAGATAGAGTAATTCATAAGTATGATTGATTTTATCGTATCATCAAACGATAACTTTGATAGCGTAAAAAAATGTGCGGAGAACAGCGCATACTAGAGCTATCCTAATTCAATGGCACTTCCATATTTAGCAATAATCTGAAGCCAATTCGAAGCAATATAAAAAAAATATGATAGCAGTGTGTATATAATATTTTACTCTGTAATGTGTTACCGCCGCAAACTATATAAATCTGTTTTAACTTTATCAACTACCATTTAAGTAAGAAATATCATGTAGGTAAGTACGTAGTTAGAAAACTATCAACGCATTTTATTGCATGAAAAGGGGTCCATTAAAATATTGAGAAATATGTAAACTTTCTAATTTGGGCCTGTAGCTTCTCAGATTAGCGCGTTTAAGGTCCAGCTTCGTAAATAAGGATAAATATAGTTTTGAATTGTACTATAAATTTTGAGATAAACAAATACTGCAAATTTTGTTTGTTTCGAAATCTCTTTCGATGCTTAAAAATATGTGACATGTCTCTAAGATAACTGAACAAGTACTTATCAGTAACGTGACACTAGCAAGTACACGTTTCGAGCAGTATCAGTGCGTAACTGAGTCTCGGGACCAGATATGAGATAAACTGCTCCAAGCATACAATACCTTTTGTAATGTCTCTCAATAGCCGGTCTGACACAGTCATCATACTATATGCGACTGGTTTTATGCATTCAGACGCTTTGTACGCCATTGTGGCAGTCCTTGGAACGGACTCTGTGGATCTAATCTTGGAATATGCATGCTATTGAATGTATGATCATTCAAATTGCCGCGTTGGCGTTTATTTACGTGGCCAATTCTAACCATTGTTCGAAAACATTCTGGAGCAAATATTCACTTACATGCAATTTGATTTAAAAGACCGTTCTATAAATTGTATCAAATAGTCTTAAAATCCTTAAATTTTGTAAATACTATAAAGTAACTGTTATATTTACGTTTTAAAGCAAACTGCCAAATCTATTTTTAAGAAAATTGGTACAGATACATTTGATAAGTACTATGGCGAAGGATGTTGATTATTCAGAAGAGTAGAAGGAAAGGAGCAAAATTAAGTAGAAAGGTAGAATATACAGCACAAATATAATGCTGTATTTTTACGCTGCATATCTTTAGCACATATCGTGTGACGTCATCTTTGTATACATCAGTCAGTGGCTTCTGGTTTCGTCATATATTGAAAAAGAAAAAAAAAACAAACCAACTCACTTAAAGAGAAATGCTCCTTCAAGCGCAGTCCGTAAATTCGTCTACGCGAAGTTTTAACAAATATCAAAGGTAAAAACCCCAATTATTCGAATGGAAATATTCACCGAAGCTAAATTACATGCTTATCTGAAGGCATTTACTGAGTAATTGTATTATTTAAATTACATACTCTTGTGGTTTTATTTGTAGCTGCGGTGGGTTTTATTATTTTGTGCATTGTATCGAATTTCTAACATTGATTAAAAAGAAAATACCTAAGTGTACCTTATGCGAAGGATTTGCTTAGATTGTGCTTTATGCAAAACTAAGTTTCTTCAGTCTTGGAGGATATTTAGCCATTATTTACTTATTTGAGATATTAATTAAAATATATATATATAATTTTGGTAGACAAAAGTTAGAACTTAGTAGTAAAAGAACTCAATTACAAAAAATCTTAAAAATGAAGTAAATCATATCAGTAAGGTGTAAGGATTAGTTTTTATTATTTCTTAAATCTTTTGGAAAGATTAGAAAGCTGGTATAGAAAATGTGTGTCAATTATATAATACCCTAACTGAACTATTTGATTTACAATACTTTAAATTAGACAAAGTTACCTACAAGTATTTCCAAAGATCAAAGCAATCAAAGTAAACCAAAACATCCACACAGCTCGACTGTTTATTTCAATATTATATGAAGTTTTGAACAAACAGAATTGAATCGGTGTGTCCCATCAACAGCACATACATACCGCAACCAGTATCGGTACAACTTTAACGTTCTGTAAACTTGTAGGGTTACCATATGTTCTGATTTTGAAACAATTTAGACGATATACAACCATACGGCTCACTTAAAATTTGATTCTCGTGACTTCTAAATAAGAATTGCACGCGTTATTATATTTTTAGCTTAATGCTTACACAGACTTTAACGCGACTCTTATCCTTCAAATCGGAATACAATGCAAGCTCTTCTATTGGAATTCATAGTCTCGATATGAATATAAAGAAGGTCCTAACAGGAACCTTCTTCATCCTCGACCTTATACTTGATTAATCTATGACTCAAATTGCACTTTCTTTCCACAGATTAGGTATTATTAGTTTTTTCCGAACAAATCTTCAAATAGTACCTTACTTTGTTTTCATAGTTTTTTATAATATTTTTAATAATAAAAATTCACTTAGTTTACCAAAAACTAGTTTTTTTTTCACTCCACAAAATGACAGTGTGTGTGGATTTTGTAAAGATTCTAATAGTTAACAAAAATGTAGAGATCTTTAACACTGCTATTTTAAATTAAGTTTCTGAAATTTATTTATCGAGAGTAAGTACTTAATTATTTAATTTAATCTTTCAATGCCCGGATTTTTTCGAATTATTGGTAACTCCACAGACTCGAATGTTTGATCGAGAAGTATTCGTTAGTGCGGGTCGCCAACCCCAGCCCTCGCTTTGAATTATTTACCATACTGTACACTGGACATACCTCTACATACACTACAAAAACACATTTGAATTATCATTTACATTTTAAAATATACAAGATTAGTATCACAATACGTACGTATATCACTGTACGTTTTTATGGGTGGGTTGCACCAAAGTACCAGTTATCGTAATAGTTAAAGTCAAATGTAACAGTAACATTACTACTAACTATAACAGTTGAAGCGACATAGGTTGCACTATCGTATTTTGTACCATAGTTAGTTACCAGGGTTACAAGTATAATGACGTCCGTGGAGGTTATTCGACCCGTCTGACAGATAACTTGACAATAACAATAGCTTTAACCGGTCAAATTTGGGTTAGCGTAAAAGTTATGACGTGTTTTGACGATTGACAAATGGTGCAACCCATTTTTCACCTAACCGGTACTTTGACTACACAGTTATTGTTATAGTAAGTTGGTGCAACCCTGCCTAAGTATTTTAAAGTGTTCGCGATCTATCAACCTAACACCAAACTATTAATCTGATTTAAATATGAAACATAGATGAATTTACATAAAAATAGATGTGAGCATTCGCTCATCATTAATATATCTTGTGGGTTTCAAACTCAGTCGGCCATGCAAACCCTGGTGTCACAATTTTTTGAAACTATTTTTCAAAGCTACCGCCAAGAACGAATCAATAAAATCTGCATTATACTTAGCTTAAAACAACGTAACGTCGTTCTTGCCCCAGATATAGATTATGAAAATGATGTTTACTTTCGTGATAAAAGACGCTACGCTGTAAAAATTAAAAATAACAACCTCATTTCGAGTGCGAAATTCTGTTAAGTCCCTGAGAAGAGATGTTTGGACACCTTAAAAGGATATTATGGAGAGTGTTTGTGGCTTGAGATCGTCCATTAAAAATAATCCAGCGTAATGTTTTTCAGTTGAAATGTGATTTTAGGTTAGGGGAAATGTGTCTAGACCGGCGCAGGAAATCAATTTTCTTCAGACATTACTGTTGACGCCGGTGCTCGGTTGAAATTTAAGTCTTTTTGAAATAAAACCAGCGTTTAGACCTGACGAGTTTGTAAGACTTTAAGAAGTTCTATTTTCAAAAGGTTAAAACGGCTCCAGGAAATCTAATTACAAAATCTTTTTCTTTTCTGGCCTGTCTCAAGAGCACTGTTTTACAATCTGCATGGTTTCACTAATAAACAAGAAGACCCCATATGTTGTGATTCCCTTCTAAAATCTCTTCGAAAATATGAAACATTTTCCAAATAAATGATGAATTGTTCCTGAGAAAATATATAATGGACTTCAAAGTGATCTTATAAGAGATCCCTTTTTTAAGAAATCCCTAAAAAGCATACAAAATAAAAACTATTCATTTCTAACAGGAAATAAAAGCCTATATAAACGATACAAATATGCTTACAAAAGCATACATCTTTCATTCACCAATATTAGGTACGAACGGAGATATTTACCTTTTCTTATGAGTAATTTCACACAAAGGAGAGTTAACAAGGTGCTAAGGAGGATAATGTATCTTGTTTGTGACGCTTTAGTTAATGTGCAAGTTGTATGACGAGAGGTTGCTTGACGTCATAAAGGCGTTAAACGATACATAATTTTGTTGTTATTAACATAAGTTGAGTACAACTACCTACATGAAATACGGGATTAGTCTTTATTTTATTAAGACTTTCATTTATTTCAAAGTTAACGCCACATGTTACTTTGTATGCAAGTTTTGGATTACAAATTATTAAGTAGAACGCCTAACTATTTAAATTCTATACTCATAATACTACTCTTAACTTATTACTTAATTGATTTTGAATGAAAAAAAAAGCGCGATTTTTGTATTTATGTAAGAAGTTCAGAACAATATTTAAAAAAACATCGGAATAATATTTTAAATATATATTAGGTATAATTATATATAATATTTCAGATTTACAAAGGTATTAAGGTGTCTTTATTGCACTGACACCACTACGCTTTTGAAGCTGCAGGCAACAGCTTGTAAAAAGAACAACCAATTTTTTTCATAACGACTACCTATTTAAAACCACCAATACAAATCATTTTCATTTGAACCCTTAGCTATAAATTCTCTATCACAACATATCGCATTTAGATTAAGTTTTCTTTAGGAAGGGTGAGACTGCTGTCATAAAAAAAAAATAATATTAAAATTTATTAATAGATAAATACATTTAGAATTGAGATAAGGATACTGTTTGCCCTCGCGACAGATAATAACAAACTATTACACGTTTTTGAAAAGGCTTTAGATCAGCCTATGGATGAACAAAATACTTAGTACAGTCTACTTTTGTTATTTCAAACGAGTTATCGCACTCGAACCTCTTTATAATTCAAAGTAATCACGAGTTCCCTGCAAAATCTCTTTATGTAGTTACTAGTTTGTTCATACTATTTAGTAGGCAAACAGATGGCTATGGCTCTCCTGATGTGTTGCTCTATAGCCTGCAACACCACAATCAGTTACTATAACTACTCTTTGGCACCCGTTATAAATATCAATAACCATTATACCAGTTCTAACAATGTTTTTTCACATCTTGTTGAATCTTCAGTAATATATTTATGCGAAATCGTACTTGAAATGGTATTAACCTATATGGTAGCTGCAAATACACACCCTTGTCATAATAATACCAAACGGAGTTGTACGAATGCCCTGACAGTCCGACCATGATTAATGTTGGACCATTTTTACTCTAAACATACGTAATACTCATTCTATAGAAACAACTGCATTAGGTATTTTAGAGCCTAGAGTCCGCTGAAAATCCGATGTACAAATTTAAATCTTAATATATTATAATATAGCTTTGACAATAGTTGTATGATCGGCCCCCGCCTGGCGTGGCCTACATAACAAGCCTATATATCGTAAATCCTTACTTCCATACTAATATTATAAATGCGAAAGTCTGTCTGTCTGTCTGTCTGTCTGTCACCTCTTCACGGCTAAACTGCTGGACCGATTGGGATGAAAATGTGGTAGGGATGTAGTTAAAGACCTGAGGTCATACAGGCTACTTTTGGGCGCGATATAACCAAGTCCCATGCGGGGCGAAGCCGCGGGGAACATCTAGTGATAAATAAGTAACTCATTTTCAACTCTATCCCGGAATCTTAAATTAAAAGAATGTTCAAGGCATTCAAGGCGTGGTGAAGTAATCATTTTTTTACTGCTTTAATTAATTTTGACCTACATCATAAACCCCAAGACGTCGCTGCGATTTTATAAATTTTATGAATGTTTAAAGATTTAATTAAGTACTTAATTTGAATAAGCATACCACGCAAAATATTTTTTTTATTAAGAAAATAATCTGACTGCATTTTAAGATAGTTGTTGCAATAAATAAACTACTTTTACTCAGTAACCTAACATAACACAAAATTCTTGATTAGGTACCTAATCAAAAATTTTAATGAAGCAACAAAGACAAATTAGATAACAAAACAAAAGAGAAGGAGATGGTAATGAAGGAAAAATCGAATAAAAAACCTTTAACGTGAAGTAAATTCCTCGTCGTTTTTATAAAATATATTGTGAGGAAATAATTTATTTCAGAGACGCCGACTGCATCCGTGGCGCCGCTAGCGACATCTACAATGCAATTGATGCTATTTTGCATTCAAGCTTTGGTGAACGTTTTAAAAGGCTTGTTTAATATTTACTCAGAGGAATTGTAGTATTATAGTCCTTTTAAATACTCGGAAACACTCACCGTATATTTAAAATTCATAGTCGGTATCTCTGGGTTGGTAGAATTTTTTTCTTTGGTAGGTATTTTTTTAAAAATTGTATAGCTAAAGCGAACAGTGCCCCTAGTATGAGTTTTTCTTAACGCAGACGCTAGCGACTGCGTTAGTATTTTGTATGGAATTTCTTAGTTGCCTTACTATCTGCCAGAGGCGCTGTACAGGTTTGCCATACTAAATCGCTAACACAGTCGCTAGCGTCTGCGTTAAGAAAAACTCATACTAGGGGCACAGAGCGCATATTGGGCCACTCACGATGTAGAATTCCGTAGAACCCACATTAAAATAGTTTTTTTTTCGGATTTTAAAGTTCATCAATTGGAACCATTTCACTTTTTATAACTATTTAATGGTGATAAATGCCTTTTACTTATATTCTTAATTCTAACTTATTTCACAAAAGGATCTCTAAGTTGAAAAATGTTTTTTAAACACCAAGCATATTTTTTTAAAACATCTATCGAAAGACATTATTTGAAAAACGAAAATAATTTCATACAACTGTGCATGTGTAGAGTAGGTACATCAATGACATTATTCCTAGGTCACAGTTTTTTTAAATTTTAACAGAAAACTTTTGGATAGGCTTAATACAATCACATTTTGGCAAAAAGTGCTGAAAAAAGAACTACAAGGTTCATATTTATTGCCGGGCTTTACTTTCGACTAAGTTTTTTGTAGACTCAAACTCATGCTTTACGCTATAACTTGTAACCAAAATCAACAGATATTTCACAATCCGGCCTACATTGAAAAGAGCGTATCTAAGCTAAAATGCACTCAGCTTTCCTTGCAAACACGGTCATGTTTGGGGTGCATTAAGCCTGGTATAGAACAGGGGTGCGTATCGATTGGCACCCCCTCACACCCTTCGGCACTACACAATATTACTCTCTGCAACCACCCCATATTACAATTGCGAGCCCTGTCGGATATTATTGTTTTAAATATTTAACTTTGAAGACCACTACAAATAATCTGAAACTACTCAGGATTCATGTTTTTGTAGTTAGTAATAAAACAGTACAAAGGGGAAATGAGATATGACATTGTGGGACAGAAACCTGGGGCTTATTCCGGTCTCGTGTTCTCTTTAAATTACCAAAGTAAGGAAATGAAATCATGCTTCTTTGAGTCGCTCTGATAGGGTTACCAGATTTAAAGATTTTCGCCGAGCTCCGACTATTTTTCGTAGAAAATAACTACTTTGCGGTTTCAATCAAGATAAAATTACTTATAATGTAAGGGATAAGGATTTAGTTCTATATAAAAGTCGAGGTATGACTACTCGGTAGGTAATTTTTTCACTTATTTAATTACTTTGAATGAAAATATAACAACCAAACATGCTGAAGAATGGATGGAATGAAAGATCTCTTTATTGAACAATTGAAGACCGTGTTAAAGAAGGAGACTGGCCGCGGCAGATCAGTACAATGCAGAGCATCGAAAAGTATCGCTTTTGATATGAAAATTCCTTGCTCTGTGGGTACAACCGAGGATGGAACTACTTAACGCTAGATGATGGAGGTATAGTTTTAAAATATACTCCTATTTGAAAATATTGGCAACCCTAGCTTAAAGGCAATTACGTTCGGTTGCAGCTAGCACATAGAGCAACGTGGAGTTTAGTTTGAACTTGCACTTGTCATCATTAGATGCATGCAATGCAAGGAAGTAGGAAGGAAGAAGGCATTTTCTTTATGAACTTTCAAAGCAACATAAGATATGATTTAGACTTGTATTAATTTTCATTAGCAGGTAAAACAGCTTGCGTGATAAACACTTTATATTTTGCTAACTTTAACGATTTTCAATGGTGCACAGACAAAGTAAAATGTATTTTCATACTTAATTCACAGAGTACAAGGAAACGACTGTAATAGTATATATATTTAATATCTGCCTTGATTTTTTCCCACATTTTGTTAAAACTTCTCATTGATTCGATGTGACCAGCTTCATTGGGTTCATAGTGACACTTATCCTAAGATTTTGTTATATGTATAAAATAAGACTGTGAACTTGTTTGTGGTCCAGGATAATATATAAAAAAAAAAGGTGCATTATACTCGGTACTTATTTTGTCCAATATAGCGGAAATTTCGAAACGAAAATATCCTTTTTTTTAAATGTTTAATTGTTCTTAAATAAAAGAAGCAGGGAGTCTCATATGTAATAATGCTATTGACACTCTGTTGTTTTACACAATGATACCGACTCCAAGCTCACAACTCCTAGCGGTGCCTCTGGTAAACTGATCAAAACAATTTGATAGATATTATACACTGTTCAGTTCATAGATTAAAAAAAAATTGAATTGTAATGTAGAGACCGCGCGTGATTTCCTGCTTAAGCAAACGTGAAGCTCATAGAAATAGGAAATCGCGCGCGGTTTGACGCCAAGCAAATTTTTTTTAATCTATGTTCACTCCTCTTCAAATATACATTACATATATTCAAATCTGGCATTTACGAAAAGAGGCACAATGCACAATAGTGGGCAAAAATAGAGTTTCATATATTATTAAAATAAACCCTTTTTGGCATTACTGTGCATATTTGTCAATACTTCTTTTTTCATTAAAGCAGTTAGATGTATCAACTAGAAACTAATATTAAATCTTATAAGTTGTCACTATAAAAGAATCGATTTTTTAAGAGCAGATAATAATACTAAAATCATTAAAATCTTATAGCTAGTAAATAGCAACTAACTCCGATAACAAGACATCGTTATCGAGTTGCTCATTAGACAGATACGACAAGAAACACAAACAATGGCTCATCATTAGCTAATTAATATCGATATCACTCGTACCTTACAAATCAATACTACTGATACGTATAGGTATTAGGAGCTTGATAATATAGGTGGTACCTACTGCTTATCTCTTTATTACGTACGTTCAGGTTGTCCGCTTTACAAAAAAGTCGATTTTTAGATAATGTTTTTAGCATAGAATTAGGAAATCGCCAGACAATTATTTTAAGTCTTTTGTTTTTAGCATTGGTTGGTTACTATGTTTACCTGGGTGAAAAAAGTGCGATCTTTGGTGTCTTCATTTCACCTTGGAAACATATACCTACTTAAGTGATTTCTCCCCGGTGAAATGATTCGACATAAGCTGCTTTGTTCACAAATCCGGCTATTGTGCTTTATAATTTGTATATTGTGTGACAATTTTTTAACTCCCTTCCTTACTCAAGACTGGCATGTTATAACTGGCTACTTAACAAAAAATAAAAGTCAATATATCAGAAAAAAATACAATAAAATGTATGAGTAGGACTTTTGTTTCATGGAACCAAATGCAATAATTTCACTGCTGGCTCTTTAAACTTGAACATACAATGCAAATAGTAAGCACTGCTATTAGGCGATATTTTATATCGGAAAGGAGGAATATTTTTACGCTATCTTAAGCGCATTCCAGCCTCGTAGTTATATTATAATAATAATGGCAACAGGTGTATCTGGTCTTCAGATCATCGAGCTTAGTGCCAACCCTGTGGCCAAACTAAAACTGAAATTAGTAGCTTCTAGCCGGCTGTCAGCTATGGCTTGTTCTCAACGTAACTTGTCGGTTTCCGTTAAACGTGGTCATACTATCGTAGGAAATCTTCATTTACTTATTAATTGTGATAAAAACGTGAAGGTAACCGTAGTTTGTTAATCATGAAGCTTATCCGTCATGAAGGCTGCCCTGAAGGTGCGAGCTTTTATGCGGTCTTTCCATGATACTCTATACGTCCAACGAAGCATCTTCATCGCCGTGACATGCAACAACAATAATAGGCTTATGTCGCTCAACCAACGGACACGTCTCACTACCGTATATAAGGCTATAAGGCGTAGCTTCTAGACAACTGTATAATAATTATTCTGAGCTACAACGGAAACTTATTCGAAATCAATTTCCTATGATGTTAAAATGCCAACAATCCCGGCACTCGCGAAAAAGAAATAGTGGCAATGATAAAGATCTTTATTGCTACTGCCTATAAATCGAGTGATTTACAATAACTGCTTTTTTACGGCTCAGTTTGCTCTATAAATTAACATTTCGATGATATTTCAACCTTCTTTGTATTTTCTCGACCTTATTAAACCTATGTGGGTTTAACAGGATATACCTAAAGGTTATCTTTAAAATTGAATAAATATATCTATATATTTTTTTCAAGGAATAAAATTGAGGGTCACAGGCGGCGGAACAAAAACAGGTATGAAAGGATATGGGCGAGACCTTTGCCCTGGGTAAAAAAAAAAAAGATATAAAATCATCTTTGAATGAAAACGAATAGTTCGATATTTAAGTGTTTAGAAAATACGCTGCACTTAAAAAACCCATCTAATTCCATTGCTGTTAAGATATAGCTTGACACAACAATGTATTTTTTATTAATATTTATTTATTTATGTAAAGCTTAGGTCTATATACTTATGCTTTTACTTATGGCGAACAAAATCAGTGACATAAATCAATTGACCATGATTCCACTTTATGTTAGGTGCAGATGTGGTACAAGATACAATTCAATTCTTTATCAATAGCCTTTTAGGGCTACGAATAAGTACTTACTCGTAGCCCGTTCTCTTATTTCCTTTCTTTTTCACCTCTAAATTGTATCTAACTATTTACATACCTAGTAGAAATAAACTAACCACAGATTTGTACAGCCGCAGTCAGAGTCGTATATGGTTAATGAAGCAACACCTTGGTACCTTTGGTATATCTCAGATGGAAATCTACGAGTATACCTATTCATTAAATAACTCGACTGAATCCGGCTATAAGACTTATAAAAGTTCTTACTTATACCCATATATTTAAAAAAAAAATGCCATAGAGCCACGCGCGATTCCTAGTTCTATGCTTATACCTAAGAATTGTGCATCATAATGTTATCACACATTAAAATCATACAGATTCCAATATGAGGAACATTCAAATTTTGAATCTCATGTCACAGAATGTGGTTGCAACAATCACTTTGTCAGTTCGTGGTTGTGGCTGACAAAATGTCCCATCCATCCCATGTTGTATCCAAACGTTTCAGCTTGACATATTGGTTATCCTGCAAAGATTACGCGAGCGTATCGAACAGATGCGAATAGTACGAACTGTCTAGCCTAGAAAAGAATTGGTTTACCGTTTTACTCATAGATTTAAAAAAAATTGCCTCGCGCGCGATTCGAAATTCTTTGGTTTTACCTTACACGAATTAGATTTACATAGAGAGCAACACGGATTTTAGATAGAAAATGTTTATGGGCATGCTGTTTCCAAAATGATTGTGATGGTAGATGTTTATAAAAAAGACATGTGATAAAAGATATTATAAATAATGCAATAGTCAGTAATAACAAGTAGACTTGCAGTTGCACACATTATCATTTGCATAATATGTTGCTTCCCTTATTCATCGTTGTGATGGATTTCAGAAGTCGCCATTTGTAGTAGTGTGGGTGTTGTGTATCCTAGCATACATAGCACAACATGTTGGAATACACAAGACCCCACCACTAGAAATGTTTCTGTGGATACACTGTTAATAAAAACGATTGTGATGGTAATCATAGTGCCTGTTTACAACAAAGACAGGTAAAAAAAGGATATTTATAATGATTCAATAATGGTTAGTTATGAATAATTTTCCACACATTATGCCACAAATGTTGCTTCTCCTAAGCAAGGTGATGATGGATTAAAGAAGTCGCTATTTATAGTAGTGTGGGTGTTGTGTATCCTAGCATACATAGCAAAACATGTTGGAATACACAAGACCCCACCACTAGAAATGTCCATTTCCCCAAAGCGATGGTGCTAAACTGCGGATGGATGGTGCCTGTTTACAACAAAGCTATGTAATAAAAAATGCAATCATCAGTTATTACAAATAAGCTTGCGCACATATGATTTTACATCGTTAATTATGATGGATTTCAGAAGTCGCCATTTGTAGTAGTGTGGGTGTTGTGTATCCTAGCATACATATCAAAACATGTTGGGATACACAAGACCCCACCACTAGAAATGTCCATGTGATGTATTTTGTTCCCAAAGCGATGGTGCTATACTGCGGATGGATGGCGCCTGTTTACAACAAAGCTATGCAATAAAAATATTATCATTATGCAATCATCAGTTATTATAAATAAGCTTGCGCACATTATGATAGGTACTTATATTGCTTCCCTTATTCATTGTTGTGATGGATTTCAGAAGTCGTCATTTGTAGTAGTGTGGGTGTTGTGTATCCTAGCATACATAGAACAACATGTTAGAATACACAAGACCCCACCACTAGAAATGTTTAATGCAGATTGTTTCCAAGTGTTGTGATGGTGGCTGTTAATAACAAAAACATGTGATAACAGATATTATAAGTTTATAAATGATGCAATAAAATTATGAATTAGCTTACACACATTGTGTCACTTTTTATACAGTGTTGTGGTGGATTTCAGAAGTCGACATTTTAAGTAGTGTGGGTGTTGTGTATCCTAGCATACATAGAAAAACATGTTGGAATACACAAGACCCCACCACTCTAAATGATGTTGAGCACGTTGTTTTTTTAAAATGATAGTGAAGGTAGCTGTTTATAACAAAAACATTTGATAAAAGATATACAAAAACATTTGATAAAAGATATTATAAATGATGCAATATTTAGTAATTATGATTAGACTTGCAGTTGCACAGATTATCATTTTCATATGTTGCTTCCCTTATTCATCATTGTGATGGATTTCAGAAGTCGCCATTTGTAGTAGTGTGGGTGTTGTGTATCCTAGCATACATAGCACAACATGTTGGAATACACAAGACCCCACCACTAGAAATGTTCCTGTGGATAGGTACACTTCGTTCCAAAAGCAATTGTGATGGTGCTGATGATGCCTGTTTACAACAAAGACACATAATAAAAGATATTATAAATGATGCAACAATGATTAATGATGAATATTTTTTTACACATTTTAGTACCTACTATATGCTGCTTTTCTTATACTTTCAACATTAATAATGGGTTTCAGTAGTAGTCACTTGAAGTAGTGTGGGTGTTGTGTATCCTAGCATACATAACAAAACATGTTGGAATACACAAGACCCCACCACTAGAAATGTTCCTGTGGATAAGTACACTTCGTTCCAAAAGCTATTGTGATAGTGCTGATGATAGCTGTAAGACCTGTATACAACAAAGAAACGTAATAAAAAATATTATAAATGATGCAATAATTCATAGGTACAGAATAGATAGTCACAGAATTTTGCAATAATTAATGATGAAAAATTTTTAGTACAATATGCTGCTTTCCTTAAACTTATAACGTTAATGATGGGTTTCAGAAGTAGTCACTTGTAGTAGTGTGGGTGTTGTGTATCCTAGCATACATAGCAAAACATGTTGGAATACACAAGACCCCACCACTAGAAATGATGTTGAGCACGTTGTTTTCAAAAATGATTGTGATGGTAGCTGTTAATAACAAAACATGTGATAAAAGATATTGTAAATGATGCAATATTTAGTAATTATGAGTAGAATCACATTATCGTTTGCATATGTTGCTTCCCTTATTCATTGTGATGGATTTTCAGAAGTCGCCATTTGTAGTAGTGTGGGTGTTGTGTATCCTAGCATACATAGCAAAACATGTTTGAATACACAAGACCCCACCATTAGAAATGTTTAATGTAGACTGTTTCCAAGTGTTGTTATGGTTGCTGTTAATAACAAAAAACATGTGATAAAAGATATTAAAAATTATGCAATTAAGTAGACTTGCAGTGGCATACATTATCATTTGCATATGTTTCTTCCCTTATTCATCTTTGTGATGGATTTCAGAAGTCGCCATTTGTAGTAGTGTGGGTTTTGTGTATCCTAGCATACATAGCACAACATGTTGGAATACACAAGACCCCACTACTAGAAATGTTCTTGTGATGCACTTAGTTCAAAAATAGGTAGAAAAAAATGTTAATTTATAAAATAGACATAACAAAAAGATATGGTAACTTGAAGCTTGAAGTATTGTTGTTGCTTAGTTGTTGTGTTTTTATGCATAAAATATGTAGTCACAAGACCTCACTAATAGAAATGTTGCTGAGTAATTTGTATAAATGAATGGTCGGTGATGTAAACGTATGTAATATTTACAATATAATAGGTACTCGTAGATATATAATAGTAAGATAATATTGTATAATCAATACATATAATAAGACACTAAAATGCGAGTGTCTGTACATTTAATATATTTCAAAAAAACTGATTGAGTGCGATTAAAAAAGAGTAACAGAAACCAAAAAGACAGTTTTTGGAATTTTTGTCTGTCTGTATGTATGTATGTATGTATGTCTGTCTGGTACGTTATAACTTCGAAAATACTCAACGGATTTAAACGCGGTTTTTACAGTTGGATTACATATAATTAGGAGCGTTGTCAAAACTTTGTTTCGTCAAAATCGGTTAAGGGAAAAAGAAGTTATGGTCGATTGAAAATTTACTTCAAACACTGCTTTAAAACTTATAGACAAAACCCATTTGAAATTTCGGCAGTAATAAGCAAAGCATGTTGGCCTATCGGTAGAGGTAGCGGATCATATTTTTAAGTAGAGGTTTCGAATCCTGCTAGACATCACTTCTTTTGTTTTTACCCTTTTTTTGTTTTGTATTAATTTTTTAGAAGTCTATTTTTTTTAAATATTTTAGTAAAGAAATGTTTCTAGAAAGTAGCTGGAATTTTCTGTTTTCGTTTTTTATTTGTTTTCTAGAATTATTTTGTTACTTAGAGAAAGCTCTTAGCATCTATCTATACATATAATAAGACAGTAAAAATCGAGTGTCTGTACATTAAATATTTTTCTAAAAAACCTCTACGGGGCAATTAAAGATAGAGTAGAAAAGAGTAATAAAAACAAAAAAAAAAAAACAATATTTGCACTTTTTGTCTGTCTGTCTTTCTGTCTGTGTGGTGCGTTATAATTTCAAAACTACTCAACAGATTTGAACGCTGTTTTCACAGGTGAATTACATATAATTAGGAGCGTTGTAAAATCTTTGTTTCATCAAAATCGGTTAAGGGAAATAAAAGTTATGGCCATTTAAAGTTTACTACAAGCACTGCTTCAAAACTTTTAAACAGTTGAATGCGATTTACATAAACGTATTTAATTTAGATAAAGCTAGAATTTCTACTTATATCAATAAAGACAAAAACACACTGCAGTCTCTATTAAATTTTAATAAAATAACACATTGAATGTTTGTGGGCGTATGATTTAGTTACATAAAATATCAATAGATGGCGCTGACTTTATTTTAATAGCAGATTGAAATTTTTCCTTACGGCAGCAATTCATTCTAATTATTAAAAAAAAATTTGGCTGTTGATTTAGTACTATTGGTTGGTTTTTTTATCGGTCGTTTGTTGTGTTGTATTGTAAGCTATTTGAATTGATTGGTTGGTTTGGTTTGGCTTTGGTTTAAAAAATAATCAAATCAGTGTTTGACGGAATAATACGGTCGTGTCGTAAGGACAAATTTATCTGACTTATCACTATTTATTGAGCTTTTCTCCAATTTTCACGCCCACTAAAACTTTGGGAGTGAATTTTAGGTCCTAATGACTCTGTAATAGGCTGCGTCTACTCTTTTAGAGACAAAGATTGATAGTATGAATGTTAAGGGCTCCTTCTTCTGAAGGTCCGTTGTCCGTAAGCCGCGTAGTCGCGGCGCTCACTCATTTTGTAGGCATTAAGACATCATATTTGGGAAAATAACACTACAAAATCTACTTCAGCTATTTTCACTATATAAATACTTTATCTAAAGGTTGGTATAAAAAGCAGGACAATAAGTTTATTATTTTAGGCATAGTATTGAAAATAAACTTCCAAAGGAGGCAACTTAGATTTTTCTATCGAGCGAATTTTGTCTGATATTGGTACTGTTACTGTAAGCGAATTTCACTCTGCTATATCCTCAACTAAAAACATATATATTTTTCAGAATTTTACGACTGTTTAATACTGATTCCTATTGATTTTAAAAACGGTATTTGAGAAAGAAGTGGCCCTAATATTTAATGATATTGTAGCAATGTAATGGCTTTATAAAATTGGCACGGGAAAAGGATACAATAGAATTAACTATAGGTCTGGATAGTTGTAGTTTCCACAGGTTACGCGAAAAGCGACCTACACGCGGGCGGAGCCGCGGGCAACAGCTAGTGTATAATAACAAGGCAATATTTAGCTATCCATCATAATTTCAATCACATACAACCACTGCTGGACATAAGCTCAATCATTTGGAATCAGAGCGATTAAAGCAGCCCGCATCCAGCATTTAGGTCGTCAGACTATTAAGTAACAATTTAGGTCTTACCAATCTTAGAAATTTTATAAGTGAATATCGTATGTATTTCACACCTTAAAAAAATCTTGATCATGATCCTATTCGTCCCAAAATAGCAAGATGCGGGCAATCTGGTACAATTTACAACAATGTCACACCAATTGGCATGAATAGCCTTATTTTGTGATTCCCGTGTGCGTTGTTTGCTTTTGGTGAGTGGAACATTTCTCATTCAATAAAAATACGTAACTATATTAAATCCATTCCAACGCTTATTCCACTATACATGTTTTATTTTTATTTATTCTTTTTTTTCTGTGTTATTTCCACTACACTATACTGTTTCCTGGTTGTATTTTCAGCTTACGCTTCAGAGCCCAGGGTGCGCTTATAATCATGGTCTTGTTTTGGCGGTAATTACAATGGAGCGACTGCCGTCGGACCTCTCTTGCCTTTTTTTCAGGGAAACCAGACCAAAAGGAGCATGATCTGGGTGTTCTAGTGGCCAACACTATAAGATTTTTCAGGCTGCCTATAGGCATCTGACATAGCTTATCGACTGCTCTCTATTGATAACAGCCGCGTCCAACGGCATAACGTTCTCTCCGTTTAGAATAAAAATTTTATTTTGTATCTAAGATGTTTTTAGTAAAAAAAAGCTTTTTTTTTTTTAATGCTTGCTCTTTTGTCTTGGTGTTTTTTTACATTCTAGATGTAATAAAAAGTTTAAAAGTATTCAAATTTTATTAAAACTATTATATTTGTATCGTTTCAAACATGTATTAAAAAAAAAATTATAACATAATATAGTAATAGTCATGTAATAAAGGAATTTTCGTATGATAGAGAAGAATAGTGCGTAATCCCCTGACAAGAGCATAGCTTTTAAATGTATGAATGAATGAATTATTTATCTGTAGCCACAATCACACACATTCAAATTTGAAAAAATCACAACAAAATACATTTGCTAATATATATGAATAATATGTTAAAATGCACATGTTACTGCAATAATATATGATGATAATGACTAGAAATAGATTTTAGAAATGTCTAACGCACATATCAAAACAATTATATATAACCGAGGTCGATAATATGTGTAAAGAAGTAGACACGCCCAGCCTAAAAAATGAAATTATAAATATCTAGTGCTACTAAACTGAAGTACTAAACACCTAAACACAAAATAATTTCGAATCGCGCGCGGTTATTGACACGAGGCAATTTTTTTTAAATCTATGACTAAACAGAATAAAGCAATAAAATTGAAACGCAGACGACTGCCATGGATTGCATAGCAGGACATCACACTAAAAATGCTTCAGCAAAATTTTAACTTACGCCACATGTGCGGAAACATAAAAAGTTATCTATTTACGACGCGACGGCGACCGGCTGAATGTATAATACTACCTTTTCCACGTCGATAAGTAAATGTTACCCTTGTCCGAACGAGTTATGAACCCTCTCGCGTACGGTTGAAAAGCGTATTTTTCCTTCGGCCCTCGAATACGAGCTCTCTTTAGACGGATTACTATGAGAACGGAAGAGTTATCAACTGAAAGCTTATAAGATAATGGCTTGAATCGTATTGTTGCGGTACCGTTTGCCTTCGCGCCTTTTATTCTGATCTTTTGAAATGGTAGACCCAAAAATTAAGGCTGGGTGCGTGAATAGAAATTCGTAATTTAAATTAATAGCTTTCAGGAATTAAGCACATTTCATTGAAAGATATTAGGTCGGTATTTATTTTTCATCAACAAATCACAAATATTGATCTTGCCTCGAGGATGATTTTTCCACTTTAATCCGCGATTAATAGAAATATGTATGTTTCTTTATTATTGTTTGTTATTTCTAGGACTTACACGAACTTTATGTTATAACTTTATCTATAAAATATTTATTTTAAAATTTCTTACTAAGTATAGTTATTTGGGAATTCCATAGATACCATCTAAATAGACATGTCAACGAAAGCCGCACATATCTGTCATGACGTATCTAAACATTCTACAGTCTGTTTCTGCGCCGCCACCCCAGGTGGTATCGATTGTATACCTGTTGTGTCCCGGCAACCCGGTATACCCCGGATAGGGTTGTTATCCTCTAATAACCAGTTTCTAAATATAGTTATTTTTTTCTCCCTTTCCATCAACTATTACTCTTGTTAGTATGAAAAAGGAAAATATTTTTAAGATATTAAAACGCGTCCTTATTTTTTGTAAGTTTGGCAACATCGCAAATACTTTATACTATTCAAAATTGATATTTGTATAAATACAATATTTATGAATTAATGGGAGGTTTAGTACAACTGCTGCTTTGTTAAAAAATTATATAAAACAAAAGTAAACGTCTTTAAAACGTCCGTTACTCTCGCTGAACCGTCAAGGGATGAAACTTTTTCAATTTACATTGAAATACGGGCTTGACGGTAGGTACTAACGGCAACGTGTTTAACCTTTCCAAAAATATCCTGAATACGCAATTATTCAATTTCTTTTCGGTTTATTTCTGTTTAAAAACGTAGGTACGATATTCTTTTAAGCTTAAAATATTTAATCTATGTCAATACTTAATGGTAGATAGAGGTATATTTTATTCTTAGCTGGAAACATATATGAGGAAGTTTTCTAATGGTTATCTACTTGAATTAACTTAAATCACGTATAAAATACTATTATAATAAATTACGACGTTTTATCTGATTGCCAATCGCAAAATTTTAGCTTCAGTTTGGTGAAATTATAACGATTAACAGAATCGTCTCGCTTCTAGAAAATAGAATACCATAGGAAACTTAGGATCATTCATTTTATATTTTCCTTACGACAGTGACTTCCAGTGTTGCTAAAAGCAATAACAAATTCAAACTAACAAAGATCCAAACTCCAATTTTAGTGAACTAACTACGTAGTTAAATCCGTTATTAGTGGGTAAATATCTACTGGTCGACCAAAACCGTAATGATAAAGGTCGCTGTACAATGTGTGCATAAAGAGGTGGTTCATTCCCTGGTTGGTTACCTGTAGGTCGACCGCCTATCTCGATTCTCTCCTCTCGTAATGGCTACTTATATCGCTATCGCCACATTTCGCTCCGCCTAACACACATTACATTACATTTACATTTTTTGTTTTTTGTTAGTGACAACAGATTCGACAATGTTATAAAAAAAAAAATTTTAAAGCCTTTTTTTGTTTTAGGTGGAGCTAAATGTGGCGATAGCGATACAAGTAGCCATTACGAAAGGAGAGAATCGAGATAGGCGGTCGACCTACCTACAGGTTTCCGATCCGTACCCGATTTACAGTTCCTTATAGACTCGTAAAGTCTGTATGTCGCTATCTATCGCATGAACCGAGACCGAAGTAAACCTTTATGGAAAACAGGGTTATTAAGGGTAAGTGAACAGTTATTTGATATGATGACAAAGTAAAACAGAAAGACGTTTCTACTTTAGCCAAATATTGCTGAGATAAATTAAAATATTTTGGCAATATTGTGATAATTTAGATCTGAAAAACGATAAGAACTAATATGAAATAAAATTTAGTTATGTTTTTTGGTCAAAGATGGTTTGATGAAATAAACTTTGGATTATTAACAACTCGAGCCGTTTTACTAAGACAACAGGATTAATTAAGTTTAAGTTTAATAACTCTCGAAATCGAAAAGTTAAGCTAAGTGCTCGCGCGAGTAACTAAATTAATTCTTACTAACGTACTTGAAATATTATATTCATTTTGGTAAAGATAGACTAACTTATCAAAAGCGCTTGTCTGAACGTATCCCATATTGAATTTTGCTGTAAGCATAAAAGATCATAGGAAATACCAATAGTGCAGAAGTATATCTTGTGTTAGTACTAAATCGAAATGCCATTAATACATAACTGTTACTCTACATGTGAACTCCATCGTATCGCTATTAAAATAGCTTATGTCATTTTCAAATACTTCAAAGACTATTTCAGCAATTATGTTTAGCTATTGAGTCATGAAAAAGGAAAGCATATCGGTCAACCATCTTGTTTTTTCACATGCTTTTATTTCATAACTCTTTGTTATTATATTATCACTACTTTAAGCTAAGCTACCACGAATAGGCAGTAAGTAACTATTGCACTGCCAAGATTGAAAGACATGGTGATCGCGCGCTATTCTTTCGCGGGATGCATGTATGCTTCACTATCACTACATAGTATAAAACAAGGTTGCTTTCTCTGTCCCTATTTCTCTTTGTAGGCTTAAATTTTTAAAACAACGCAACGGATTTTAATGCGGTTTTTTTAATACATAGAGTGATTCAAGAGGAAGGTTTTTATGCCCATGCGAAGCCGGGACGGGTCGCTAGTTAAATATACGATTAAGTTGGTTGTCAACGTAATTGTATGTTTAAGAACTTTTAAGAGCAGCCTAACAGGCCCCTTCACGAATTATGCGCGGTAAGCAGGAGCCTAGCGCGGGAGCGGCAAGCGGTGAAACGTATGAAAATGTTAGGAAGTTGCCGCTCCGGGATAAAACGCGCGCGGTTTTCTCCAAAGGGTTCGCATCAGATGCGCTCGGGATCGGTGGGCTAAATGAGACTCAGGTTATTGCAGCAATTAGGATCATTAGCATCAAATGGCACTAGTATCCGAAGCACGGAGGAGCTTGATACCACTAGCACTAGGGTCCACTTATGTCACGATCACGTTAGGAATACATAGCGCAAGAGAATATGTTTAAACTCCTCACACAACTATGAAATGAAGTTACGCATTTGTTACTCTGTATTTGTGTCAGTTATGTAGGCTTTAAGCTGAAGGAAGTCGCGTGGGGCCTGTGTATCGTATCTCCGCGAAATGAAATTGCGGACAGAGCCGTATTGTGCGGCTATGGAAAGATATACTTTAGTGCAGCGCTTCAGCTCCAACTGAATAGAATTGTATTTCAAAGATATTGTTGTAAGGATACATGTGCAACGTTTTATTAAAAATGAATTCACTAAAATACAGTTTCGCTGGGTTTCGAATATAATATTTTGAGAAATTTCTCTTATTTAATATATCAGCTAATTCTGGATTTGAACAGTTATCAAATATTTACTGTAGCGAAATATCCAAAGCCAGAAATTGGGAGAGCACGATTGGGATGCTCAAGGTGTTGACGATCTAAAAAAACCACCAAATTACGTGCTGCACGCTTGATAGCTAAACTATGTAAAAATAAAACCAGTCAAGTGCGAGTTGAACTCACGTGGAGAGGGTTCCGTACAATGCCAATGTCAGTTTTTTAATTCAATTGTGGTATTTCAACTAACTACTACTATCGCCATCTACTTAGTGGTGTTTTAGTGAACTAAAACGTATTATATTGAATTTACCACTTAATTGTCAATTGATAGAATTCTTGTAGGTTTTCCTGTAATCTACAGGCAATGACCTATACTCCAATTTTTTTTCAAAATTATAGGCTTAGTAGTTTCGGAGATCAGGGGCGGAATGGTCAATTTTCGGCTTCTTTCCTGAATAAATTGAAAACTATTTATTTTACAATAATAACAAAAATATATTTGAGATTCTTATAACGAGCTCTTTCATTTGATATATTTTTTTAATTCCTGATTCGTACCCCGAAAATGGTACTTATTTTATAAAAAAAATATTTACTTTGCACATCTGTGTTTGGGTCACAGGATCACGCTATCCTACCAAATTTCATCTGTTTTAGTCCAGTGGGTTCGGAGAAAATTGGCCGTGACAGACGGACGGACAGACAGACGCACGAGTGATCCTATAAGGGTTCCGTTTTTACATTTTTGTACGGAACCTTAAAAAACATCTATTTCTAAGATATATTTTTACAAAATTTCTAGAAATATTAATAGATTTTATAAAATTATTTCTTAGAAAAGATGATGATTTTTTTGTTTTATTATCGCGATTAATTTCCTCCGTGTTAATAATATCCTTCATTTTTCTGTCCGTCTATTTTCTTAATAAATCTAAAAAAACCTAGACTGATTGATACAAACAGTTTTATTGTGTAGTTACTCCAAATACTAGTGTAGTATTCTGTAATCTGTACTCAGAAGTTCGACGAAGCACGTTTTTATACGGTTTTTATATGCTATGCCGGGTGTAGTTTGGATTACCTCTTTGATGGCTTTGAAGTTTGGCAATGACAGATCCACCCTTTCGGTACATGGGGCAGCCTAATAGGATATATTCACACATGTATATGCAGTATATTCAATTAAACTATCCGCAGCTTGATTCTTTATTGAAAAACAAAAATAAAAGTTGGAAAAACTGAACAAAATATCAGGGACGTTTTTCAATTAATTATTAATGACACGAAATTAAAGTAAACAGAACACAAAGCATAGGTGGAATGTGATTGGTGGACCAGAAAAGTCAAAGATAATGGAGGTGGTGGTAATGGTGGTGGTGGATCGGTGGTGGTACGCGAGTTAGGAGCCATCTATCAAAAGAGAAGTCTACTTCTTTATTGCAGCTTCTCTATAAGATACTTTTCTCTAGAATTAGAGATGTTTTCAGCAACTGTAAATATAGAGGTATTGTAGGTGTATACCTGGATTAATGCTGATTCAGTAGGTACGTCCGGAAAGGGGTACATCGCTTTATTATAAGGCCTGCGTGTCACCCCGACTCGACGCACCCCTAGCTCTGAATGCAGAGAAAGATAAATTGAAGTCATTGGATACGGTAATGCTTTGCCTACATCGTGCTATGTATTATTGTATATATATCCTCGTTATTTTGCCTGAATTTAACAATAAAAATTTTCACACACATTTTTGTAAAACTATCTAAGAAAGTTCTATAACACGATAAAAAAAAACATTATAAGTAAAATTCTTTACGAGGAAAATTTTTGGTTGGATTCCTTGAACGATAATTGAATTTACTTAGAATTATTTCCTGTTTTTCTCGTTGATAATCCAGAATGTACAGGAAAAATTCAATTTTATCGAGTCAATCTTGTTTTCTTGGAAACTTAATGTAAGTACAAACAAAAAGTCAAATAAATATGAACAAATCAGACGTAAGAATGTTTTCAGGAATGTTTGCGCAAAGGCAAATTATAACAAAATTAATCATTAAGCATCTGGAGATATTAGCAATTGATTCCGGAAATTATTCTTTAACGAGTACACAGTTACTTAGCAATAAATTAAATAGTCAAAAGATTTCTAATTTTAAAACCTTTTTGTTAATGATAACTGCAAACCAGAGAATGGTAAAGTATATATTAATTGATAATCCATCAATATTTCAAGTTTTTTTTTCAATTACTTTAGTTATATGAACATCAGCTGCCCAGGCACCTAAAAGTAAATGGTGCTAAAATAGGTATATGATCGTAAAATGGAGAAGAGTGAAGATATTTTCTACCTACTTTTTCGCGAGTATGGAATTCCAGAGACAAGCAGAAAACTATAAATCAGTTTTGTGGTACACTGACATAACAAGTGCATACCTATTTAATAATAGATTTTTTATAGATCCTCATATAAATGTATAAAATGAAAGGAATACAGAAGTATTATACCAATCGATTATTTTAAAACTTTTATACCTGTGGAAATCGGTCAATGTAGCGATAATAATCGAAAACAATAAATAGATGCTTATCTTTAGAGCCTCGTCGAATCCATCTCCGTCTTCAGCTATAATTGAATTCCGAAGTGCTTGTCATGACTATCTTCAAAGATTCCAATCTCTTGGCACCCTACTTCGACGGTATTACAACTGCTAACTTTGTTACAGTTCTGAACGATTGGTGGCTATTTTGGTGTTTGCTATGTAACTAAAACAAAAAATCAATTTGGATAATATTTTAAGACACACGTAACTATATTGGAAGTAAACCTTCAAACCATTTCTTAAGGTAAATTTTGTCATGATGTACTCTAGAAACCCAAACAATTCAATGGCGGAAGTACTAATGATCCTAGCATAATTGAAGAAATTAAATTTGTCTGACAGGATACCAATCAAGTTTTCATCATCCATCTCAAGAATCTTAATTTAAGATTTATTTTTTAAAGTCCTAAAAGAATAGATGATTCCGTTTTATAAAATTCACGTTTAAGCCGTTGGTTCCGGATATCATCTAGTGGCAGTCGCTATTAAACTACAGCGATGAAAAGGCTCATGATTTATTTATTTTTTCAATCAAAAATGTCAATTTCTTTGTTTATCCTTATAAGGAAACTTTACAAAGAGCATCCAATTTACAACATCGTATAAATTTCCTTCACTCTAAGTGGCACGTGACAACCCACGCCCTATATACTTACATCTAAGTGATTACTTAAGGTATGTATACGGTTTCTATATAATTACTTACGTATAGTCTGACAGAATTTAAAGTCCTCAGATTTACCTTAATGATTGTTAAATTATTCCCAGACTGAACAGCTGTGTCCAAATGTCTTGAACTTGTCTTTGTAAGTGTAAAGGATAATCCAAGGTTATATTTTATCATTTGTCTTAGTCACTCACACTTCAAAATTTTAATCTAATATAACTTACTGGACTTTGTCAGTACCGTGCAAACTGAGTGAACTACTCAGTTTCAGTTGGTTTAACTGCTAATTTTTAAATCTACTTAAAACCGATGAGTTGAATAATTTTCAGTCGATTTCGAATGATTTTCGTTATACAAAACGGATAAGCCACAGATTCTTAAAATCCAATTCTCTCTTGATATTAACATTTGTCTCTGAATTTTCTAAGGGTTAGGTAATTAAAACCAGACGTAGAAACATACTGTTTAATAGTGTTTTACCGTAATGGGAGAATCGAGTGTCTGGTTAATCTGCCGGCAGTACTAAAATTCAGATATAATCAAAAATTTCACCGATTTCTATAAAAAAATCTGTCAATGTAACTGAAAGGACATTTATTTATTAATTTATTTATTCAACTGCTGACTACACATACAGTTAAATGATGAAGTTACATGATGAAGATATTAAACTAATTACATTGAAAATTTGATAAAAATCGCACTAATCACACTTGACAATAGAAAAACATTCCTTTGCACTGCTATGGGTGTCAACGACAGAATAATAGGATACGCTAGACGGGGGCACTAGGGCGCCTCTAGTGAGCTCTCTGCTTAACGACTCCCATTCAAACGCCCCTGAACACTATAGACTAAGATCTTTTTGCTGTTTTCTTACAATTACATATTTCAGGTTTTGGTCATATTTTTTTTCAAATACTCAAAATTTCTTATCTTATGAAAATATAGTTAACTAGCTATTGCCCGGGGCTCGGCTTCAGTGATAGTTCCAGAATAAAATATAGCCTATTTGTTGTTACTACAAGGTCTAAGCAATCTCCATTCCTAATTTCAACCAAATCGGTTCAACCGTTTTCCTGTAAAAGAGTAACAAACATCCATACAAACTTTCGCGTTTATAATATTTTATTTTTTCCCTGTGCGACAGCAAATTGTTTTTTTTTTAATCCAGAAAGTATACTCTTTATTTTTGAACTTAATATCAATTATCAAGTATAGTAGATATTTTCTTAAACAACAAAATCATAGAACAAAACCACACGTTATAATGGGAAATGAACCAAATGGAGTCTCTAGGATTCTGCTAAAATAGTTCCCAAACTCCAATGTAAAGCTACGCTTTTGATGTTTGCATATTACATGTGATGACTATGAAGCGAAGGCTTAGTACAGAGTACAGACAGACAGACACATAAACCTGCCTTTCGGGCACAAGTACGATTGGTTGACTGTGTAGAGCACATGAGTCTCTGAAATGTCAGTTTTTGCCTTTTCCGCTTTGTATAGATAGGAAGATTCTATTTTTGTTTGTCTTTTGGTCTTATATCGTTTCCTCGGCTGATGAAATACATTATGAATTATTGATTTTATTCTAACAATAACTATACGTATATAGGCAAGAGATTATGATGTGATAAATAATACGGAAATGTTTCTTCTCTATTAGGTCAATAACTATTTTTTTTTCTTACATCTGCCAGTAGGTACCGTGCAGTACTAGGAACCAACAGTTAAGTAGGCTTTCTGATTCGTGGAATAATCTTTATTCTTTTTGCCGTGAATTCCTTACTCATCTAAAAACAACTTCATATATTATAGTATACTAGCGACCCGCCCCGGCTTCGCATGGGCATTACAACCTTCCTCTTGAATCACTCTATCTATTAAAAAACCGCATCAAAATCCGTTGCGTAGTTTTAAAGATTTAAGCATACAAAGGGACATTGGGACAGAGAAAGCGACTTTGTTTTATACTATGTAGTGATAGTGAAAACGAAGGAAAGTAAAAAAAATCTGAAATATTGTATTGGATATTTTTAGGGTTCCGTAGCTCAAAAGGCAAAACTGGAACCCTTATAAGAACACTTTGTTGTCCATCTGTCTGTCTGTCCATTTCTTTTCTGGGGAACGCATGAGCATATCAAGTTAGAATTCATACATAACATACCTATACTTAAGCCTACGCTAAAATAACTAAAATTATACGTCAACGGAATCAAAACATATAACCGCAAATTTTGTAAGTTTCGTAAATTTTGCGATTTCAGATGGGACTCAAAACCTATATATTTCCCGTTGAAATAGAATCATGAAATTTGGTAAAAAGCCATATCATATAGTACGTATTTAGGAATAAATCTAAAAACTGTAAAGAGTCATGGCGAAACTCCATACATCGTTTGTACGAATAAAAAATTTAAATATAGATAACATAAAATAAATCGAATTAGTAAGAATACATAACTAGTAACATGTTTACGACCACAAAAAAATTGTAAACCCCGGGGTTTTATAATTATTTAGTTTTTTTAAAGTCGACCTTTAGCTTCGTTTTCATTCGCCATTATTGTCGAAACTGAAATATTATGTCATCCTGACAGTTGTTAGCATTGTCAAAACGGTATTGACAGTTCATTATGGTAGGTTAGGTTCATAGATTAAGTAGTTGTACCTGTGATTAAGCAATTGATTTTTACTTGGTGAAAAAGTGAGATGGCGAAATAGGGAAGTCCATGAGTAAGAAAAAGACCAACGATATTTTTTATATTTTTGTCTGTCAACGTGGCAATTTTTTCTTTGTTTGGCCAATCCGACGCCAAACAAAATCTTACACCAAACTAACAGTGAAATTATTTATTTTTTATATTAAGAAAAATATTCATTTTAAGTAGTAGAATTTGTACGAAAGATATACAAAAAATAAGGGCATTTGTTACATAAATTATGTGGCTCAGGAACATATTCCAGGGTGCCTACCACCATCTCTTAAAACTATGCAAGATCCAGTGAGTAAGCGAGATGTCGCCTTACATCATGTATTGCACTGTCTCACTTACTCATTGGATCTGGACAGCGTAATACATGATGTAAGGCGACATCTCTCTTACGTGAACGATTGAAAAAACCATGCAAGATCCAGTGAGTAAGCGAGACAGCGCAATACGTGATGTAAGGCGACATCTCCTTTACTCAGTCGTTCTTGCATGTTATTAGAGATGGTGGTAGGCACCATCTCTTAAAGCGTAATACATGATGAAAGGAGATGACGTCTTACTGTGTTACTCTGTCTCGCCTACTCACTCGTTCTTGTATGGTTTTAAGAGATGGTAGTAAACCATTTGATAGTGAGCCTACTACTTAAAAAGTTGATGGTAACCCCCCCAGGTGGCTTACTATCATCTCTTAAAACCATGCAAGATCCAGTGAGAAAGCGGGACAGCGCCATACATCATGTAAGGCGACATCTCATTCACTCACTGGATCTTGCATGGTTTTAAGAGATGGTATAGCCCCCCAGGTACTAAATCGATGAATCTAACCTAACTAATCTAAATACTAACAACTGTCAGGGTGACATAATGTTTCAGTTGCGTTAAAACTGGCGAATGAAAACGAACCTAAAGGTCTTTTATAAAATGGAATATTTAAATAGCCCCGGGGTTTAAATTTTTTTTGTGGTGATAAACATGTTACTAGTGAAGTATTCTTACTAATGCGATTTATTTTAAGTTCTCTATATTTAAATTTTTTATTCGTACAAATTCCGCCATCTTTCTTTGTTGTAAAATTTTAAGAAAGTAAATAAATAAAGAAAATATTTTTTTTACGTATTGATCTAGATCGTACAACTAATTAATCAAAAATCGTTTTCGATCAGTTAGCTTATGTTGATGAAAATATAGTTTATATTTCACAGTAGCATTATTTTGAATTGCCTCTCGACCTGTGAAGTTGTGCGGGTCATTTGGTTGGAGACTCGCCAGGCACAACAAATGTCCTTGATCACCAGTTAAAGCCGGTCATTATTCATTACATCCTAATGTGTAATGTTAGGCTGTAATAAATGTCGTAGATTTTTTTTTATTAATTGAACAAATCAAAACTTAAAGAAAAAAATATCGTCCCTCGAAAGAATGGTGAAATTTTTCAAGTAGATAATTTATAGAAATACGTCTGTTTAAAAACAGTTTTTCGAAAATCTAGAAAGAGCGAGGCGGTACTTTAACATAAAATTTTATGAAAAATATTTCTTATGAAATAAGCAGCACTACAAGGGTGTTCACTGTAAATACCTATGACAAATTTAATTTAATTTGTTTTTAAATGCATTCAGTAAATAAATAACTATATTTTTCAATATATTTTCAATACCATGATAGATAAGGACATAAGTTGATGCTAAATAGTGGTTATCGGCTGATACATATATGCTTATTTTAGCATAAAGATAGTACCGCAAAAAGTATCGACAGCCGGTCCACTGGGCTCGCGAAATTGCTTGATAATGAAAATGATATATAGCCTTCATAGAGGAAAATGGATATAGAACAACAATAACTTAAAGCTATATTTTTCATGAAAGATACATTAATTCATTGAAGATTCGATGCCCAGCAGGCAGATGTTCCTAAAACTAATGTCAAATCCTAATATCTTAGGGAACCATTTGAAAGAACAATAAGACATTAGTTTTAGCTGACTCGGGGCTTCGAAGAAGTAAAATTTGGGATCATCATCATTATCCTCCAAAACTCCCTTTTGTGATCCCTTTTTCTCTCTGTACAGCTTATGATGACATGATAACCGTTAAAACGATAACATAAGTATAATAAAAACACCTACAACTTAGCGTTCTTGTAATACTTTTCTATAGTATCTGTATTTGTGTTGATGAAACCAGTATAAAACTGAGACTGAATGTTCTCATAATCAACAACAAATAATTACTTTATTGCATCTAAAATAAACATTTGACATCTAATAAAAATAAATAAAGTAAAGAAAGGCGTACAAATGATTTTCAATTCACGTTATACCAATAACAATTGTTCAATCATCAACCCTTACCCACAGAGATCATACACATAATTCTGAAGGATGTCAACTGATTGCGCAATAAAATCTGTTCAACCCCCAAATAAACAAACCTTTTCCTCGAAATTTTGTCTTACTTCAAGCTCTATAGGACGTCATTTTGCTTTTATAGCTCATTTTTTTCTAAAAATATAAACCATATAGTTTTAAAAACAAATTTGTATCGGTTTATTGGCAAAAATATATCTTTATTCCTAATCTGAACGTATTTCATTATTCATTTTTTTTTAAAGGTTTTATATTAAGGTTATTGACTCTCTTAGGTTGTAAGAAGTACGTAAAAAACAAAGACCTTTTGTAAGATAAATGAAGCTTCAAATAAGAAGCACGGATTTGCTCAAAAACGAAATCTAAAATATCGATAAGTTGTTAGCTCATCGCCTATGACAGTACCTATTATATGTTAAGGTCAAAGTAGTATACCTATATAATAACTTCAATAATACCAACAAAAACTTAATTATTAGGTACACTTACAGCTAATAATATACCTGGAGACTCATAGAGCCATCTTACGTTACCTTTTACAACATTGTACAAAATTAATTTGCATAAAACAGTACTTGCTCGTTACAAAATCAAAAGGAATGCCTTTTTTTTATTTCCATCCTCATCCATCTCACTTTCTATTTGAATAAATTACCTGCTCCATTATTAATGACCGTTACAACCCAGCAGGTTTTAAGTGTAATTTGTTCCGCGAGCATTTTCAATTCATGAAGCTTGTAACGCAAGGTGCCACCTTATCTTATAAATTATTCGTCAACCCTCTTCGAGCCTTTGTCGCGTATAATATTTTATAGGCAATTCGAACACGCCGTAACATTCTATAAAAATTGTTACATTTTTTCAAATAGATATAACAATCATTGAAGGAAAGTCAGTAGTATAACAATCATTGAAGGAAAGTCAGTAGTGTAAACATAGGGTATAGTAACATTTGCTTGATCAATAAACGTGTCCTTGACATTAAGGTATACCACTATTATCAAAGGAATCGCTGTATTCAAAACGTTTAATTTAATATTTACGTACCTTATCAAGGATGTGGTTACGCCCCCACTTTTAAAGTATTAGTGATGTCACAGATAACGCGTATGCACTTTTCAATTCCATAAGCACAGTCACTGTTATTTTGTAATCGTATTCGGTTCGCGTCGTAGCGGAGTTACTACGCGTCGTCGTAGCCGGAGGCGGCGTAGCGCGCGCTCGTAGCAACACACGGAGAGTCGACTGGTCGCCCCGCTACCGCCGCGGACACGGATTGCTGGATACAGTACAATGTTAAAACGCAGATGCTGCAATTTTCATTTTTGGTAAATGCTATTCTTCAACGGGGTTGAAGATATACTCGTACAAAACCCTTAAATCTAAAAAAATTAACCCCGCGTACCCCAAACAATTTTTTTCCATATTGAATCAACGAATAAGTAATTTATTTCCTAGTCTTTGATGATAAGAAAGATATATTACTAATTTGGTTACAAACGTTCGTATAAATAATTATATAAAGGACCTTTCACGGTAATGGCTGTAGTGTAGAGTATTCTTTTGTTTCAATTGTATAGTTACTTTGTTACCATTTAAAGCCCGCCAATTGTATTTTTGGTGTTCTTTTTTTTTTTGTTTAGCAATTCAGTTAAATAAATAAATCAAATAAGCATTCATAAATGACCTAAGTTTATAAATTAAAACGTAAGACAAGTCCGCATACGACTCAAATATCAGTAGTCTGTATTTAACTTTCTCTACCCTGATTTCCTAGGACATTTCATACAAACGTGTAATACACGTGGTATTGTATATTGTATGTATTGTATATATAATACATACAATATGCAATAAGCCTGCATTTTCGTCACATCTGCATACCAGCCCTACTCTACACATCAAGGAGTCAGGCTGGGCGCATGCGCGCGTGACGTCACCCGTCTCCCCGCCGCCCACGCCACGTCCACGCTCGTCTCTTCGCACACCATCCGCTGGCTCCCACAAATCATCAGTATTATTGAGCCGATAATCATTTAATTATATGCTAATGTGAACTCAATACGACAGTATTGAGTTCACATTAGCATATATTTAACACACGTTTCCCGTCCAGACTTTCCTCGAGTTATATATAATGCTATGAACTTATTTTCTACAAAAATCTACCTACAAGGTTTTTGTTCAATATTGATTTATGATGACTTTTTTTTTGCTTTGCCTTCAAACATTATCAAAATCACACAAGTGCCTCTCTCATGATATAAGCATGACATAATATCTTTAAGTACAGTTCAAATAAAGCATTGAATAAGGCTTAAAAGGTTTTGTGTACACCGACACGGGTTATTTTTATTTTTGAACAACTAAAAACTATTTTCATTTCTATTTACAGACATATAACTAAAATAAACCAACAACTATAACTATTTAAAACAAAAATACGTATTAAATAAAAATTTGATGTTTGATTTGATTTTTTTCTTTGTAAATTTAAATAATGAACAAAAGGTCTCGTGTATACTTCATAAAAATTCTGAAATCCCAATCCATTAAATGTGATTTTCATACAGCCAACCACAATCAAGATCCAGTTTTTCTTTGTTCCGTGAATCAACATAAAAGGAAGCCAGCGATGAAATTGGGTTGTTTTCTGTTTATTTTTAGCCAACAGATCGCTCGTGGCCATACAATTAAGGATTCATACTATTCGCAGATATTCAGAACATCTAGAAATTGGTAATTATGTTATTTTATTTGCAATTACACGATTGATTTATTTTCACATTCAAAAATGGAGTGGAAAACTTGCGTCGGAGGCCAGCATCCGCTCTGGGTCATCGGGCCATTGCAGTAAGTAAGTACAATACATTTAAGTTATTAGTATAATCACATTTAAGTTATTAGTTTATTTGTCCTAGATTTCGTATTTTATTGTTATGTTCTAAAATTTTTAATGTTATTTTGGTAGCATTTTTTTGGACTGATTTCGAAGACTGACTGTTGTTTGAGATAATACTTTTAACAGAAGTACTTAAAAAATTGTAAATTAAATACAAAGAAATATATAAATGGAGTCGCTTAAAGCAAGAAATCCACGTTAATTACATTGAAATATTTACGCTTGAACCAAGGGACGCTACCTCTCGGATCGCCGCCTCTTTGCTTAGTTACTTTGAAAGATCCGACAGCCGTGATCGTGATCATTCGAGTAAACTTGATTTAATTACGGGATAATTGATGTTAGCTCTCAGGTTCAACTATTTGAATACGTTATTTACTTAAATGCAAAACACTTCGCTACAAATCTTGAATATACACATATATACCCGTGCCCCACGGTTTTATTTTAGTCTAGTCTATGCATATGTTTATAATTTCCACGACTGTATCTATTTTATTATTTTTTGGTTTTTAGTACATTTATCTTAATTGCAATGTATGTTTAACATAAAACCGTTTAACTTAAAAAGTTTTTTTACCTATTTTTATTTTCTAGTTTTTAGTTTTTATTTCGCATTCTGTTTAATTCATTTATATCCACCCTAACGCCGCACAGTCCTCAACACGATACAAAATCTTGACTTTGGTGGTGGATTCAGGCTGGATTAATCAGATACCTAAATTACAGATTCAATTTCTAAATTTAAATTTTATTATTATACGCCATTTAGTGGCTGCGCCCATCTTAAATATTGAGGTTGTATAGTGCACTGTATTCTTCTTGTCAAGCCCTTTTATTTGATACCCATATTGGTGGGATTGATAAAAAATTGTTATCAGCCATTTGGTAGCGGCGGCCATCTTAGATTTCAATTTTGCATACTAAATTGTATTCTACTTGTTGAGACCTTTCATTTGTTACCCATGTTGATGGGATTGATAAAACCTAAGTTATCCGCCATTTTGTAGAGGCCGCCATCTTGGATTTTAATTTTATATAGTACATTGTATTCTACTGGTTGAGCACTTTCATTTGATACCCATATTGATGGGATTGATAAAACCTACGTTATCCGCCATTTTGTAGCGGCCGCCATCTTGGATTTCAATTTTTTATAGTATATTGTATTCTGCTTGTTGAGCCCTTTCATTTGATACCCATATTGATGGGATTAATAAAACATAAATTATCCGCCATTTTGTAGCGGCGGCCATCTTGAATTTATAATGATAATGAATAAACATAATTGTATTGTCACCAAAATCCAAAGTGTATACAAAATTTCAAATTAATCGGTTGACAGGAAGAGGGTGAAATTTGAATTACTAAATTTGACCCAAGAATAAAACAAACGGGGTGAGCTAAATAAAACCGTTTAAAAAAATAGTAGGTTGGCTATAGCGAAGGATAATTATATGTAAAAAAGCATTCCCAAGGGTTTTTGATATGGCGGTACTGCTAAAGTCGTTGTTATAAACAATGAAACCACTGCCGTCTAACCTCAGTGAGCCTTTTTACAGGGAACCCAGACCAAAAGGGTCATGATCCGGATGTGTAAATGGCTAACATTGTCTGATTATCTGTTACAACTTTATAATAATGTAGGTATTATCACCAGATACTAGTTTAAAAAAGCTTGTCACCCTGGCAACTCCCTGTGTTGAAAACTTCAGAGTACCTAACTTATATAAATAGATAACTAAATTCGTAATTTCCAGCCACATTTTGGCGCATGGTGCTGAAATAATAATAATAGAATATAATTCAAGCAGACATCTAAACAGTAATTATTCAGTACACGAAATTGGTAGTGATCGGATTACCGCATTAATTTACGAGAATGTTCAGATAATTACATGCCTAGATATTCTGCAAATGGGCTAAATATACCTAGAGAGAGATGTTAATTAATAAGTTTCGAACATGAGTAACTTTTAATTAAGTAATTATAAAACTCTAATATTGTACCTTTGCAGACTTCTATTTAGTAAATTAATTAACAAAATCCACGTCCACAAAAACTTACAATCATCAACAGCAAACAAGTACGCAAGAGGTAAGAGTCTCTAAGTACAGATCTTGCCGCACGCGCAGCCGCGCGTATTGGAATAGTAGGGTACCTAAATACACGACTTATACGACTTAAATTTTAACGATCAACCTTCCTTGGAAATGATTTTATTGATGGAATCCGCCTCCAGTTAGACAGAGGCATAAGTAAATGAAATCTCAGTCTCTAAGTCACTTATTCTTACTAATCCACAGGAAGTGTGTGTGTGGTCTTTTCTTAAGCCTTAAGGCAGGGTGAAATAATACAGATATAACAAAGAACTAGTCTCAATAAAAGTCCGTATTTCAATCGGAATAAGATCAAACGATATCAATCCACAAGGAATATTACGCTTTCTAACAAAGAGTAGATAGTAGGCACAGTCTCGACGCGACAAAACAAACACATGTTACTGAATCGCAATATATCGCGACTCGGCTAAGCGGAATTCTATGGAGCTCATATGAAAGGAAGGGAGTTTTCTCAGGGCCCTTCTATTTGGGGTTGTCATTGGACCCCTACTGTTGCACTGACCCTTCGTGAGGGGACGGTGTGTATGGTGCAAAATATTAGTTACTAGCTATATTTAAATCAATAAAATAAACGCTACATGTTTTTAACAACATTGCAATGTAAAAAAAAAATTATATAAATATTTAGTCGCTATGATTTTTGATGTTTATGTATGATATTTATTTATTCACTTAAATACATTAAGATAACAATAATTTGTATTTAATTATTTTAGTAATATTTCAATAATGTCATGTACATTTAATAAAAGAGGGGTAATGCCCTGTGGGTAATCCCCTACCCCTAAGTCGTTCACTAAGTATTAGATTAAAGGCAATAAATCATAAAATATTGAGATAACCCATTCATAATTGAGCTATTGCCAATAATAAATATCATTTTCCTATTTTCAAAAGAGTGATGAGAAACGTCGCATGACAATCGTGTACATATAATTGATAAACAAAGAATTTCGAATCGCGCGCAATTTTTTTTTAAATCTATGATACAAAAACACATTTATACCATTATACTTAAACTATTTTATTCATCGGACTAATTTTTTACTCTGCCACCCTGATTCTTATATTAGTAACAAAAGTTACTTAACCAAATAACCTCTTAATAAAGTAAACTTAATTTAGTGCTATTCTTCATTGTCCATAAATACCTATTTATTTTACTTAATGATCATACCTGGAGTGCTATTTTTGATTTGTATGACTCACCCAAAACCGATGAGTCAAATGATTATCGTTCGTTTTTGAATGATTTTCATGCGACAAAAGCGGTGACTCGAACGATAATCGTTCGACTCATCGGTTTTGGGTCCTGTCCTGTCCGCTCTCGCTCGTACTTTAAACTCTGTTGAGAGTTGGAGCTATTAACAAAAATGCGCCAGTGATCGGCTGATAGCGCCCCTCTCTACGCGGGACCCGTAACAGCTTCGTCACTGAACATTGTAACACAAATTAAATAGAACACAAACGTATCTATACTTAGACAGATATAGACACTACACACTCAAACTTCAAAGGAATCTTACTCAATTCCTCATTGACCAGCGAGCAACGCGCTGTGGTGAAGTTCGCTTTTATCTGTCCGTCTGTACGGTTGTATAAGTTTTTGTGAGATATTGTTTGTATTGTAGAAAAGTGTTTTATCAGGTCAGTAGCTGAGAGGTAGTTTTGGAAAAGTCTGAAACACGATATGAAATTACATAAGTACAGGTCTACAAGGCCTTATATCCACAATTCCACAATACCTTCCAACTATTAATTTATTATTTATTCATACACCAATTATATGCGTCAAGTACAAAAGAAGAGCATAGTAAATTTATTTTCTGTACACTCGGCATTTTATTGCCAACATTGTGTTGACGTCACTCACTCATTAACACATAAACCATTCGTCAAAACGTGTAACGCGTACGATTGTGACTGTTAATCGGCCTTTTTTGTCGTTGTTTGTTAACCCTTTAAGCATTAAATATTAAAAAGATTTCTCGCAATCCTATCGATAAATAACGACCAAATGTTAACATTTATTAAGAGGTTTTCTTTTATATGTTTCAGGAGTACTTGGAAGAAAAGAAAATCTATATTTTTTGGATGTAAAAAAAATATTTAAAATTATAAGTAGCATCTTTTATCTCCAATAGACAAAACTTCCTTAACCCTTACTTCTCTATAATCCCTACTAATATTATAAATTCCAAAGTATCTTCCTCTCTGTTAGTTACCGAACACAAATTAAAAACTTGATTGACTACGCTTAGTTGACTAGAACCATGAAATATTTTGGTAGGAATCATGTAGTTGCGGCGTTACTTAATGCACAGAATGAATAAATATTAGTTACGGTGCTATCTAGAGTAATTTCAAGTCTCGCTTGTTAATAAAACATTTCCCAAGTGCGAACTCAACATCCGCAGTGTATCAGAACAGTATTTGTCAGGTCCCCTCGACCCTGCCTTGTCTCGTCCGATAACAATTTGCTTGAACGTGATTTATGACTCTAATACCGACCGAGCACTATACTGTACTCTTATAGCCAATAGCTGATACAGATTTATTGAATCTCTTGAATTAAGCGTTTCATTCAAATAATGCTCTTACAAAATCTAAATATGATGTATATATAGGTATATACAACGCTGGTTTTACTGTGAACTCAAGAAATATATCTACAAATAAAAAAGTCCTCCCATTCCTGATGAGAATCATCACATCCAGTGTTAATTACTTTTCAGTTCTATTTTGATAAGTGAAATGGTATTGTTTTACGTATGAAAAAACTTACGAAAATTTTACATAAAGTGTAAAATATCACTTAATAATTTGAACCTTCGTATAATAATTAAGATTAATTCTGTAAGAGATCCCATCCTGGGATAAGTCCGCCATTGTCTTCTTATTTTAATAATGTTCCTTTTACTATGTATTTTAAAGCAATAAAGATATTACAAACAAACAAACATAATTTCCTTTTTTTTTCAAATTTGTTTGCTAATGTATATGTAATGTTAACTAATGTAAGTATCACAAATACTTTCGTGGTCTCTTAGATTAGAAACATGTTTACGAATAAGTTCATTTACATTTAATGGTGTTAAAAAGTTTGTATGAATTGTCTTATTATAGAACATGCGTCAGTCACTACATTAATTAATATCGACAATAGCAATAAGTTTCACTCCTATACTATTGAGGTAAGTTTTGTTTCAGCCCGTTTTCGTTTTTGTTTCCATTGGTATCGGTACTAAATAAATTTTATTAGAATCGATTTGGCCAAATTATAATAATATATTTTTTTATAAATGGCAACATATACGTGAATCCGGCAATTTAGACGTTATATGTTAATGAAATAATGTCCTTCAATTTACGTAATGAAATGCGCATTTCAATTAAAGCAGACGTTCATAAATAAATTATGGCAAGTTAAGTAGATAATCCGACCGGATATTTGTGGCATATAGGGCACAAGAAATTTCATTCTGAGATTGAGGCTACGATGGCCTCTCGACTCTTCAGGCCCATTCAATCCTAGTGGGGCGAAATGTAATTTTGGAATGGATTGCCTTCGAGGCTGCTAAGAGCTCTCAATCAAAGGAGTTTGATTGTGACCGTGTATCTAACGTAATTGCCCGTTTAGCGGCATCTTTAGTAATAAACCTGATATAAGAGAACTTTATTTTAATACTTATGTAGGTGACACGAGTGTTATCAAAACAAATAAACATAATTAAGTAAACAAGGTTTCCATCCCTCATTATTTCATTACGAAGTGCAAAAAGACACTAAAAATTAATAAAAAAATTTTTTTGGGCCATTGAATTATTTCCATTAAGTAGAGATGTTTTTCGTATCACCTAAGTACAATACAAAGTTATGCGATGATGCTAAGTATCTTCTTAACTGTTTAAACAAAAATTTTAATCATGTGTTAGAGTAAATTTAAATTTACTGAAAGCAATGTGTATTAGACAGCATAAAAAGTACTAATATTATATATTTAATTGTCATTCCAGTAATAAATCACGAGCTCAGAAAATTCAAATTTGTTCTAAAAAAGTTATGAAGCCAATCTGCGCGATACGCCCGCCTTCGGATTAGTGATGGCCGTCCCAGAGAGGATTTTAAAAAGGCTTCTGTTGCAAAACCGTCGGCTCGCAGGCGTCACAATCATCGGAGAACTCGTTTGTCTTCATCTTGTCAAATAGAGCATTATATTATTTGCGAAAATCTAATTGTTTTTCCGAAACCCTCGCGAATCCCTCCCATTGCGATTCCCTGTTATTTTTATTGACTAAACACAATTACCGGACCATTATCATCTAGCGAAGTGGGCGCTTCAACATTTTGCTAAAGCATTTCAGTTGAGGAACTAAAATCATTAGCAAGTCCAAAGCTGGAGATAATCTGATTGTTAAAACTTTAAGCGGTTGTAGCAACATCAAGCTTTACCTAAATGCTGTTTGTCCGGTAATAGCAGGTATGCACTTGTGTTTACATTTCCGGTTCAAACTTCAATCTATCCACAAATAATAGTAACTAGAAGGTTTCTCAATATTTTGTTACTCGTTGATACCGTAGCCAATAATTATTTATTGTTTATCTAATTATCTTAAAGACACAGCTTGAAGATCATGTCTTCCTCACGGCATGCTTGTAGCCTAGGATATTTCAGCACAGTACTCAGAAATTTCACTGCCTTCTTCGCTCTTTAAACCGGAACACAACAACGCAAGCTCTGATATTTGGCGGTAAGGATTTAGATTCTGTATTCACTTCCAAAAAAAAACTTGAGAAGCTCGATAAGTTAGAATATACATGCGTGTTAGATGAAGCGACAGCGAGCCCGGTCTGATTTGGATTGATCATTTTTTTTTTTTTTTTGACATGACCTACAATATTAGCTTCTAAGAGCTTTAATATTTACAGCGGGACGGTTTGAGGCGAGGGCTTGACGCCACTCAGCCTTTTCGGCAAAAGCGCAAGGGGCTCCCAGTTGGGACGAACCTCGGCCATGGGCTTTGCCTTTGAGCAATGGCGAGCGATGCAAACTCGCGAGCGATGCAAACGCTCATTGCCTTAAGGGCCGAGATTGATCATTACTAATAGGCAGAATTTATACCTTAGGACCCTTCGTGCTTTAGACGGTACATTTGAGTATTTGTATTTGTACATTAAGGCGTTGGTTCCGGCTGTTGTCGCTGGATGGCAGTCGTTTGGTTGCGTCAGATACCTTTAGGCAGCCACATCAGTACTTTTGATTTCTATTTTTTCTATATACTTTCAGTAGTTTTGGAGTTCTCAGTTTTCCTTGTCCATGGTGTACCCCAGACCATCTTCTTAGACAATGGTACGCTATTTACAAGTTATGTTACTGATAATCTATTTAAAAAGTATAAAATACCAAATATATTTTTCACACCTAAATACACTACTCAAATTAATAATGCCGTTTGACGTTATAACCGGACAATCATCACTTGCCTATTAACGTTAGTTGATGATGATCATAGTTCATGGGATGTTTGGCTATAAAGTGTAAGGTTACTGAAGTCAAATCTAGAACCAAGATTAGAGCGTACCATGTGCTAAGAAGCCAATTTCAGTATGCGGTGACACCTAGAGTAGCACACTTGAAAACCCTCATTGTGTTGAAATTGAGGTTAAATAATGACTTCTTAGATGTAGAAGTGAACTCTGACTAATAACAGAAGTACCTTCAAGCCGATAGCCGCTTAAATTGATTCCGAGCCCGCGGCCCTTTGTTATCGCCCGTAATTGACCGATTGCACAACTAGCACAATGAATATTCCACAGTTTTGAACTTCACTCTATATATATAATTAGCTGTTGACCGGGGCTCCACTCCCGTGAGAATTCCGGGATAAAAAAAAGCCTATGTGTTGTTCCAGGGTCTAAGCAATCTCCATTTTAAATTTCAGCCAAAACCGTTTAGCCTAGTATATATACTAGCTGCTTCGCCCCGCGTGAGACTCGGTTATATCGCGCCCAAAAGCCTATGTTTGACCTCAGGTCGTTAACAACATCCCTACCAAATTTCATCACAATCGGTCCAGCAGTTTAGCCTTGAAGAGGTGACAGGCAGACAGACAGACAGACTTTCGCATTTATAATATTAGTATGGAAGTATGGACAGTGACGTGCACAGACATTTTCCTTAGGGTAGGCAAAAACCTACCTAGACCAGAACTATTTCTATTTTAATCTATACTTATAACTAGCTGTTGCCCGCGGCTCCGCCCGCGTGTAGTTCGCTTTTCGCTTAACCTGTGGAAACTACAACTATCCAGACCTATAGTTAAATCTATAAGTAGTATCCTATTCCCGTGCCAATTTTATAAAGCCATTAGCCATTGCTACGATATCAAACTAAAAATATTAACATTCATACTATCACATCTTTTTCTCTAAAAGAGTAGACGCAGCCTATTACAGGGTCATTAGAACCTAACTCAATAAATAGTGTTATGTTAGTTAAATTAGACCTTACGACACGACCGTATGTTCCGTCGAACAACAACTGAACTGACTTGCTGGTTTGATTATTTTTTAAACCATAGCCAAACCAACCAACTAATCAATTCAAATAGCTTACAATACAATACAACAAACGACCGATAAACAAACCAACCAATAGAACTAAATAAACAACCAAAATTTTTTTGAAATAATTAGAATTAATTGCTGGAAAAATTTCAATCTGCTATAATACCATATGAGAAAAAAATAATTAAATTAACTTCAGCGCCATCTATTGATATTTTATGTAACTAAATTATACGCCCACACACATTCAATGTGTTAATTTTTTAAAATTTAATAGAGACTGCAGTGTGTTTTTGTCTTCATTGATATCGATATTAAATCTTTATCTATATTAAATACGTTTATGTAAACCGGATTCAACTCTGTAAAAGTTTTGAAACAGTGCTAGAAGTAAACTTCAATTGACCATAACTTCTTTTTCCCTTAACCGATTTTGACGAAACAAAGTTTTGACAAAACTGTTGAACGTATATATAATCCACCTGTGAAAACCGCGTTCGAATCTGTTGAGTAGTTTTGAAGTTATAACGTACCAGACATACAGAAAGACAGACAGACAAAAATTCCAAAAAATGTTTTTTTTGGTTTCTGTTACACGTCTTTCTTTAATCGCCCCGTATCAGTTTTTTAGAAAAATATTTAATGTACAGACATTCAATTTTTACTGTCCGATTATATGTAAAGATAGATAGATAAGTACAAAATCCATATCCATACTAATACTATAAATGCGAAAGTCTGTCTGTCTGTAACCTCTTCACGGCTAAACTGCTGGACCGATTGTGATGAAATTTGGTAGGGATGTAGTTAACGACCTGAGGTCAAACATAAACTTTTGGGCGCGATATAACCGATTCCCACGCGGGGCGGAGCCGCGGGGAACAGCTAGTACTTATATATTAACGGACTTAACGCTAAGAGCGTTCTCTACCAGTCAACCATTTGATTAATCTTCTTTTTCAATGTCGTCAATGACAAACTATTAGATATGATTTGTAAGGGGTTGCGATATCGTTTATCCTGAAATAAATTTGCAAATGAATTTATTTGTTTCTTTTCAAAACTATAAAAAAAAGTAAGAAAATAATTCTAGAAAACAAATAAAACACGAAATCATAAAATTATTGTTTGTGACAGGATTCGATCCAGGTAAGTACTTTCTTGAAACATTTCTTTACTAAAGTATTAAAAAATTCTTAAAAATTAATACAAAACGAAAAAAAAAGTAAATAAAAAAAAGTAAGTAAAAAAAGCAAGTAAAAGAAAGTAAGTAAAAAAAAAGTAAGTAAAAAAAAAGTCATCTACAGCAGGATTCGAACCCTCGACTTAAAAATATGATCTACGACCTCTACCGATAGGCCAATATACGTTGCTAGAGATTGGCGAAATTTCAAATGGGATTTGTCTATAGGTACACAAATTCGCGACATCTATTGAGATTTTATGTTACTAAATTTACGATCAAATTCAATGTATTATTTTATTAAAATTAATAGGTGCAGTGTGTGTTTTCGTCTTTATTGATATGGATAATAAAAAGTAGAAATCCTAGCCTTATCTAAATTAAATTAAACGTAAGTAAACGCATTAAAAGTTTAGAAGCAGTGTTTGAAGTAAATTTTCAATCGACCATAACTTCTTTTTCCCTTAACCGATTTTGACGAAACAAAGTTTTGACAACGCTCCTAATCATATGTAATCCAACTGTGAAAACCGCGTTTAAATCCGTTGAGTATTTTCGAAGTTATAACGTACCAGACAGACATACAAACATACATACATACATACAGACAGACAAAAATTCCAAAAACTGTTTTTTTGGTTTCTGTTACTCCTTTTTAATCGCACTCAATCAGTTTTTTTGAAAAATATTAAATGTACAGACACTCGCATTTTAGTGTCTTATTATATGTATTGATTTAGGTATTTGAGTTACAACTAAAACAGTAACGAGCAAGGAGATAATATAATTAAAATATATGAATCATGTACCTACTTAGGCCCTGAATTTTTTTTAAAGACGACCGCCTTATCCTCCGCTCCCGTGGGAGTTTTGGAAAAGCATAGCAAACATATTAATTTGAAAATAATATTAAATAATGTGATTGTTAGCTTACCCTTCACTTCAACTAAATCCGATCAATCCCGGTTGATAACGTCCATTTATTATTATTGCCATTTTTTGTCAAATGAAAGATTACTTAGCGCGTAATTTTATAGTTTTTGTAAACAAACACTCGGTTTACAACAATCACTTGAAAATATTACAATTTTAAACTACAACAGGAGACCCTCGCGCGGGCAGCTTTCTCGCTCAGCGGATAGCCATCGCTATCCAGCGCGGGAATGCTGCCTGCGTGATGGGAACCCTGCCAAGGGGGCTCAATTTAGGTAATTTTTAGTTTATAAGTTTTATTTTGTTTTAGATTTAGTTTAGTTTATAAAGTTAGATTATTTTTGTTTAAGTTTTCTTTCTATTGTATTACATAAAGTACAGTTTTTAAGAAAATAAATTCCATTTTAAACTACAACTAAGTAAATTTGTTAAAAATAAAAGTGCTATTTTTTCACCTCATTGTAAACAATGCACATTGCAATTATCAATTAATTAAACATTCAAAACAAACAAATGCATGTGTCGGCGTCCTCGCACAGTAAGCCGGAGTGAGGATGATTCAGCAAAGAAACTTGTAAACAACACGTGCACCGGACACCTGACGCCTGACAGCAATTTAGCCCCCGGCCGTTTCTACCCCTCTACTCTAGCCTCACAGATATAAAAGGTGGGCATTCAAACGGATCGGGAGTCTTGGCTCTGGCGTGGCACGGTGCACATGTTGTACTTAGCTACTGACTTATCCTCGACTCTATAATAATTATTCTCGTGAATAATTATTATTCCCAATAATTAATTATATGTTGTTTAATACTGTCTCGACAGTTTATACTGATTCTAATCTAACATTATATGTTATATCATAGTCATTAATAAATAATTGTCTAATAAAAATCAGTATTAATAGTTATACTGTTCTATTATTAATATGTCAGACCCCCTCCCGATATCAGAAGTGGGATCGGATCCACTTTCCCCGCCCATGGTCAGTGACGCAGACCATCAAATGTTCCTCTTTTCTTCTGGTATGGAAGCCATCTTAAAAAAAATAGCCAACAGCATGGATGCACGCCATGGCGCTTTATTTCCGCCAGCCATTTTGGTATCTTTTGATCCTGATGAGCCTGAACCTGACATTACCCACTGGTGTGCACTAAGTGAAATGATTATTAATGAAAAAAAAAAAAAAAAAAAATTAATGGTGCTGACCTGATAATCGCATTAAGCCACTCCCTCAAAGGAAGCGCCGCTACATGTCTTACCAAAATACAACCTGATAAAATTTCTTGGCCTACTATAAAAGACATGCTTTTATCTAAATTTTCGAAACCTATGACAATGCAATATCACTTTGATAAGGTTATTAAATTCCAAATTGAAAGTAAAGAGAATCTCGCCGAGGCAGGCATTCGTTTATGGCAATTAATAGAAAAAATACCTAATTCCAATTTACCCGAAGATGTTATAACGGGCTTTGTAATTTCAGTATTATCACAATGTGATGATAAAATTCGCCGTGAATTGAACTCTTCTGTCATTTAGCACAAGTATCAACTTTTTCGAACCTTAAGAGGCTTTTCTCTTAAAAGGCGTCATGAAGAATCTTGTTCCTCAGGGATCGACTCCAAGAAATATCGTACACCAACAGCTGCGTATAAAGGCTTCTGCCACTTTTGTGGTAAAATTGGTCATCGTGGTAGCGAGTGCCGTAACGCTCATAACAAATACTGTTTTACTAATAAAATCTTTACCGCTCCTGTTAAAGCAGATTCAACGAAGACGACCTGCTACATCTGCTCCGACGCCGGCCACATAGCCAGCGCCTGTCCGAAGAACTATAAGAAGAAAGAAGACGTCGCCTCGCGCATCAAGCAGGTCAACCTCTGCACTTCAATAGCTCGTGGCGTTTTGGAGACTAGTGGTATGAAGTTATCATTTATTTTTGATTCTGGGTCAGAATGTAGCCAGATCAGGCAAAATAAAGTAGAATTACTTGTAGGTGAACGATTTCATGAACAAATCATTTTAAAGGGAATTAGTTGCGACAGTATAACTTCTTATTTACAAATTAAGTGTCCAGTAGTTATACAAAATATACAAATAGACGTGACTTTCCATGTTTTACCTGACAACCATTTGAGTGAGGAGATCCTGTTAGGACGTGATATTTTACAAAATGGGATTTCAGTCGAAATTAATTCTAATTCAATTTCTTTAAAAAAAAAAAAAAAACTAAAGTTAATAATTCTTGCGTCAAAGTGAATAATACTAAACAGTCATTTGACATTGATACAATTGATATCGACTTAATTAGTAATGACAAAACTATACTTATTAAAATATTTAAAAAAAAATATTCCTATAATTTTATTGATACCTTACCCATTACACGTGTTTCAACTGGTAAATTAAAAATACAACTAATTGATGCAAATAAAACTGTACACAGACGTCCATACAGATTGTCCCCCTCAGAGTTAGAAATAGTTAATATCATTAGAGAAAGTGCGTCCCCTTTTGCAAGTCCTATCTTATTAGTAAAAAAAAAAAAAAAAATGGTAGTGAGAGCAATACGCGCCTAGATAATTATCCTCTTCCCCTGATTAGTGATTAAATTGATAAATTACATGGAACAAATTTCTTTTCAACTATTGATATGGCTTCTGGTTTTCACCAAATTTTAGTTTAAAGATTCTATTGAAAAAACTGCATTCGTTACTCCTACCGGTCATTTTGAATACTTGACTATGACTTTCGGACTACGAAATGCTCCACAAGTCTTCCAAAGAGCTATTCACTGTGCATTAAAAGAACTAAATGATAGTAAAATTCTTGTTTATATGGATGACGTACTATCGGCATTAGAAAGTATTGGTGAAGGCTTAGCTAGACTCGATAATTTGTTAGAAACCCTCGCCAAAGCAGTTTTTTCATTCTGGGGAAATAAGACCAAATCCTAGTAAAATTAAAGCTTTGCAAAAATTGCCAACTCCAAGTACTAACACATGTAAGACAACTAATTGGTTTAGCTTCCTATTTTCGTAAATTTATTCCAAATTTTTCAAAATTACTGAAACCTTTATACCCCTTAACGGCTGGGGGTAAAGGTAAAATAACTTGGACTTCTGAACATAACCAAATACTTAAAACTATTATTGAGCATCTTACAACCGAGCCTGTCCTTAAAATATTTTGACTTGCCAATAGAACTGCATACTGATGCTAGTAGTAATGGTTATGGAGTAGTTTTAATACAAAAAGCCGATAATTTACCATACGTAATAGCCTATTTTAGTCACCGCACAACTGATGCAGAAAGTCGTTATCACTCGTACGAACTCGAAACCTTAGCAGTAGTTAAGGCTGTAGAACATTTCCGACATTATCTTTTTGGGCGTAAATTTACTGTTTTTACTGATTGCAACTCCTTAAAAGCTTCTCATTCAAAAAAAGATTTGACACCAAGAGTTCACAGATGGTGGGCTATTCTGCAATCCGATGACTTTGATGTCATTTACAAGGAAGGGAAAAATATGGCTCATGCCGAATTTCTCTCTAGCAATTTTTCTCAAAATGAACCGTCCCAACAAACACCTCCACAAAAACTTGAATTGGAACCTAAAATTGTAAACTTCTCAGAATTAGAAAAAGATTGGCTATTAGTAGAGCAAAGGCGTGATCCTGAAATCTCAGAACTTATTTCCAACCTAGAAGCTAACAGTTATCCTAATGAAATATCACACACATACGATATAAGACAGGGCTTACTTTACCGTAAAATAATACGTAGCAAACTTTTAAAATGGCTCCCATTCATCCCAAGATCTCTAGCATGGACCCTAATTAGTCACATTCACAACGAAATAAAACATCTTGGATATGAAAAAAAACTCTTGACAAGTTGTATGATCTATACTGGTTCCCGAACATGGCAAAATATGTAAAAAAGTATGTTGATTCCTGTGTAATTTGTAAAGCATCCAAAGGTCCATCAGGTGCTCAACAAGTACAGTTACATACAATTCCAAAATCAGCTATTCCGTGGCATACTATTCATTAGGATTTAACTGATAAACTTAGTGGCAAAAGCGACAGAAAGGAATATTGTTCCGTTGCAATAGATGCCTTCACAAAATTTGTGCTTTTAGAACATATTACTTCTTTAGATTCAAGTCATGCTATTCAAGCTGTGAAAAATCTTGTTAATTTATTTGGTGCCCCAAAAAAAAAAAAAAATTGCCGACCATGGACGCTCATATGACAATACCGATTTTAAGATTTTTTGTGAAGATCAACATAATTTTACATCTTATAGCTACGGGAACAAGTAGGGCTAATGGTCAAGTTGAGAGAGTAATGCGAACACTAAAAAATTCTTTTACTATAGTTGGAAGTGATTCTGATAACTCCTGGCAGGACCAATTGGGAGAAATACAGCTAGCCCTTAATAGTACGCGCTGTGAAGGGACCGGTTTTATCCCTATTGAACTTATGTTTGGGATACAAGGTCATTCTTTAGGACTATTAAAATTAGCTAATTCTTCTGATAAAGAATCAGGCAGACTCGACTTAAATGAAATTAGAAATAGTGCGCAAGAGAATATAATCAAGTTGTCTCGTGCCGATGCTCATAGGTTTAATAGAGGTAAAGCTAAAGTTAGACCGTTTTCCATAGGAGACTTTGTGTTTGTTAAATCCCAAGAAAGACACCAAACTAAGTTAGACAGGAAATATAAAGGTCCATTTAAAATAACTGCAATTTTTTCCCGGAGATCGTTACGAATTTAAACATATTAATGGGTCAAACAGGGTTTATAAGTATTCACACGAAAATTTAAGAGAAGTACTGCATGGTCCTTCTGGACTTTTGGAAATAGCCGAACATTCTATCAATGATACCGTGTCGGCGGATTATGATGTTGTTCATGAAATCGATAAAGAATTTGATAATATTTCTAAAACTGGCAGTGAAACTGAAACTGCTCGCAGAATCCGATAATAATTATCATGCCAATAGCTCTGTTTCAGTTGATTCTAAAGATGATTTTCCTATGTGTTCTGAACAACTAAATATAATAGTTCAAGCCGATGTTCATAAAGAAAAGGATCATTAAAAAAAAAAAAAAAAAAAAAAAAAAAAAATGCTATAGGGAGAAATCCAGACTAGCAAGTTCTGAAGGGCTAAGTGCCGGACCAGAACCAATAAATATACTGTAGGATCTTAAGGATCAGACCAGTATTTCTGAAGGGCTAAGTGCCGGACCAGAACCAATAAATATACTGTAGGATCTTAAGGATCAGACCAGTATTTCTGAAGGGCTAAGTGCCGGACCAGAACCAATAAATATACTGTAGGATCTTAAGGATCAGACCAGTATTTCTGAAGGGCTTAGCGCCGGACCAGAAACCATAAATATACTGTAGGATCTTAAGGATCGGACCAGTAGTTCTGAAGGGCTTAGCGCCGGACCAGAAACCATAATTATACTGAAGGATCTTAAAGATCGGACCAGTAATTCTGAAGGGCTTAGTGCCGGACCAGAAACAAAAATTACACTAATGTTAACTAGTTTTTGTCAGGATAAACGAGCAATAGTTTGGTTTCAGATTAAATTTACATTGTATGGCTGGCGCGTACGAGGACGTACGCATGTCAGCATGGCCGTGTCGGCGTCCTCGCACAGTAAGCCGGAGTGAGGATGATTCAGCAAAGAAACTTGTAAACAACACGTGCACCGGACACCTGACGCCTGACAGCAATTTAGCCCCCGGCCGTTTCTACCCCTCTACTCTAGCCTCACAGATATAAAAGGTGGGCATTCAAACGGATCGGGAGTCTTGGCTCTGGCGTGGCACGGTGCACATGTTGTACTTAGCTACTGACTTATCCTCGACTCTATAATAATTATTCTCGTGAATAATTATTATTCCCAATAATTAATTATATGTTGTTTAATACTGTCTCGACAGTTTATACTGATTCTAATCTAACATTATATGTTATATCATAGTCATTAATAAATAATTGTCTAATAAAAATCAGTATTAATAGTTATACTGTTCTATTATTAATATGTCAGACCCCCTCCCGATACATGCAAGCAAAGCAAACATATTGTTGATTTGATTTCGATACGGAAAAAATATAACCCTACGGAATTGGGAATGTCATCTTGTTTATATAAAGTCTTCAAGTCTATGCGTTTTTAAATTTGCAGCATTACTCGTTTAATATCCAATAGACACAGTTATCATGTTGCTGCAATCGATCGTAATATTCGTAATCACTAATCAGATTTAAGTATGTGTGACGCGTAATTCTAATTGGCCGTAACAAAAGTGAGAGCGAGATGAAATGTCATCTCATAGCATTTTGTTTCATCTATAGTGGAGGTCTGAAATTCACTCACACAGGCGTGATTTAGCGCATTTGTGTCTGTTCATGTAAGTTTTTTACTTAAACTACTACACGAGCAAAAGCACATCTGTACATTGTGATTTCTTAGTGAGAGTAGTAAACTTCAGACGATTTACTAAAAAGCTGGCCTGGCCTAGCTAGCTAGCAGCGCGTATGAGGCGGCGGCGCAGCGCGCCGCGTGTTCGCGCGCATTCATAGATGGCGTTGTTAAGATAATTCGATATCTTGTGTGAAAAAATATTTATTATTTATTTGTATTGATTAAATATTTTTTTTTATTATTTATTACAAAAGTAAAGGGTAGGCAACGTCTAAACGTCTTTATGATATGCACGCCACTGAGTATGGATATGGATATATGAGTTTCGAAATAGCGCGCGGTCTCTACTCCAGACAATTATTTTTAATCTATGCTACCTACTGATATTGTGAGCAGCAGCTCAACATCCAGATCTCCAACGCAATCCACGGGGCAAAAAAAAACGCCATAAATGGAAAGAGATCGAAAGAAGATAGGTCGGGCACATCACGACGCTCTCGAGGACTGATATTATACAGTGTACTCTTTATTTACTTGTACTTACTTACTTAAAACTTTACAATAACACTGAAATCGCAGCATAGTTTCTACTCTCTTTCGGTTGATGTTATAAGTTAGTAATAAAAAGAGGATTTTAGAGATCCCTTCCTGGGAATTAATCCACGATTGTAATTTTTATTGGAAAAAAATATATATTTTAATTTTGTGGGTTTTTTGTGCAATAAAGCTATTGTAAACAAAGGAAGAGGTTAAATTGTTCTTTTTCAGATGGGAGGATTCCACGCAAGAAAAATTCCATTGATGTTTTAGAAGGACAATGCTATTAATCTGACAGCTCCGTTCCAGCATTAAAAATAGCACCATAATTATTTTAACAGCCAGGCTGTTGTGAGTGAAATTCCTTCCATTCCTGACTATTATAAACTGGTGGTTCTGTGAGCTGTAGACCTCGCGAGATTATAGAGATGCAGATCAAAGGAACTTTTCACACCATGAGTTTTTCATTTCACACCATGTTTGTTCATGAAATGACTTATGTTATTTCGTAGGTAAGCTCGTCCCACCTACCTTCCCCCTCGTCCTCGTAACGTTACCGCGGTGTGGGGACTGCTTAGTGAAATTCGTATCTTAGTAATATAGAAATTTAGACAGAAACTCTTCTAAGACGACCATGACAAAAAAACTAAATTGTCTTTATTAGTAGTACTGAATCTTTCACTTTGAATATCTTCGAAAGCAATAGATTTAGACACTTTAAAAAAAAAGTTTGAAAACACCCAAACAACCAAAGAAGTTCGAATCGCGCGCGCTCTTTTAAGTAACGCAATTTTTTTTTATCTATGCAATCAACCCAAAAATAAATTTAAATATAAACCTAAATATAAATTTGGATTTGACAAGTATATTAAATTATGTGTGTGAAAATGTTCCCTCGGCTAAAGCGGGGGCGGTCGGAAGGCAATCGAACTGGCGTCACCGCCGCCGATTACCAGTATTGTGGCTTAAATGGTTTCCGATCTTTAAAAACGATTTGTTTGCCGAACCGAATCGAAATGGTGCGGTCAGACGATGTTTTATTAAATTGAATGTTTGCAATCCTATATGTGGATTAGTTTTCACATCACAGAATTGAAAATAAAGAATACGAGCACGCCTAGTAGGGGAGATACACGAACAGGTATCGGTAACTTTTTATGCTTCTTGGATGTGAGTTATTGTAAAGTTATGGGAAAAATCGAAAACAATATTGAGCTCAATAAGGGAAATCAAAGATAAATGGACCGATTTTGATGTTTGATATAAAGATAGATAAAGCCTCAGGCTTTAAGTCCGCCGTTTAAAATTGTGTAATAAAATTAAATAAATAAATATAAATTAAATAGATTGGATTTTGGATAAGATAGCGCTTATCAGCGCTCAGACTCAGAGAGTTCTTATTTGATTGTGTTGACAGTCTGTAAAATATTTAAACGCAAAAGTAATTCAGATATACTTATATCTTACAAATTTAAATTCTCACTGAAATACAACAACAAAGTGATATAAGAACTCCACTTTTTTCTATTCAGTAAGCAAATATATTTGCTAACACGGCTCTTTACAAACGCTTCCATGGGAAACTTGTAACTATTGGAAATAGTTTACCAAACTTTACACCCTTATTCAGGTCTGTTGGTTTCCCGAGATTTCCTCCTTCACGAAGCTATAATTTCCGATAAAATACCTCCTGAAGTTTCGAAATTACGTGGATTAGACATATCAATCTATTTTAGTTTGAGTCATTTTAAGCACGGCCACCATTCAGACCAGCCACACCCTGGGGTCAGAGTTCAACGGAACCGCCTCTCGGCCTCTGGCGTGGTTCCTTTAACGACGAAAAGTGTTTGCTTAACTTAATTTAGGATTAATATTGCCATCATTATTTTATATCTTATTATTATCAAAGAAATCAACCTTGCGTGTTTTCTAGTGGTATATCGTCAGCTCGCTCCAAATCAAGGTCAAACAAAGGTTTGGCGGTATCTACTGGTTATTACAATGGAGCGACTGCCGTCTGCCCTCCGTAACACTTTACAGGGAAACCAAACCAACGCTGTTTAATTTTTATTTTGTCTAAAGTCACCTGACAATCCTGACACAGCCTTATTACGATTTCCATCTAGCGATAATTACCAACAGTTGCCTAAACGGCTTAACGTCAAATCTTATATAGCGGGAAAACAGACATCATGAACGAAACCCGTTCTCAGAAATCATAGGATGCAACCAGAAAAAGGCTAAGATGGTAAGGATCATCAACAACATTATTAATAAAGCTTTGATGAAATCATTTGTTGTAAATTAAAAGAATTCGAATCTAAACATAGCATCTGTGTAGTTATGAGTTGAAAATACGACCGCCTATTGAGGCCGGTCCATCTTAATATCCGTTCACTGGAACGCAATCTGTAGGTATGTAGTACGTAATCGGAAATAATTAGGAAAGTGATAGAAGTAGAATTAGAAAAATCAATGAAATATTTATCAGGAAGATTTAATAGTCGGTTGACTGACTTAAATAGGTAATACTTATGTAAATTAGTAGTATTTTCTTAAGATAATGCGTAACAGAATTGATTGACATTTCATGAATTAGCAATGATATCATCTTGAAAATTAATCAATTAACTGATATACCTATACTGTTACGCATGGTATTGCGCTAAAACGATGGGCCATGAAGAAGTAGTTATGTAAGTATAATATCTTTGTAAAAGTAGCGTACAAAATTGATAACAATAGTTTTTTTCTATTGTGCCTGGATTCTACGAGTCAAATGATTAACGTCGTCAGTTATATTAGTTAGATAGTAAGAGCTTACGCGTAGCTTTACTTACGGAATCTGTTAAGTAATTATTACTAAATTTGACTAAAAATATTATTGTACAAATTACAATAAGTATGGCACATGATACAGTAATAAACCAACCTACATTTCAGTAATTAATGTACCTACCTAAAATAAAATTCTGTTTTATCGTGAATTAACTGCTTGCAGAAATACGAATAAACACAGTAAGTGATGCGTAAAACGCAGATTTTACTGCGTAGTCCTCGAGTTGCGTGTGTTTCCACATGAGTTGTAATTGTAATCCTGTTCATCACGACATGGCGGGTTCTCAGCCTGATTAACATCGCCATGGTGACTTTTTCATTATTTCGGTAATACATATCCCTTTACAGTCATTGTGTACTTAATTATTTTTGGTGCTTTCAGCATCTGTACCTTTTAATTTGTGTTTATACACGCCTTTGCTTTTATAAAATCTCTATATCATAACTATATTGTTCGTGATTTAACTCACATTCCTGAAACAGAATCAAGACCTTAAACCACGGTCGACTCGTTTATTTATTCCACTTACTCCACCCTGTCTAGGTATACTTAACAAAATTGTACTATACATCAGCACCTATAGTATACTTAGCTATGATAAAAGACCGGCTTCGATCGACATCTATCTACATTAATTTGACTACAATACACACTTATGCAATAAATAAAATTAAACAAAATTAACTTACCTGACCCGATGATCCATTGGTATTTTTATTGTTCCGTTTATAAAGCAGTGAATTGTCGAATTTGGGTTTAGTCCCGCGGAGAAAATTGTCTTGGTTAGTGGTCATAAATGTTATTAATTAATTAGGTAAATATTATATTATTATAAACTATGTCACTATATTACTTAAACGGGAGCTCAAACTAATTTCTACAGATTTAATTAATTTAAATAAATTGTTATTCTAAAACTTGACTCAAAACAGTAATTTAGATTAATGGGTCTGAATAAACTTTTCGACATTTCTTATTATTAATATTTCTAATGTTGTTACATTTTAGAATAGACTTCGATAATTTATAAATATTCTAAAGGACTTAAAACATTTACTTAATAACATTTTAAGTCCACTATTAGAACAATTAAATGAATTGTAGTAACTTAATAAATAGGTATTATTACATAATATATACTTAAATACATACTTTGTGTGATTACCCCGACTGCCCCGGACAATCATTTAAATTTTTAATTAATTTAAGACACAATAACATTGAAATTAATAAACTATTCTACCAGACTTTATTTATTTAAGTAATTTTATTTTTACCATTTAGACGATGCCTCCTCAAGTGGACCCAGTAGTGAGTGGGGTGTTATTTGAAAGTGACACCCAGACCCCAGACCTGGGTCTGGCTAAAGATGTCTCAGTTCTGAAGAACGCAAGACCAAGGAAATACGAATACGTGTGGTTTAACATACTCTGGTTCCTGTACCTTCACGTGGCCTCTTTGTATGGGGTGTACTTGGCACTGACGAGTGCCAAATGGCAGACAAATGTGTTTGGTGAGTTTCATATTGATATAAGGGTACCAAGCTATCTTCTCGGTCTCGTTCAACTCACAACAACAAACAGTTTATATAATATAATATTTTATTTTTAAAACTGTTTCAATCTAAGTATTTTTTCTTCTTATCTATCTCGCCTTTCAATTTATATCGAAGACATATGCCCAGGCTCAGCAGTAAACGGGATACCTACTATTATATGGCGAGTTGCAAATTATAATGTGAAATTGAGAAATTGTGTGCGCCTATGGACAGAAACCCAAAAATAGTTATGACATAATCAAATTGACGTAAGTAGTCTTTACCACTTCTTCGTTCGAGCGTGTTTCCCGGTTGCATCAGCTTACGCTTCAGTACCCAGGGTACGCTATTAATCATGGTCCTGATATGGCAGAACTGGTTATTTCAATGGAACGACTGCAGTCTTACCTCCGTAACCCTTTTTACAGGGAAACCAGACCCACAGGAACATGTCACATTTTTCAGGCTGCCCTAAAGGCATCTGACATAGCCTAACGATTGCCATCTTCCGATAACAGCCGGGACCAACGGCTAAACGTGCCTTCCGAAGCACGGAGGAGCTCAAGATAGAAATACCACTAATGGCGACCAATCCAAACATGACCGCGCAACTACCACAAAATAAGGATTTTTTCATCTAAATTTTTAATGATAACTGTTTTAATTTTTCAGCGTTTGCAGTGCACCTGATGTGCGCGATTGGAATTGGCGCCGGATCCCACCGCCTGTGGACTCATCGGTGTTTTAAGGCCAAGACGCCGCTGAGGATTCTCCTCATGATCTGGCAAACGATGGGATTCCAAGTACGACATCATTCTTTATTAACTTAACTAAGGTCACTTCACAGTTTGATCATACCTCCCTCTTAGTCCTTGGATGTCCATAAATTCTACAAAAGGGCAAAAAGTGTAAGTAAGTACTTACTTCCGTGGTGGAATCTAACAATACTTATAATAAGTTTGAAACTTTTACTCGCATAAAATCAACTATATTAAAACTTCCACTTCTAATATAAAATACAAAAATATGTTTTAGCAGACCTCCATACTTTACCATGTTTTACGCAAATAATTAAATATAATTATTATTATTATTATTATATTGATAATTCATTATCGGGCTCAGAACCAAGCAGCTTCGGAAGCGAACACTCGAATTTTGAGTTAATTTATTTATCGTATCTTTTTAAAAGGACTGCATCTTTGAGTGGGCCAGAGACCACCGCACCCACCACAAGTACGCAGACACCGACGCCGACCCCCATAACGCAGAAAGGGGCTTATTCTACTCCCACATGGGGTGGCTCTGCTGTAAGAAAACCCCGGAGGTGATCGAGGGAGGCAGTAGAATCGATGTCAGCGACCTATACGCGGATCCAGTGGTCATGTTCCAGAAAAAGTATGTTTTTTTTTAAAACAAAAGCGCAATTGCATATTCTATATTTGTCGAATCCAATAAATTAAATTAATCCCAACTAATATCCATCCAATCCAACTAATACCTATTATAAATGCGAAAGCGAGTTTGTATAGGTATTTGTTTGTTTATTTTTTTGTTTGTTACCTCTTAATGCCCTATCTTTTGAAACCATCTTCCTCAAATTTCGCATAAACATTGCTAGGCGTATTGAGAAGGACATAGGGTACCTTTCATCCCGGAAAAAAGCACTGTTTCCGAGGGAATCTCACGCTCTCTTTTCCACCTCTCTCCATTAAGTAACGTGATCCTCCAAACAGTCACCTTTGCTCTACATAGAGCGAAGCTCGCTAGTTTAAATCGTACATTCTCACCACTTTACATTCGAAAGATTTTTATTAGTGGCCAGTATGCAATACAATGATACGAAGGTGTTCGATATTATAATACAAATACAACTACTTATCAGGTTATTAACCTAACTAGGTAGAATTAATATGCTAGAGTAACTTAAAATTGATATTGTATTTTTTGTTTGTTTTCGTAGACATTACTTGAAGATGATGCCAATCCTGTGTTTCGTACTGCCAACTTTAATTCCTGTCTACTTCTGGGGAGAAACTTGGACAAATGCGTTCTTCATCCCCACCATTCTTAGATACACCATCGGCATCAACGTAGTATGGAGCATTAACAGCTTTGCGCATACATTTGGATACAGGCCATATGATAAGTAAGTATATATTGCTTAGTAATTCTTAACGCTATGACGCTGATTCGCTTACCTACTTTTTTTATTGTTACTTAGGTCTTTAAATCCACGGGACAACATCGGAACGTGGATGATCTGCGTGGAAGGGTTCCACAACTACCACCACACGTTCCCCTGGGACTACCGCGCAACAGAGTACCCACTCTATAACATGCTCACGCCAACCATCGTATTTATTGAAGCTATGGCTAAGGTAATTTTACAAAGTTTAAGTAACTAAGTATAATTATTATCATTTCAGCCAAGTTGAAAATAAGCCCCTGCCTGATTTTCAACTGAACCAATTAAAAGCAGCCGCATATTTCTGTCATCAGTAGAAAAATCGGATCTTCGTATTTAGTTAGAGGTTTCGTACACCATAAGAAACGATTATTTTTAAAGTTGTTTTCAGCTTGGTCATGGTTGGGGAATACTTTATTGAGTCACTTATCGTATAAATGAAAATACAGTAAGTTCTATATAAATTGGTTTAAAGTACTCATCAGAAAACTCTACCAGCACTGCACCGCATCTTAGTATATAGGTCCCAAATATTTAGTATCTTATTGTAGTTAAAAGGCTTGTACAGTCGGCTGCAGAGTACCTACAATATACATTCTTCAATACTATATCTATGCATAGAAAGGTGTCTACCAAACTCTAATTCAGTGTGTGTGGTAGAGAAGGCGGCGTTATCATATTTCACTTTTCTCTGCAGTAGGTCACATATCTACGTGACCTGTGTAAGTTTTATTGCGTCAAAATAAAAATAGGGGTTGTTACGGCCATAAACTACGTTTTTATTATTACGATTTACGTGACAGCTCAATTGATGAAAGTTGGGGCATTAAAAGCCTGTACTACTTACGTAGGTACCCAAGGGTATTTAAGAGTTTCGAGATTTGCTATTATAAACACGCAAGTATACTTACCTATAACTATTATACTGATTAATAAATAAATGCTGTAGGTGTTACCTACGAGTACCTATTATATAATAGAGTCGCTAATCTGTGTCCGTCTATTTCTTTGCCAATTTAAATATCTAAACTAACAACACGACTGTTTTATGCTATTTTCAATCTTGACAAAATATTATTTTGTTAGGTTTATAATTTAATAATAAAGCGATGTTGAGATAGTTTTGGCATGTAGAGCTGTAAAGATGGATCGCAAGAGACTTACAAAGCAGAGTTTGACTGGGAGAGTCGGTCAGTGTTGTGTTCAAAATGAGTAGGTAATGACCTACTGCGACCAAATCGCAGGCATCTTGAAAAAGAAATTATTAGGAATTTAGGAGTGCCTACCTACTCGAAATCGGCGAGCGACGAGAGTGTCAGCGTGAATGAAACGTGGGAGGTATTTTATCTTATTTATAAGACCACATTATTTTCTTTCAGATTGGCCAAGCTTATGACTTGAAGAGCGTGTCACCTGAAATAGTAAGACAACGCTCGTACCGCACAGGAGACGGAACCCACCACTTGTGGGGCTGGGATGATCCCGAGTTTACAGAGAAACTCAAAGAAAAATACGGGAATGTGGACAGGTCTGAAGAGAAGAAGGCGACGTGATAACGTCATTTACCAGCGGAAGCTGATATTATTTTTAATCCAAGGAATTTCGCCCGATGATATTCAAATTCGTAGTTAAAAATCTTGGATCTCTTTTTGTGAAGAACATTGTAATTTTTATTTGTTTATTAATAAGTAAGCTAAAGATTGGTATTATATAATCGAAAACATAAACGTTTGAGAACATTTTATGCATTTTTTTATTTGCACTATAATGAAAGATCTTCATTGCGATATGTTTTACCTAAATACGATAGGTAGGTAGGTATTTAATGAAAAAATGTTGCAGTGAATATTTTATTTTTAATGCGGGGTAAAAAAATTAAACGAAATTGTTAGCTGCAATAGACACAAATACTTACTAAAAATATACACTTAACTCGAATACATAAATGTGACATTACTCTATTTAAAAATTATATACAAATATAAAGTAAATTAAAACAAGGTAAGATCTCCAACGCGGTACGCAGCTGGCGCCGCCGTGAGCGATAAGCGAAAATCGATGGAAACCTCCATTACTGGGCTATAATTAATGCAGGCCATGATGCTATTCGGCTCACTGGTCGCAAACTCTAGCAAAACATAATGAGTGAATTACATGTCCATAAGTAACTATTCCATATAAAGAATGTTTTATTTTTCTACCGAATTACCTAATGCTTTTGGAAAGTCCCCCACCGACACAATGGGAAATTAATTAATTTGACCTTACGCGTCAGAGCTTAGTCTTAGATTTGGAAGTACTGCCTTTTTTTACAGAACTAGACCAAGGCCTGTGTTTCAATGGCCAATACTATGAGATATTTCAGGCTACCCAAAGGCATCTGATACAACTTAAGAAAACCAACGGCCTAACGAGCCTTCCGATATGTTAGAGCTTTTCTTCATAGGTACTTATTGTGTGTGTCAAAGTTTAATAAAAAGACGTTTGCAATGAAAAAATTTAAAATGTGTTATTTAAAATTTTATTGGGTTTGGTCCTTCGCAAAATTCCTTAAACGAATATAAACATGTGGTTCTTGACATTGCCTCTCGTTTATGCAGTGCGATTAAAACATTTCAGCACTTTATCCTTACTAAGCCTTTTCCTTACTAAACATGGGATACCCACAAAATGGCAATCAAACTTATAATTAGCTAATTTTTGCCAGTAAGTATCAAGTTTTATTTGAATGTTCTTCAACTTTTTCATTTGGTCGTCACAGAGTCGAGTCAAGTGAAGTCAATTCATGTCTAGTCGAGTTAGTCTAGTGGCATTGTACCACTTCCCAACACTTATTCTTGTTTACGAACACTAAGCGAATATCCACTATTATTATGCACAAATAATAGATAAAACAAACTTTGGAAAATAAATACAACACCGATATGTTACCACTTTCACCTTCCCGCCTAAAACACATGGGTTTCATGAGTTTTTACCTTTACCAAACATGTAAAAGCCCGGAGCCGTCAAAGTCAATATTATCTCTATGTCAGCTGTCATGTCATGGTTAGCATGCTGTCACTGTCAGATATTAAACAACACGTAGTGATTACACTCTTTGCAACACGTAAACAAAAACAGCAGTAATTTAAAAATATAAAAGTATTAAAATTATTGTGGTAATACTCCTAAGGAATCTTATAAATTGTAGTAAGTTATCCACTACATAATTTTTCAAGAATGTTGGCTTCCGTTATTAAGGAGCACCAAACAAAGCAGGCTGCAAAACGAGTAGTCCAAGGTATTTTATTCAAACATTTTCTAATTTTACATTCACTGCAGTACTTAACTAACAAATTTAAAATGGATAGTACTGTATAGTCTAGATAGTACTAACTGACAGTCAGTTTTTACAAATAAAGCTTATAAAACAAGTCAATATTATAATATGTTAACATTTTAGGTCCTTGTCGTGATTTTGGATATATGTGCCAACTTTTTATGAAGTAGGTACTATAGTCTAGTACTTTTTCATTTCAGAACAAAAACGCAAAGAATGTATAGCAGCAGCAAATGATTTGACTCAAGCACTTGTCGATCACCTTAATGTAGGGTAGGTAGAACTTGTTACATTAAACATTCACATTCTGAGCAATCTAATATGTAGTTCTTCCATATTTGTTACAGAGTAGCTCAAGCCTATCTTAACCAAAAGAAACTTGATGCTGAAGCAAAACTCCTGCACCAAGGAGCAATAAACTTTGCAAAGCAAACCCAACAATGGCTAACTCTTGTAGAAAACTTTAGTAGTGCACTAAAGGAGATTGGTGATGTTGAAAACTGGGCAAGAAGCATTGAGAATGACATGAAGATCATCACAGATACTTTAGAAAAGGCTTATGAAATATCACAAGAGCACCCACCTACCAATAGTCAAAGTCAATCTTAGATTAAGATAATAACTTTTATATAAAGCAAATTAATGCAAAAATAGTAAGATAATAAATGGTTTTAGTTGATAAAGTGATAATAAACAGTCTTCATTCCAAATTATTTAATTTTAATATTATTTGGATTGTCTACGAACTGACTAATCTATCAACACAGCCTTTTCAAATGTATTGTAAAATACTAATAGCAAAAGTTTAAGGCATAATAAAAATAATGCATACGAGTAAGATATGCTAGATATTTATTGTGTAAAAACAAAAAAATAAGATACTTATTTTAATAAACGAGACTAGATATTAGTGAAATATGAGTACAGTACCTATTGTGCATTAGTTATAATGATTCAATAAATTCAAACGCTACAAATAAAAGAAGCCTAGTATAGTAGTAGTAGTAGTAAGCCTAGTAAATAATATCAATTCTGTGCCTAGGCCATGACAAATCTAAATATCAATAGTGTTTTTGCGTGCACACATAGCTTGCATATTCATCACATTTATGTTCATCATTGGTTTTAGGGAAAACCCAGAAATAGATTTGTTAGAATAAAAAAGTTTGAATTAATATTTTCCTGAAATAAAACTGCAGTTTCCAAAAATATAAATATATTTTATTTCCATGACCATTACTATTATATTCTTATTATCTTCTTACCTACATATTTTTATATTACAATTATGTTGGCAGTCATGTATACGGCCCGCAAATGATGTATGTGCTGAATGCAAAAATGTAAAATATCATTATATTTTTTTTCTTTCTTGACATAACAAGCTTTTGCGGGCAGTAACTCCTCACGAGACAATATATAAAACAATTAAACTTCTATTATTATCTCATATCAAAATAATAGTTAACATTATTACAGTCCTGTCTTTTTGATACCCTAACACTGTTTAGCAAGTTGGGCATATTTAATAAATAATCTCAATAATAAAAATCAGTGCGTACATATACTAAAATAAGTGGCATTTATTATCACATGGTTAGAATTATAAATCTAAGCGAGGCGAAAACCAAAATCATGGATTACCCAAAAACCTACAAAAAATATAATTATGTTCAAAATTCTGTAATTTTGTTGAATAATAAAAAATGTATTTGCCTATTTCATTAATATTATATACTGTACCTGCTCTATCTGTTACTTACTATTTGCACTGACTATCACAGACATTTTATATGGCATACCATAGTTACAGAAACAAGAATGTTGTGATTTTATACATTCATATTATTTGAACTTTTTAGCTATAAGAACAAGACTACTAGTATATTCATAAAAACGTTAATATCGATTTTAACTGCTTAAAAGATAAATAAACTAAAATTGAATGATATGAATCAATTTGTTTAATATTTACCTTTATAAATTTTATATGCACCCACCACCAAAAGGTAGCCTAAAAGAGAATGCAATTGCGATAAATCCGCTATTGTACATCTTGTCACTAACAATATTTCATATTGTTTTTTGGGACTTACTACTATATTAATTGTTTAAATATTATTCGATGTTTGCATTTGTATATCTATTCAAATTCGTCGTTAAATAGTGTACCAATTTATCTCGACAACGCAACTCCTACAGACTAAAGATATCACAATAAAGTAACCTTACAAAATATACATTTGCAAATTAAATATATATTGTTAACTTTTTAAAATCGATCCTTCGTTTCGACAGACTTCAAATAGGATCTAATGTTAATGTAAATCTAAATTATATTTTATCCAAGCGCACCCATAACCCGCCGTCTGCCTTCAACAAGAAAGCCCTCTTGTCAATTTTGACAGGATCATTGGTTTTAGAGCACACAGAAAACCTGAAGTTCTTTAGCAGCATAACCATTGCTAGCTTCGCAGAAAACATTGCAAACCTCAAACCTGTAAACAAGTATTAAATAATATTAAAAATAAAAATATGATTTAGTAATTATGCTTGCTTCTGTTATGGTAGGTATTCTAACTCTATGGGAGTCAAAGATAATAATTTTATATAGATAAATAAACACGCAATATGTTCCCTGACTGGAGATCAAACCCAGAATATCCATATTAGCGAACTAGCATGTTAACAATACGTCTTGGAGTTTAAGCAAATAACTTATCATAGTTAGTATATAGTACAAGTCAACGTTTTTTACATAATATTTTATTAAAAAAGAAATATTTCATAATATCCTTAGTGGTGCAGGAGTTAGCATATAGGCCACGGCAAGCGCTCGCTATCAGACAGCATTATGATTGCTTGATTGTTTGCCTGTTTGCCGTCTTTCTTGATATAGCGCATCATGTGCAATGTTCTCCACAACACATTTGTGTCGCGATAATGTCAATAATTTGCAATTTGATTACATAGCTTGATACACTGTTGTTGTGCAAGTGTGTCAATTATTACTGATAAAATGTTCGATTATGTAACGTCGGCGTATCAGGAATTATGAGATTTGGATGCGCTGGATTTTGTCCGTGACCTGTGTGTAGAACAACTACACTCACATTCTTATTTTTTTTAATATGTGTGTCACTAAACTGATGATTCAAATTATTTTCACTAGTCTCATCGGTTTCGCCATTCGTTTTCTAATTTTAAGTGAGTCACAAATAGGCTTGTGTCCATTAAGAATAAATATAATGGATAGGGGTTTATAATGATTAATTATATTATGGAGAAAATAACAAACAATTTTAATTATTAAAAGCGTTAAAGATTAATAATATTTTTTAAAAATAAATTTCGTAAAATGAAACCTTTAATCACGTGACAGTGAACACCAATCAGAAAGCGTTACGTCACGCCGTGCGAAACTCCAATCTTGTCTTTGACGTTTCGAGTATCACTACCGGTTCTTGATAAAATTTTGGTTTTTAACAACTAATATCAAGTTGATACAGTTTTTGCTAATTATAATTTGAAAGAATTAACCATGGAATCTGGATTCAGCAAAGCAGACAGTAATAATTTGCCCAGAATCGATGCCGTTATGCTTGGAAATTTTCTCGCGTCGAACAGTAACTTTTGCTCATCTGAATTTCACAATGTTAAAACTTCCTTGTAAGTATAAAATATTTATTATAAGCTTAAATGCTATATGATATTTCAGTTCGGTACACAAGAACTTAATGTTGTGACGTACATTTTGCAAGATAATGTTTACTATTTTACTGTTCCCTTCATATGATACTCCATATAATTAGTCATATCATTTGGCAACTAGAATAATAAAAAGAGTATGTTTGTAACATTAATTAGAAAACTAAAATGAAACGTTCACTCCTAAAAGTGAAACAACTTAACCTGAACTCATGTATTTATTATTTAGAAAATAGGGATTCTACAAAACACATCTAGTTTGCTCGAATTAAGTAATAGATTGTATTGTGTGAAATACTTAATCAAAATGATCTTTACAAAAATGCATTCTTGAACCTGTTGATAAAGTATGTTTGTTTGTAATATCTTTATTGCTTTAAAATACATAGTAAATAGAACATTATTAAAATCAGAAGACAATGGCGGACTTATCCCAGGAAGGGATCTCTTAGCATAAAGTATGATCTCTAAAGTATGAGCATCATCTCTTCTTGCAAGTTTTAGCCACTTTTTCCGTATTTCTCCATTGTTTGGAACATATATAAATAACTTGTTTGGCGTTTTTATAGTCGTGCTATCACACTGGGGCACTATACAGTACTTATAATATGAGAAATTTATTTTTAAACGATTAAAACTAGCTATAACGTACGAAGACACGATCGCTCTTTGGTTTGTTTCGCACGGCGTGACGTCATTCAAGACGCCATGACAGTCTTGTGCGTTTTGGAACCAAATTGAAAAATGGTTTTTTAAAACGCGAAATTTATAATGTAAACGCTCGATTAAAAATAAATAAACCTTTTTTTTCGATAAAATGCCTAATAAGCTAAAATATTAAGCAGTTATTGAAATTTTGTCAACTAGCCTATTGTAAAAATATAACTGGTGGCTTACCACCATCTCTTAAAACCATGCAAGATCCAATGAGTAAGGGAGATGTCGCCTTATACATCACGTAGCGCGCTATCCCGCTTACTCACTGGATCTTGCATGGTTTAAAGAGACGGTAGTAACCTCCCTGTTAACCAATAAAGCGGCCCACATCTAGTTTCTTCCTACCTGGACTACCTTGATAGTCTTTGTCATGTGCTGTGTTTGCTGGTAACGTGGCTAGTTTTAAAGCTCTACGACTGATATATAAAACAATTTTTTTTCTAGCTGTTTGTGTCCCAATGCTGGGCAAAAAAACCTTCCCTCTTTTCTATCATGCGTCCGTAATCTGTGCTACTTCTTTCCAATATTTTTCGTAGACCCTTAGCCCTTAAGTCATCTGACTACTTTTTCTTGGCCTTCTTCTCTTTATATACCCATCTGCTGGGATCCAAGTTAATAACAAAAATAAATTATAAACGACAAAATAATTACCTATACAATTCCTAGGGCCAGCGCCAAAGGCCAAAAAGAGATGCGAGGGCCGTTCCTTTTTGGCGTCTCCAATGAACCTCTCAGGACGGAACTCGTGTGGCTCCGGGTAGTAGTCGGGGTCCATGTGAATGCCGTATATTGGGATAGCTACAGCTTCACCCACGTTGATTTGTATGGAGGTGCCTGGCAGAGTGTAGGGCTTCACGCACACGCGGTCCACTCGGGACACTGGCGGGTACATGCGCAATGTCTCTGTAATAGTTGATACAATGTTTATGTTATTATATATGGCAAGAAGCAGAACAGAGCTTGAAATGCTTATGATCCGGAGTTGGGGGGTTCGAATCACAGGTGATCATCTAACCCATGCGATATGAATAAATGAACCAGATTAATTTAGAGTACCTGGGCGACCGTGCTTCGCTCGTTTTATGCTGAAAATATGAGTAAAATGAATTTTCTCAGACATATAACCTAGCTATATCTATCTTTTTGACTATGTAAGAACTTATGTTTTTAAAATTTCAAAAAAATCCTTAGAGCCGTTTACGAAAACGCAAGACGAGTACAAATAAATTTATTGCTCGTTTAATAGTATAGGATACTCATTCTAAAATCTATTTTTGGTATTAAACATAAACAAGAATAACTTATAAACAATACTAGTATAGCTTGCCAAATATTTTACTAACCTAGTAAAAATCCCTCCAAATAAGAGAGTTGAGACAGCAAATCATAACTCATCTCTTTCCCACTGGTGGCATCTTCAATATTCGCTCGCAGTTTGTCCTGCAGATCGGGCCTGGTCGCCATCGCGTGAACAGCGAAGGACAACAGTGTACTGGACGTCTCGTAACCCGCTATGAGGAAAAGTAATGTCTGTGCGTCTATGGTGTCGTCATCCAAACCTAAGAAATAAAAATATTGTTTACTACCTTATGCTTTATGTCACTTTATTCTCATGTAGATTAGTAAAGAACAGAAGAAATATTCTGTGATAGCGCTGAACTTAGTAAAGTTTAGAATGCCTTGTACGGATTCAAAACTAACTAAATAAAAGTATCTTAGTAAGAAAGGTTTTCTGGAGTAAATTGCTAGGATATGTACCTATATTTATCTATATTGCGTATGACTTGCGTTAACACTTAGGCTACTAGACTTTACAATAGGATCGAAGCCTTGGGCGAAATCTTTAAAAAAAAAAATACACTTACTCGCTTTGGCCTTAGATCTTTCGGAATCAGAACCATCTTCGTGTTTTTCTGTTTCAGCAGCATCAATTAGGAGTTGCAGAAAATCATTTTTTCTAAAAAAAAAATTGATACACAATAAAAATTAATCAATATTTGAATCAAACTACTTATCTAAACTCAAACTTGTATTTGACGGCAAATCAAATCGAACCTTACTTGATTCCAGTTGATCTCCTTTCGGCTTTAGCCTTCTGCAATATGCCCATCAGCTCACTGATGCTCTCAGGGTTCATGAACGACATGTTTAGGTAGCGCATCATCTTGGGCATCACCATCAGCACCACCAGAAGGAATATTCTTTTGGTTTTGGACATGTAGTTAAATTTCTCAGCAACCTGGAAAGATATAATATTACATGAAGAAATATTTTAGGAGACTTGAAACAGAGACACTTTGTTTGCTTAATTAAATATACTCAAGGATATATACCTTTACAAAATGTGCGTTTTCATCCGTGAGTGCATCACACTTGATGCCAAATGCGCATGCACCTATGACCTCTAGTGTAAAATGTCCTAGGGTATCCTTCATTTCCACATCTTTTCCATCTGTGAAAGAGAATGATTGTGAAAAAAGATACTGGTGAAAAGACTTATAGCCCAGCATCATTTAGAACTAACATCCAATATATTTACTGGTTTTGTTTAAAATTTTAGAACACAAAAGAGCAACAGCACACATTGTCTTTTTTTTGCGATCAATTTTTTAATTTTTTTACTTACCATATTGTTTCAAGAATTCAACCAATTGTTGAGAGCAATGCTCAATGAGAGGCAACATATTTTTCAAACGTGCAGAACTAAATGCTGGAGTAAGTGTGCTACGGACTGCTTTCCATTCTGATCCCTGTAAAGCATGTTTTCATTTAAACCACAACCTGCCCGTCTGTGTGTTCTAGTAACAATTAAATTATTATTATAGACATCTTATCTGATGCAGGCATACCAAGCTGATTGTATGAAAAGAGGGTGTACATAAATAGAAGCCTTAGAAAAGCTTATCACTACATAGTATAAAACAAAGTTGCTTTCTCTGTCCCTATGTCCCTTTGTATGCTTAAATCTTTAAACAGCAAGCAACGGAATTTGACGCGGTGGTTTTTATGCCCATGCAAAGCTGGGGCGGGTCACTAGTATGTATATCAAAGTGTCCCATTTTTTTTCTTTGGCCTCCTACTGACTACTCTGTGATGGGACCAAATTTCTACCCCATCTTTTCACCACCCCTTTCTCTACATTTCTTCTGAGTTCTCTCCAGCCCATCAGTTAGCCCTTCTCATAAGCATACCTTTATCTGATATGTTTACATAGCTGTTAGATACAACAGATATTAGATATAGTAAACGTCATGTATAATTTATTCTACCTAACAGCTTACTTAAATCAGTAAATTAATTTTATAAATACAAACGTATGCCTTTACCAATTTGGATGATTGGATGGTATACCTTGGAAAGGGACATAGGTTACATTTAAAGCAAAATAAGTCCCACTCAGATGGAACCACATGCATCAACTACTTAAAGATAATTTCAAGAACTCATTTCATATTTTGATAAGTACTTGTTGTGCTATACAAATAAGAGTATGCATTACTAAGTAAAACTTTATCAGGTGAGTAAAAGGTAAGATTGTATGCATGAATGATGAAACACTGATGAAATATTTAACATTATAATGATAAGTAGTAAGTACAGAAAATTCAATATTGTTGTTGTTAAACAAATACTATGTAGGTATCCCAAATAATATTATTAATGCAAAAGTGAGTTTGTATATTTGTTTGTTACCTCTTCAGGCTTCATTGTTAGGAGTATTGAGAAGGACATATTTCATCCCGGGAGAAAGCACTGTTCTCAGGAGAAAGTTCACGCGGGCGAAGCCGTGGGCAAAAGCTAGTTTATAATAAGTAACAACATCAGCTATATTAATGTTTCAACAAAATAATCATATAACTATAGATTTTCTATTGTGTCTTGATTTTGTGAGCCAACCAGTTAATACAGACTGTTCTCTCGAGGTTTCATTCACCCCTGTGTATTAAATATAGCCTATAATGTTTCCTATGGAAATGGCGGTATCATATGCAGAAAGAATGTTTTAAATCTGCCCAGTAGAGTTATAAAGGAGTTGTAAAGCGTTCAAACAAACTTTTTAGCTTGATTATATTAGGATATAAGATAGTGTAAATATAATATCATTATCGTGAAAGCAGAGCCAAAAGACATTAAAGACTATTAAATTAACATGGACTTAAAAATGTTTGTTAAATTTTATGAATAAAAGCTCTTTTCTACTAAAATTTAAAACACATTTTACCTTAAGATTAAGGAGCGACTGACTAATATATCTGGCTTCTCTGATGCGTAAAGTATTTCTGTCCACAAAGTAATCAAAGTCTCTAATAGCAATTGCTTTTATTAGCTCTGGATCCATAAGGTATAATACTGGCCTTCTTCCTTCAAAAAATCCTATGAAAATAAAAAATAAAAATTAACTATAAATTAATTTGAAATACTTAATAAAATAATGTGTACTTGAGAAGCTCGATAGTTTAGCTCGGCGCGCGTGTTCGTAACGATAGAGCGCGTCAAGCGACAGGCTGTTATTGGTAGATGGCAGGCGTTAATCTATGTCAGATGCCTTAAGGTAGGCTGAAAAATCTGACAGTGTTGGCCACTAACACACCCGGATAATGTTCCTGATGGTCTGGTTTCAATGTAAAAAAGGATATGGAGGTCAGACGGCAGTCACTTCATTGAAATAACCAGTCCGCCAAATCAGGACCATGATTAATAGCAAAACCTTTGCTCTGAAGGGTAAGCTAAAGATGTAACTGGGAAAAACACTCCGACAAATAAGAATAAAATAAAGTGTAAATAGGTACAACACATTTTTTTAACAATTACACCAACAAACACTAACCAAAAAGTTAAATAAATTCACTTTCCTTTTTTTTAACTATAATACTCATATTATTCTTACCTCCAAATGGGTTTCCTTTGAAGTAATTATATATTTCTAATTGAAATGAATGAAAAGACACCTTGCTTGCTATTCTCTTGCCCATATTGCCAACGAAAATTGTAGGTTTCATGTATTTAATACCTTTCTTTTCAAAAAAGTCAAAAGTACTTGTATAATAAAAATAAATCCCAAATAAAAGTGTTAGAAATAATAACAATTTCCAGTCATCCAAAATAAACTGTAGTATTTTTTTTGATCCACTAAAGTACTCCATAGTAAAGATGTTAGAAAGTAAAGATTATGTAGAAAATATTATCCTGAAAACAAAATCAGCTTCTTACTTTATAAAATTTGATGCTGAACGTAAGTTCTTGAGTAACGTAAATACCAATAACAAAACAAAATACCAATTCAAAATTTATTGTATATCTACAGGTATGGTACCGACACGGCTGGACCAATTTTGATGGAATCCTTTATGAACGATGAGATAATGTATCATTTCACCTGCAAAAATCTATTTGGATGACATATGCATCCCCGAAAGATATTAAAGCGACTATAATACTATTATTAACTTAGTTAAATTCTATTCTGATATTATTTATGTAAGTAATTACATAGCTTGTTCATTTTATTTTTATGAATAAAGTAATTTTATATTACCTTGCCTTGCCGTATCCTGTAATATAAATACCAATACAAAGTACAAACAAAAGCGATTACAAAATACTTTCAGCCAGCAAGCAACCACAAATCAAGTACCTATCTCAGTGTATATCACAAACTAGTATATATGGTCCACTGACTAGTTGTATTATATATGTCAGTGATATGGTCTAAGAAGATCTTTTTTTTTTGAATAGTTTATACGGCCATGGAATCTAGTCCTTTAAGGCCTTTCTTGAATTTATTAATCTTCTTCAGTCCTACTTAAGTCAGTCGAGTCAAAAATTCAAGTCCATAGTCAAGTCCAGTCAAGTAAGTAAGTCTAGTCTGAGTTAGATGGCTAAGTGAAGCGGTGGAAAAATTTCACTTAGCTATATCATGGAGATTTTGGTGACAAAGATAAAAAGTCACGTAATCGAAATCGACACTGTATCACTTCCCAACACTCACGCTTGTTCACGAACACTTCGCGAATAATAATCCACCAATATTATGCACAAACACTCGAAAAAACCTAAGTTTTGGAAATTAAATACAGCGCGGACATAGCGACAGTTTACTTTCCCTCCAAAAACTCTTACTTAAATACTAACTTTCCCTCCAAAAACTCTGGTCTAAGATCTCCTCCCTAGTCTGTGCCACAAATTATTAAACAACAATATGTTTTTTTTATAGTTTTTAAGGCCATGGAAACTAGTCCTTTAAGGCCTTCCAAAAACCTCCATAAATAAATATGTACACTTCAGTGATGTCACTAGTCAGTCACTACTACCAAACTACTACAGCCCAGTTGAGCTTGACACCCATAATCTCAACGTTTCCTCATAGGTCGCCTCCACTCAACCTCATTCGGGGACTCTTCAAGGAAGTCCTCCAACTTTCCTTGAAAATGGTATTCTTGATTGTTTCCTTGAGGAAACTCCAGTGAGGATCAAGTATGTTCCTATATCTGTGAGTGAGGTTAACACCCATAGTCTCAAACGTTTCCTCATAGGTCGCCTCCACTCAACCTCATTCGACGACGCCTCAAGGAAGTTCTCCAACTTTCCTTGAAAACGGTATTCTTGATTGGTTCCTTGAGAAAACTCCAGTGAGGATGAGTCAAGGAATGACGTTCCGTTTCATTTCTGTATGTTGGTAAACTGCTTAACTTTTTGACGTAAAGAGAGTTTTTGACGAAGTTTCTTTTTCAATTTTAGCTTACTGGCATGGATCCATACTAATATTATAAATGCGAAAGTCTGTCTGTCTGTCTGTCTGTCACCTCTTCACGGTTAAACTGCTGGACCGATTGTGATGAAATTTTGTAGGGATGTAGTTAAAGACCTGAGGTCAAACATAGGCTACTTTTGGGCGCGATATAACGAAGTCCCACGCGGGGCGAAGCCGCGGGGAACAGCTAGTTTATTATAAAACAACAAAATACTTAATACACAAACAACTTATTACAGTGGGTACAAGTTCTTTTAAATCTGGTCCACAATAAAAGTACCACTTTTCGTTAAACGAAACGTTCGAGGCTTCCTTAAGGTACCTCTCGACCAACCTTATATTTTGACAGTTCGTTCCTCACCTCCATTGAGTAATTTCCTTAAGGTGAGGAAGCTAGTGTCAACTATGAATACCATTGTGGTCGAGTGAGGATGAGTGGAGTTTAAGGAAACGTTTGAGAATATGGGTGTTAATTGTTTCCTTGAGCAAACTCCAGTGAGGATGAGTCAAGGAATGACGTTCCCTTTAATTTCTGTATGTTGGTAAACTGCTTAAGTTTTTGACGTAAAGAGAGTTTTTGACAGTTTTTTTATCAATTTTATTTTACTGGCATAGATTTATTATAAAAAAAAACAAAATACTTGATACACAAAGAACTTATTAGAAGAAATATGGGTGTGAGCCTTGCTACAGCCTACAGCTAACTTGACTAAAGTTTGACTAAAACAGATTAATAAGAAAGTTTCCAGGGCCGTTAAAATATTAATAAACTGAATAATGACATTGACAGTTAAAAACCAAACTGTCAAAGAAAACAAACATCAATCAATGCCATTCAAGGCATCATTGGCATTGGCATCAATCTGTCAATCAAAGAGACGTAGTATCTCTATTTAGTTTGTGCACGTAAGTTTCTGTTTCTGTCAATCATCAATCAAGCAAGTGGGTCTGTGAAGTGGGTGGTGGGTTAACTTGGGTTGGTTGATTTGGTAATTCAGCTTCACTAATTAATTAATTAGAAAGATTTGGTTGATTCATGCATGTGTTCATGGCTTTTTTCACATTGTTTAGTTGTTTGATTTGATAGTTTCTTTCATTCATGTGATTCTAATAATCATTCATTACAATTTGACTACAATATCTATACTTTGTGATACTAACCTTTACAAGGTAATATTATTCACGGGTAATAACACTTCGCTTGCTAGCTGTCTTGCTTAAAGTTTATATTGGGATTAATACAGGTAAGTTTATACTGTAAAGTAAGAGCAATAAAAGTAGTTTGCTTTCGTTAGCTCTTGGTCGTCGCTCGTCGAAGAGATACCTATCAAGGTCCATGTTCAGAGGTCTTTGATGAGTGGTTTGTTTTATCTTGTTGAGAACAATTTTTTTATGTACTTTCTACTGAGACAATAATGTACTTTCAGATTTTCAAAGCAGTTTTAGATATCTGATCTGAGAAAAATGAATCAACAAAGTCCTAGAGTCCTATCTATTCAAAGCCATGTAGTGCATGGCTATGTGGGTAATAAAAGTGCTGTATTTCCTCTTCAGGTAAGTTTATAAATTCCTCTTCCATATATGTAGATGATGTAGAAATCAAATGTGTAGTACCTATTACATAGTACCTATATAATAGTAAAATTTTGTATCCTCAAATTGTCCAATATCTATATTCTTTGGTGGTATTAATTGATAAAGTAATATCTTAACTATCTTAGCCTATTTCTACCACAAACAAGTAATAAATCTGTAGTTCAAATAAAACCAGTTTCCAATCATATTCGTCTAGTTACTATAACTTACCTGCCAAATATTCACAACACAGGTCAAGCGCTTTTGAGTGTTTACTACATGAATGATTCAATGTTACCTTTCACTTTCATACATGTGGATTAAATCAATTTAAAAGCTTTCATTTTGTGGTTGTTATGGACAGTTTTTAATGGAAATAAGACAATGTGACATTTCGGCATAAGAGTGCTTTCAGGGATTTTTGATTGACTTTTTGTTAATGTTGTTTTATTAATAGTTAGTAAATTACTGAGACTGTTTGTTAGCAGGTGCCCCATACATAAAACATTTCAGTTGATGTCTTCCTCAAATACTTTGAGGACAACAAATAAATCTGTATACAGTCAAAATCTGTTTAACAACATCAAAGGGACTACTTATATTTAGACGTAAAAACCGATAGTTGTAATAACCAGTGACAGGTATTAATAGGAAAAATAATATGTTTATTCATGTATTAAACCACTTTTTGTTTTCTTCAATATCATTTTTCCATCATTTTTGTATAACTCAACAAGATGTTTTGGTGCGTCTTGTGTACAGATAAGTAATAAACTGACTTAAGAGATATGACGAAGCGAGCCTTGAGGATACGGCATGCATGTGCTTTGTTTCAAAAAATTACAAAAGACCCTAAACTTTGTTTGCGTTTACGATTATAGCCATTGACCATTATACTATGCCAGATGTGGATCCAAATGTGGTCACTTAATGTGGTATGTCGTAGTAAACAATGTCGTAAAAACCAATGTTTTTGATAAGGCGGTTGTTATAAACTCATTTCAGATTAACCTTTATTTTTTATATATTTTTAAAAGAAATTCTAATTGTCACGTTTTTTAGTTGTTTTTGCATCATATTTTGTCATTCACCTGTCCCGTAGGTAAGTTATATCCATTTTCTTTTCATTAAAAAACCTTTTATCAACATAATCTTTTTATTTATCACACAGTTAATATATATACAGTCCATTCCACAACAGCGGTCATATAGCATTCAGCCAGGACCTTTGATTTTGGTCATTTTAACCGGTATGTTGTTCTAAACGATGTCGCCATAAACGGTCTTGACTGTAATTTTTTTTACAAAAGGCTCGCAGTTCATTATGCAATATTCTTATGATTGAGGCCGTTTATCAGCAGATTGTGTCATGGTTAAAATCATTGGACACATCAAGTTGTTTTCAATTGGTAAATTAAGGCCAGTTGAAGTTTAGTAGTTTATTTTTGATGAAGAGAGTTAAGTAATTATATAGTAACTGGCTATTCTCTGCAGTTTTACTCGCCTATACTGTGTATGTATACCTGTGTATGTAACCTTTCTAAATCGGCAGCTAAGAAAATAATTAAAATTTTTGCTGCCTAATATTAATTTTTATTTATTAATACCCCACCCCAGCTTCGCCCGTGGTACATACATAGTCTATGTCACTCAGGGTGAATGTAGCTTTCCAATGGTGGTTAGTTTTTGATTTTATTCATTACAAACATACACACATAAATACAAATGTTTCCTCTTTAAATATTAGTATCTATAGATGTTGTGTGTAAATGTTTTGTTTTTTGGCTTTTTGTAGTATATATACTACAAAAAGCCAAAAAGGCTTAGTTGGTATATATACCAACTTAGCATTTTGTAGTATACATATAGCGGCATGGGCAAGGAGCAGGGCAAGGGCAGTCTTATGCTTACACTTTATCTGATCAATCATAATAAAACTTTTTCAGGTGTTAGGCTTCGAGGTGGATTCTATTAACACAGTACAATTCTCAACACATACTGGCTACAAAACAATAAAGGGCACTGTCCTCAAAAACGAGGAAATGGAGGAGATAGTTGAAGGACTAATTGCCAATGATGTCCACTATTACACACATTTCCTAACTGGCTACTCAAGGTCAGCAGATTCTGTGAAACAGGTTGCTGAAATAATCAAAAAGTTGAGGAAGAAGAATCCTAATCTTGTCTATGGTGAGAATCTCTCTTTCACTTATTATTTTTTTGGTTACATTCATAGTTGGTTGCCTCAGAGCTTAGTCTGCTTTCTTGATTTTTTCCTCCACTGCTCTGTTATGCGCAATCTTAGTATGAAACTATTACTAAGTAAGTCTGGTAAAAATAATAAACCATATCCCGTACCTTTAACACTAGACATGACACACATGACGACTTTTTGTCAATAGTCTATAGATAAGGCAACAAAATTGTATGCATTTGAATATCAATTACATACTTACAGCTTTATCAAATGTCTAGTCTACTAGTATAGTGGTCTGTAAAATTATTCTTTGTACTTTAACCATGTAAGGCAAACAATATGAGTAAATAAACGACATAATGATAAGATTCAAAATCTTTTTATAATATAATTTATAATACAAGCATATCTTTTAAGATAAATAACCATTGTTTGTTGTTATTCAAATCATCTCTGTTAATTTCCTTGAGAGATAAAGTTATACTGTCTGATAAAACTGTAAGTTATGTTAGCTACATGAATAATTGGCGTCGTAAATAATAATAAACTTGCTCTACACTAGGTTTTGAGTCCGTAATAGATATTAGAGATATAACACTAAAATAACAGAGTGATATAAATGTAAATAAAATACATTAACTATGTGCCTAAAAAGAGAACAGAGGAATTGGCCAGGCAAAGGTTCTCATCTGTCCGTTAGTCCCTTTATTAGTGTCAGTGGGCTGTTGTATCTCGATAACCATTTATTTATATTGCCACCCCATGTACTTGGTGTATTTGATATAAATACTTACCTATTTTTACAGTATGTGACCCTGTGATGGGAGATGAGGGCAAAATGTATGTACCTGAGGATATATTGCCCGTAATCAGAGACATAATAGTTCCCCTAGCAGACATCATCACGCCTAACCAGTTTGAGGCAGAACTGCTGACTAGCCTCAAGATGAACAGCGTGGAAGACGCGCTGAAGGTCACAAAGGCGTTCCATGATAAAGGCGTGAAGACCGTTGTTTTGTCCAGTACAGAGTTGGGAGACGAGAATAAGATGATTGGGCTGGCAAGTACACGTGGTAAGTAATATATGAAGGAACATTTTTATATAGTTTTGTCATTTATTTAGACTTAAACCCTTGGGCAAGTAAAGCAGTTTTCGACTAAGGCGATGATCTTATTGCATCGCGCTCTGTAATTCAAATTAAAGTTATTTTTATCTAACATTATGAGGTTACAATAGTTTCTTAACATATATACAAAATAATGTATACTATAAATTATATAAACAATCAATAAATTATATGGATTTTTATAGAAAATAGATCTAGTAAAATATAATACCTAGTAAAAATTCCTTATGATAATATCATAAGGTAAGGAGAGGCACGTACCGCACCTCCAGGCATATTAGCAGAATTAGCGCGCTCGCCGCGTTGACGAATCATGAATCTAGAATCCTCAGGCCGCAATTCACACTGTGATAAATTACATAATCCCATTCCAGAATGCTGTTACAAAATAGAAATACCAAAGGTGGACTCTAGATTTACTGGTACTGGAGACCTATTTGCTGCGCTATTCCTGGCATGGTGGCACAAAACTAACAATGACGTGAAGTTAACGTTAGAAAATACCATAGCAATCTTGCAAACAATTGTCACTGACACTTTCAACACTGCCAGAAAAATACAGCCTACGGGGGAACTGCCTCCGGCACTAAGGGAACTCCGGATTATACAGAATAGGAGTGCGATTGTAGACCCTATTGTAAAGATCCGTGCTGTTAAGATTACGCCATAAAAGGAAATGTTAGAAAAAGACGATTGTCTTCGTTGCGCGGTGGTGAAATGCCTCTGGACAAAGAAAGTTTCAGACCCAGGTTCATTCTTATATTTTTTAACTTGTATATAAATATGTATGTATTATAAAATATATTCGATATATTTTGGACCTAGCACAATCAGTGTGATTGGTCTGTATACATATACACAATGCAATATCAGATAGGTGTTTCCCACTGCGCATTATAATATAGCGACCAGTAAAGTAAAATGGCTTACTTAATCTATTCTCTTAGAGAAATATAGTGTAACTAGTGTAAGCAAGAAAATATGTGGCAATAGTTCATGTGATGCTTTTGTGAGTTAAGATATAATGTTATCAGTGCAAAGATGTGAAAAAGCATGTGGAAAGCTTGGAAATAAGTAAATTTAATGTCGGTACGTTCGGACTCGACAGTATACAAGACAATAAGTACCTAAAATTTAAAAACTTACTGTTGTCATTATCATGTTTAATGCACAGCAAGCCAACGTAGGCAATAACCACACGAAGATCACAAGGAAATAATTCTTATTCATTAATACCCATTAAGTAAATTAATTTTTTTGTTCATAGTAAGATGAATTTCCTAACGGCACTAGTAATATAAACAAATCATCGAACAAACTACTAATGTTTAATGTAATTTTATTTAAGATTAAGTAGTAAAATATACAATCGTACATACATTAATAATGTTTCCAGTCACAAGGACAATATTGGCCTTAGACTTAATAATTTTATAGTTAAATAGTTATAGACTACTTAAATGAATTTATTATTTTTTAAATTGATAACAATTTAATTTTTGATTCTGAAAAGAGAATTGCATTTAATATCCAGATTATTGTGTTCAAAGCCCTATTGAGTCACAATAGGCCCTATGAGTATAAATTGTTTAGGAGACTAACATTTTTATTCTTAACGAGAGTGCTGATACTATTAAGAATTTTTAAAATTGATTACTCAAATTAACTATATAAAGTGAATTTAAATCAACTGCAAATATTTTAAGGGCAGATTCAGACCACTAAACTGAACAACTTTCCTAAATAAACATATGTCGAAATACGAAAAAAATTTTTTGACCTTCCATACAAATTGAGAATCAGCTGATCTAGTTTAGTATGTAGAGTGAATTTTTTTTTCATATTTCGATATAAGTTTATTTGGAAAAGTTGTTCAGTATAGTGGTCTGAATCTGCCCTTAAAATATTTGCAGTTGATTTGTGTCCACCTTGTATACTGCACGATCATAGCATAGCAATACAACCGATTAAGTAACCTCGCGCATGCTTTATGTGTATCGTCTTTTAGGTATCTAATAAAAATATTTTAGGTTGTTCTATTGAACAGTCTTCTGGAAATTCCCAATAGAGTGAAACTCTGAGCAAAAGCTAGTATAGTTATTCAGAAAAAATAATAATAAAATGACCAATAAATTGACTTCCATTATTTGTATCTGTGATTCTTCCATAGTGAAGATCATAATCATTAGAAATAAGGTAAATAATAATGTGTTATTTTTGTTCGATATTTAAGTGTTATATGCTTTTAATTTTACATAATGTTGATTAATTATTTTACGATATTTTTATTAAGTTTAATAAATATTTGGATGTTAAAATTGTATTTTAGTTTACTAAAATCGGCCTTTAACTGTTTGCTTGTGATTTCTTCCTAGCGGTTTACATCGCCTCTAAGAAAGCAAACGCTCGGCTTGATAATATAGGCTTTAAATGGTCTGTGCAAGATTTAATATCGTTTAAATATTTTAAAATCCGTTCCATTTCGATGTAATGCGATCCCCTTCCTTCACGAAAACGTAACATAAATAATAAAGACATAATAAAAACAAAACTTTATAATAACAAACAAAAAATGTAGATTAAAAATCAGCGAATCATTTTATGCAGGACAATAGCGAAAATGATGCTACCGAGAAGTAACCAGTGGAAAATCCAATAAATAGAGTTGTAGTACTTGAGGAACAGGGCCGTGTCCCTGATGATGAAGCACGGAGTCAAGTAGATGAGGCAGAGAATACGCATGATCGAGAAGCCGATCTCCCATGGGAGTCGTTTCATCTGCAAAATAGTTTTAACGTTTTAGGCGAGGTCTAGGTATATGACCAGCAGCACAGAAAAGAATAAGTTATGTGGGGTGAATATCTGAGCCTATATATGGCTATGATAATTAATATTGCGCGTAGCAAACCTGTCCTCCCGTATTAAAAAGACCACCATATTCGCCTTCCAAATTGACGTAAACCCACAGAGTTGCAGACAAAATACAATGTTGAAGATCGGGCCCGCACCACAGTGTCCACGCTAAATATGAGCAGGCGCTCCTGAAAAAAGAACAAAGTAATCGACGAAACAAGCCAACAAAATTACGACTAGTTATTTCAAAAGCCAGCTGTATTTGAAACTAGAATTAAGACGTAATATCATACAAAATTCAAACGCAGTCGCTAGCGTTCATAAAATCTAATTCACATCATACACTACATGGTATGGACGCTCAGATTATTCTACGTCCTTCGTGCAAGGACGGGTGTAGTTTACAACTTCGAACTACTTCAAATGCCTGCATAAGACCAAGTACCCAGTAATGATGCTTTTAACTATTAGATTTATTACTAACTAATCATATCAATATCAAAAAATATAAAACCTCATCACAGAACATACAATGGTAAAGGGATAAATTAAGACATTGTGTATTAGCAGATCTAGTGCTTCGCATTTTCAACAAGAGTACTAATATGTCGCTCACTACTTAACTAGAGTATTGTAAGGACTAAGCAAACCTTGTTTCCTTATTGGCTTTTGGTAGGTTTTTGTATACATAAAACCAGAACCAATAAATCGTAGGCATGTCCCAACTTCGCAAAGTGTCCTTCATCCTTGGGCCTATTATGATTTTCTCGTTTTCAAAACATTTGAGCATTCCAAAATTATATTCCTCAGCCAAAGCCGTTTCGGTAGTTACGACGCTAAAAGTTAATAGATAGTTTAAAATAAAAAAAGAATAGATTACAGTACCTACTGTAATCTATTCTTTTTTTATTTTAAACTTCTGCCACGAATTCGATAGATATAACTATGTATAAGGTGTGTGTAAAATACACATAGTAAGAAAAAAAGCCTTACCTATACAAATAATTGTTTTACGTACCTAGGTATATACTCTACAATTCTATTCAGCAATTTCAAGAGAATATTAGTGAGTTTTCCCTACGTTAATATAATTCCTAGCATTGTATTCTGTAATATTTGCTATTACTATACTGGCACCGAATATAAGATTAAGTACTCTACTGGGACCAAAGAATTTAGAAAATTTCTCTGTTCTGTGACTGGGACAAACAATTTGAAATTGTTTATAGCCACATAAATCTGAACGTAAATATAGAGGCTTACTTAATAAAACTCGCATGCTCTGAGGGTCCATGGCCAGGTAGCGGATTACATTTCGCTGGGTAGACTCCAAAGCCAGCCTCTGTGCACACTGCAGTGCAGAGAGCCATTACCATCTGGCAACGGAAGAAGTACATTACCAGCAACGGAATGTTGTATAGAAAACGATAGTCAGTGTTGTGATCTTTGTAGAAACTGTCATCACTGAATATCTGTAAGAAAGTTAAAAAATAATAGGTTACTGCCGAATAACGGATCTTAATTTATTCCTCTGTCCGACTAATCCACCACCAACAAAGGCTGACAGACTGGGGAAGGTCATAAATATAATCCTAATGAAGGTGGAATCTGCCTACTTCTCACACTAATGAAACTTGCATCCATCAGATCAGATGCCCCAACATAAGGGATACCTCGGTGAACACTAGCGCCATCGTCATTTAAAAATCATTACTCACTGAAAACACAAGTTATCAAAAATCCCTCTGCTGTATCTGAAGATAATTTTAATCATATTCAATTATTAAATTATAGTTCCATATAGTTACAAATTGCAAAACTGCTAAAAGTGGCCGTTTTAAGCAATAATGCAATTTGTAACTATAGGGAACTATAATTTAATATGTTTAAAATTAACTTCAGATCCAAAACCTTAATTACAAAAGACGGATTTTTGATAACTTGTGTTTACAGGGAATAATGATTTTTAAATGACGGTGGCGCTAGTGTTCACCGAGGTATCACCATAATCATATATTTTGTGGGAACGTATAACACTTTCCAGAACATACATCTGTTGCTCTGGTAAGCTAGACAAGTGGTGATAATGGTGTTTTTTTGATAGTCTGTTGTTACTTACATTAGTTGAATATCTCAAACTTAGGAAGAGGTATCCCAGTGCACAAATAGCAAATTTCTTAAGTTTCTGCAAAGTTATAACTCTGCAATCGCCCAATGTTGCAAAAGGTTCACGAAAATGGGCGTCAAATGTTTTCCATCTGTAGTACGGACCTAGATTGATATATTTTAAAAGATTAATATGTAACATAAGCTACGGTAACCGCTACGATAGCCTCCACCTGGTAAGCCAAAGAAGTTGAGAAAAAGTAGGTAAGTAAGGCATGGTTTTCCCAAGTGACTACAACATGGGTCTTCAGGAACAAGAAGGGCGTTAAAAGATTCCTTCAGGGTCGGCAACGCGCTCGTAATGCTTCTGGTGTTGCAGGCGTCTCATAGGCTACGGTTACCGCTTCCTATCAGGGGTGGGCCGTTATGCCTGTTTGCCTACATAATAGTATAAAAAAAGGTAAGTGTCGGAAGAGAAATATTTTGAGGTGATTTGGATATTTTTTGGGATACAGCAGCTGTATTTACATTATCAACATCATTTTAAAGAAGATGATCGTCTGTCTATTACATTTTAACGCCTAACCTTGCGGCTTTAGATTAAATTTTCGGTGGTCCTTGTAAAAAAATAGAGAGCATGTAGGTACCTATGTCAGTAAATAGTGATAAGATAGTTTGAAGTCCTCTAGTTTGATGTTTATGTTTTAATAATTTAAAATAAATAAAAAATGAGGTTTAAACATATTCATTGGATAAATGATCATCGGTGCTGGCAGATTCTTTGCCCAACGATCAGCATAGTTGATCGCCGAAAAACGAAAAACGCAGATAGCGTTTTAAATCTCATTGTAGGAGCTTATATAAAATTTAGCTTAGGTTACCTTTATGAATTCCAATGAAGAAGAAAGAATAAGTAATGATGTCAATTGCAGTTGGCTCGGCTGTTATCACTTCGGTGTCCCCGGCCTTAAGCTTTACGTTAGACTGTCGGCTCGTCGTCCGTTTGTCGAGGTTATTGACCTCGAAAGCCAGCCCGACCAACTTCAAAGCCAGGACTTGGTGCAGCCAAAACACGTATTCCGTCATTGCAACATAGTTATACAAATAAACGAGATATGTCCATGTAAAAGCCATGCATAATTGATGGACGTATCTAAAAATTTATAGAGAGGTACATTTTTCGTCAGTTTGTGTGTTGTTGCAATTGCGAAAATTAAATGCAGATCTACCTAAGAGTTGATCTATTAGTAATTTATATATACGCTGAATACATAATTATAGAGGTACATATAATAATTACCGTTTTTCAGCACATTTTATAAGAATTAAGTTTCCCCAAGCCAAAAGTACAGAATGGTAAATTTGGTAACCACAAATAACACAAGCAGTGAGAATTCCGAGCCCCGCCCCATAGTTACGTTTAGTTTCTAAGTCATCGATTTTCCTATAATAACTTCCGAGCGATATGCATACAAAAAGCGAAGTAAAATAAATAACTTCGAAGACCATGTTAAATTTGCTAGATATTGTAAAAATGTAAAATATTGCACTCAAATTGCACTGACTGATTTATGAATGAATGGTTTGTTATTATTTTTAAACTGATATGACAAATTGGTTTTAATCACAGACCACATACATTTATACATTATGTCTGTGGTTCTTTGTTTTATGCAAAGGCATTTATCTCAGACATACAATTAAGTAACGACCTCGGCCTAGTCAAAATCTTTGCTCAAGTCGCCACATGGCATGCATTTCGAAACGTAATAAACTGCATTTGTACAAGAATTAACTATACAACGCCAGTTGCATATAATAAATGTATGGCTACTAGATATTATCTCCCCCTAGTATGTTAGTACTATTATAATATTCTGTGCTAGTATGTGGTACAGACCATATTTATTATTAGTATCATATAATTGAAAATAATAAATACTAAATTAATCAGCATGGGATACATTGAAATAAAGCCGGAAAAAATTACTTCGCTCAAGTTAGAACGACATAGAATGCAAATTACAAATAGGCCTAATTCAGATGAAAGCTTTAAAATGAAACCAATGAAATGATTAAATAAACAATTTACTACACATAATGTAGGTTCACAATAAAAATATTCACTAACAGAGGTACATAACTGTCTGATGCAGATCTAGTGTGCGTAGAAGATCCTATAAATAAAGCCTATTATTAAGCCATCTTAATTTAAATAAAACAAATCTTGAATACATTACTGTGCTTATTATATTTGTGTGAATTGATTACTGATTAAAGTAAATAAATAAAGTCCTCTTAAATGCATTATAATTATTTTCTATAGTTAGCTAATTTGGCATACCGGAATGTTGAACATTTTTGCTACTTTGGCCGTCAAACTCGCATCAAAAAATATTGAAAAATGCTAATTAATTAGTTGTGATCACAAAATTCTTTCGTGTAGGTTCCGTTAGAAGTGCATTACTGTAAGTAATAATATAATACATATTTTCTGTCTAATGTAGCAAACAACAAACAAATAAGAAGGAATCATTGAATTCGGTAGGCAAACCAATACTAAGTACACAAGCTAATTTTGTTCCCTTGAAAAGAGAAACTCTCTAACGCTTCATACGCGTCTAGGAAATCTTTACAAGATATATCACAATAGAAAGAACGATTTCATCAAGAAACAAATAACTAACCTATAATACTGCTCAAACTATTACATTAAATTTTTATTTTATCCCATAACTGACATCATTGCAGTATAATTCAATTGACTAGCATCTAATAGTATACCATGAACTAGCGTAAGCTAACAGTGTACATTGACCTATACCTCAAAACTTGTCATTTGGTAACAATTTGTAACATTGGAGATGCAACAGCAGTATATAAGTCAATATACTTTGCAAGCTCCCTAATGCTTGGTATAGAAACATAATGTATGCCAATAAATCCAGGCATATGCTATTTGTACCGTAACACCTAGGCTTCTTCTGTAAATAAAAATTCGTCATATTACAACATAATTCATATAAATTAAATTCATTCAAATCGGTCATAGAAACTACACGCCTTTACAACACTAATCTAAGCATTATTACGCATACTTACGGTGATCACCCAATTCCCATATTATTTACATTATCTAAGAGCTACTGCGCCGCACTATACTACGTCAAAGGTCTCAAGATATCTAAATATTATAGTATTTTACAGAAATATCGATATAACGTGTGCAACAGCTTCAGCTGTCACTCCCATTCATTCATGAGTTTTATTATTATTGCTTAATAAATTTACCACCCCACCTTGTATAACGCGCAATCTTTTCGCCCAATTGAGTAATGTTATCAATACAAATAGTCAATTGATGATATTATATAAAAACTGTAAAGTTATAATATGGCAACAAATGGTACATTTTATACAGAAAACAGAACTAAATCTGCATCAGACACCGAACAATGTTTACCTTCAAATAAAGTTGCATTGCTTTACATATAAAACATAAACAACATACAAAATGTCATTTGGGCCAAGCCACAATAAACTATTTATGAAATAGATATATTCAAATTAAAAATTCCACAATAAATTCTTCAGACATTGAATATGCTTTAAAATTTCTCTAAATATTGCCTTTACATCTATTGTTATATTAATTCACCACACCTAAATGTTGTTAGAAAAGTATTGCCTCTAAATATATATGAAGAGATTTTATTAGATCTACTCACATTGGTTTCTATTCTTTCTTCTCATAACATTAAAAACAAGTTAGCGCATAGCGAACACAAAATTGAATCTTATGATTAAGTACCATTTAATAAATAATAAATAATGCTTTATAATTTGTCCCATAACTTTATAAAAAGGAACTATTTTATCATTGTACAAGAGAGCCACCAGACAACATAAAACAAAACTAAATGTAAATACGTATAATGTGTGCAATATTCGGCGGTGTAACCAAAGTGCTGGAATTTCTAACTATGATATAAATTGATTAAGTAGAAGCTCCTATAACAATACGCACAACGAACAATTCAATTTTCGTCAAAATCATCTAATATTCTTTTACCAATCGACATTGGTTACATTTTTGTATTTTTATATTTTGATCTATCGCACAAACACATATAAGTATTCACTATGCTTATCTACTCAATTGAGTTATTAAACTTTACAATATTTTCTACAAGTTAAATACGACATCCAGATTACGTTAATAATTACAAAATTCAATTGGTGCAAACAATTATAAAATCACCAATGTCCGCAATTGAAAATCACTAATATACATAAGATCACTTCTACTGCTGTATTTACTCAACTAACCGCTCCAAAGAACCTTGAACTACACCTTGGTGCAACAAAATGTTGTATACTTTGAATTTTTTTTATAGCTTTTTATTACAATTATTGGCCTATTATGTATATTTTTTTATTGCAAACAAATACAGTAAATGACTTGATCCAATGCTAGGACATACTTTTATTATATCATGGGCTGCAATAACTACACATTCTAAATATGTCACTTTTGGTTTCATGGTCACAATAAATATGTCAAAATGTATCCATTTTATTACTGGTCCAATTATTTTCTTTATGAGTTCATTACTTCTCATATTTAAGTTTATCACTTGAAGCACTACAAATTGTATTGTCCAGAAATTCCCACTTTGAGTTCTTACTCTGTTTAGGTTTGCCCTGTTAGAATACTAGCTTTTGAAGCAGGTTTCGCTTGTATGGCCATGTTGGTGTCAGTTCACTTGAATCTTGTGTGGCGCTCATAAAGTGTTACGCGGGTGCGCAGCTCGTGCTAATAGTTGCGTTTCCGTTTGTACATTTCCAATCACTAATATTTTTCAGAAGTCAAACATACACTCTGTCTTAGTGGTGTGCATTAGACGAATTCCATGTTGCTCTCGGAGCGCCGGAACATATTTACGCCCTTATTAGGAGCGTGTTTGTGTTAATAGGAGTGTTTCAACACAGAATCACATATCCAAACACAACATTACACTTAGTCAAATGTACACATAGTTGCTTAACCGTCTGTATCTTCCATGTTCACTGTTACGGCCACGGCGTGGCACAGTTCACTTGATGAGTTGCGCGGCGCTCTTAGAGCGTCGGAACATCTTCGCGCCCTTATTGGGCGCGGACAGCTCGTGCTAGTTGTTCCCATTGCTGGCGCGGGGCGGGGCGGGTGCGGGCGGGGCGGGGCGGGGCGGGGGTGCGGCTCCGGCGCCCGCCTCCTTGGAGTCGGTGCCGTAGATCTTGCCCGCCTTCTTCGCCATCGACGCTAGCAGCTCTTGCGAGCACTTGTGCGCTGAGCGTAAGGATATCGCCCATTCTCTCAGGCCGATCTCGTCCTGGTTCAGACAGATTTCTTATTAGTTTAGTTCACATATTTGACGAGGACAAGACACTTCCTCAGTAGAGGAAGTAATAATAATATCAGTTTACTCTCTGTTGAACTAGGGACCATTTTCATTTCCACCAACAAAAACATATTCCAAGAGAAATTTATGTCAGGCAGTGACTAGTCATAAAATTAATACCAAATCTTACAAATGTCTTAATACATGATAAAAACCATCCCACAAAATACAATAAATGAAAATATAAAGAAACTCACAGTGTTAGTCAAAACAATCTTGGTGTCATTCCTTGTTCTTAGCACGATGCACTGCTCATTCTTCACAGAAACCAAATCAGAGGACACCTCCTCAACAGTATCCAACAATATCATCTCAGGCTTGGTGTTGTTCTCGAGATGCAGTTCGAGCCTATTAGGATACAGCTTGGCGTATCGAGTTTGCCAGGCGCTCGCGAAGGGCCCGCCCAACTTCTTGATGTAGCCGTGCAGTATGCAATCAGATTCTGAAAAGACATCAGTGTTATGTAAGAGCTTTAGTAATTTATATGTGTAACCCTAATAGTAGACAGAATTTATAATTGCAAAATATTAAAAAGTAGCTTGAGCTAGGTATTTAAAACAAATTGATTGAATTGAAAAAAACTGTTTATTGATGAATGTGTTAAAGAAAAATGTATACTTTTTTGATAGGGCACAATTTCTACAAACTTCATCAATTTCGGTTTGAAATACTTTTTAGCCGGTGATGGATGTTATATTAAACAAAATTAAAAAAAAAACTTCAAAACATCTTAAAGTCGATACAAATACGTATAAAAAAAGATAAAATGTCGATGCAAAGATAATAAGAAAATAAAGATAAACAAACGGTGATGATAATTACCTTTCTCATCAGCATCAAACTTCTGTTTTTGCTTGGCTTTCTTCTTCTGCTCCATCTTGTCCGCTTCCTGGTTGATAGTCTCGAACACTGTCTCGGCGACCTCCGACTGCCAGCGCTCCGATATCACCAGCGGGAAGTCCTTGTATTGCATCTGATCAGCTTCTGTCAACTGTTATAAGGCGTATTTGTATCAGCTGTCGTATTTGGTATTAAAGAATATTGAAAGAAAAAACAAGCCAAGTGCGAGTTGGACTCCGTTCCGTATTTCATTACCTATTATAAAAAAACGGCAAAATAATCACGTTAGTTGTATGAGAGCCCCCACGCGAATATATATTTTTAATATTTATTAAGCGACAACAGAAATACATCATCAGTAAAAATTTCAACTGTCAGCTATCACTGTTTATGACTGACAGCCTGGTGACAGGCAGACAGACAAACGGACAGTCGGATCTTAATAATTGGGTCCCGTTTTTACCCTATGGGTACAGAAGCTTAAAAAAAAATTGTCTCTAGTATTACTAGCTTTACTGTGATAATTTTAAAGTGTGGTGAAGGCTTCCGCCGCGATGACTTGATCAATGTTTGTGTGTACTTCTGATGGCACTTGCTGCCAATCGATGCCCGCGACGAAACCTACTGTAAACGGACTAGAACAATTTCTTCTAGGCTAACGAATCTAACCTAGATATAGGTATTGCTATGTTATAACGTAGACCTAGATATTCCGATTTAGAAATAAAGTACAAATTATAATTACTTTTATTTTCTATTTCATAATTAAATTACTTATTAGAAATGCATGTCACTTCTGTTCAATGACTAGAATGCAATAGTTAATAATATTATAAATCAACATGTTAATTTTGTGTGCCTGCTGGCGCACACAGTGAACTGTTCTGAATTTGTAAAACCTTTTGTAATCTGTGTATGACAAAATAAATGATTATGAACCTTGATGCCTTTAGTGTCCTCCTCATCAAAACTGCCGATGTCGAAGGCATCCGCCGCGTTGACCTCGCCGCGCGGTGGTATCAGCGGCGGCGTGTACTTCTGGTGGTACACTTGCTGCCAATCGATGCCCGCGAAGAACACGTGCTCCTTTACTTCGTCGGCGCTGGAATGTTAAGTATTTGGTTTTGGGTGTGTTGTGTAAGTTTATATTTATCTCCTATAATTAATTGTTTTTCCTGATTGCATACTGGGTAGCTACATTGCATCGGAACTCGGTGTCGTTGCCGTAATCAAAACACAAGTTTACCTAATTCAGGTTCTGTTCCTATTTACATATTCTTCTAGCTAGTAGCAGACTGGCAAATTATAATTTTAAGGACCAATACTCCGTTATTTGCTAATTGAAAAAGAAATAATATTTCTTTTCTAAAGCATTTGTAAACAAATTAAACCCCTAAATACCTAGATTATCATTTGTGTATTTTTAGTTTCCTATAACGACCCACACTATTCCAAGCTTGTCTTATACAAAGTAGCCATTTATTACACTACGCCCGAATACTCAAACACTACTCATTTTTGAAAGCTGCTCAAGTATCATGCTGTCGGGCTGAACGTCAACCATATGACAGTGACAACATGATACTTGAACAGCTCTCAAAATCGAGTAGCGTTTAAGTATTCGGACATAAAACAGTTATAACGTACCACAAGATTAGTTGAGGGAGCTACTATTACTTAGCTTAATCGCGTATTTCGTTCAGAAAGACTAATAAATTAAAAAAGATGGCTATTCTCACCCTCTCCCTTTGCAGCCCAGCCGCTTATTGATGTCCCTCTGCAGCAGGCCTTCAAGCAGGCTCTTCAGACTGGGACTGAACGATTCAGGCAATTCCACATTCTGAAATACATTGTAATTCTATTGCAGACATTATTCCATCTTTATTTGGCGCTGCAAGTTAGAAAATTGAATCACTTTATTGACAGATTGGATGCTACGAAAGAAACTCGTAAAGATATTATTATTCTTGTCACTACAGTGCTAAATAGACAAAATGCTTTATATTTATCTATGCGAGATAACATTTATATTTTATTGTGCCATAATTAAAAACGCTTAAAGAAAAATACTAAATATAGTATAGTGGTGTCAAAGAGTTGGGACTTATTGTTAAAATAAATCTCATCCAGTCAACTATTACCTATTGAACATGAAGATCATACTGTTAGCTGATATTGTTAAATCTTTTTCAGACTAGGAATCCCAGCTTCCAAATACCCATGTCGTATTAGTACTTGTAGGCTACTTTCCTCAAAGATCGGGTTTTGTAAAATCTGACCCTCTGTTATATATATTTTAAATTAGCGACCCGCCCCGGCTTCGCATGGGCATAAAAACCTTCCTCTTGAATCACTCTATCTATTAAAAATAGACCGTATCAAAATCCGTTGCGTAGTTTAAAAGATTTAAGCATACAAAGGGACATAAGGACAGAGAAAGCGACTTTGTTTTATACTATGTAGTGATTAAATACTCGCATGGAATATATACGCTGAATTGTGACGCATGAAGAGCAATAGATGAATATTTACCATAGTGAGTGTCATGCGGTCAATCTCATGCTTGTCCTTGGTCTTGTGCTGGCGGAAGGGCGAGTGTCCCTTGAGCAGTTTGTAGAGCATGCAGCCGAAACTGAACCAGTCGGCCGACGAGTCGTAGCCGGTGCCTTTAGAGAGCACCTCGGGGGCCATGTAGCCGTGGGTGCCACTGTCGAGATTGTGGGTAACGTTAAGTTAGAATGATATTGAAATGATACAAATAAAATAAATATTAAAGTACAAATGAATAAATAAAAAATTAATAAAAAATGACACAGAATGAGCTAGCCCCAAAAGAAAGTAAGTTAGAGACATATAGTAGATTCGGACATCCATCACGCCATGATCAGACAAATCGGACAAAAATCCCTGAGCTACGCAACAAGGAAACATTAACTCTATAAATCCGTCTTCCTACTTGGAAGACAAAAGGGGAATCCTTTGCCCAGCAGTAGGACACTTAAAGCTACAAAAAAAAGTAAATTCTTTGATTGTAGAGAGCACTCTAGTGAATTTAAAAATGTAACTTACACACTAGCGTGTGGTTTCTTCTTGGAGAAGTCGCAAGCTAACCCGAGGTCGGATATTCGCACGTGGCCGTGCTCGTCCAGCAGTATGTTCGCAGGCTTCAGATCTCTGTACACTATGTGTCGCTTGTGCATGTGTTCCAATCCTGAAATTTAATTAAAACACATTAGATATCATATACAAACAACCTTTAGTTTCTTTCTAAGATTACCGAGTAAATAAAAGAATGATTCTAAACACCAGTGAAATTTTGTTCAAGGAAAGCTGTGAAATATAAAAAAAAAGTGTATTTGCAAATTGAATGATCAGCTGACGGACCTTGTGCAGGATCAATTGACCTTGTAACAAACACGTTATGAATAAATGATGACCAAAATACGAAAGAAGGCCATTACCTGCCTGATGACGAAACTAGAGTACTCCTCACTTCACTAAAAAGTGCAACCTATAAAAGATGGTCAGGCAAGACTCTTTATTAGGAAGGCCTATCCAATGTCCAGCAGTGATTTCTTGACGCTAAAATGATGATAATTAATTCTGTTATATAATATACTAGCGACCCACCCCGGCTTCGCATGGGCATAAAAACCTTCCTCTTGAATCACTCTATCTATTAAAAAAACCGCATCAAATCCGTTGAGTAGTTTAAACATTTAAGCATACATAAGGGACAGAGAAAGCGACTTTGTTTTATACTATGTAGTGAAGTGATAGTGATAACCATACAAACCTAATATAACCTCAGCCGCATAGAACTTCATCTCTGCCTCATTGAAGACGCCATGCTGGGAGAGGTGGTAGTGGAGATCGCCGCCGTTCATCAGGTCGAGGATGAAGCACAGCTTGTCCGGCGTGTGGAACGCGTACGTCATACACACGATGAACGGACAGTCCACCTGGAGAAATGGAAAAGAGATTTATAGAAACTTATGAAATAAGAAATTCTTGACTGCTTTTAAGAATGAGAAATGAATGCCACATACTGTTCTGTGTTTTATTTTCTACCAGCAGACCCGGCTAAGGTTCTTGTTATACTACATTGTAGTAAACTATTCAAGTGGAACAGTAGGAGGACATATCAGTTGTGAAGACAACCATGCTATTTTACATAAATGTCATTTGTAAAAAGCATGGTGGCACCTCCACGACTGATTTTCTACTTTTAATTTGTATTTACTTATTTTTACTTAATCCAGTTAACAGATATCGCCATCTGTTAGAATCGTTTGGAGCTAACAGATAACAGTGACTGTCAAATAATAGACAGATACTTTGCAATAAAATAAAATTGCACACGGTGTCCAAATCAAATTTAAAATCGGTTCAGTAGTTCAGGAGTTCATAGCGGACAAACAACGTGACACGTAATTTTTATATATAAAATACATAAAGATCAGTATTATATTAATTACTGGTTCTTGCCTGCGGCATGGCTCCTGTGCGAATTTCTAGATAAAAGCAATGTTATCTGTATATACCCGTGTACAAATGCCTGCCGATTCCGCTCCACCATTAGTGCGCGAAGGAGTTTTTGCAAACATTAAATACATCCTAACGAACTTCAGATTTATAATACTATTAGTAAGTAGTATTCTACCTACTAATAATATTATAAATCTGAAGTTCGCCTCAACCTATTGGGTGAGGCGTGGTTTAATTATTGATCTATTGTTTAAATATAAAATACAAGAAAAATGCAAAACCAAAGCTACTCGTAATAGTAAGTAAAAAGAGTATAGTTGCTATGTTCCACCTAGTTTTGTACATAAATCTACCGCATAATCAGCAAATGAAACCGAATTTTTTTCCTCAAGGATATTGCCAATACCACTCCGGTGTAAAGGAAAATACTAGATCTATCTACTTCAATATGACAAGGCGTAATATTATGTGCATATTTTCAAAAGATAATGTATGACCTCTTTCGCAAGAAATAAAATTTGATCACTAAGAATTTTAAAACTAAGATGTTGGCGTCAGCGCTATAAAACGTTTCAAACTTTAGGTGCAAATGGTAATTCAGCACACATCTACATCCATAACGGTGAGGGTGGGCGTATGATCTTTCAGAAATCGAGGTATGTCTGACGCTATGACCTCTTTTCCCAGAAATGTGATATGTTATTATATCTCACCCGCATGCGAATCTCCAGTTTCAATTGCAGACGAGCAGAGGGTGACACGTTATGATTTTAGCGTAATCTATTGTAATATGAACTATTGGGTTTCATATCTGGCGGAGGGCGGAGGGCCACGTGTAGATTTTTGAAATATGGGTCATATAGCCAGATAGATACTTTTCCAGCACATAGATAATGATACGTTTCTAAAAAAATACATAACGCTTTTCTTTAGTCTTTTTTTGTCTCCAAGCGGTCCCGGCATTTATTACAATTATTACATTTATTTGTTTGAAAATAATAATTCGACGTCAATTTCAAATTCATTACAACTACAATAAATTCTTGTTAAAAAAATTCTACTGCAGTATAAGGTAGAGATCACAGAACAGAGAAATTATCCGAATAGAATTTTTTTGACGCGGATTTAGTTCCAGGATCAGTGTGGCAGCGTATTCTCTCTTCTTATCTTCAATTAATCCATGTAAACCCATGTAAACCACATCACACCTTATAAGAAATGTATTACGTAGTTTACAACAAAGCCACCTAATATTATCGACCAATAACAGTGGCAATAAATGACGCAATCATATTCCCCGCCCTATTTCTGTGAAACGTTTGGCTTGCAAGCCAAACTAGTGACACGTTTTTCGTGCGCTATGCCACTTCTTGTTAATATTTCTAAATTCTGTGGTAGAGATAGATGACGATGATGACTTAGACTAGAAAAAAGGCTAGGTATTAGCGTAAAAAAGTTCCATGTCGCTCTCTCTCACGCCACGAATGCTTTGCCGTGATAATAAGTCCGTTTTAGTCGAACATTGAAATTAGAAATCTGAAACTCAGAGCTTACAAACTTTTCCGGCAAATATAGCTTAATAACGGGTTGGGTATGCAAAATTGTGTTAATAACAGTAAAACAGCGAATGGCGGGCGTATAAACTGGCAAGCGGAAATATTTAAGTGCACGTGACGACGGGTGCATTCCCTTTGTTCTCGGTTAACGTGGGAGAATTTCACCGGGTTGTATTGATTGCATGTCCTGATTATAATGCTGTTGATACTGAGATTCTGATTCTATCCAATTAATATTATAATGTGAATATTCTATCCAATGAATCATCAGAACATGGTACAGAGATGAATGAATAAACTTTTTATTGTACCAAAGATATGATAGAATAACAGTTTATTACGCATCAGCTTCATATGCTGCTAGTGAGTTCAAGAATATAAATAAACTAGCTGTTCCCCGCGGCTTCGCCCCGCGTGGGACTCGGTTATATCGCGCCCAAAAGTAGCCTATGTTTGACCTCAGGTCTTTAACAACATCCCTACCAAATTTCATCACAATCGGTCCAGCAGTTTAGCCGTGAAGAGGTGACAGACAGACAGACAGACAGACAGACAGACAGACAGACAGACAGACAGACAGACAGACAGACAGACAGACAGACAGACAGACAGACAGACAGACAGACAGACTTTCGCATTTATAATATTAGTATGGATATAAAGATAACATAAAATTTTAGAGACATTCGATACGTCAAAGAAGAAGTGTAAATATTTTTTAATGATATAGACTAGAATGTTATCAAAAAATCTCACAGGAATGAATCTCCGGGAAATAGTTGTTCCTTTTAAGCTCAGACGGCTGAATGGAATTGGTTGAAACTGGATTTACTTAGGTATTTTTCATGCCAAAGCTCTTTGGAAAACATGTTTAATTGTTGATCAAAGTTGTTATCGTTAGATGATAAGTCGTAAGTTTTGAGAAGACCCATTAACAATACAAAATAAAAAATAGGAGGATATTTCGATTCGGCCGTCAACCCACATGAGAACATGACCAACAAGAAACCACTATTAAAATAACGACCATACAACTAACATCACACAGCTCATCTGAGCTGTAATTACAATTGAAAGAAGCAAAAAAATTAATGTAGTTGTTGTGGCTATGGCGTGTCATGTCGAGGCTTATTTTGCGAGCAATGGAAAGACTTATTTAAACACTAGGTGTCCCCCGTGGTTTCACCTTCCGAAAAAATCAGGCTTTCATATACAAAAAGAATTTTGCAAATCCGACCAGCAGTTTTCAAGTTATAAGCGTTCAAACAAACAAACAAACTCTTCAGCTTTATTATATTAGTATAGATTTCATAGCTAAGAATGTTAGGAAAATATTGTATCAAAGGCATCAAAGTAAATATCATAATCACATCATGTCATTGGGTACAATAAGTTAGTAGGTACGAAATTTTGGTTTACTGCAAGACTCCAGTTATATTTACTGTTTGGAGATTAAAATAGTAAGGTACCCACGAGTCTTAAATATCATTAAATATTCTTTGCTAACTCTTCAAGATCAATGAAAGTCCTTAAAATATTTTCTTATTATTGTTTAAACCTGAAAATATTTGTATTTGTTAGAAAGTTTTTATGAGAAGGAGTGTTGGAGCGAAGATAAAGTTATCCTTCCCAATAGTGTTATTTGTAAGACACAGTCAGACGACGCGGCGCCCTACCACCAGACGACCGCACATAAAAGATAAGCTACATCGTTGGACGAAATGAAGTTAAATGCATTAAAACTTGACTACTTTAGCACAGCGATTAAAAACGAACATTTATTTATTTATTACTAGCTGTTCCCCGCGGCTTCGCCCCGCGTGGGACTCGGTTATATCGCGCCCAAAAGTAGCCTATGTTTGACCTCAGGTCGTTAACTACATCCCTACCAAATTTCACCACAATCGGTCCATCAGTTTAGCCGTGAAGAGTGACAGAGAGACAGACAGACCGACTTTCGCATTTATAATATAAGTATGGAAGTATGGATGTATCGCACACAATTTCTACAAAAAAGATATATCTAAGTATATTAAGATGCACAGATACTCTTACTAATAGTTTAGTTTAGTTTTTTAGGGTAGACAAAGACTAAAAACGGTACTTCATTTCTAAGGCCTTTGCTGTCCGTCCATCTTTGCGTCTATCTGTATTTCATGAACCTTCATATCTATCAAGGTTTATGAGATACACAATTTCGTTATATGAGAAGATAAAAAATAGTTTCAAGACTAGATAGACTTCATTGCAGCAAAATAATACGAGCCACAATACGGGTTCTTAGTGTGCAAATCCAACTCGTGATTGACTGGTTTAACACGTTAGCGGACACAAGACTACTATAGCAGTTATAACAATTAAACTTCTATTGTGTTTTCAAAAACGTCCGACAACGTGTTAATTCGTAAAGGTTGTACAATACATATTACGTCAATAGAAAAAAATTGACAGCGAAAATGGTTTGATTACACAGTTTGACGTCAGTAATAATAAAAAAATCCTACGACTTTTCGTATTAAAGGTAAACATCACAAATTTACCCATCAGCTGAATGTCTGCTTTGAACATTCAGCCGGAAACAAATATAAACTAACCGTTTTCGAATTTAAAATCGTGTCACCGGTCGAGAAATGATCTCATCGATTTTAAATCGGTATTAAAGGCATCAAGGCATATCCGTTGAATGGTAAAAGCGAAAAAAAATTAAGTAGTGCCAAGAGCGCAATAAAGTCCAAACAAAACGTATCCAATCGTAAGCGTTTTGCGTAGGCATCGGATAATGGAAATTTGGAAAAAATAACATATACTTAATTAACGAACTCATATGTTATGTAAGTGTCCTGTAAAAATATCTGGATTTTTGACACCTTTGGAACTTGGCATAAGGTTGCTACGGATGGACACCCGTAATCCAATATCGATAAAATTTGTCACCCATATCAGCGCGAAGCCATAAACCCGAGTTTGCTTACCCGTAAACATAAAATAAAAACGTTTATTAGGTACCACACAGCATAAAGTTTGAGAACAAGGCCAAATCGAAAGAAATACATACTAAAACTTGACTATACGTATATGTATATATATACGTATAAGTTACATTACGAAGAACGACAGTGTCTCGTTTTATAAACTTTGCTTATATTGGTGGCCTTGTTAAACTTTACTCGAAGCCTGCTGGGCCGCGGACAATCAAATAAATAAAACATACAGGAAATGCGAATACGTTATTCAGTGAAATTTTTCTTTCCGCAAATACACAATGTCTTGTTAGAACAATATTGTTGAAGATTCATAATACTTCAAGTGGAATTTATTCATCCACCTTTATAAAAAAACGACTACCAATAAAAAAGTCAATTTTTTTAAGTGAAAAGTTCTTTAGCGACGGCGTTTTGCATTTTTTTGGTTGGGTAAAAAGAATTAAATTCGCAGTCTTTATGGCTGTGAAATAATCAAAATTATACGTCAACGCCATCAAAAGATATGTCCGTAAATGTTGCAAACTAGTTGGTTAATAAAAAAATATTCCTCTCGCTACTAGTTGCTAAGAGAGAATATAAATTTCATTTTCGCAACTGGTTGTGAAATTCAGTTGCTATGGCGGCCGAAAGGTGAATTTTGCGTATTATGTGGTAATATGGAAACCTCTGGGTGCGCAAGATGATCGATAAGATGATGATAATGATATGATACACGAAGTTCATGAAGTGCCTCGTTTATGAACTTCAAACAGGTTTATCTCACGGAACTATGTCAAATGCTTGTAGACTGTCCCCGTGTCCCGTCCTGACAGTAACTATCCACTATGGTATGAGGTCGATAGAAACGTAGATACAGGTGCGAATGAATTACGAGGGGTCCAAGTAGTAACTTTGAGGTTTTATTAGTAATATTGATGTAAGTGACGTTTTTTGGGACAGCCACGTTGCAAATACAAATTAGTTTTAGGTAATGAACTTCTGAACTTTCAATTCCTTCTTTTAGTCTTTCTTTTTATCTAGTTATTTTCGCATATTATATGTTATACGCACGCAATGTGTATAATTTTGACAGACCGATCAAATCTACCAACACCACCCCAACCGATCAAATTATTCAACCGACCTCAGATGAACTGGAATAAGGTGTGGACAAAGAAGAAGAATGTGTATATTTTTTAGTCTGCATTGCCTATATCCATCTGACTTATATGTATAGCAAAAAAAATAACGAAATAGAAAAAAATGCGCTATAAACTTACTTTAGGCTACAGAGGTTTTGGTTTTCATTTTTATCTATAATCCAATATACATAAGTAACCCAAAAATATTTTACGACAGTTGAAAACTTGTGACAATAATTTCGAAGTTGTTTTATAAGAAAACGTCAGCAGCTGGGCTGCGTAACTTGGTGCCAGTTACACGAGGGTTAAACAACGTCGACGCATTGTTTCCTTGTCAGCTGTGATGTGACGGGCGAAACAAAGCATTGGGCATGTCACATCAATAAAACATTACTTGGAATATTAACTTCTAGGCAACAATGAACTTTCTTACTTCTTGTCTCCATTTTGTCGCATTCAGCGCGGAAAACAGTCCATAAATTGTATCAATGTTGCTATATATATTTTTATATTATCAGTAATTTATTGAAATAGAAATGAATAAGTAGTGAATTTGAAAGAAAACACTGCCATTGGTAAAGTAAGTTAGCAAACATCATTTCGATGAATGATAAAACGCCGAAGAAATACTCTTAAATGTATATTTAGAATGAATGAAAGATCACCATGTAAATATAACATCGAATTTTATTAGAGTTGCCTAAAGATATAGGATAAATCCATTGGTGTGATTATGATATCATCACTGCGTGAACCGGCGATGCGTTTAAAAATACTTGACCCAGGTGAGATCGACCACCTTGTTTATCTTAGTTCAATAGAAACATCTGCTGCATGGTTGCGTAGCCCGAACTATGATGATCGCGGCCGTTGTTTGATGTATATCTGAGAAAATGCTTTATAAAAACACTGGCCAATATAATAAGATTTTATAATGTGTTCCTCAAGTTACAGAACGAATAGTCTTCCAAATTAGGGTTTCGTAGCTGAAACCATAGCCGAGGTCCTCGTGTCCTTTGCACTGCACAACTTTTATGCTTGCTGCAAAATCATAGTTGATGTGAATTTATTCAGTAACTTGACGTTTTGTCATTTTTTAGAAAATGCTGCTAGAATTTCATTTGATGCACAGTACTTTTTTCAGACCTTCTTATATTAAAGGTTGAAATTGAATTTTTTCAGCCACAGCTGGTCTAGTCCAACCAGCGAGATTAAAAACACAAAAATTGTTGTTATCGAGAAAATAGATACGTAACCCGGCACATAAAATGGCCACAAAAGGGACGTGCGGACATTAAAATTTGTATGAAAATCGGCTACTGCGCATTCAAGGTTATTTCAGTTTATTGTCAACTTATATGAACTATACCTCGGTGTCAGAGTTTCTTAACCACCTAATGGTAGTTAGTAGGAATGTGACAAGATTGCCAGAATTAATTGTAAGAATTAGACCGTTCTAAAAAAAACTATAACAATACTGAAGTTTCAAGGAAGCTTTACTCGAATGCCAAGCGCGGCAAATAATTGTTACCATAACATTAGCTTCCAATTGCATGTCTATTATATATACATTAAAAATGTCTTCGTCATTGTTTTTAAAGAACAAAATATATATGACTTCCACAAGTGAATAAATTAAAAAAGATAATTTGGGTTAAACTAACTAAGAAGAAAATGATTTTTTCTTAAATACCTTCGAAAATACAACTTGAACATATTTTGCTATATTTGAACATATTTCCCTTCCAAAGAACTAATTATCGGCAATACTCTCATTTCTCAACGGCGCAAAATTGTGCTCGGGTTACGCACACGAATACAAATGATTTTTTCGTCGACAAGGACTAGTCGTAAAAGAGAACGGTCTGCGGTAAATGTGTACTACAGTACGCACAGTATATCTGGAGTCACAATGCGGACACGGTTCATCGTTAGGAGTACCGAATTGTGTCTCGCATAATATAGGTTGGATTGGAGAGGCATCGTCAGTGCGCAAACTCGGCGGATAAAGGGCTATTCTATGTCGTATCCGTAACTGTGACGTATATCTATGCTTATGATGAGTTACTAGTAACGTACTCGTACTTCGTCCTCGATACTTTGTACCCTCTCATCCCTCTTGTGTGGGGTCTTGACTTTATTTTCTACTTCGCGCGCCGCTTGTGCCTTCGTGTTTATGTTATAAGGAATTCGTTTATAAATAATACAATTTATTTCTTGAATTACGTCGGTGATATCGTAAACACTTCATATAAAATTGAATTTTATCTGAAAAGCTATTCGATGTATAGCTACAAATTTATTTCGAGATGAAATAAGTATATACTTTTTGATCGATTTAATAATTAATAACGTAACGTAAATAAGTCAAACAACTTTACCTAAATCAATACAAAATATAGTAGGATCGAAAAGTTTAAATATTAAGTTTTATGGAAAGCTATTATGCTACGGTTGACACGCAAAAAGTAATGTTCAGTTTTATACATATATGCAATTTGAACGCATAGTTTTATTTATAGTTATATTTGAACGCATAGTTTTATTTATAGTTATATTAAAAGGGGTCACATCACCACAGTCCCGGATTACCATATTAGGAAAGCTTTCTGAGCTAAATAACTATTTTAATAAATACTAGAGGCAATGTTTAAGATATTCAATAAGTTTTGTCATCTATGTCCTAATGTATCGTTCTCTCAATTATCTTTTTATTTGTTCTTAATTTAAGAAATATGAAAAGTATTAAAGTTAATTTACATGCTTAAATACAAAAGTTGAAATAGATAACATCTACTTTATGATAAACATAAAGCGGTGCCCGGATACCGCGCAACGTTATAGGTTCTATTCTATTATATTATAATATTTCCTATATTTGAATGGCACTCGCACCTAGGCTGTAGCTAAAAATCAGCGTATTGCTCCCCGAGCAATAATACCGCTGAGCTATGACGTTTTTGTATTGCTGCAACGCACACATGAACTAAGAGTTCTTATTTATGTTTTGTGTTGAATTGTATTGTAATGGTAGTACCTACGTCCTCGCTGTTTTTACATGTGTGATTGCAGCAACAAATAAAGAGTTTATCTATCTATCTATCTATCTATTATTTCTTCTGGTACTAAGGAAGTTTTTTAAAAACATGAAAGCCTCCTTATTGAATGTGTAAGGAATGCAATCTACCTAACATTAAAAGTGACTATCAAATCAGATTGGTTATCGATTGCAATCCACTTTGATTCAGTACAATACATCGGTGATATATGTAGAAGTAATACGCGATATGGTATCGCGGACATAAACGATATCCTACCAATTGGACTGAAACGAATTGGATCGCCCTCAATTTGTCGTGGACTCGTAGTATATATACAATCCGCTTCCGCTGCATTTTGTTTTACAATTTTAAATAGATAATAGTTTTTCTTTTCTTTTAAGAATATTATCTTCTTAGGGATTTCTAAACTGCAGAAGAGTCGCCAGTGTTCGTTTATCCTAAGCCCCTTATTCATCATAAATAGTATAAAATAAATTCACTTAAATCTTTGAAACTACGCAACGGATTTTGATGCGGTTTTTTTAATAGATAGAGAGATTCAAGAGGAAAGTTTTTATGCCCATGCGAAGCTGGGGCGGGTTTCTAGTAAAATAATAAACTTTTGAATGAGAATATGTTTTGCGCCTCTGTCTTAGCGATATTCACGGTGAAAGAAAGAGAATAGAACACATTTTAGTTATGCTTATTAATTTATAAATAAAGGGGTAGTATACCAACATAACTCGACAGCATTCGTAAACCGTTGTTTACGAATGCTGTCGAGTTATGTGGGGAACATTCTAGTCTTCGCTAGTAAGACGGATGTCTTTTTCCCTATTTATTAATATTTGTGTATTATAGGAACAACTTGTAGGTTATTTACATAATTATCTGAAATTGATTTACAGCTGCATGAGATCCTACCCATCAAAGGACGATTAGAACGAGCTGACTATTATGATTTCTTTCAAAGGCTTTGTACAAAACCTTTATGAAATAGATGAGATAAACCATTTCACGCCGTATCATCGAGGTTAAATCGAGTTTTCCTTTGTTCTAAACGAGCAGTGAAGTGACGCTGGCTATAGGTATACCTATCTATAGATGGACTCGTATGTATCAACTACAGAGCCAGATTCACATCAGTCTGGTTTGTTAGCAAGAAGATAGAGGTATGATAAATAGTTTGTTTTTCCCAATTATTAGGTATATTATTGGTATTTGAAGTAAATAATTTTACATTAATTAACGACATTTGTAAATAAGGTGTTGTACAGAATATTTAGTGGCTTAGTAGGTATCTATACAGATTATTTTTTTATTTGTTACCAAACTAACTAGTGCACCGGGCCAATATCCATTTTATCCGTATATCTATTACCTCCAATCATTAACTGATAAGCTTTTTGTCATTTTGACACTGGGTAATGCTCAGTGAGCATGAGCTCTCCTTTCTAATTGAGTATGAGAGTGGCCAACACTGGTGTCACACAACACATATATATTTTCTGAAATAGGCATCACGTTGTGTATCGATAATCGGGCATTTGATAACACATTTGATGTTTGCAGTGACATAGTGACAATCATTTTCTATTGTATGCAAAGAGATTATTATTTACAGACACTATACGAGTACTTACTACTACTGTACTGGGCACTGAGCTCTATGATGCAGTTCATACACTTTGTTGTAGGAATTTCCAATATCCTTACAAACCGTTGCATAATATGTTTCAGACGCAGTTACCTACACCCGAGGAAATAAGGAACGTTCTACTTGTAGACCAAATCAAAGAGCAATTTTACCAAGAAAATGATAAATGGTAAGGCATTGAGCCTACAACTTGACCTACAAATGTAAAAATGTGAAGATGTAGTTACCGGGAATTAAAGTTTTTGTTACCGTTGAAATCAGAACATTTTTTAATAGAACTTACTTACGAGCCGCCCCTGCTTTACCCCGAGTGGAACTATAAATATAATCTCTAGAAAGAGTTTTCAAAAAATGTTGTGAAAATAGTTTCAAAATCCGTTACGTGGTCACGACAAACTTAATGCATAAAGAGATCGATAGATACAAAAATCTTTTATATTTGTATAAAATTTTACTCACCCCGGTACTGACTAGAGAGAGCATGATGCGCTCGTTGAGCGCGAGTGTTTCACCTTGCTTCATTTTGATGCGTTTCTTGTCCAAACACTTCATCGCGTACATTTTACCCGTATCCGCCTTCCGACACCCGTACACCTGTATCAAATAGTTTTTTTTTTGCTTTTAATTCTAACATAGTACTGACCAATGCTTACCTTTTAAATTGGTTATACCATCTAAAAGTTTTGATGGAAAGCAATAATTACAACAGCTACAACAAGATGTGTAATATACTTTCAAAGCGAAGCTACGAAATCACTGTTATTTCGTAGCAGGGCTACGAAATTGTTATTGGTCATCGTTCTATTTCGTATTTTAATAATGTGATGTTTTGTGCTAAAAGGTTTTGCATAACAAAAACAAAATTGATTGTTGAAGAAATTGATTAAAATGGTTTAAGTTTCACGGAGGTCTAGAGTGGCATAAGCTACATTTTACTTGGACAACGCGGGCAAAACCAAGCTAATATTATGTAATTTTTAAATATTTTATCGATAAATACTAATAATGTTAATGGTAAGGACACAGGCATGTGCCCAGTACTGAAGTCGTTGTAAATATATATTTTTTTCTGAATAAGGAAAATTTGTATGTGTATGGTAACCACAAAAACTACAAATAAATCGCTTCGGTTCCGCCCGCATGACTGATTCATGCGCATAACCTCAATATTTAATAACTGTTTGTGTGACTGAACAAAGAAAATATGCGGTCAGAGCGCACCCGGAACAATTGACTGATGATGAATGGTAGTGATATGATAGCTGCATAAAAACACGAAAAACAAAGGAACGTTTTTAATACTTAAACTAAAAAAAAAAAAACTATTTTCCATCATTCATAAAAAAAAAATTAAGTAAGTTCTGTCCTTTTTTGTCTCTTTAAAAATGCCGGCAAATATGGGTCTCTCCCACATATCTCCAGTTGACCAGCTAGTAAGCCCCAGTGTCTTTTTACGACCTTATTAGAATAAGGCCCGAGTAAACATAAAACAACATATGAATAAACGACCTTTATACGTGTAAATGGTTGTTTTAAACTTAAACATATTATGTTGGTGAACTCAGGTCTAAGTGTTTGTAATTTTTTTTATTAAGGTTCATTTGCTTTGTAGTTTAAACGTCGTCGTCGTTAAAAATGTGTGTGTGCGGTGACCCTTACCTCGCCAAATCCGCCCCTGCCGATGATGCGGTGCACGCTGAAGTCGTTCATCGTTAGCTGAATATTTAATTCTAAGTTTTTCCATTGGCAAAACCTTGTGTATTTTTCACTGAAACAAAACAGGCTTATTACAAGACTATAAGGAATATATTTATTTTATTGGAAACGTTAAACCTGTTTTATTACACTTAAAAAAAGTAGTCGCGTGTTTGGCCGATGGAAGCTATACGGAAGAATAAAATAGTTGCTTTCAACGTTGCCCATGTTTTATTTAGATAAAGATTGCTTTTTCTTAATAATAAGTTACGTAGTAAACAAATAGTTACCTTTCTAAGAAATTTTTAAACGGCTCTCCTCGGAGGTGTTGGAATATTTCTTCAATGTATGGCTAAAAACAATAAGAAAATTAGTCAGCGTTTGTAAAAAGAAACATCTTAAACCTTAGTAATCAGTCACACTTACCTCAAAAAGATTAGGCGGCACTTCGTGCTTCATTAAATATTTTTGTACATGTGCTACACACTCCTTTGAATAATCCTGTAAATAGATGTGACACAATCAGCCAAGTAATTAACAGTAGCGACCACTGCGTTTTAATATGGTAAAATATACGGCACAGTGCCACTTTAATTACAGAATCGCTTCAATCTCAATCAACGCGATGCGATGTTAAATCTACTGAGTTTTAAACAATCAAAGTAATTAATAGGGACGCTATAGGGAGAATAACCAGGGTATCTTTTTCACTATTGACTACATACAATACATTAAATTAAACTATTTTATACGGTTTTCTATCATGGTCTGCCTGCGACCATGATCTCTGTAAAGTGCTTGAAACGTTAGGTATAAATAAGTAAGCAATAAACGCGATAGAAAACCGTATAAAATAGTTTAATTTAATGTGTAACAATCGCGAAAACATAAGAAATCATTACATACAATACACATGAACATGAAATGTAGATTTTATAAGAGAACATACGTCAGTAATTAATTTAGCATGATACCTCTTATGTTGTTGTGTAACTGATAGTAGAATGATATATTAATTTAACTATTACTATTACAATTTCATGTTATGCAAAAAATGATATTCAGGATGGTGACAGTATGACCGATGTACTCGTATAAAGGCAACATCTCCATACTACCTAAGTGTGGTAATGATCAACATGATTTATCATCCCCTCTAATAAATAAAAATAAACAAATGTTTATGAGGTACGCCGGTTTAAGTTTTACTTAGTGAAATAAACACTATAATACTGAATAACAATTCATATCTTTGACTATATTATTTATTGATGAATAAATGCTGCGTAAATAACTCTGTTGATATCGCGTTAATGAGTCGAGGAATGGCGATTCAATTTTCAAAGCACTTCGCTTGAATCGGCTTTGATTGTTATCGAAGGTTTACTGGGCAGCAAGCCAAGAGCCACAGTAACGATCCTTATAACATCAACAGCCGCCTGCGCCGGATGCATTATTCGGCCCTTCATTAAAAACTCTCTCTCTAACAACATCACAGAATATAATAGCTATGAACATGAATAATGTTTTATTGACGAGATTATATGAAACTGTTATTAGTGTGCGAAATTTGCTCATTTGCTGATAGATATTGGAACAGATAGCGTATCGACAAGCCTTTAAACTAACCTAAACATACCACACATTTGATTAGAATACAAAAAAAGATATGTGTAGTAACTTCCTGTTAATGAAAAATAATTAAGTACTTAAAGTATTTAATTTATTTAATTTATGGATTTATCGAAATAAGAACCATCGGGGCATTAATTCTTATCACAATATTTATTGTGATTAGGTAAAACAGTGGTCATAAAATGGTTTCATCGCGACACTTCAAATACTCTAGGAATTAAGGATAAGGAAATGCGATTAAAAAAGATTATTATACGTATGACGATTTTATAGAGCAACGCGGCGGAAGGCTGAATTACTATGAAATTGACTTATTAAATTAAAAATCGGGCCTATATCCGTCAGGATTCAAAATAACTTATGAAGGATAGCGTTATTCCAGTCTGATACATTAAATCAAGTGGCAAAATGTCATAAAAAGATCTGTGAATTTGGCACTGAGTGACGACATAATTCATATTTTAACTATTGAATAGAAAACAGTAACTAGGATAAAAAATATATTTCCGAAATTGCATTCATGGAATCTAAATCTAAGTAACCCCAGAAACTAAAGTTTGCTCATATAAGTTGATGGATATACGTTCGTACTTACATGTGAATGTGCTAATAATTCTTTCATAATAAAATTGTCATAAATGTCTCTTGCGATCCGCCGTCTTTCTTCTAAACATTCTTGTTTTTCATATAATTTTATCTGTTGACAAAAAAAGCAAAATAGAACTTGAAACTTATCAGTGTTCCTAATGCAGTAGCAACAATAAATCAGCAATGTTTTCAATTACTCTTACTACTATCCTAAAAAAATGAACAATAGTAATCATACGGTACATTTAGTGTTAAACTTCCCAAACCATTTGTTTTGCAATGCGCTCTCAAGCACTAAGATTTCCATCTAGCGTGAAATTTCTCACTCGATCGAAATTATACAAATCGGATATTTAAGTCAACCGGATGCATATATTGTGCAAGGATTCGCTACACAAAAGGGAGGAAAAAAATAGATTTTAGACCAACTGTATGGTTTAACGTAGCCCAGAGCAATTTAATAAAAAGTTAAAATTGGTCTCAGTTTAAGTGCAAGCCTGCGTGATTGGAATACCATGTTGCCCAAATAGCGCGTTGGTTATGTTCAACTCTATTGTGTACGGAAAATCTAAGGTCTACGAATAGGAGAAAGCTTATCCCAACTAATATTAAAGAGTTTGTTTGTTACGCTTGCACGCCCTATACTAAAACAATCTTCCTGAAATTTCGCTTAATATGGTTAGAAATATTTAGAAGGGCACACGATAGCTTTCATCCCGGGAAAAAGAAGTTTTCCGAGGGAAATTCACGCGGGCAAAATCTAGCTATTAAAATAACAAACTTTTCTCTTGATTTTTTAGACCTTTTCAACTACCTACTAACTTTTAATTAAGTTGTATTTAGAAAACAATAAATAACCAGCTTTTCAGAAAAACTACTGCTGAGAAGAAACCCCTACCTGGCATTGTTCGCTAAGATGTTACATTTATAAACAGAAATCAGCGTCTTTCTTTCAATCATCGTGTAAAGCAATCAATTATTCCCAAGACAAACACATTTATATCGAACAAAAGACAATTAATTAGCTAGCTAATTCTCATATAAATGACATTGACAGTGACCAGTAGAAGTGGCATCAAGTGATATTTATTCAGACGTCACTAGACTACCTACTCGAATGTGAAGGTGAGTCAGCTGAATTAACAATTCCTCTCCATGCAAGTATATTACACATAGTCTGAGCGCAGATCGTGGCTATTCTAAACACAAAATTGTATTAAAATGTCTCTTGTACTCTTTACAAAGTACTAGAGTACTGAATTTTTCACGGTCGCCAGAAGACATTCAAATCCTGATATCGACTTATGAATCAAAAGATTTCAATTACACGTTGACCTACTACTTTACTAATATCATATAATATACATAGCTTCAATGCAATGACAATCATATTTATTGTTTTTTATAAGTTTTATAAATTACCTCTTCATAAAATTTTAATTGTGGCACTGGTTCTTCTGACGTTTGTTCGCAGAATTCCTTAAATAATAAATAACCTGAAACAAACAAAAAGATGATAGTTAAAGTTGGAGTTAAAGTAAAACTTAGATTCTGCTGTCCAGATTATATAAATAACTAGCAGTCCACACGGCTTAGCCCGTGGTACATACATAGCCTATGTCACTCAGTGTGAATGAAGCTATCCAATGGTAAAAGAATTTTTAAAATCGGCACAGCATTTTTGAGTTTATTCCTTACGTTCGTTTAGTAATTTAGTATAGATAACTTTGAGTTTATTACATTGCAACACAAAATGTCTGAATTTAAATTCCTGCCATATATATGGTCTATTAATTTAATTATAAAGTATGTAACTATAAAACTTTGAGTGACTGTTTATTGTCTAAATAAAAACAAAAATAACAGACACCAAAAAACACTTGGAGCAAAAGGGGGCGATCATTTCAGAATAACGCCTTGGTTGATCTATATCACGCAGGTTAACTACTAAATAATATAACTTTCTTTTGTGAGAGCTGTGTAAACGTAATATTCATTTTATTCATAAATAACCAACACTCCAATCCCACACTACTCTATAAGTATGTGAATAATAGAAAATTATGAGTTACTTATTTATTTATATATATGTTACAACATATACGCATGTAAGCCACTATAGCGTGCAACCACTAAACCTTTAAAGTTAGTTTAATTTTATACTAATTGTTGCCCGCGGCTCCGCTTATGTTTGTCCCAGTCGGACTCCGGTCTTAAACTATGTACCTACCTACGTACAAACGAAATTTCATAAAAAACGGTCCAGCGGTTTAGCCGTGAAAACGTAACAGACAGATAGACAAACTTTCGCATATATAAAATTAGTATGTTAAGTATAAATATATTAAAGCAACACGAGTGAACTGCTGGGCTTTTGATTTTATATATTTGTACCTACAACTTGGTTAGCAAACCAATCGTACGACCCACATAAGATGGTAAGCGGAACCGCATCTTTACTAGACATTTTCAACGACAAGCGGGCACTACAAACTCATCACGGATTTGGAAAGATGTAACGCGCAGCGCAAGTTTCGATAAATACAAATAATTATATAGGATATCTAAATAAACCAACTAGCACGTCATATATCGGGTATTATCATAAATCGGGCGAATGGCGTTTTTCAATGATATGTTTCCGCAGTTTATGTAAACACAAACATCACGCACTGCCTGTAATGACGTAAATCTCGAGATCTCTAATGTCACATTATTGGTCTATTATCATATCATGTATAGATTTTTATGCAAATAATAAAAGCAACTACCTAAGTATTTCCAGATGTAATAATTATCACCGCTACAGTCAATAAAAGTTTCGCGGTGTAGAATTTAAGGAATAAAAGTTATTGAAGAAAATTGAGAATATAAACGCTGGGCCAATTGAATGTATTCTATTTTTAACTAGCTATTTAGGTCCCACTGCTGGGCTAAAGCCTCCCCTTTTTGTTTTCATTCCTCTCGATTCTAGGATGTTAATCTCCAGTCCTTATCAAAATCCCTCAATTCAACCGTCCATCTAGCTCTTTCTGGGTCTCCTTCTCTTTATTTTTACCCGACTACGGCGAAGCCAAAAGGAAGGGTAATGATTTTGGCAGTCTATGTATGTATGTATGTATGTAAGTATGTATGTATGTATGTTCCATCGTAGCGCCTAAACTACTGGACCGATTTTAATGAATGAGGTGTCAAAAGATTCGTAAAAATAGCGCGGGTAACATAGGCTATATAAATTGTATCCAAATTTTAACCGACGGAATTTAAAACTCAGATTCTAACCTCAAAAAAAATTAAACTGAGATAGGCATCACGTGTTTGGTATCAAAAGAAAGGTCTTGGCGAGCACATTACAAACATGTATATAATTCATATCCTTTATGTTAAAATATAGGTAGAAATGTTTAAAATGCATTCGTAAAGTGGTATAGGTATTTCACGCGGTCCAGTCATTTCCGTACGGAAAACGGAAAAGTATTAAATAAAAATTAAGTTAAAAAACTATAACCCGATTACGTGGTGTCTAAAAAGGATGAAACAAGGAAATAGTTGAGATAGACATCCAGGAATGCATAGGTACAAAATGGTCATTGTAAAGCTGTTGTCGCACCCATTATAAATGGATGATAGGAACACCTTTAAACGAACATTATACAGTGGGTGTGACCACGGCTTTACTATGACCATTTTGTACCTATGCATTTCTGGATGTCTATCTCAATTATTTCCTTGTTTCATCCCTTTTAGACACCACGTAGTCGGGTTATAGTTTTTTAACTTAGTTTATTTATATTCTATTAAATATAAAATATTACAAATATAACAAATTATATTTCTTCCTCTGGCTTGGAAAAAGCTTCATTATTTAAAAAAAATACGTCAATAGGACTCATGACTCATTGCTGGCCTAAGACGACAATGTAATTATGGTATGGTATATATATTTAATGTACAAGTTTTCATACATTATGTTTTTCAGTTTCACTCTGACCAGCCTACCAAAAAAAAACCTATTCTAGCGGTCGTTAATGGAAATTGCTGGACACTTGTTAGGTTTGTACTAACCATTAGTTTTTTTATTGTTTAAAAATATGTATATGAACATTTCAAAAATTTGAAAAAAAAAGAACAAAGCGAATGCTTGCTTGTTGTTGTCGCCATTGTAAAATTTGATACGATGTTGTTTCTTCTCAAGAGGATTTCAGAGGAAGAAAAGTACCGTACAAGCCTCGGCCGAAATTGCAATTTACGTCTTCCTATTATTAAAAGGCCTCGGCATAATTTGATACGATGTTGTTTCGTCTCAAGAGGAAGTCAGAAAAAGAAAAGTACTGTACTAGCCTCAGCCGAAACCGCAATTTACGTCCTCGTATTTTTAAAGGCACTTGGCAAGGCCTCAGCTGTGCTTCGGTCTTGCAATATAACTTGGCCCTAAATTGCTTCATTTCTGGCCTCGACAATAATGAACTATTAGATTCATAATGTTAGTAAGGTAGAAACGCACAAAGATTGTCTTCTTAGGTACCTAAGTAAACTATTACTCATTGTATCCGTGGAAAAGAAAAGCAAGCAGACTCACTCAGCGTTTGTGACTATGCTACTTAGTTACGTATAGGACATTAGAATTTTGGAATGTTTATCGCCCCAGATTTAGATAATGCTGGATTAAGAACGCTTCATGAATGTTTACTTCAAAACCAAGTATAATTTTGTGTTACACGACAGATCTGAGTTAACTTAGAATTTCTAACTTCTTAGAATTTCGGTTGAAAAAAAAAGCACAGATTGTTGTCATTATCAAATAATACGTATGATTTCGTGTTTAATCTATACAATATTATAAAGAGGAAAGATTTGTACCTACTTTGTATTTTGTGTGTATGTTTGTAATAAATAAACTCAAAAACTACTTTGCCGATTTCAAAAATTCTTTCACACGTCAGAATCACTTGCCACTCCTGTGTTATAAATAAACTTATGAACGTAGTACAATCGTACCTAAGTCATAATCACCTCCATAAGCCTCTATACCTACAGTAAAATAATTTTTACTGCCAAAAAAAAAAAACAGAACCTGGAACTAATATCATAAATGCGAAAGTGAGTTTGTTTATTTGTTTGTTACCTCTTCACGCCCTATCATATAGAAAAGTGGCCGTTTTAAGCAATATTGCAATTTGTAACTATAGGGAACTATAATTTAATAATTTAATATTAACTTCAGATCCAGAACCTTAATTACAGAAGACGGATTTTTGATAACTTGTGTTTTCAGTGAATAATTATTTTTAGTTAAAGGTGGCGCAAGTATTCACCAAGGTATGGTCTTAAGTTAGTAAATTGCTTCTATGCCTGTCAGTCCGTACGACAAAAAATACGTAAAAGTACGCTTAATTTTATTTTAATTGGTTCGTAAGTCCAGCTGTAAAAGACTAACAAACAAGCCAAAATACTTACTTTCCTACATACCTACATAGAACCCTATCAGATCAGTGCCCCTAGTATGAGTTTTTCTTAACGCAGACGCTAGCGACTGCGTTAGCGATTTTGTACGGCAGACCTGTACAGCGCCTCTGGCGGATAGTAAGGCAACTTAGAAATTCCATACAAACTCCTTACGCAGTCGCTAGCGTCTGCGTTAAGAAAAACTCATACTAGGGGTACTGTACATTATCATGTTATTCCATATACAATACATATATGTAGATATATTTGATACCTATCTTTATGATAACTTTAATAAAGGCACTCGTATCGTAACCTAAATAAAACGGGTGTCCTATATAGGGTGAGGGCCGTTCAATGTCCAGTGCAGTCGATAAAGTTATTTACTGCAACTATAAGTGGGGTCGCGGTAAATTGCATTTGTAACTCTCCCCGGACCCTGGAGCTTTACTTCGCTGCATTATAAAGTTTTCACAAATGATCTGCAATCTTACTTTTTGTATCTATAACAAAATTAGGCTGGGTTGCACCAACTTACTAAAACAATAACTGTGTAGTCAAAGTACCGGTTAGGTGAAAAATGGGTTGCACCATTTTTTCAATCGTCAAAATACGTCATAACTTCTACGCTAACCGTAACCGCCCAAACTTGACGGTCAGACGGTATTCGCTCCATTGTAATAACCAGTTCCGCCAAATCAGGACCATGATTAATAGCGTACCCTGGGCTCTGAAGCGTAAGCTGAAGATGTAACCGAGAAACACGCTCGGTCGAAGAGGACAAGCGTTACATTACATGGATCAAACGTCTGAGATAACAGTTATTGGAACAGGTGCAATATGATGTAGATAAACGTCGTAAATATTAGGACAAAATGAAAGCCACTGGATATGCATAACCATATTAATTCCGCGGGCGTGGAGTGATCATAAATCACAGCCGATCTCCGAGGTCTGCTTCATTGATGACGGAAGCTGGAAATATGTAAGTCTGGCTCATTGAACCTTTTTATGAACAGTGTGAACTGTGGGATAAAAGTTAAAAGCAATATTTGATTTTCCCTTGCTTTTCATTACAAAATCAAAGACGTTTAGCGGAAAATCTGCGCATCGTTGTCCAATCATCATCATTCTATTTTTTTTTAATTGAAGAAAAACTTTATTTTTTATTTTTGTCGGAATCTTAGAATTTTTTTTTTTTAGAAATGTTCCAAAGTGCATGTAACATCGAAAAAGGGATAATTCTGAAATGCAATAAACCCTACTCGTCTTTTTCAGAATCATGATTGCCGATTGAAGGCGACAAAACGTAATTATGTCATCCAAAATGTTATTGTTTTTACTAGGTACTTAGTAAGCTAATAGACCTATTTAATCCATTTAATCATATCTATTTAATCATATAATTGTTATTTTTTATTTATAAAATCTTCATTAGTGTGTATATGACGAGTCCTGGTGATCCGTAATACAGGTTCTCTGGATACCTAGCACGGACACCAGTTCTCCACAATCGTAGTTTTATCATTTTTTTGCTCCCTTAGATTAATGTTTCTATGTATTACTTTGTTATATTTATTGTACCTATATTGTGGAAAGAAATAAATATACGTTATTATTATAGACCTACGGCCCATATGATGGGCAGTGGTTTCTGCAGCTTCTGCAGAACGCCTTCAACACTAGGTAACTGGTAATACCCTTGATATTTCGTAAGCCTTTGTAAATCTAACCTAACTAGATATATATGAAATTTTGACTTTTCTACTATATGTTTGCTTCTAGGAACAGAACTCATGATTGCGGCCGGAGGGCAGTAAGTAGTAACACAAAGTTGTTGTTACTAACAAGTCTGGCAAACTAAGTTCTAAAGTTAGTTAACGTATGATGCTTCGTTGCACGGCTGCGATGAAAGTGAAGGCAGATAGTTTCGTCTGTAACGGTATTTTAAGGGGAGAATATCAACAATAAAAAGGCTTATTATTATAGACGTCAATGTTTTTAGGAATACACGATACTATGGTAGTGACCAATGAAAATTAATAGAAAGTACCTTATTCTACTAAGATACGATTAATAGCCATATTTTATGATCAAGATTCGCTTCATTTGGGATACGAATGGATTCAAGATGCTTATTTTGTTTCTGTATTTTTTTTGGAATGAGCATCTCATTTATTAGGTCGCCTTGGGGCTTCGCTAACATGAAGATAAGACGCCTAAGCCAAACTTACCTGCAAGTCAGTCAGATGTAGCTCTGGCTGAAATTTTGGTGCCAAATGAAAGGAAGGGGTTTTAGAAGGATACAAAAGCTTTGATTAAGGCATATCAATCATGGTTGGACTCTATTATGATGATAAGCATACATCTCTGCCTAAGGGGAAATATCAACCTACCAAAGTGTATTTTTAAAATACGCATCTCGGCAAGTTGAATTTTTTTTGTCATCAGATCTAAGTACGCAGCTTAGAAATTGTACCAAATTAAAAATAAAACATGTCCCTAATCCCATAGCAGGCAATAATCCGCGTCGTGCGTGCGTTTGCAAACGACTCACCCGCTCCGGCCCTGCTTACGTTTAATCTTGTTTACGATACAAATCCAGACAAGAAAGTTGTTCTGAAAGTGATCCTGAATTAAACTTATCTTGATCGCTCTCGCCATTCCAGAAGTGACAGTTTTTTCACTAATATTGAACATATTTATAATGGTGTGAAGTCAAAAGAATAAAATGTAAATAGGTATCTCAACGTCCTGTTTTTCTCAGTCATACGATGTAAGTACAAACAAATAGTCAAAAAGTTCAAAAACCGTTTCAGAATGTGTAAGTGCGCTGCGATTTACTACAACGCATTTAGAAATAAATGTGAAAAACTATGTATACGACGACGATACAAACGGCAAGATAAACACTTCAAACAGGAACGTGTGCAGGCTAATAAAAATCTAATTGCCATCACGGTACAGGCGCTACTTCAATCACGAAACGAGTTGTAAAGGCCAGACGCAATAGTTCGACATGAAAGCTATTCAAAGGGCTCTCTTGTGTTTACACGAAGTATACATCTCAGGTCCTGGATATATCCATGCACAATAGGAATCCTGCAACCCCGCTAAAAAAAAGCTAGCCTAGCTTTATATATATACCTATAAAACAGTTAAACAAAATCGCAGGACCGTGACATAGATCGCAGCATAGCGACGCTACTAATGTCAAAAAATTGTTTGAATAGGAATAGCATACCTAAAAGACCTATTGTTAAATGGGACAAATATTGGTTGCCTATAATATTTGTCCGTTATCGGGGACACAGTACCACAGCCCAGTCGATCGAGATTTCATTTTCATACAAAAAATGCAGACAAAGTAAGTATTGGGCAAAAGTTGAACATTGAACCCATCTAATATTTTTAGGTGTTACCTACTTTGAGGCAGTCAAAGTTAGTAAAGTGGCAGAAGCATGCAAGTCAATACAAACAATAAAAACAGCGTTTCTTTACTTACCTAAGACTTGATTGAATATTTTGTCGAAATTTACTTCATTCTTCTTTTCCATATATTTGTGCATAACACTCCGTACACTGCAACAAAAATATATTATTTTATTGCTTATCTATAAAATAACAAAAGGGTAAAGAAATTCCCAAGTTAAAATGTTGTTTTATTGTTTTGTTTACTTTGTGACGACCACTAAGAGAATTTTATGTGGCCGACAACGACTAAGCTTTGACTTTTTTATGACGACGTCTGTAAGCCCTGGCTATGGCTTGTTTGTCGAGTTATTACATTTTCTTTGACGACACTCATGTTCTTATTAAAACTTATCAGAGCAGAGTGGGATACATGATGAACGATCAATTGTTTTCACAGAACAAACAAGTAAATTATTAAAAAAAAAAACAAAATACCCGACTGCATTTAAAAAAGTCCTACCTAAGATTTGAATGCCATTTGAATTTGGAGCCAAAAACCCGCCATCTTTATGACCCAGTGCCACTCTTACAGTAAATACGAATCTAAAGACACCTGTCAAGCTAAAATCCATCGAGCTTTGGCTCTGCAAACAATATACATGCATACATAGGTACAACTCTCGAAAAACATAGCCCTCCTTCTGACGCAGGTAAAGATAGTCTGCCGATGTTTGTTTGGCTGTTCGTATAAAACTGAAAATAATCTTTTTCGTCCGAGCGTGTTTCCCGGTTGCATCTTCAGCTTACGCTTCAGAGCCCAGAGTACGCTATTAATCATGGTCCTGATTTGGCGGTACTGGTTATTACAATGTAGCGACTGCTGTCTGCCGTCGTAACCCTTTTTAGACAGGGAAACCACACCAACTTTATTTTGATATTATTAATGTAATTTTTTTAAATAAATATTACTTGTACTTAGATTTCAATGCAATATTGAATTATTGACTGTTTGATTTATTTATGTGCCAAATTCTTATAATTAAAAATAATTATTTAAAAATTAATAATAAAATTTGACTATTGATTGGCAATTTTATTTATTTAATTTTTTTTCTATTTATTGTATGCCTAGAAATTTAGGATTTGACCAACTGAACATTACCGAAACTCGCGCACCATTTACAATAAATCCTCACCAAAAATTTGAAAATCGTAGAGACAAATATTTGAGAAAAGGACAAAGAAAATAACTTCTTCTGCTGTTTTGTAGATTACAGCAAAGCCTTAAACACAAAAGAGCATGAAACAATCTTACAAGCATTCTAGAATCAAGGGGTTGAAAATAAAAATTAAAAACATCTACTATAACAGTACAGCAAGAATCAAATTGGAGAAAAATGATCAAATAAGAAAGAGGAGTGCACCAAATGGTTGGTCAAACATTATGCCAAAACTTTTTGCAGCAGTGCTGAAAATCTTTTGTAAACTGGGATGAATGTGGATTGACCAAAAATGGTGAAAACTTTTCACAATATTGAATTTGATTATTCTCCAATAGTAAACTACCTAATAATTGAAGAATTGCAGGCGATGTTGAATAAACTGGATGTGGGAACACAGAGAGGCAAAAGCTATAATGAACAGAGCAAAGACTCATACGCATATCTCCCCTTCAGACCTAACAACAAAGGAAACTATAGACACATAGGAAATGCCTGAAAACAATATTGGAGCCGTCAGGAAGTTATGAAAAATAAAGACACTAGTATGACTATCAAGCAAAAACTGTTTGATATCTACTAACTATACTCATATATGGTTGCTAACATAAGCACTCACTAAAGCACATGCAAAAAACTAGAAACTTGCCAGAACTCTATGAAAAGAAGCATGATGGGGAAGAGACTAAGAGATATTAAAAATAAGAACAAAATCCACAAAGAAACACACAAAAATGAAAGATGACATCATAACAAACACATACAAAACATACTGTCACCTGACTGTAAAGTTAACATTCACATAAAAAATGAAACCAAACAGCAATTTTAAACTTTGCTTAGTTTTTGAGGAGATAAAAACAGGATAATATGAAGCCTTGATTTGATCAAATTTTTTAGGTACAATGTACAGAAGAACAAAGCTGCATTCTGAACCCATTAACTTAATTTTGTATTCATTAAAACAACATATGGCACCCCTAATGGCACCTATAATTAGTAAATACGAAATTTAACAATAACAATCAATACCTACCAAACACAAATTGTTGTACCACATAATGCAAATAAACATTTGAATATTATAAGTAATTTGAAACAAAAGATCTTGCAGGTAATAAATGATAAAATTACAAGTTATGCAATTTGTTTTGTTGACATGATATTTTAAAAGAATAATTCTGTAACCTTATTACTACCTACCTATTCTGTAAATCAACACATAAGGACAATGACCTTCACAAGTGTTAATGACCTTAACATGAAATTATTGTTTCTTTGTTGTTATAAAACCTATTCATTTGTATCATCTCTGTGCATCTATCAAAGTAGGTAATTGCTGTCATAACAGGAATGGACATTTTGTCAGCTGATGATTAACTTATTTTGAGTTTACTTGTCCAGCAACATTTATAATTATATTGATAGGAATTTCTTAAACGAAGCAGGCCATTGGTGCTTTTACTTTTATTCCAAATTTTATTATTTATATTCATTCATGAAGATATATATGTACCTAAATGGGAAATATAAATAAAACCAATTGTAAACAAGGACTCTTATGAACTTTAGCGAGTCTTACATTGATACAGACGAAGTTTTGAGGAAAAATTAGGTGCCCTAATTATTTACCTTGGATCGGGTAAAACAATTTTTTTACTAGCTCTCGCTGCTGGAGTGCATTTAGACTTCTCCATAGCCATCAAGTAGCTGACATCTGCAAGTACTGCCTCGAGGTCCGCCATTTTGCGAGTGAATTTATAACTTCCACTAAACAATTATATTTCACTTGTGCACAACACAAACACCAACGGAATCAAGATAAATTCCAAGTGATTGTCATAATTTTCCTCACATGACGAAGACTATCCACTGTTACACTATGAATTTGTTGATGACTGGTGACACATGCTGATCATTTACATTCCAAAAGAATAGGAACTACAGGTACTTTCATTTTATAGTTTATTTTATTTCAAATTTATTATTTATTTTAACTAGCGTTAAACAATCTAGGCGACATAATAAAACAGGTGTTTTTATTATAAATTCCAAAAAATGAAAATTAACGTGAAAACCGTTTTGCACCACCCGTCACTTTGTAGACTACGCACGCACACTACCACACTACTACACACAATTTCACGAAACCACCCACACATTCGAAATCATGACATTCGGTTATCTTTTTTAAAGAATACTTTTTACGGACATGGAAACTAGTTCTTTGTCCTCCGCTAGGAGCACAGATATAGGAACATATTTCATGTTCTTATATCTGTGGCTAGGATAATAATTATTGTTCTGGTGGCCTACTACCATCTCATAAAACCATGCCAGATCCAGTGCGTAAGCGAGACAGCGCAATATATGATGTAAGGCAACATCTCCCTTACTCAATCGTTCTGCATGGTTTTAAGAGATAATGGATTACCACCTTACCACCATCACTTAAAATCAAAGAATTTCGAGGCATTTTTTTTAAATCTATGTTTAAAATGAACTAACTAACAAGCTACTAATTAAAGCTTATGAAGAAGTTTGATTGCCTAAAAAGAACAAAAAAATATGCGGAGTTTTTGGAGGGAAAGTAAACTGTCGCTATGTCCGTGCTGTATTTAATTTCCAAAACTTAGGTTTTTTCGAGTATTTGTGCATAATATTGGTGGATTATTATTCGCAGTGTTCGTGAACAAGCGTGAGTGTTGGGAAGTGATACAGTGTCGATTACGTGACTTTTTATCTTTGTCACCAAAATCTCCTTGATATAGCTAAGTGAAATTTTTCCACCGCTTCATTTAGCCATCTGACTCAGACTAGACTTATTTACTTGACTGGACTTGACTATTGACTTGAATTTTTGACCCCACTGACTTAAGTAGGACTGAAGATTAATAAATTCAAGAAAGGCCTTAAAGGACTAGATTCCATGGCCGTAAAAACTATTAAAAAAAAGCCATTTGTTGTCTTTTTTTTTTGAATAGTTTTTACGGCCATGGAATCTAGTCCTTTAAGGCCTTTCTTGAATTTATTAATCTTCTTCAGTCCTACTTCCATTTGTTGTCATTTTATTTAGGTTGTCACTGAGTTTTTGGAGGGAAAGTAAACTGTCGCTATGTCCGCGCTGTATTTAATTTCCAAAACTTAGGTTTTTTCGAGTATTTGTGCATAATATTGGCGGATTATTAGGCACACATTACATGCTCATGCACGCATGATGGTTTTCCATCAAACAAAGGTGAATTGAATCGACTGATTACCAAATCAATTTAATTTTTTTAATTTATATCAAGAATTTTGCAATGATTTGTTTGGAAATCAGTTGATTTAATTGTTTCATCGTAAATCATCGCAAAATTCTTGATTTATACTAAAAATACGATTTTTTATTTGGAAATCAATCGATTCAATTCATCTTTCGATTACCATCCCTTTGATTGATGGAAAACCATCATGCGTACATGAGCATGTAATGTGTGCCTTATTCGCAAAGTGTTCGTGAGCAAGCGTGAGTGTTGGGAAGTGGTACAGTGTCGATAACGTGACTTTTTATCTTTGTCACCAAAATCTCCAAGCTATTTAAGTGAAATATTTCCACCGCTTCACTTAAACTATCTGACTAGACTTACTTACTTGACTGGACTGGACTACTGACTTGACTTTTTGACTTGACTTGACTAAAGTAGGACTGCAGGCTTACCACCATGCGCGCTGTCTCGCTTACTCACTGGATCTTGCATGGACATGGTTTTATAAGAGATGGTGGTAAGCCTGCTGAAAAGGATAAATAAATTCAAAAAAGGCCTTAAAGGACTAGTTTCCATGGCCGTAAAAAGTATTTAAAAAAAGTCATGTCATTTGCTTGTCATGACATTGATGTCATTCCATGTTAGTCATTCATTGTCTGTCATACATACATAATTCCTTTATTTCCTTTTGATTGTCGATCCGCCGAATCGAATTATTCTTTCTATCTTGTGAGTTTAGTTCAAAGAGAATAATATCCTATCGACTACACTGTCTACACTACGTTTTATTTTAGTTCGTATTTTTTGTAAATCAATCAGTCGCAGAGCTAGAGCTTACGGTCACTTCGTGTTAATTTTATTGTTTAGCTAATAACCTATTTCTATGATGATTATGGAATTTTGATAAAGGCAAGCGGCTATTCAATTTATACATCAGTGGTTTCCATTACGTATAGCTTCTTGTAGTGTACTAGCATAGGACGCATGGTAAGTTTCAGCAGACGGTGACAAATTTTATTAGACAATTCAATTTAATAAATTTGAAATCTAGGTACCAAGTTATGAATAATTTATATAATAAAATAATAATTTTGTATTTCTTTTTGCCTTCTTACCATACTTCGATTATAGTTCAGTTACAGATAAATTATTAATGATTTATGTAATTGTAGGTAAAGGAAGATTCTAATGGCATTTCCTTTGACAAGCTCAAAGTGGTGCAAATTCTCTAATCACTTTGACAAGCTATATTTTTCCAAACTCTATAAAGTAGGTATATTAAAAATATCAACACTAGGTGGTATACAAATCACTACATGAAAAAGTCTTCTCCAAAATAGATAGATGATGGATTGTAAATGATACTTTGTGTATACCTTGTTTCTAGATAAGCGGTTTTATCTTTCAAAAAAGTTTAATTGTAAATAACAACATCTGTGTAAAAATTATGCTTTATTTTCCTATCCGATCAGCATTGGACACCCACCGACCAGATGGTCAGATGACCTGAAGAAGGTCGCAGGCAGGCGCTGGATGCAGGCCACTTCCAACCGGTCATTTTGGAAATCCTTGGGAGAGGCCTATGTCCAGCAGTGAAATGATGATTTCTATCTGACTAACTAAATGGATCAGTTAGTTGTTCAGTTAGGGCTCACTACTCGATTATTTCTATTACAATCCAATGGCAAAACTCATATTTGATAATTTTGAATCTCATGGCATTTATAAATCATAGCATATCTTTTAAATATATTTTTTTCAGTGACCATGGAGTACTGCCCGCCTAATGTGACCCTTTGGGAGGTGTGGGTGGACCATGGCATTTCCCAATGTTTTATGGAGACTATTTCTGCCATTGTAATTGGTGGTTTTCTTCTTGGATTTGGTATTATCCAGATTGCTATGTATAAAAGGTAAAACATTTTTGTTTTTTTTATTTCACAAAAAAAAAACTATTAGGATCATTTGCATGCTTGTCCGTTTGTTAATCCTAGTTTTTTTTTATCTTTACTGGATTGGTAAAGATCAAGTTTGGTACTTACATGTAATGTATGTCTGTAACCCAAAATTCTCCTACCTAATACCAGCACCTTCTGCACACCTCTTATGTATGATTTGTAATGATCTGTTTTAGTCATTAGTCTACCTGAGAGGTTCAGACAATTTCATTGGCTTAGATTGATCGTTGCCACTATTGGCATATATTCTTTTTTATGAAAAACAAATGAACTGAATTGGTGGATAACATTATTTTAATTTTTTTTTTGTTTTTGCAATCATCATGATATGCACTATAAACAGATGTGTTAGACTGCAGAGTGTGTGTTCTCCGGTGAGAATGTCTATCCATCTTGATAAGGAATAATAAAGTCCTTCCTTTTCAGTCATTTTCTGTAGGAACACGTTAACAGCTTGGCAGCCAGATTATTAGGGTGAATTTCCAACATATTTCATATTTATTATCTTTTGGTAATTCTAAATAATCTATTAATCTGCCATTGAAACAAGTAGTGCCTAATCTATAGATAAGAGAAAAATAGACCAGGAAAAATGCAATTTAAGTTTAATTTTTTTTTTAATTTCATATATTACCTTATCAGCTCCTTATCAATTAGCTCTTATGTAATATTATCAAGTCGACTCTTTATATTCAGTCACGTAGCAGCGCAAGATAAAGATGCGTGACATTGCGGTTTGATACATATCAATTGATTGCTCCTTTTAATAGTTCCATTTATCTAAGGTTGCTAGGAAGTTGGCATGGACCAAAGTTTCATAATCGTATGCAAAGAACTCTGACACAATATATAGAATAATAATCTAACCTATTTAATGATTTGGCTTGTAGAATCCAGACACGATAGAATAACTTTTTTATGTGACAATTGTGTTCATAACCTGCACTTATACTTATGGCAAATAATGTTTAGGCTGTTATTCCATTTTATTAGCTTTTAATACTTATGGCAAATAATGTTTATGCTGTTATTCCATTTTATTAGCTGTTATTATCCCAACAATCCTAACTCAACTTTATATTAACTTTTTGGCAGCCCTATCCACATTCATTTAAAAAGTATAAGAATAATACTTAATTTTATCAGTCGTAACACACTATCTTACTTCACGTTTTGATAATATAGGCTGTTTGATTACACTTTTTTTTTAATCAATGTTCAAGTTTTATCTCGTTCCTGTGTAAATGCTACACCAACTAAAATATTTCTTTTATTTAACCCCATATTAAGAAACGTTTGATAAGTCCATTTTAACAAAAATATGTTTTGGCTCTTTCTCTCTTATCCGACACTTCACGTGAAAGAACGAGAAGAAACACATTTTAGCTAACATAGGCTTAACAAACGTTTCTGAATACGGAGGCTAGTCTTTTAACAAGTACTAAAGATAGTAAAGAGTAAGAGATGTTGTGACGAACCAAAAAATAACTTAGACCCATAGAGCAACAAAGACTTTAAACACTGAAGGACAAGGACATGTTGATCTTTGTCCAACGACCAGAATCCATTTTATATTTCTAACTACATATTTATTGAAAGTTCTTAAATAGTTTAAGGAAAACCTATAAATATACTGTGTTACCAAACTTACCAACAATAAATTACTATGAAATATTATTTTGTGTAATGACTGGCTAAATATATGCTCACTTTGTTACAGTGACTCAAACATTTGATTAATTTGTTAATAATTTGGCAAATGCATATTATATACATATAATTTTGCATTGCATATAATTAAAATTTAAATATTTTATAAACGCTAACTTACCCGTTAGTATATTGGAAGTTGTAAATTTTTTGCTGTTCTGGTTAAAATGTTTGTGGTGCATTATGCTCCCAAACTTTCCCTGAAACTAGCGGGGTCCCATTTTCATCCCTTGGGTATAAGTTGATGTTAACTTACAATTTAAAAAGTTAAAAGAAATGGATACCTTGTTATTATCCCATCTATTCAAAGAACAACTTTAAAAGTAAACTTATTTTCTCGTCGCATTGTCTTATGTTTTTGTCCCCCGCCCAGACGCAAAAACAGAGGTGTTATAGGTTTGACGTGTCTGTCTATATGTCTGTGTCATCATAGCTCCCAAATGGATGAAGCGATTTCAATTTCGTTTTTTTTTTAAGGTGACATATGTGCGAGTGTTCTTAAACATGTTTGATATCAGTTGAGCCGTTTATAAGTTGTGGGGGTTAAATAAGGGGGCTCAAATGAAAGCATCACGTGCACATTACAAAATAATATGTTCAATGATAATTGGTTGAGCTGTGAATAAGCTCTGGGGGTATAAGTGGCGGGAAACACTTAACGTCTGCAAATATAGGGATATTTGGGGGGAGAAACCCGTCGACCACTGAAGACAAAATGTAGTGTCGGGGTTTTGTTAAATTTTAAATTTACAATACAAAACCTTACAGCTAAAAGTTATTTCTTAAGATGAACTCATGAAGTTGGTTAATAAAAAAGTGAAGTTTTTTAAAAATACGAATTATTTATTTTCAGATATGCCACTGAAGTGATAGATGTCCGGTCATCACGCTTATTTGGGGTCCAGCTGTTTTTTACGCTATTCGTACCTGTTTTGGCTGTGATACGGTTTATGCTGCTCTCGTTTATATTCAATGGAGCACATCTTTATGGTTATAGGGTAAGTGTAGAATATTTTAACAATTCTACAAACAAAACGTTTATTCAATACAATGTATTGTTATTGCTTGAATACAGAAAACAGAAATTTACCATTCGTATTACCCAAGTGATTACTTTTTTTATTATACTTTATTTTTTTTGGCGATGATGTGTCTGTATGGACTAAAATGCACTTTTCACTATGTTTGATGTATGAAATGTCTAAGTTTTATGTATAAATAAAATACCTGAAATTATTTCCTTATGGCAAAACATGAGTTACGATTCGATGAATATATTTAAGAGGTTCTAATAATGAAAACAATGTTTTACTTCCTTTTTTTTTTAATGAAATCGTACCTATACCACCGCGCGGCGCTAACTAGTGAGTTTTATTAGTATAGAGTAAAAGTTGTTCAATGAAATTCTCTTTAGCATTTTTATTTAAGTTTAAGTAAATAAATTAAAAAATGGTGTTCGCCAGCTAATCACTACTGTATTGCTTGTTACAGATTGTAGCTCTCGTTGTAAACCTAGTGGTGTTTCCACTATCGGCCTACCTAGCGATATTAGAAAAACGATACCTATTGCCCTCGGTCCCCCCGAGAGGCCATGGCTTCGTGTTGTTGGTTTTCTGGGCCATGATATTTGTATCGGAGAATCTGTCGTTCCTGAATCTCAATAAAGATGGCTGGTGGTGGGGCTTGAAGAAGTAAGTATATGTATTTTTATTTTTTTATTTAGTTATTTAACTTTATACAAACTGTAAAATAAACTAATAATGATTCGCACAACACACATAAGTCAACATAATAATTAAGTCGCGGGCACAGCTAGTTACCAATAATTTTGTTTTAGTCTCCAAGATCGCCTAGAGATGGCACTTTTCGTCGGTCGATACGTTTCCTGTATGATAATGTTCATCCTTGGACTGAAGGCGCCTGGCATCATGAACCAAAACGAGTACTTCAGGCATGATGACAATCGAAGAATACCGCCTCGAGTAAGGTTTATTATATATTATTTTTTTAAAAATCCTTACTTCCATATTAATATTATAAATGCGAAAGTCTGTCTGTCTGTCTGTCTGTCTGTCACCTCTTCACGGCTAAACTGCTGGACCGATTGTGAAGAAATTTGGTAGGGATGTAGTTAACGACCTGAGGTCAAACATAGGCTACTTTTGGGCACGATATAACAGAGTCCCACGCGGGGCGAAGCCGCGGGGAACAGCTAGTATACATATAAAACATGTAGCGAATATAAAACAGAAAAAATATATTAATAAATAAATATATAAATGATGCTTTTAATTGCATTAAAAGCTATTGCGTATAAAAAAAAATGACGTGCGTTTCTTGACTTAGTTCGTTAGCACTTTGGGCATATTTGGGTCAATATCTCAGGGTTTTTTGTATCAGGCAAAGAAAATATATAATCAATATAAATGGTCGAATTGAGAAACCTTTTTTTAAGTCGTTTAAAAAGGATCAATGTAGGTTATTAAAAAATTAATCCACTGAAAATGAGTCTATATAATGCTTCCTTTGACAATTTTTGACAGGATTGCCGTCATGCCTACTTTCATTATGGTTTTATCATTGTGATCAGATTTATTTACATTTATATATTTAGGTTAAGATGCAATGCCCATTTCAAAATCAATGTGTAGATATCGAGAAAAAACTTAAAAAGAAGGTGATTTCTTGTGAAAAAATAGTGTTTTTCTCATATTCACATGGAGTATGCTCTCTACTTATACACACCACCTGTGAGACATTGTTTTGACCATATTATGTGGATTTGTTATAAAATCCATCTTATTATTTTTAATGCACAACCAATGTGCATTTCTCAAACTTATTAAAAAGTTTATGTAGAAGCTAGGTGTCATGCTTAATGGAATTCTATCAATCCAGATATCCGGGATTATACAATTCTTAAAAAAAACTACATAACTTAATTAAGCTATAGTAGTAGTTATTACGATTTTTCATCTTTACTTTATTCAAAATAACAATAAAATAAATTAAAAATATAATGTGCACAATGTGGTCAAGTTGTGGAAATTGATTTATTTATCTAACAGATTAATGATTTAATCAACTATTTTATTTTATACGAACAGATGACTAAAAAATAATCTGAAATGCATGTCCATATTTTTCTTTCATCATGGGAATAAAAATGAAGTTATGGCAATTTAGGTATATTAATCGCCCGATTATCCGATCGTTGCCCATAACACATGTCTCAAACAGCGGTTTGTCCGCATATATTGTCCAATGTTTTTTGTTTTGCCTACAGGATGAAAACAGATCCACATTCAGGAATGTGTTCAGCAAGCTCCGCACGCTGCTGCCATTCCTGTGGCCGCGCAAGAGCGTGTGTCTACAGGTCTACGTGTTTATATGCGTGTTGGCGCTCATTGCCGGCCGCGTGGTGAACCTCTTCGTACCTATTTATAATAAGATAATAGGTAGGATTCCTCATTTGTTCCCTGTAGACCTATGACTAGTTTGTCTTAGTCGCCTTATGACCAAACGTCATTGCTCATTTCGCGATACGTCTATGTCACTATTGGACTGTTTTGTATGTCAATATTGGGTTCTGACTCTAGTGTTCTAATGGAGGACCTAACTACTGCCACTGTATATCCGGTTGTCTCTCTGTCTGTGGTTATCTTAGAAACCGAAAGATATGGAGATTTAACTTAACAGATCTTTACGGAGATTCGTTTTTCTTTTGCTGCTGTTCAACAAATACTGCAACGTACAAAGAGGCGGCTCTAGAAGCAAGGCTTCCTCCACAATTTTCGAATATACCTTCCAAGGGATACCGGCTAATTGATAAAATAGTTGTAGCTTAAATGACACCTAAAGGAACGTGTATACGAAAAGTTTCTGCAAGATACTCATGGGTATTCTCAACAATTTGAGAAAATAGACACGGCTCATTAAAATTAAATAAAAAGTAGTTGCAGTCTTATCCTTATCCTAACTTCCTAACTAATATTATAAATGCGAAATTGAGTTTGTTTCTTTGTTACGCTTTCACGCCCTATCTAATGCATCAATCATTCTGTAATTTTGCATACACATCTATGTGTATGCGAAATTGAAGTATTGAGAAGGACATAGGATACTTTTCATCCCGGGAAAAAGCACTGTTCCCGTGGAAAATTCCCATGCGAAAGCTAGTTGACACAAAGATAAAACTACATTGGGGATTTTGTTTCTCAGTGGACAGTCTGTCAATACCGCCCATCGTGTTCCGCTGGGACCTGGTGTTGATATACGTGGTGTTCAAGTTTCTGCAAGGAGGCGGCACTGGGGGCATGGGCTTCCTCAACAATTTGCGATCTTTCCTCTGGATCAAAGTGCAGCAGTACACCACCAGAGAATTGCAGGTAATCTTACCGTAATATGTTCGTTTGTATTGAGGTGCTATTGTTGAGTTTATTATAATCCATACTAATATTATAAATGCGAAAGTCTGTCTGTCTTTCTGTCTGTCTGTCTGTCACCTCTTCACAGCTTAACTGCTGGAACGATTGTGATGAAATTTGGTAGGGATGTAGTTAACGACCTGAGGTCAAACATAGGCTACCTTTGGGCGCGATATAACCGAGTCCCAAGCGGGGCGAAGCCGCGGGGAACAGCTAGAATATGAATAAAATAAAAACATATCTGATCAGATTTTTTAAAACACATATTTGAAGTGTGGTATGCACAGAAAAGAAATCTAGTTAATTTCATAAACCACCAAATGGCGGGTGGGACCAACAATAGGAACATAATATATACCAACCTCCGTGGCGTAACGTTACACAGGCTATCCGGAATCCGGAGATTCTGTGTTCAATCGCCACTCCTACCGGACGCCGTCCACTCGGCTTTCGGCGATTTACATACGCTCTTTTGTTTGCCAATGATGTATTTATGTAATTGGTGCAAAAAAGTGTATGCTGTAATCATTCATTCATTCTTTTTACCTTAATCTTGTATCTTCCCTGGTAGCCTAAAATACAGGTCTCTGCCTAGTTTAAGTCTCCAGGGCTAATACAAGTTATTATTATATGTGTGTAATAGTATAATTTTATTGTGTAACTCGTTGTGTACAAATAAATGCATTTTAAATTAAAAAAAAAATATTCTAAATTATAATGTTAATGTAAATTTTCAGTTGGAGCTGTTCCAGCACTTACACAGTTTACCGCTCCGATGGCACCTCTCCCGCAAAACGGGCGAAGTCCTGCGAGTGATGGACCGCGGCACGGACTCCATAGACAACTTGCTATCATACATCCTGTTCTCTATTACTCCGACTATAATCGACATTATTGTGGCCGTCGTGTATTTTGTGTCACAGTTCAACGTGTGGTTCGGATTGATCGTTTTCTCTACCATGGTTTTGTATATAAGTGAGTATTTATATATTTTATCTTTTGTTCTACATCAACATCAACATCATTACATGCTATATTGTATTTAGCTATGTTTAGTACAATAAAGTTATTATAAACAAACATTATATTCCACTGCATTGTTAAAGATTGAGAGAGACTTATATTTTCGTTTGTTGATATTAGTTTCAGCAAAATAAAAGTGGACGAAAGCTTATTGAGATTCAGGTTATTTATTTTTTCATGATTAACATACATAAATTATAAAAACATAAACAGACAATATTCATTTTTTTACCATTCTCATTACATTACAGTTGCGACGATCGCAGTAACCGAATGGCGGACAAAGTACCAAAGACGCATGAACTTGGCCGACAACGAGCAGAAGGCCCGTTCGGTCGACTCACTGCTCAACTACGAGACTGTCAAATATTATGGCGCGGAAAGCTACGAAGTTGTCTCATACAAGGATGCCATTGTTAACTATCAGGTTTGTTTTGTTTTAAATACCAATTACATATAATGTAGTTATGAGATGATGAGGATACGTCATGTAATCAATTTATAATAAAAATACTACTGAAAATGTTGTGTCATATTTTCTTTCTTCTTTTCTTTGTCATATCTTAATTGATTTTATATTTTTGTTTACAGAAAGAGGAGTTCAAATCTCTTATAACATTAAACATGCTGAATACATTGCAGAACGTCATAATTTGCAGTGGTAAGTAGGTAATAACATTTAATATTAATTTCTGTTATCGGACTATTGACTCATAATGTAAGCGTTATCCCAAACAATATAGCCTCGAAACCCGCGGGATCCGATTAAACGTGATGACTCATTTCTGTCTCAAACTTACTTAATCTGTGTGATTTTATATATTTATTTACCTGCTAGCTTGCTAGGTCGTCAGCCTGACACCCATATATGTTTTGAATTTCGGGCGTGCCAATGCATCTTTTAAGCCATCTATAGGTAAAGCAAAGTCTAAACTTGATAAAGAGAAAGCATAATGTAAAATTGCGTATGAAAAAGATTGAATTGATTACTCTTATATTTACATCTTTGGTCATTTACGTTTTATAAAGCTAGACGGGTGAAGTGAAGACATAGGCAAAAGCTAGTCTTACCTAAAGCCTGGAACCACACTGCTTTTACAATATTAATATCATTCGGGTTTCAGGTTTACTGGCCGGGTCTTTACTGTGTATTTGGATGGTGACCGAAGACAAATTGACGGTTGGTGACTACGTGTTGTTCGCGTCTTACATAGTGCAGCTATACGTGCCTCTGAACTGGTTCGGTACTTACTATAGGTGAGTGCTTTTTTTTTGAGGCTTCGTAATCAAATATACCTGAGAGTTCCTGATCTTGTTTATAAGAGATCTAATGTCTAGGCCTTGATAGGTGAAGTGATTAATATTTGGATAGGTTATGTATTTCTTTATAATAGTTTTGTTCCTATAGCCTCTATAGAAAATCCATTAGGGGTGTATTCAATCGAACCTTTATGTCATCATCATAAACATTTCTACTAAATCAAGTCCACTCTCCCTTATAGATTTCTAATGTACTAAGTTATATCATTACAATATTTTACAGAGCGATCCAAAAGAATTTTGTTGACATGGAAAACATGTTCGACTTGATGAGAGTTGACAACGACGTGAAGGACGTCATCGGAGCCCCCGAGCTTTTGATTAGGCGAGGCGGCATCGAGTTTAAACATGTCTCCTTCGGCTACGGCCCAGAGAAACTAATTCTCAATAACATAAGCTTTAAAGTAGCACCAGGAAGCACTGTCGCTTTGGTAAGTAAAATCAATGAGGGTATTTTCTGATATATTTCTGGTCATTAATAGATGAGGGTGGACTAGAGTTCAAACCACAGAGAAATTACTCGGAAGAGGTGAATTAAGCAATCAGGCCGTGGGTCAATCAAAAGGGTCTAACGTCATGTTAAAAGTTTTAACTTCTCGGCTCCAGTGTCGCTATGTACGGAACTTTTCGTCGCCGCTCAAGCACGTGTTTTGCTTAATAAAATAATAAATAATTTTTAGTCGAAAGAATGAAGTGTTGAGCAATCGGGTGCCAAAGCTTTTCATGAAGGTAAGGAAAAAGTTATCAAAGCCAACAGATTTTCTTTTCATATGTACGTAAGTAATTATTTTTTATTTTATAAATTAAAATTGTAATGGGTCCATGGCCTGCCATCAAGCGTGAAATAGAACGTTGTGTAATTCCACGCTAGATGGCAGTCACAAAGCATTACTTTTTAACTTTTATACTTGTCGCAAGATGAAAACCGATCACCCTCCAACTTCTCCACGACTCGGCGACACTGTTTGTAAGGAAAAAAAGCGATAGTATTATTAATTAAAAGAATGAGACCAAAAGCATATTTTAGTTAAAATGGGCCATATGTATTTTGTCACGTTTTTTTGTTTGTTTGTTGCACCACATTTATTGCACGTATGTTGGGTTTCATGAATAAGGGGTTTCGTAGTGTCCGATAGAAACATAGGTTTCGACAGCCGATTGGTCTTAAAAAATACTGTCTTCATTCCAATATCCGAAATAAATGCTCTATAGAACGAAATAAATTTCAGGTGGGTCCCAGCGGCGCGGGCAAGTCGACAGTGATGCGGCTATTGTTCCGTTTCTACGACGTGAACGAAGGCGCGGTTTTGGTTGACGGACAGGACGTGCGCACGGTGACGCAGGCGTCGCTGCGAGCCAACATCGGAGTAGTGCCCCAGGACACGGTGCTGTTTAACAACACTGTCAGGTTAGTACAGAAGGACAAGTCTCTCTCTCTTTTTCTTCTCTTGCTCTCTCCTGTTCTCTCTCTCTCTCTCAATTTTTAACCCTTTCCATCCGCTTTTCTGTTTCTTCTCTCACCTCCACATCGGCATCTTTGGTTGTTAGAGCGGGAATGTATATATTCCACTGCGACGCACGTCGAGCCAGCACTTTTTAGGCTTGCCCATATTGACTCTTAGATAGAAATAGTCTTCTTCTTCGTCCGAGCGTGTTTCCCGGTTACATCTTCAGCTTACGCTTCAGAGCCCAGGGTACGCTATTAATCATGGACCTGAATTGGCGGAACTGGTTATTACAATGGAGCGACTACCGTCCGACCTCCTTAACCCTTTTTACAGGGAAACCAGACCCACTTGTTAGTGGCCAACACTGTCAGATTTTTCAGGCTGCCTAGAGGCATCTGACATAGCCTAACGACTGCCATCTACCGATAACAGACGGGACCAACGGCTTAACGTGCCTTCCGAAGCACGGAGGTGCTCAAGATAGAAATGCCACTAAATGGCGACCAATCCAAACATGGCCGCGCACTTGCCGTCGCCGTCGCTTGACGCGCATTATCGTTATGAACACGCGCGCCGCGCTAGGCTGTCGAGCTCTTTAGATAGAAATAGTCTGTTACTTCCATATTTGTAGAGCGTCGTCTATTTTGCTCGTAGCCCATGGGTTGACGAGGTAAAATAATTTGGTGAAATGCAAAAATATTTTGTTTTATCAAATCGGTCTGCTCCGGGCGCCAACTTATTTCATGACTAGTAAAAGGGTTTTTTAACGATAATTATTTTCTCAGATATAACATTCAATATGGCCGCCTGACCGCGACCTCGGCTGACGTGATTTCTGCTGCTAAAAATGCTGACATTCACGACAGAATACTGACATTCCCTGACGCGTATGATACGCAGGTTAGTACTATTGCATAATAATGTAAAAACAAAATTTATCGCGTGTAATATTTTAAAGTATAATGAAAGTATGTATTTTAATTTACTTGTGAATGTTGTTAAACAAGTGTTGTTATATTTTAGATATTGTATGTTTTTAATCTCTCTAGGTGGGCGAAAGAGGGTTGAGGCTGAGTGGTGGCGAAAAACAAAGAATAGCGATAGCGAGGACCATTCTCAAGGATCCGGCGATCGTTCTCCTAGACGAAGCTACCTCCGCCCTCGATACTAATACTGAAAGGAATATACAGGTTGGTAATAATGCTACTGACTGTTTTATCTCCATTAGTAGTTACGACCTTTTTACAAAGAATAGCGATAGCGATGACCATGCTTAAGAATCCGGCTATCTGCTGAGAAGAACATATAGGTTGGTGATGGTGCTACTGATAGTTGTAAGTTTAATAGTACAGTTATACTGTACTTTTATTATTTTTAATATTGTAGTAGTTGTAGTGCTGTTTAATTTTGTCCGGTTAATAAAGGTTGGCCAATGTACAAAGAAAATAATACCGGTAGCAAGAGTACTTTTCGACCCTTGTCGGAAGTATTTTACTTAGCTATGGATCACACACATTAATCTGCGGAAAACATGCCTGGCGTGTTTTTACAACATTGAGGCGGAGCTAACACGCGTGGTGTTTTTTCACATTAAACAGACGACATTGTGACGTTTTTAAATGCAGTTGTTTGATATAAAGATTATCTGCTTTTAAAAGGTTTTCATTATTCATTTCGAGAGTTTTGCTTTTAACAAGCATATGTATGTTCGAACATTGTTGCAGTGCACAAATATTAAAAACATTTTTTTATGATTTCAGGCGGCGCTAGCGCGCGTCTGCGCGAACAGAACAACGTTAATAATAGCGCATAGGTTATCAACGATTATCCACGCTGATGAGATTCTAGTTCTCAAGGAGGGAGAGATCGTCGAAAGAGGAAGGTTAGTGTTTATTCATTATACCAATTTTTTTTTATACCCGCCTAAAAACGCAGGCTTATTGCACGCTGAAGTAGTTCCAAATTATTTATTATTTACTAAAAACTGCACCGAAATACCTAAAGTTAATTTGATTCATAAAGCAATCACGTCATTACGCAAGCAATCATCCAATAATATCGAACACCATGAAAACTGAATAAATTATCTCCACAGCCACGAAACCCTACTGGCGCAAGGCGGCTTCTACGCGTCAATGTGGCAGCAACAGTTGGAAAGCAGAAATAGTAATGTAGGCGAAGGAAACAACAATAACGAGGAACAACCTCCGCCTCAACAACCAAATGGCGGCGCTGTCACTTTCGGCCATGGCCACGGGCACGGCCATCTTTAAAATCTTACGTAATATATCTATGGCAAAATCTAGATGTGATATTTTGGACGATAGAACGGTGCTAGTCGGGCCACACGAATGAATTTGTTAATGTGTGATGCCCGCTTTACCTGTCGCCGACACACAAGAAACTGCACAGTCCAGCTAAATTACGAAGACTACCGTTACCCTACAATTATGTTCAAAGCATGCCTATATAATTTGGCCGGATTGTGCGCCCTCGCGATGTTTCGGTGAGAGTACAGCGGGTATAAAGATTGGATGTGACTGATTTTATTTATAAGTAGGGTCGAATTGGTGCGATAAGTAGTACAATGTGTAAAGTCACTTCTCAGAACCGGTATTTGTCAAGTGTGTATACATAAGTTGACATTGTGATAATGTAACTATACTGTACGTAGTAGTATTAATATTTGTGATGGGAAATTCTATGTGCGATTTCAGTGTTATTAAACTGTTTTTTTTAATTCTTATATTTCATTTGAAGTAGTGTAAATTTCCAAAAATAATACGATCAAATGTATGGTTGTATGAGACATGGCACACCGCTTTTGTGTACGTGTGTGTGCTTCGTTTCGCAAAGCGGTCGCTTTAGGAAATTGCCGTTTTGGAAAAGGCTAATAGGAAAACTGTCCATATATTCGTATTGTTAACGGGCATTCCTAGCCTATCACACTCTAGAGACGCGATGGTGCATGGTGGTGATGACGCATATGTGTAAATATAAAGTAAAAAGTCAAAAACAAGGCTGTCAACACTTATAAATAGTATAATTATCTAAAAACTCATAAAACTATTTAGCCAAAATGTAAAACGCTACAAATATCAATGGACATGTTTCGACTGCATTATTCTTGATAATTTGGAACGAACCATGCTGACGCGTCGATCCGCGTCTTGATCAGCATGCTTGACCTGCAACGTGACGGTTTTTGTGATTTGCACTTCTTTTCGAGTCATTAATGGCTAGGAGTTAATATTTCTAGGGGAGATTGACTTTAATCAGTACTTGGAGATCTCTACCGACCGGCTGTTCGCCTCGCTTAGGCCATCTATTTTGCAAGAGACAGGGCAAGTAAGGCACACTTTTCGCCGCAATTGTTCGGGCTGTTTTCAGTACTAAGTATTTATTAATAAAATAAAAAACAACAAATATTGCGTATAATACGCAGGTTCTTGAGATATGGGAACGGAGCGGTACCGACTCCAATAAGAGATACAGTTGTAGAAAATCCAGAGACTATGGATTAACTTTGTTTTAAACACTATTCAAATACTGCGGGTTTAGAGGTAAGGAGTCTTAACCGGTAGTTCGTTAATATTAAGATATCGGACCATGAAATAGGATACAAAATAATAAAATAAACAATACTTTACATTTTCTGCAGAAGTCTCCAAATAAAGCGGTGTATCTCCAGGTAGACGCAAACCTACCGAATCACTATTATCTGCAAAATAAATATTCTAATTTGACGCATAGCAAAAAGAGTGTTAAAAATCATCCTCCGCTCATACTAGTCTATAATGTTCATTCATGACTAGTTGTTCCCCGCTGTTTCACCCGCCCGTTGTAGCGTAGGAAAATAACATATAGCTCCTGAGTCAGGATCTTTAGTGGCCAGCGTAGTGATTATATACTCTTTGGTGACCAGCATTACATATTTACATACGAGAGAATATCCTTAAATTAGGTATCGGCTTATACTGGGTTCAGGGACCACGGGTAAAATAATCCCGTGGTACCTTCCAGGGACTATCACAAGACCACGGACAAACACTCCGTAAATATTGTCGTGTTTTCCACCTTTTAAAAATTCTTTCACCATTCAAAAAGTTCATATTCAAAAGGAACTCGTTTATAACAGCTAGAAATTTATACTTTGAATTGTATTTTACCTTCATATTTGTTCTTTTTACCCTGGTCTCTGAATGAATTTCTCAATTCCTCTTGGTATTTAGTATTTTTTGTTTGATACTCTGAAACGCTTATTGCCGGGCGTGATTTTGCGAATTCTATACTCCTAATAGAGTTTTGATGTCTTTTTTCTATCTGGTCTATTGTTTTTACGTAGTCCGAGGATATCTTTCTTGCAATCTTTTTACCATGCTGCAGATTCAGTACATTTTCATGAGATACTTCTTTAGACAATACGGAAGGGCGGTAGTATTTATCTTTGCTTTCATCTCTGATCAGCAGATTTTCAGTTGTTAGTAAATTACTCTTTTTCTGCATCAATTCTGTTTTCGGCCTGAAATTAAAACGTTTTTCTAATTGGCAATTTAATTAATTATATCCTTATGAAATCATTTGTCCTGGCTGAAATTGCTTAGATCAACGCCAGTGTCGATGGCTAGAGCCTGAGCCAATTAATGTTGGATAAGGGAATAAGTTTAAAACCTGAATAAGATGATAATGTTCTATCAAACATTAAAAAACGTGGTTAAACTTAAGAGAGAAAAAGAGTTTCTTTTTGGCTCTGTCTTCAGTCCGCCCCATAAGGCATAAAAGAGAATATATTAATACTTGTAGTCCTTCAACGTGGGCATATCTTCATCATCCTCAATAGCAACGTCGTCGTACAATCGCTGTAGGACAGATGGCCGATGAATTTCGAATTCTGAGTCGTCGGCATCCAAAGGAGCAGCCCGCACGAATCCGGTTGGCCGGCGGGAAATTTGTTTCTGCTTTTCATGTGTTGGCGACGAAAGTTGTTTTGGAGATATCCGAACTTTTCTGAAACAACAGAAATCTTCCCCGAGTTAAAAGTACTTACTTACACTTACAAAACCGAAGAGGATGGATATACGAAATGCGCTCTGGCGGCGGTTAGTAAGTCTTCATCGAGTGCGTGTCAGATTTTTAAGCTGAAGTAGGCATTAGATTAAGCTTTACGACATTGATGATGATGTCTAGCTATAACAGCTATATTAAATACTATATATAATAACGAGGCATTTATGCAAAGTGCGTTGTCAAGCATTTTACTGGCTCTTTTGAAAAAGTAAAAAGCAAACAGATAATTAAAAAAAAATTGAAGGGTGAGAGAGGTAGTGTTACTGGGTAATTGGCACTTGCACTTTGTTTTTTTTTTCTTTTTGGTAAGATAGGTTTAGCTAAAATAACAGTTGGTATAATTAATGCCACTTTTTAGTTATTATTGTTTTTGTGCGGCGTAAATTTTTATAATTCATATACATATTAAAAAAATGTCTACATGTTTTCGTATACACTCTTCAGATCCGTGGTTATACACTGTTTTGTGGATAAGTTGTACATATATATTACCGCCCGGGGCTCGGCTGCTATAAATAACTAGATAACTAATAAGTAGGTAAGTACCTTTCATCAAAGCCATCGTCCAATTTGTCTATGATATGAACCTTTTCCAATTCCTCCGAGCGAGCAAAACCCGGGCGTAGCTTTGCTTTCCTTGATACTTTCTCTTCATCCGCGTTTTTGTTCACAGATACTTTTCTGAACAAAAAGTAAAAAAAATACTCTAAGTTAAAAAGTCAATCAATTAAAACACGATAAAAAATGTTCTATTGTGTATATTGGATCTAAGTACAAATTTAAAAACATTTAAATGAATTTCGTAACAAAGATTTTATTTACCAACGAAACGATATTGGCTTTTGGATTGAGTATTTTTTTCATCATAAAGTTCACATTTGTTCACTCACAGTATAGCGGGATGGGGCAAAATTCCATAGTTTTGCAGCTCGTGAGCGCGTGCGCCCGAAGTTTAATTCAGAAAAGTGTCTGTGAATAAGGTATTGCCAATATCCGAAAATATAGGTACTCGTAATAGCTTCCGCGATAGGACAACTGGATATGTTATGGTCGAATCTGTTTTAACATCTTCCTAACTATTTATATTTAGGGAGATGTTAAAGCCACACAGTAGTGCAGCAGTAAACTGCGACTACGTGGCTGGCAATAGAGAGAAAGATTGTTGTCAGATTTGTTGAATGTCGACTAAAGATTTTAGAGAGCACATTCGCCCTATTCACCTACGCCTGCGTTTTTGTGGATACAAATAACTGCAGATGTGCGCCTATTTATTAAATGTCAAGAAAATAACAATGAAACCTGTTAACGCTTCCGGCTTCGTCGTCGTTTTCCTTGTCGTTTTCGTCTACATTAGAATCGCTTTTCGCTGATCGAACAAAACCAGTTTGTCGCCGCTTGATTTTATGGTGCACCTGGTTTAAATCTTCGGCTATTTTTACAAATAATGATTTGTTTCCTCTGAATTAAAAAATAATTATAAAATATACAATTATATTATTATTGACGACCTCCGTGGCGTCCCGGGTTCGATCCCCGGTCAGGTCGAGATGAAAAATGATCTTTTTCTGATTGACCTGGGTCTTGGATGTTTATCTATAAAAGTATTTGTTATAAAAAATATAGTATCGTTGTTAGTATTCCATAACACAAGTCTCGAACTTACTTTGGGGCCAACTCAATCTGTGTGATTTGTCCCTATATATATATTTATATTTATTTATTTATATTTATTTATTTTATAGGTACCTATTGTTTGTTTGTTATATCGCTGCCACCTTTTATTTTATGTGAACCAAAAAGAAATAACGGCACAGCGGGAGCTCTTAATGATCTTATTCTTGGTTACCCAAAAACCATACTTCAAAATACTGCATCTACACATTATACAATAGTCTATCAGTTAATAACCCGAATGCTCTGAACGATCATAATATCCTTAAAAGCTTACTTAACCAGCCGAGCCCTTCGAGAATTAAACCAAACTTGACTAACTAAAATTGAGTTAATATCCTACTTGTGAGTACCACCGTTGTCATCGTTTTCGTCTTCTGATTCCTGGTTTACTTTAGCTATCAGACGAATTTTTTCCAGCTCGTTCGGTCGTACGAAACCTGTCTGTCTGCGTTTGATTTTATGGTGCACCTTTTCTTCATCCTCGGCATTTATGTTTACTGATACTTTTCTGCAAATAAATAATTTGCGCTGACACAGTCTCCTAGGCATTGTCTGGAAAAACTTGTAATTTTGGGCAAAACTTAAGGGAAGCGCGCCCGGGAAAGCCTCTAGCCTGATGGGTGGACAGAGTGAGGAGAGCGGCTGGGGGCAGCATATACCTACAGAGCGGTCCATGGCACTGGTGATCGCATAACTAGGAGGCACATATGTGGTCACGATCCAGGTCAGAAGAAGACACATTCTTAGAGCATTAAACACAGCCATTTACAGGCGACTCCCTCTGCCAAAAGTACTCCATTCAGCTCTTTATTGGTCTACCCCTACCTCTATATCCATCTTTTCTCTTCTATCTAAAACTTTCCTTGTAATATGCCATTCGTTCCTCCGCATAACTGCCCATACTATCCCAGTAAGTATATTACTTGTTAGTCTTCTTCTTCTTAGCGTGTCGACGTTCACCTTAAATACCCTTGGATGAAAACTGGACCACCCTTACAGCGTTCTCTGTAGCTTTGTACGCCGGGCACCTCAAAAGTTGTTAGTTTGTGTGTCGCAAGTGCAAGTTCCATACATCCTCTTACATACTCATTTTTAATTCTGTCCTTCCGCGTAACTCCACACATCTTAACATTCCTATTTCTGACACATGCAGCCGCCTTTCATCATTCACTATGCTGGGCTAGCACTCTAAACTATACAAAACGACTGGTCTTATCGTTCTAGTTTTGTTTTCCTATTAATCGTTCTTCTTCTCTATTAAGTACATATTTTTGATTAATTATATTCTATTTATAATATACTATCAGTCCACCCCGGCTTCGCCTGTGGAAACATTCATGGCCTGTGTCATTTGGGAATAAGTAGGTTGGTTTTCCAGCAGTAAAAGATTTTTTCAAATCGGTCCAGTAGTTTCAAAGCCTATTAAATGAAAACAATCAAACAATTACATCTATCCTCTTTATAATATTAGTATAGATAAGTATAATAGGAATCTTACTTAGCGTGTCTTGCATGCGCATCTGGTGACATTGTTCTGCAATTGAAGTAAATGTAAGTAGTTAGGTACTACAACACAATATATATAAATAAGCGAAATACACTGATATTACCTTACTCGTCTTAGAACTTCGTCAGTTATTGTCAATAGTTCTGACCTAAAAAAAATTCATCATTATAATAAATCGATAGAAAAATATGGAGCAGTATATTTCAGGAACACATTTATTTTAAACTAGCTGTTGCCCGCGGCTCCGCCCGCGTGTAGGTCACTTTTCGCGAAACCTGTGGAAACTACAACTATCCAGACCTATAGTTAATTCTATTGTATCCTTTTCCCGTGCCAATTTTATAAAGCCATTACATTGCTACGATATCGTTAAATATTAGGGCCACTTCTTTCTCAAATACCGTTTTTAAAATCAATAGGAATCAGTATTAAACAGTCGTAAAATTCTGAAAAAAATATATGTTTTAGTTGAGGATCTAGCAGAGTGAAATTCGCTTACAGTAACAGTAACAATATCAGACAAAATTCGCTCGATAGAAAAATCAAAGTTGCCTCCTTTGGAAGTTTATTTTCAATACTATGCCTAAAATAATGAACTTATTGTCCTGCTTTTATGTTATAGCCTTTAGATAAAGTATTTATATAGTGAAAATCGCTGAAGTAGATTTTGTAGTGTTATTTTCCCAAATATGATGTCTAAATGCCTACAAAATGAGTGAGCGCCGCGACTACGCGGCTTACGGACAACGGACCTTCAGAAGAAGGAGCTCTTAACATTCATACTATCAATCTTTGTCTCTAAAAGAGTAGACGCAGCCTATTACAGAGTCATTAGGACCTAAAATCCACTCCCAAAGTTTTAGTGGGCGTGTAAAGTGGAGAAAATCTCAATAAATAGTGATAAGTCAGATAAATTCGTCCTTACGACGACCGTATGTTCCGTGAAACACTGATTTGATTATTTTTTAAACCAAAGCCAACCCAAACCAACCAATCAATTCAAATAGCTTACAATACAACACAACAAACGACCGATAAACAAACCAACCAATAGTACTAAATCAACAACCAAATTTTTTTTAAAAAAGGAAAAATTTCAATCTGCTATTAAAATAAAGTCAGCGCCATCTATTGGTATTTTATGTAACTAAATCATACGCCCACAAACATTCAATGTGTTATTTTATTAAAATTTAATAGAGACTGCAGTGTGTTTTTGTCTTTATTGATATAAGTAGAAATTTTAGCTTTATCTAAATTAAATACGTTTATGTAAATCGCATTCAACTGTTTAAAAGTTTTGAAGCAGTGCTTGTAGTAAACTTTAAATGACCATAACTTCTATTTCCCTTAACCGATTTTGATGAAACAAAGATTTTACAACGCTCCTAATTATATGTAATTCACCTGTGAAAACAGCGTTCAAATCTGTTGAGTAGTTTTGAAATTATAACGCACCACACAGACAGAAAGACAGACAAACAAAAATTGTTTTTTTGGTTTTTATTACTCTTCTTTAATTGCCCCGTAGAGGTTTTTTAGAAAAATATTTAATCTACAGACACTCGATTTTTACTGTCTTATTATATGTATAGATAGATAAGTACAAAATACTTTTATATTTACGGAGTTAACGCTAAGAGCTTTCTCTAAGTAAGAAAATAATTCTAGAAAACAAATAAAAAACGAAAACAGAAAATTATTGTTTATGGCAGGATTCGATCCAGCTACTTTCTAGAAACATTTCTTTACTAAAATATTTAAAAAAATAGACTTCTAAAAAATTAATACAAAACAAAAAAAGGGTAAAAACAAAAGAAGTAATTGTCTAGCAGGATTCGAACCCTCTACTTAAAGAAATGATCCGCGACCTCTACCGATAGGCCAACATGCTTTGCTTGTTACTGCCGAAATTTCAAATGGGTTTTGTCTATAGGTACGCAACTTGCAGTGTTTGAAGTAAATTTTCAATCAACCATAACTTCTTTTTCCCTTAACCGATTTTGACGAAACAAAGTTTTGACAACGCTCCTAATTATATGTAATCCAACTGTAAAAACCGCGTTTAAATCCGTTGAGTATTTTCGAAGTTATAACGTACCAGACAGACATACATACATACATACAGACAGACAAAAATTCCAAAAACTGTCTTTTTGGTTTCTGTTACTCTTTTTTAATCGCACTCAATCAGTCTTTTTGAAAAATATTTAATGTACAGACACTCGCATTTTAGTGTCTTATTATATGTATTGATATTTAATGTTACCTATCTTTCTGTGGGTGTCGATTTTACTTACGATAATGAAAAATCTGATCAACAACTAGAGAAAGCATGTTTGTATGGGCTTAGTTTGTTTATCTAAATACGAATTAGTATTGTATTATATAAGCTCCCAAGAAATACTCACATGTCAGCGCCTTCAAATATGTTTACTTTTGCATAGCCTCTGGATATTTTTTTTACTGTGTCCCCGGCAAAGCTTACGCGATCTACATTTTGGCTGTCAAGAAGAAATTAAAGTAATATAAGGAAATGGATTAGTTTTCAAAACAACTGCAAAAACAAACAAAATAATGATGAAAAAAAAAACAATTAGTTACCTAAGATATTTTTTGATTTCTCTCTCTTCTTCGGAATCCAATTCTACAGCTAAAAAAAAATAATGTTTCTGCTCAAAAATATTTAAATAGTATGTAACTTATTACAATTTAATTACTTTAGTATGTAACTAATCAGAATTACAGAGCTGGACCTAGTACCGTAAAATGCTGCAACTTTGCCAAGAGAGCCCAAGTTTGCCTTTTTCGTTTCGATTGCGATATTTCGCGTTTGCTTCGTTTTTTCCTATTTTCTACCATTTGATACAAATTTTACATTATTAGGGCAACATATTTTTATTTTTTTACAATAGCAACTCCATTGTTACTCTGTCAGTTGTGCGACAAAAACCGGCGCGTGTGGGTGAAAAATTGTAGTGGCCTCTAACTTTTGCAGTTTTACGAAGAGAAAATGTGTTATTAATCAGAAATAACGTCCCAAGGTAAGAAAACATTGTCTTTTTTCCGTATTATTTAATATTTTTATGAAAAGGACACTATTTCATCAAAATAACTTAGTAGGCAATGTTGTGCACTGTTTTGAAAACTTGAGTGACACAACTTTGCCTGGGTCTAGGGTTATCACTTGTCGGATTTCATTAATTATATATTTTTAATGTGCTTTCATTTAACTGTATTGTTCACTACATTAACACTATTATATTCTTATTAGGCACTAAGTACCACACATTAACGTTAACATTTCATACCTGATATTGTAATTTTGACAAAGCATATTTAAGTAATTTTTTAATAGCAGTCCGGAGTTTGCAATTGTGCCCGGTATAATATAATAGGGTACAAATTTATAACCATGACCCTTCTATCAGGAGTGTAGCCACTAAGAAGTTTCATTTTTTTTGTAGTTATATGAAAAATGACAAGTATAAAAAAGAGAAGCAGGAGAAAACCAGGCGCTCGCAATTACGCTGCTTACTCCGAGGAAATGCTACAAATTGAATTGGATCTGAAGTTAATTTTAAACATATTAAATTATTAAATCATAATTCCCTATAGTTTACAAATTGCATTATTGCTTAAAACGGCCACTTTTAGCAGTTTTGCCATTTGTAACTATATGGAGCTATAATTTAATAATTGAATATGATTAAAATTAACCTCAAATCCAGAACCAAAATTACAGCAGAGGGATTTTTGATAACTTGTGTTTTCAGTGAGTAATGATTTTTAAATGACGGTGGCGCTAGTGTTCACCGAGGTATCACCTTAATGACACTCAAGTATTTTGTTTCATTAGTGATTTAAATTTACGTTACAAACTGTTAAATTTTTGAAAAATAAATAAAAATATTTAAAATATATTCTGCTTTTATTTAGGACAACCCTGGTGTCAACGATATTTTTGTATGGAAAGTTTGTGGTACCTGCTACAACTTTGCCTATTAGCTGTGAAAAAAATAATACTAACTATAGGGCAATAGTGTAACTGCCGGGACCAACAATGTGCCCTTAGTATCCGGATAAAAAATCCTGCAAATTATCGACATTTTATTTATTGAGATATCCTTCTAGGCAATGTTGCGTCTTTTACCTACAACTTTGCCTACAACTTTGAGTTCTTGTTATTCCGAAAAACAGTATGTTTTAAATGTATTTGGGCCCTACCTGGCAAGATATAAAGTCTGTTTTCCGTCTTAAACTCATGAAAAGTCGTAATAATAAGTAGGTTCAGTTGTACGAACAAAAAACCTCAAAATCCAGGCAAAGTTGCAGCATTTTACGGTACATAATAAAAATATATCCATAGTTCTTATAAAAGTAACCACAATGGTTTCATCCTTCATTACAAGATTTTTTTGATAAATATGTTTACAATTTTTTTCATCATATGATGTTAACTGATACAATCTATATCCTAACTTTGTCTATACTTTATTTGTAGGTAAATGGCGCAATAGAAAATAATAAAATCATACATGAGTGCGAGTTGTCACTACTCTCGGAACAAACAAACATCTCCGATGGGTAGGAAATTGCAGTTGTTTTGGGTTCACGTCTTATTTCCAAGTCAACTTCATGGCAGTAATCGCCTCTTAAAAACCTGAAAAAACGTTCCTTAGTTTCGTAAACGGACTTTCATAGAAAATATCTTCAATTCACTTGATTGTTCATTCTTCACTTGATTCAATTGATTTGTTAAATTTGCCTGAGGTAATACCTATCTACATCGTTTTTGTTGAATTGCACTTGATTGTTCATTCTTCACTTGATTCAATTGATTTGTTAAATTTGCCCGAGGTAATACCTACCTACTTTGTTTTTGTTGAATTGCTTATCTATGATACAAATGCCAATCAAATAGTGCTGATAAAAATTCTCGCTTCACCCTTATCAAGGGCTGGGCTGGGGTTGACAATGATCACACCACACCTTAATTTCCATTATTTAATTCCAGTTACTTCAGTCAATTGAAATGCAATACTTGTAAGGGACGATGACAGTTTTATAGACATGGGAATTTAAGAGTATTATTATGAGCATAAACTTACTTTTTCAGATCAAAAGTTGAGTCCACTTCATCAGGATAAGGCACATCTGTTAGTGGCAAGTAAAATGGATTTTCCGGTTTAACTACTAAGCTTGCAGAAGTACCGACAGACACGTGCTGATATGGAGAACCTTCATATTCATAATCATATGGATACTCTTCAGCTTCTCCATGTTCAGGAGCGGTTGGTTCAGGCATCGCATTCTCACTTTTGCCCAATTGTTTTTCAATATCTTCTTTATTACGAATGAATCTAAAATGTGTTCGTATTTAGAAGAATTATTTAGGTTTACGTAGTTGATAGGAATTGCTGATAGCAAAGCTTTACAATGTGATTAACTAGTAGGTACACTCGGTTTTTCTCAATGAATCCTAGCCTAGCCTCGATCCACGAGAAACGGAAAGTTAACTAGGAAAAGAAATTGCTTTGAATCTTTAATCCCCCAGTTACCGAAAGGAACGATAGAAAACATAGGCAAGTTACGTGGTCGTCAGTGACAGCTTCATTTCTTTATTAAAGTCTAAGATAAAAAATCGCAAATAATGTAGATTTCACCTTTTACTATCTTTTATTAGGTCTCCTTCACCCATTACTTCACCATCCAATTCTTCTCCTGTCAGTACTTGTTGTTCTCTTCTTTCAACCTCCGCGAATACTTTCTCGAGAAGTGCCTACAAAATAAATATTTGGTCATTTTTGTCTTGAATACAACTTTCTATAGGTACTCCCATGATTATTACGATAATAGGAAAGTGTTATCTGTGTAAAAGTGCACATTTGTTTAGTCTTAATTAATAGGTACTAACTTTGACCAGTAGCTTTGCTCGCGAGGTCTGTTCCTAGTATCCCCTTTCGAATTGTATAATAGGTATTTTTTAATGGTTGCAGTGATTCCGAAAATTACTTTTCATATAAAGACATGTTTACACAATCTGCTCTCTCTAATCACCCATTATAACTAGCTGTTGCCCGCGGCTTCGCCCGTATTGCAGGTAATATTTGTTTTATCGCGTCAATTAATAGCATATGTAAGAAGCTCCTTCACCATGGTTCATCAAAAAATTGGAGGTTAAGGTTCCAATTATAACCGAATTAGCAATCTATGCATCAAACGCTTAAACCACAGCATCGGTTAGATTTTACTTGCCTCGTAAAATAATTCTCCGATAGCGAAAAGGTCATCAATGTGCCCAAAGATATATTCTTTGGTCTTTTTGTTTATCATGAAATCATGACAATCCATGTTAAAAATGCCACTGCGGATTATTTTTATATTTTTCGTCGGCGATTCATAGAATGTAGGAACTTGCTCTATTTTTTTAAGAGTGTTCTCTCCGTCGATGAGTTGACCAAATGCAACATATTTATACGCCATCCAAGGGGCTGGTTGCAGCAAGACGAAAAATTGCGTTGAGCAATCTACATTTCTGAAAACATTTTTACGATATTAGAATTTACTTTCTAACAATTGCCCCGGGCTTCATTCCTGTGTCGGAATTAAGTTACCCTTACTTACCCTATTTGTTGATGTTATTAATCTTATGTGCCTACATATTTTAAAACGTAGATAAGTAGTATACTCGTAGTTAGTTAGTTTAGTACAGTGGGTCATATAGAAATGTATTCCTTACCCCAAAATTATATACATTATTAGGTAGTAAATGAATATAAAAATTCTCCAAAATAAAAATACCTTCCATCATTAGCCATGCACAAGACCCCGCGTCTATCGTGCGGGACTATGAAGTTCTCGCAGCCCAAATCTTCATTGTTCTTCAGTCCATACCCACCGCATTGTATCCAACCATCTTTGACAATGCGGTGGACAGGGGTGCCTCCGTAACCACCTTTGGTTTGCTTGCAGAGGCGGAGGAAGTTGTCGCAAGTATACGGCACAATGTCCGAATACAACTGGAAATTTTGTTAAGGTCGATCGCTGATTCGAAATCATCGGCAAACACTCTTTGAAATACTTTTTTTATGACAGTGCCGGTTGGTATTATCTAATTATCATAACTGCTAGCTTATCTTCATAACTGCTAATAAAGTTTGCAGAAAAAAGGAGGTCTGGACCGCCTAGCCATGGGTTCGATTAGGTTTAGGGACGATCAATTTCGATCATTCCCGTTGTCCCCCACTTCAACGGACACTACTGGGGATTGAGTAAGCGGAGCAGCGCAATACATGATGTAAGGCGACATCCCCCTTATTCACTGGATCTCTACCTGGCGGTCCATGGGAATGGTTTATATGCTTTGTGTCGTTTGCAACTTGAAAAACATCTCAACTTTTTTGTAGCAATTGAAGTGGGGCACAATGGGAATGATCGATTAATTTGACAGTAGCTATACCACTGCTATTACTAGTTCTGTGCCACTGCTTAAACTTAAGACTAAGGCGTAAAGATGAACGAACAGCGTGGATGTATTCGGGGTATTTACAATCTTGTATTTTGTAACATCTATGGCTTATCAATAGGTAGGGTCATAGGGTATAAGTACCTAGGTACTTACTTAACTACTTAGTTACATACGTACCATAAATATCATAGTTCCAGCTTCTTCGTCGTTTATAGAGAAGTGAAAATACGCACATGGTCTCTGGAAATATAAATAAGTACTTGACACATACTTATGCGGAAATGATAAACTAGATTTAACTTGAAAATGATAAACTAGATTTAACTTATGTACTTAAGTACAAAATATAGCAGTAAGTATCAGTATCACTTACTCCAGAGGATCTCACATATGCTGCAAAATTATTGACCCCTTCTTTATAGTAGTCCAAGATTAAATGGTAAACGTATTTTGACTCAATTAGTTCTTTCAATTCGTTTTCACCCCCGAGAAACGTGTCGTTCATAACCACAGCGACCTGTGAGTTTAGACAGAATGCTAGTTCGCCATATCTGATCTTCAAATCGTTCCATACTAACGGCCATTCTACACTTGTTACACCTGTAAAACAACATTGGCGATGATGAATACTGATATAAGCCGAGATCATTCTGCAGTAGTAGGTATGGTTTTTTTTTAATTCAAAAAGTGATTAATTTTATCCACGAAGCAATTACACAGCAAAACAAAAACACTGTGTATTGGCTTCGTGGTCTTATCATAAATATCCTACCTACCTGCGAAGAGTTACTTCCTAACTCAAAAAAGCTACTTTCATTTCAGCTTTAAGTGTAGATATAGGTACGTACCTCTTATAATGGGGGGATCAAAGGCTTTCCGCCTGTACTTATGCAATCCCTTAACTACATTGACGCAATAGACAAATTCCTTTGTGACTCTATTGCCAATAATTGTGAATTTCACACGCGATTCTTTGGGTACAACCAGTGGCTTAGCCTTATTCTCTTTTTCTTTTGGATATTTAGGATTCTTTACAGAGTTGTGCACATATTTCATTTTACTAACAAACTCATCTTTTATTAATCTTTCCCAAGGATGATGATGAGTAACAGATTTTTCTGGATTAGGAATTTTTAAATTAAATAACGACATTTTGATTATGTATGTGGATTGTGACTGGATTGTGATTTATATTGATTATTGAAATTGTGATGGCAGATGGCAAGGAAATGCCAGATACGAATGTGACAATTAAATAGATAGATATCTATCTGCAATATTGGTTGAAAAAGATTTTAGCAGGCAAATTTCTTTTTTAATCTATGATTTTATCTGTACCGAATAAAAATACAAGTATATTATCTATTTTTTTCGTAGGAGGGGTGTTACCCGTCCCACAACCAACAAAATCATATATCTGTGAACAAAATAAATGCTCAACCATGTGGTCATGTGGTCCTCTTAAGTCTGTTCCTCTTAAGTTTTGTTGGTAAGGGCCTTTGGAAAGTGTGACGGGAGCGATAGTGTTATGCTCGACCGCCACAAAGGGAAGATCTTCCCGCCTGGCTAGGGTGTTATGCCTGGGGAACCGCGGCTCCGACGATGTCTAGTCGGAGGTTATGCTCCAATCCGTAGAAACTTTGAAAGCGCGATTTAGACTTTCATAGTAATTTGCTGTTTTGTATGCAATTTTTTTGCGATTTTCTTGCTCTTTTCTTAACGCCATCTCTTGTGCGTCTTTGGTAGTTTTTTGTTTGTTGTGGCGCTAGTGTCGCCACAGGCCGTTATGTAGCGTATACCTCAAAGAAATTCGAATCGCGCGCGGAGAGGCAATTTTTTTTTAAATCAATGGTATCTAGTAACAAACAATCTTGTAAGGCTGTGCCCCCGACCGTTCTCTATCCGCTACCGAGACACAGAGAACGCTCCTCTACACCGCCGCCGTCGTGCGGTTTGGTTTGGTGCGAGACAGGCCAAGATTTCCTTTGTATCGCTGAGATCGTATATGATAACTTAGGTAATGGTATGAACTTACATGTAGGCAGTAGGTACAAAACACGAGCGGTTGAAACCGTACATACCTTGTTTGACAATGTCATTCAGTGGAAATAAAAAGGCATGTCAGTCAAATATCAATGTCATATGTCAACTCGGTAAAATAACGTGAAGTGTAAATGCATTGTGGCCTCTTGTTTTGGAAAAGGTTTCTTTGTACAAAAATTTACAAATAATATAATTCCAAAGCATTGAAAGAAGTAAATAACGTATAGATTTGGCTATAAATAAAAAAAATGGATACAAACCTAGCTCAAAATTTTGCAATAATATGTGGTGAATTGTGCAATTTACTATATGTAAAAGAATATAATAAATCAAAAATAAATTCCTTGCTTGATGAATTAAATTCACAACCTTTTAAAGGCTATTTGTTTGTTCAGAAACATGTAAGTAGTAATGATAAATAAAAGTGTTTTAATTACCTAAGTACTGTCTTGTACTTTTCACACTGTTTACTTTCAGGATGCTACTGCATTGGTGACCGCTTTAACTCTTAATATTAGACCAGCTGATGAGTTTTTGGCTGCAAAAACATCACATTTGATCAACAGCATTGTAACAAAACAAAGTTTGCAATTTGAAGCAGAATCACTGTGGAAAATTATATCATGGCATATTCAGTGTTTGAAAAAATGTTCCGATATCATACTGCCTGATATTCTACATAACATGCAATGTGTATTGCAGTTAAGTCCTCAAGCAGGCAACAAGGTTGGTAATTCACTATCTTAAATATGATGCTTTTAGGGATATACTATTCGGAATCTGTAGAAGGTGGTTCTAAATGGCGTCAAATGTCACATTAAATGTCGCTAAGGCCCATGATTATCGATTAGGGCATACTTTTAGTATTGTGTGGTGGAAATTTCTTTATTTCTTATCAAGTTGAGTTTGAGGTCAATCTATACACCAGTATCAATGGTTTAACATGTCTCCCAAAACATTACATCATCTTTCTTATCAGACAATCAGGTGATTCAGCTGTCAATGTCATGATTAAACTAAACACAACAAAGTGCTGCACATGGGATTAATTTCTATTCTCTACTAAATATTATCTAAAATCATTTGACTTTAATTTCACTTAAAATTTCTTTGACTGAGTATAATGGGATATTTGTCAACATATATTTATTGTTTTTTCTCTAATGTATGATTTCAGTTTTCAGAAGATCTGCTTGGTCAAGATGGAGTTTTCACAAACTTAATTGATAAAGAATTATCTTCTCAAACTAGTCTCCAAATCTGTTTAATTGCCTTCAAGTGTATATCCTGCTGTATCGCTACAGAGGACAGTAAAACTGAAACAAATGTATCAGTTGAGGCGAGGCAGCGGATATCACAACTAAGTATAAAGTTCTTATATAAGGATATTTGTAGGAAGCATGATGAGTTTTTATATTGTAAGGTAAGCAAAGCTGTGTTTAGTTTCTATTGAAGGTGAATAAAACATTGTTTACATTTAAAAAACTATCAAATCAACTGATATTAATTGTATGTTTGTAACCCATTTAAAAACACCTAAGAGGATCATCAGAGCGTAGTCTAACAGTTTGAAAATAGGTATCTATTTGATAAGTTTTACACATGAACTAGACAAATATTATGAAGTAAAAATATGTTTCAATAAATATTTATTGGTTTTATTTGAATGCTTTTTATAATCTTAATTTTCAGGTGGTGATATCAGCTTTGAGGGTGCTCTCTCAACTGTATTACAATGAGCAGAAAATGTCCATTCCACTGCCAGAAGTGATAGGTCTTTGTCACTATTTTGTATTGTATGGTCTTGTCGTCCAAGGCTCTAAGCCAGAGAAGATAATGCCAGCTCAGCAGACCATGGTAGCTGCACCAGTTAAAATTGCTCCTAAGGGAGGAAAGGTAATAAAACATTAGATATTCCACTTCTTCAATATTTTTTGATGCAAAAGTACCCATTTTGTAGAAAAGGTTGAAGACTCTGTGGTCAAATAGGAATCTGCCTTAATACTCATGACAATGTATAAATTTTTTACTTATTGCTGAGTGAATGTAGGTCTTGACTGGTTCATAAGTGAGATTATTTTTACAGATTCTCTAGGAATCCGTGAAATTCCCATATGCCTATGACAAAGTGCCTGTAAGATAGCAGAGATGTCTGTCAAGATATGTTTATTCCCTTTTTGCAAACTTTTGCTTGGCCTGATATTTAGTATTAATTTCGCTAGTAAATTTTTTTGGAAATAATTTTTTCATGTAAATCTATTGAGTAATGGCCATACCTATCACAGAATTCAGTTTTTCCATTAATGCCCAATTTCCTCATGTTATTTATTTTGTTTTTCTTATCAAAGGTAAACATTTATTTCCAGAAACAAAAAGTAAGAAAGCAGAGGAACAATGCTATCGAAAGTTTGAAGAAAGAGATTCCAGTCTCAGATCGCAGTTTGATGAAGGATGTCGATAATTTTGAGAATAACTCGGCCTACAAGCCAGTTTCTACCAGCTATTTGGAACCGCAGAGAGCTAAGAATGCCTGGGTACTGACTAGCGATTCAGATATGTCTGATGTCGAGAACAGCAGGGAAGCTAAGCTTATTGCTCTGAAATCTAGAGTGAGACAAAGTGCCTCCAATCTTTTGCTAGTTTTGGTTAAGGTAATATTTTTCTCTTTTAAAGTTTAAAATTTACTGGATATTATAGCCTAAAGCGTTTATTTTATCACTGAAATTCATACGGTTCTAGTGTGTACAAACTTACATAAGAATTGAAATAAAATATTGATAACTACTATTTGTGCAAATCATTTACTTATTCAATTTTTAAGTTGCATACCTTTTTTTTACAAATGCTTTTATAAAAAAAGTAAAGGTTCATTTGAAGGCACACTCCAGCAAAAATTTTTTTAAACATTTTAGATATCAGAAAAGAAGGACATGTTTGGTTACTGGTGGGCCTTGCTACCTGATTCGCCTGACGACGCCAACTGGTCCGCGCATGATCCAGCCAAGAAAAGTCTAGCATACTGTGCTGTGACCGACCCAATAGCTAACAGTAGAGCTAGCGTGTTAAGTGTCATTCTTGCTATGTTGTCGGGGTCGAAGGTGTACTTATCTCAGGCTGAAACGAGGTTTGTGTTTAGGACAAATGATAATAAACTTGATCATGAAGTTTAATATTATTCATATAAATTGCCATCACTGATAGATATATATAAACATAGATTCTATTAAATTTTGATGCTTTTAATGTATGATGCTTAATGTATTGTTGGTTATTAACATACATAAAATATGAACTAACACACAAATTGTGTGTTGGGAGAAACTGTGTTGTAGTAAAATCTAAAATGTATCAATCGTCATTATTTTCAGTAAAAAGGACGGCTCTTTCATACCGTTTTCCGTATCCCTTGGCTATGTCATCAACTGCATGCATAAGGCTCTCGTCAGCATTCTGGACAGTGAGAGGAGTCATGCAGTGATTATCGTAGCTCTGAAGTGCTGTGCTGCTCTCGTACAGGCAACGCCGTATCATAAGATGAAGCAAGGCTTGATTGGCGAACTCGTGAGGGCAACTAGGAGGTTTTTAGTCCATAGAGGTACTATCAGAACTAAGTTACATTAACATAATCACTACATAGTTTAAAACAAAGTCGCTTTCTCTGTCCCTATGTCCCTTTGTATGCTTAAATCTTTAAAACTACGCAACCGATTTTGATATGGTTTTTTTTATAGATAGAGTTATTCAAGGGAAAGGTTTTTCTGCCTATGCGAAGCTGGGGCGGGTCGCTAGTTATAAATATACTTAAAAAATCATTTTTAATTTTGCCCAAAATAGCAATTGAAGACTTATTTCAAACTCTTGGTACAAAATGTTTACACATTTAAGCTCTGTTGCTAATATTTCAGATATAACATTACAAGTAGGAGCTCTGATAACAATTGGATGTGTTCTGTCAGTTGATCCAAAAATCGACGAAATTATAAAATCAATTCAGAAAGATGCAGTGCATTTAGAAATAAGTGTAAATAACAGTAAGCTAGACACAGATTGCGATGATTTTGAAGAGGGTTACTCTGATGATGAAATGTTCGTAGAAAATGATACTACAAAAGACGAAGAAAATGAACCGAATCCTAATCGTTTTAGTAGTTGGATATTAGATATCTGCTTTAAAAATATGGGCTGGATTTTCCGTAGAGATAATGTAACGGTGTGTATTATTTTGTAAATTGAATACATTGTAGGTCTAAGAATATTACCTTGCATAACTGCCTCCATGGTCCAGTGGTTAAGGCGTTTGCGGGGATCGTGGGTTCGATTCCAACGTGGAGCATACTTTGTTTAGTTGTTTCCAGTTTGGTTAGGAATTACAGGCTTGAATCACCTGAGGTCTGATAATAAAGATGATTCCGTGCTTCGGAAGGCACGTTAAGCCGTTGGTCCCGGCTGCCATCTAGGAGCCACGTCAGAAACCGAGAGGCGGTTACGAAGAACTCTGTCACCAGGGTGTGCATGGTCGATTGACCGTGACGTCTACTCGATATGATGATTATGACGACCTTGCGTAACTCTTAATCCGACAAGGGACTATATTCTTACATTCTTTCTCATTTCTGTTTTAATCTTGGTGACTGCTTAAAAAAATACTTTAAAATAACAAGTTTATATCTTAACAGTTTATATCAATTCATTGATTTATTATATGAACTGGACGATGCATACAGTATCAAAAGCCTGAATTAAAACCAAAATGTTCATTTCCAATCAATTTCTTGTGACATTCTAAACTTTTAGAGGTGTAAGCCATCGGCGATTCCAGTTGTTTTGGAATCCCTACAAGTACTTTCGGCCATTGCCTTCCACCATTTGCCGCAGCTGCTGCTACCACATCTGACGGTGGTGGCGGACGTTTTGTGCGAGATGTTACAACACGAACATCAAGACGTAGTGCTGCAAGCTGCTAGAACTACGAGTGTTATTGGTGATGCTATTCAAAAATTAGGTAAGCTACATACTAATTAGCTCATTTATAGTAATATATCAAAATATATTTTTTGTTTATTTAATGTTATTGTATTTAGTGGAAAGCACTAGAATATTTATTGTTTCTTTATAAAATAGTATACTTACAGTGTTATGTATTAAGAAACTATTGTAATGTAATCTACTAAATAAAAATAATTTGGATTCGAATTTAATAGCCTTGCTCGGTGCGCGTGTTCGTAACGATAGTGCGCGTCAAGCGACGGTTAATAACCACAAAGGCCTTTGAGTTGGTCCTGGTAAACGAATAGAAGTCTGTTTTTGTGATTTGTTTCTTAATTTTCTTCCATTTATAATCATCTTTATTTCTCATTGGTCGCTCGATAAAGCCACTATCGTATATAGCTTAATGAATTTATTAATTGTATATTTAATCAATGTTTCCGTTTTTATTTTCCAGAGCAAATTGATGAACCGCCGCCTCTAAACCAATGCGTATATCTATGGGTAAAGTTACTGCCGCCTCTTTCTATGGCGTTGCAATGTCATGACAACTCGCCCGCGAAAGCCGTCGTGTGCGACAGCATTGCTAACGTGGGGGCGCGAGCATTCAAGGAGCTGCCAGTAAGATGATTTTTTATCAATTCTTAATTACAGTCATTTTCTGTGCCACCAATTTTATCCATACTGTGTTTGAAAGAGATTGCATAAGCAATAAAGGCCGCCTATTGTATAATTCATGTTTATAATTTGTGCTTAATTGCATATTTTTACTGGCGTATACAAATATCGCCGTGTTGAAAGTTCTAGAGGAAAAGGGCAAAGGGCCCTACACGTTGGTCGGATACAGTACAGGAGATCACCAGTACATCCTTTCAGGCGTCCATTCACCTAGCCCAGGACAGGATCGCCTAGAGGAAGATAGTGGTAGGTGTTAACCGTGATGGTCACGTCCCTCAGTCATGAGGAAACGACAGAGAAGAAGAAGAAGAAGATACAAATATTTGTAATGTATTGTATATTTTAAAGTTATCTTTATCGTGCATAAGCTAATACTCGAATGATACCTTCCAGAGTCGCACGCAGGTCCTATGCTGTGCCTTGTTGGTGGGTTCCTGCAGCGATCCCGAGGCAGCTGTCCGCGCGGCGGCTGTGCGGGCCCTCGCCATGCTTGTTATGTACCGGACGCTGAGAGAGGTGAGACCAATAGGACATTAATGTCCAGTCTTAAAGTCAGTGAAGTGCACAGAGAATTGGCATTGGGTAGTATAGAGTCTAAACAGAAATATTTTACATGGAAAAAATCTGTTTATTTACTTACTGGCTGCAAAGGGTAGAAAATTACTTAAAATTGGTTTGTTCTTCAAATTACACAATTTATGAAAGTGAGTATTTTAAAAATTCTCCACTAGTGGTCGGATATTTCTTGCTACTACTACTTTTTGTAAATGGGACCCTATTACTTCGACCATCGCTGTTCGTCTGTTAGCAATATTTATTACTACATAGTATAAAGAAAAGTCGCTTTCTCTGTTCCTATGTCCCGTTGTATGCATAAATCTTTAAAACTAGGCAACGGATTTTGATGCGGTTTTTTTTAATAGAAAGAGTGATTCAAGGGGAAGGTTTTTATGTCAATGCGAAGCCGGGGCGGGTCGCTAGTTATGGTACTAGTCTAAACATTTTTATTTTAAAGTAACGGCAAATCTTATCCAGGATATATGTTTCGTGAGTGATTGCGGAGAGAATATACTTCGCGCGCTGGCGGAGCCTACTTTAGTTGTTCGTACGAAGGCTGCGTGGGCCCTTGGCAACCTCAGCGACGCGCTGGTGCTGAATATGTGAGTTCACTTTTCAGCTAGCTTGCTTTTAGATTTTTGATATGACCCACGACCTCTGCAAGACCACCTTCATCTTTCTATAGAATCTATGATCTAATCCTATGACACAGAGTGTTTTATCCTGCATGTCTTAACCAAACTAAAAATAACTATATTTCCGATTATATTTTACGTAATATTCGAAGCCACATACTTCCTCCATTGCAATTAAGGTGCGCACTAAATTCTGTTCCTGTATTTTGATTTTCGGAACTCAAGCTTCGCTCATACAAATGTCTTATCGTTTGACTGAAGACATAGATTTGTCATTCATAATTAAATGGCCGGCGCACGGCCTGCTTGACATCAATATCCTTTGAAATGTTTATAGTATAATCAGCTGTCCAACTTTTGAGTTACTATCGCAGTATTTGATAATTTTATTTGAATTTCTAGTTCCCCCTAGAATAGGATTTGACGGCATACTCATAATAAAGGCATACTTATTACTAATTAATTATTAGTAATAAGTCGAAGTTGAGGAGATCGATAGCCTAGCGTGGCGCGCATATTCGTAACGATAATGCGCGTCAAGCGACGGCGACCGCAAGTGCGCGGCCATGTTTGGATTGGTCGCCATTAGTGGCATTTCTATCTTGAGCTCCTTTGTGCTTGCACGTTAAGGCGCTGTACATCAGGGGAATACCGTAAAACGTCTATTTTTTCGTCGCGCAGTTAGCTTTATTCTTCATGGAATACAAGCATGAAAAAAATATGAAGTATAGTTCAAAGATCAAAATAAATGATTACATCAAAATATTAAAAAAAAAAAAAATTAAAACCTAACTAAATAAAATAGCAAAAAAGCTATATCCAGAAAAGGTTTCGTCGCGAATTACTTGATATCTTCAGCGACAACTACCAATTTTTTTACATCTATAAAAAGAATAACATGGGTCATTATGTTAGAGGTCATTAGGTTAGAGGGATACCTAAAAAAAATACAATATTTAATCATAATTATTGAAATATTAAATTAAAACTGAAAAATTTCACCCGAAATGGCATTGAACGGAGACTAGTGACAGGCCAACCCAGTATCGCCACTTTCAACCTTATTTCATTACGAGTACGTACTATAATCGCACTTCACCCCTCTCAAATACCTAAGGGTTGGGGATACAGCGCCTTAAGTCGTTGATCCCGGCTGTTATCGGTAGATGGCAGAAGTAAGGCTATGTCAGATGTCTTTAGACGGCCTGAAAAATCTGACAGTGTTGGCCCGGGTCATGTTCCAGTGGGTCTGGTTTTCCTGTAAAAAGGGTTACGGAGGTCAGACGGCAGTCGCTCCATTGTAATAACCAGTTCCGCCAAATCAGGACCATGATTAATAGCGTACCCTGGGCTCTGAAGCGTAAGCTGAATATGTAACTGGGAAACACGCTCGGACGAAGAAGAAGACTAATTTATTAAGTTAAAGAAATTAGTGTACGGGAACTTTTACTGAGAATGTTTTAATATTATTTTAGGGAAGAACCAGAGATCGATAACATAGACGATGATCTATTGCGTCGCTTGTTGGAGGTCAGCGTGCAGTGCGCCGGCGACAACGATAAGGTACGAGTAGGTCACAACTTCGATACAAATAACCGACTCAATCCGATTCTCATATGTAAACAACGGTATTTTTGTGTTGGCCAAATAATGTTTTGAGAAAATTTTGTTCGATCCAAATTAAACCGATTTATTCTAATTGATGGAAAAACATTTTATAGAGTTATTGGTTACCCATTAATGAGTATGGTGATACAGTTAAAAAGTAAAAATTTATCTACACCATAAATATTTACTTAGTCATAAAAATTAACACTAAGCTAATTTATAGGATTAGTTAGGAGTATCGTTTATCAGAAGTGCAGGATAAGTCATATTGCAGTAAACAATGCTCCCGTGATATGTGGCAATCCGATCCAACAAAGAATAGAATTTGTATAAAGTTAAGTTAAGAACAGTAAGTAGATAAGTTCGATTGTGTCAAGAGTTTTTGATGGCCTATGATGTGGTTTGTTTGACGACTGTGAGGTAGTCTGGGAGATATTGGTTCCCCTGCAATCTACCTATTGCGCTTTCGAAGCATGGAATAATTTATTTTACCAGAAGTTCCAAGCAAACCTTTGAAATGTGATTTTCTATTCAAACTTCACAGTTATGCTTCTCGTGGAATTTGACCAATATTACCAAGACCTAAGTCATAATGTAAATGCTTAAATCATTGGACCACATTACTAAGTTAAAATATAAATGTCCAAGGATGTTGCACTAAAGCTGTAACACTGTTTCATGACAGAAAAGTATCATTTTCATGATAGCCTTTTGTTTAAGGCAATGTTTGTATAATTTGAACTCATATAAACAATTAGTGCTATTATTTCGTCATATTTTCCTCAACTATTTGCGCAATATCAGAGTTTTAGGAAACTTCCAACGTAAACATTATGTAAAATTATATTTACGTTATACTACAACTTACAAAGATGTTAAAAAAAATTTGTAAGCTTATGGATTTTTCGGTAGATATTTTTACTGTGATTGAAATCACCATCGACTATTAGGTGAAATGCCAATACATATACAGTCATGTACTAAAGTTACACAAATTAAATACATATGTCGCTATCCATGTATGTTTTTAATTTCTCTTTCTGTACAGAAATAATTCTTAGTACTTATTATTGAAGCGATAATATTAAAATGACATATTAAACCTCTTTTAAAAACAATCTCAATACCGATTTGGCAACCAGAAGATCTCAATTCGCTATCGAAATATTATATTTAAAACAAATTTAAATACTATCTATTAGTAAATAATAAACCCACTACTTTCAAATCAACTTAGCCGGTTCCGGCTGGCAACTTGCGGTGGCACAAGAAATGGCTTATTCCCAAACGCTCCATTATTTTGTTTTCAGTGGCTAGAAAGACAAAATTAATTTGAGAATATATTTTTCATCCCTTCTATTCGAAATGTTCAACTTTGCTGCCCCAAAAGGGGGACCAAAGTAAGTCTTTTCCGATAGGGTTTTTTAGCGGGCAATAATGAGTTTCAAATTTGGAACAAAACAATACGGTCATGCCGAGTGCACATATTATGAAAAATAAAACACTGGCTGGTAAGAATAAACGCAATCATCTGATGAAATAAATTCTCATAGAGCGAGATGAAAAGTAGAGTGTATCATTCGGGCGCAAACATATTTTTGGCTCGGGCGATGTACTTTGAATCCCTCTCTCCGTTCAGGATTCTATTAAAGAATCCTTCACTCCGCTCTGGATTCAAAAATCGCCCTCGCCGTAAAAATATTATGTTGCTCCCTTGTGATACAATCTACTATTGAATCCTTCTAATGAACTCCAATATGTTATTCCAACAGAGTTGTTAAGAAAAAAATCTTTTGGACTGCAGAAAACATTTTAAGGTCATTATTTTTTTATATATTCTTTGTAGTTCATAATATGTACCTATATATTTTTTTATTTATGAGTACAAAAGACTAGGAGCCAGCGGGAATATCATAACTTATCTTATTATAACACGTGTCCAGCACGTGTAACGACCAGTTATGTATGTTTAGGTTCATTGGCTTAGTTCTGTAAATAACTGGGTGCTGTTAACGTTATTGGATTACTGATTAACTTTTTCTGTAAATGTTCTTTTGCTAGATTAGAATAAAGGACATTTTTTACATTGTACCATAAATTATCGTTTCGGTTATGCATCAATTGGGGACGTAATTACTATGCTAAGAAAGGCACTTAGCCATTGCTCTCAAAGTGAAATGCATAAATCTGACTACAACCGGAGAATAGGTGATTTTATTTTTATATATTTAAAATAAATTAGTTATTTTACATTTACCTAAATAAAATAGTAAAATACATACTTAATTAATCAAAATTTTAATTTATAAACGTCGTTGTACAACAACACATGTACTCGACTGTCATATATAAGAATTGATTAGCCAAATTATAATGTATTATATAGGTACCTAATCAATATCTATAATAAGAAGTCTATGCATAAAACAGTTCTTATATTTCAGGTGAAAATGAGTGTGACGCGCGGTCTCGGCAATTTTCTACGGTTGATAACTAGCGAGTTTTTGTTGCGTAACACGCAAATCAAGGCTTTATGCGAAGTAGCGATAGAGAAGCTTTTAGAGTGCTCGTGCAAAGTCAGTAACATGAAGGTGCGATGGAACGCTTGCTACGCCATTGGAAACGCCATGAAAAATGAACATCTCTTCACGTGCTTCACTGGCTGGCAGGTAAATTATCATTCATTATCATAACCACCATGTTCATTTTAAAAAAATACAAAAATTTCTTAAGCCCATTTGACTAAAATAAGTTTTGTCCGATTTCACGTGAAAAGTCACTGTGAGAGAAAGGGACTAAATACATTTTACTTAAAATGGACTTAATAAACGTTTCTTACTTTTAATGAATAAGGGAGAATAAAGGCGGTTAAAGTTCATCAATAACTAGCTGACCCGGCGAACTCCCTGAACGCACTTTTCTCACCGTTTAAACCTCGTTTCAGCCATTCTCGAGTTACTCACGAAAAGCAATTAATTTTTATATATAGAGAAGATAATATATCTAATAATTATTTAATTATAATTTTAACCAAATATAAATAAGCTCAAAAATGGTAGTATTTTTGATGGTACCTATTGTAAAAAGTTATTGTGAGGCTGTTGAAGTGTTGGATGTTTGGACTAATCTAAATTTGTTTTCCATAACAATGCCTGGGAATTTAACAAACCTTCATCAATAAAACACAACAATCTATACAAATATATCCGTTTGTTCTGTTATCTTCTCTTGCTACTTACTTACAATCAATTCATTTATTCGCACAAAATTTAGTTTGTAGATACATTTCTTATTAATATAACTGATTTTGTTTAAATTTGGTATAGATAGATATTAGATTTAGCCTTGGAAAAGGAAATTTGTTACTTTTTGGCGCGATATAACAAAAATTACCCGCGGGCGGTGCCTCTAATAATATATTTAAAAAAATTGTTAACTGCAAAAAAAAAAACATGATATAACATATTGTACACAGAGACAAGTGTTTCCAAGCCTGTGCACACTATGCCTCGAATGCAAGAATCTAAAGGTGCGGATCAACGCAGCTGTAGCGTTGCGAGCGCCGTGCAAGCGCGAATTTTACGGCGAACAGTTCGCGAGCACGTGGCGAGGTGTCATGGCCGCCATGGAGAATGCGGCGAATGTAGACGATTTCACTGAGTATAAACACAAGGACAATCTTATTGAACAGGTAATATGTTGTTAGATTCTTAAACAATTACAAGTGCAATGCAGTCGTTAGTTCTATTAGCGAACTGTTCTGTTTGACTTGTGAACCTTGATGTCAGAGTTTTTAGATCGTATATTCGCGTCCTTTTGATTTACTTTATATAAAAGCGAGACAAATGCCTCGCCAATCTGCTAGTTCTAGAGAAGAAGAAAAAAAAATATTTCCATAGATTGTGTAATAACTTGGTTCGTTTCTAAACGAGTAGGTAGTTATTACGCCGTTTTTATCGCAGACAGAGATAGAAGATTTTACAACTGCGATCCTTCCTGATATCCTTCGCTTGTTATTTTAATGTGTGAATTTACGATACAACCTTAGAGCTTTATTTTTTGTTTTGTTTTCAGCTCTGTGTGACACTGTCCCACATGTGTTGCCTACTCACTCCATCGGATCTCACAGAAATCCTAGACCCATTAGTATTTCACTACGACTGCGCAAAATCCCTCTACACACAGCTGTGTCATAGACTGCTCCCTGAAAACTCTTCATGTATGAAGATATTACAAGCCGCGAAATATGTGACTGTGGACCTTACAGCTAATAGCCAAAACCAGCAGCATTCGTTGGCAATGCTACAGGATATATTCATATGGGATATGTAATAGATTTTTCTAATACTGCGTTGTATTGTACTGTATTGAACTTTATTGCGTCGTAACAAGAGTCTAACTCTTTAGCTTACGTATTAGTATGCATACTATAAGCATAGAGCTTTATATTAGAGGTTCCCGATGTAGCCCAGTTGGATCCCTAGGGTCCATAGGACATTAGACGGGGGTAATAAAAATTAGGGTACGTGTACAATTTTTAAGTAAAAACACAAGACTTGCAAAGTTAATATAATTTTTCTATTTATATTCACTACTCCCAAATTTAGGATTGGGTTGGGACTGGACCTGTATTTGCTTCGTGGACTAGACAGTGACATTTTGAGGAGTTTTGTAAATATTATAGAAATGTGCAGGGAGAATACCGAAAACGGGAAAATATGTAAGCATAGACACAAAAAAAAATTGTTGAACCTCTGCTTCTACATGGCAAATTTTACAGCTACTGTAATCTGTTCTAAAAATAGACGTCACTACATTGTAAGTATTGAGCATATTTATTTAAGTTATGGACTTTGCATTCAAGGTCACTTTACTACCTTCATGGATATTATATGTAAGCATAGTTATGAATTATAAACGTATACACTGAAACGTACGTGTATTTTAACACTCACTAACACAAAAAGCAAAATATTTGCATTCATGAAATTAATGTAGTAATTAGTTATGTTGCAATATATTTATTTAACAGTTATTTTAAAATAATTATTGATATGCTGTCTTTCCGTACAGAAAATAAATTGATAGGATAAGATGTAAAATTGACTGGACGTCATTTGTCATCTAACTGCCCTCCTAACCTAAGAAAATAATACTACTGTTTTACTTATATTTAAAAATCTCACTATAAAGAAACAAAATCGGTATATCATTGATAATTCATCGAATTTTGCCTATGCTACTTATAAAAGTGGTGGTACTACTATACACTTTTGACACCATGAGTATAACGTGCACGCTGTCGATTTCGAAGAAATCCTTGTTTTATTGCAAAGAATTGTTATTTTCTGTGATTTTTTTTTTGTAGTAAAAGATAAAATACTCTCCAACTCTAAAAATTTAAAATATTTATTTGATTAAATAGGTCCTTTTGTATTAACATAACATTTGTTTTATTTAACCATATACTATCTAAATCCAACTTTATTTTTAAGTGCCAAAAAGAATGCTGTTATGTGTAGGGTATGTGTTTTATTGCCCTTCTTTGTACAAATATCTTGTACGTAAAAGATCCACATTTTTAATGAGTACTCGTATATCAAAATCGTCAAATAAAGCATATTAACTAATTTAATGATTTAAATAAAAAGGCTAAAATTGCACTATGTGGAATGGAAGTGGCTGACCAAACTTTCCGCTATCAAATTATAAGTGTCGAGCCCTTGTTTGTTTTCACAGCACTCGTACGTCAATAAAATACTATCACGTTATCTGTAATCGATACAATGAGCTTGATCGACACGCTTGCTGAACAGGTAAAGGCTACTTGTTGACACTGTTCTCTAATTAATTAAAAAGTAATAGCTATGTAAAGTATTTTCTGGCTATCCGTTACTAATTAAAAATAATAAAAACTTATGTAAGTACTTTGGTTATGACTGATTTATTAGACCAAGAGTGCTATTTTTGAAATGTATGACATAGCAAAATCGATGAGTCGAATGATTATCGTTCGTTTTCGAATGATTTTCATGCGACATAACCGGTGACTCGAACGATAATCATTCGACTCACCGGTTTTGGGCGAATCATACATCTCAAAAATAGCACTCCAAAAGGTTGAAATATCTAATGTCTATGCAAAACGTGGATTATTCTATGATTATCTATAGTTACTCGTGCGTACACTAGACAGCAAAATAAACAACACTGCTTTTGACATAACATTTTTCTATGATTGCAGATACTACCTATCTACCAACTACAATTTCATACTACTCATGAATCGACTTAATTAGATTATGTTTACTCCGGGGCATTGACGTAAATGATCTCCCTGTAGCAGTAGATAGAGGGGTCAGATTGATACAGATAAATATAATTAGTCACCTTTCCCATGGAATAAGCCAGACACGTTGCGATAACCCGGCGTAAATTTAGAGTCGAAAATAATATCGGCTTATTGTCAGCTTAATAATAAGTTAGAGGAAAAATCCTACATTTTTAGGGTACCGTAAGTAAAATAAAAAACGGAATAACCCCTGCAATCCGAGTGGAAAAGTAAGTAATAATAATAACCCTTAGGCCACGTGGTCCGACCTTGTTGTCCGATCTTTGGACGACGAAAACTTTTTGATTCCTGCTGGTTCGATTGATCGCAAAATAGGTACCTACCTAAATAAAATCTCTCCGATTTGCTTTGTATTGTAACCTTGTATCTGTCTATATGGATGTTATTTTTTTAGATATCAGTCGTCAATAAATTTTCCTGATCTAGCCAGTTTTATGTAGATGGAAAATTTACATTGTCAATTGTCAAGAAGATTTCAGAGGAGATAATTCGTCCGACACGAATTGTCCGCCATTAAACTGGTTATCATGAAAATACCAAATCTAATGTCACTCGCAAAGGTGTTGTTGCTTTTTTAAATAAATAAAATAATAAATTGAGTAAGCAGCAAATATCTAAGTACTCGTCCTAAAAATTAAGGTTTACGATTGAGACGTGGTTCGTTCGCTGGGTGCATTTCTGTCCATTCTCGTAGTTGTCGTAAAAGCGACTATAGGATCACGACCACGGTATTGACCAGTTATTTTTAAAATTTGCATAATTTTTACATATCTTAATTGTAATGTGAATTTATCCCTTTTCATGCGAACGAAGCTGCGGGCGCCTTCTTCTTCATCAGTCCCTCAAATGCTGTGGATCGTGACCATATATTTGTTTCCAAAGTGCGCGATCGGCAGTTCTACGGACCGCATTATATATAAATGCTGCTTTCAGCAGCTCTCCTCACGCTGCCTACCCATCTCGCAGGAGGCTTTCTGGGCAGATGGAAAACGCGCCAGAGGAAAGCCTTCTGCGAGATGGGGTAGACAAAGTCTACCACGAGTACCTTTAATATAAGCATACCTACCTACGCTACCCAGACTGAAAACTACTTTTGCTTACATTTGAAATTGTGTTTATAAAACAGATGCTTCCAGGAACAGCGTGGGTGTCGTTTAAGCCAGCCAACTCGGACTCGGGTCATGTTTGGCCGGTATAGTTGTGGTTGGTAACAAGATCCTCTTCCGGGTTAAAACAGCATGTTTTGAATACACGGTTTATTCCCGGTCGTCCCCACCATGTCGTCCCCACTGGGGACGAGTGGGAAAAAAAAGTTTCGTTCGTCCCCAGTGGCGACGATTGGCACTTTTTATTTCCCACTCGTTCCGCTATAGACCGAGAGTTTAAATACAAGGGGGTTTCAATAAGAGATTTCACGGTTTGATAAAATGCTTTAATTACGCTTTTCTAAGCAAGACTGTCAATGGTTTTGATTGAAAGTAACTAAAAAACTGAGGTAATTAGTACAGTATTAACGTCTTACAGTTTCAAACTGCGTATAACAAATAATCAACTTATTTACAATTAATAATAATATTTGAAAATAGGTTGATTATCTGAAGTAAGAATTATTGTAAATAAGTTGATTATCTGTGATACGCACTGCATGAATTATTGTAAATTCGTTAATACTGTACTAATTACCTCAGTTTTTTAGTTACTTTCAATCAAAACCATTGACAGTCTTGCTTAGAAAAGCGTAATTAAAGCATTTTATCAAACCGTGAAATCTCTTATTGAAACCCCCTTGTATTTTGACTCTCGGTCTATAGAGGAACGAGTGGGAAATAAAAAGTGCCAATCGTCACCACTGGGGACGAACGAAACTTTTTTTTCCCACTCGTCCCCAGTGGGGACGACATGGTGGGGACGACCGGGAATAAACGGAATATACTAGATTGAACTTTGATTATGTCGATTTTAGCAGAGAAGAATTTTTATAATGCAATTTTGGGATAATTTTTTTAAATGGTGTTTAAGTAGAGACGCAAAACTAAAATTTCTAGAGAAAGGATGTAGGTACCTATTCAATCAAACATCATGTTCGCTGTCTTTTTAAAGAAGCCCAATATTAGGATGGAATTATTTTAAAAAACCTACCATAGTCTGTGGGTAGATATCACAAATTACATCGGTGACAGAGAAATATTCTTATTCTGGAGCTGGGATCCAGAATACCATCTCCATCACCTACTTAGGTACCTAAGTATAAAATAATCTTTTTGGCTAGAATTAACAATAAGTATTATATGAGTACTTACACCGGGATGTGAGATAACATTTCGAGTAAAGCCCGTGAGTGAAGCAATGATAAAGCATAATAGAGTTAAATATTGAATGTACTTTTCTCACATATAACTGCCTTTGATTATTTAAAGCTAACTGCACACTAGTGGCACGTGTTGTTAATCTATCTGAACATTACCATTGTTTTCACTAGCAGTGGGATTCTTCTTCTTACACCGTGCCTTTCCATTGTTGGTGGTTGGCTGTTACTTCCGCATTTTTAATAATATATTTTGTAGGTACTCTTTTGTAGTTGCGTTACCTAGGTAAGTAGTTTTGTTTTTGAATCATAATTATCATTTAGATACAAGTTCACTGCTGGCCTGTGCTGCTGGCAAGCCTCCCCCAGTTTCCAATCTGACTTATTTAAACGTGGGACACATAGTACCGATGTAGCCCATTACTTAGTTGGTACCATCGTGGCGGGAGCCAGTGTGTCTTTGAGTATTCTCAAATTGTTAAAACTTTGAATAGATTGCGTACAGCCAACATCAATAAATCAATTTAAAAAGATGTATGTACGTTTCTTTTGTTATAAATTAAAGGAGTCAAAATATATTTAATGCTGAAAATTAAACCTGGGACATGCGGAGTGGTGAACTAACATTGTAAATATATGAATGACAGAGGTATAAATCTGTTTATCTGAGCAATACATCAGATTACTTATTGTAAAGATTATTTTAATGACTAGCAATAATGTTAAATAGATCTTTAAATAGTGTAAATACTTTAGTAATTACATTTTATTGTTTGTTTTCGCACTAAGATAAAAGATATTCGGAAAAATGATATCATACCTGAGATAAGACGGTAGACTACTCTACTCTTATCAGTGAATTACTTTGGTGCCCACGAGACATTCACGGAAGTTCGCAAGTAAGTATTTGTCATTTCATTTCCCAGTACACATATTCGAATAAGATCGGAATTTTATGTAAGTAGATCGAAGAACCCTTAAGATAATCCTTTATTTGCATTAAATAGGGTACAATGTGATGTCGATAATAACAATTTAGAAATCCTTAACCTATTTAGCCATTGTCTACAGCATGCAAAAATTCATACAAATTAATAAAAAAAAAGAAATATCCATTAATTCATAAGTAGGTAATAAGGTACATACATATTTTGATGTAATTGGAAAACAAATATTATCTAAAGAATGCGACGTGGAATAATGAGGAACCTGGGCACAAGCTATTGCCCGCAACTTTGCTCGCGCTCTACTTTCGAGGGTTTCATTTTTTTTGCGTGAACCTAAAATGCTTTCCGTCAGTTTCACCAAATGTATTAGAAAATAAAAATTAGGTTCGCGAACTATAGCCAAAACCTGCTACTGATATCTTACAATGCGGTTACCGCTCTTCATCAGTCTACAACCTGATAGAGAGCGGTTACCGCACCCTATGGTTGCCTTCTATAATAACAGACGATCTCGGGCGCGCTCTGTTATAATTAAGTTCAAAATGAATGTGGTAATTTTATGGGCTACATGAAAAACGACGATTCAATGTAGAATTAGTTTCCTGTGACGCAGTCTTTTAATTAAATTTAGCTTCACAGTCAGCAGTCAGCGCTGCTGTAACGTAGTGATTATATACTCTTTGGCTGCTGTGGGTTGTGGGGTTTATTTTGGCAACGTCGCAGATCAGACTGCTGACATATACGTTGTGTTCTTCCTTTTGGATCAAAATTGTTAACGCAATTTATTTTTACTCTGAATTAATTAATTCATGAAATTGTTATATGATTTTATTTCTTTCAGCCGATGTGTCACAATGATAATTTGATGGAAATTGTGACCTGTTCTATGTTTACGTACATAAATAAAAAAGATAAGAAACGGATGCTACTAATCTTAAACTTCTGTGGTATGTCTGTAGGTATATTTATTTACCTAGCTGTGTTCCGCAGCTTCACTCGCCCGTGATGTGTATATGTACCTTCATAAAACTTACCTTTCCTAAGATTATAAAAATATAAAGTCAAAACAACTTTCCGAATCCGAACAGTACCTATTGTTACTTTTAGTTCTAAAATACAGAGTACTTACCTTTAAATAAAAAATAAATTAACTAAGTACTTATATAGTTTTGGTCCTACCTATACAAAATTTAGTTAGGTACCTATACAGTTCCAATTTTTTTAAGTCACTTTATATTTATAAATAACTACTTTCTCTACTCGTAGGTATGCAATTTATCAAATTCGGTCAGTTGACACAGAATTCGAACGAACACAACAAACGAACACTTCGTAAACCAAGTCGATTTAAATTATAATTTCATCCCAATTTCACACATGCGTCTCACAGATATTTTTTGTGGATTTAAACTATTATTACCCTAGTAAGTTTCCAAAGATCTCCCTAGACCCTTAAGGTGAAAAAACAACAATGGCTTCTACCTCCCGGGCGTAGGTACCTGGCCAGCAAGTAAGTACCTACATAATCCGTTGTATTTTTAAATGTGGTAATATTCACGGAAGATGTTAGCTTACACATGTAGGATTATATAATACATAGTAATGTAAAGTTTTAGCAATATACAATACAATATAGGTTCATCCATGTTATTTTTTTTATTTTGATAAATGTGTTACTTAAGTACTTATAGAGGAAACCAAAATAAATCACGGGATAGATATGAGCATATTAGCGAGATGGAAATCATGTTATAAATCACTATCACTACATAGTATAAAACAAAGTCGCTTCCCGCTGTCTGTTCTGTAACTCCTGTATGTTTGCTTAGATCTTTGAAACTACGCAACGGATTTTGATGCGGTTTTTTTATAGATAGTGATTCATATTATATAGCATTGCACCCGTGCGAAGCCGGGGCGGGTCGCTAGTTTTCTGTATAAAACTATTGGTTCATATAATACTGAAGTTTTATTATTAGTATTAAAGAACATCACAAACTGCCCTTAACTACCATAAAAATATGAAATCTTATACAAAAAAAAATTCTAACAGGTGGGATCACGTGTAGACCTCTTTTTTGTGAGGTTAAGTTCGAGGAAACTTTACCAATTAAATACTTTACCCCAGCATGGACTTTGTACTGAAAAGAGGACAGTCTGTGACGTCGCGACGACGTATGCATACATCGATAGCTTCTACGCATGCGTAAGAGTTATCCATGTGTGTGAAACCGTCTGGTAAAGCACGCGATGGGTGCGTGCCCTTATGCTTGTCTCTTTCCTATATGTATCGCCATCCTTTTCCTCTACATGAGATTCAGCAGTTTAACCGGGGAGTGCCGGTGACTTAAAATACCTCCATCGAGAAATAACCCTCAGTTGTGTTTCAGCCTTGCTTCGTGACGGTTGCTCAACCTTCAACTGTGCTGATAAGTTCGCTGCGAATATTGTGACCACTTTTCAATTTTAGACTTGTGAAAGCCTGCCGTTCGTGAACACTGATCTGCCAGAAGCAGCTGTTTTAAATTTTTAATTGATAATTTGGTAAGTAAACAAAAAAGCGGATAGAAATAGAACTTTCCTGAAATTACTTGAATTACGAAACAAAATGTTTAACAATATTAGTGACATTAAAATTAAATTAATATGGAACCGTTAAATAGTTTAAGGATAATGGCATACGAGGAGGTAAATACGTCAAATTTCCTCCTTCCAAAATTGGATTTTCAACATGGATAATACGGTACAATCTGGTAAAGGTTGAGTCGTCTGTGGGTAAAACTAACGGGCCGTGGTAGCAAGATGGCCGACATTTTCTGCATCGACTACTTGCACGCTTTCTCTTTCGATATCAGAGCTAACTAATAGGTACCAAATTACTTTTTTTAACGCCATTCAAGTTACTCATAACTGTTGGGATAGTCTACAATAACAGCGCTAAAAAATTTACACGCATGCGGCCAACATTGTATGGATATAGGTAGCAATAGAGTTGCATATGCAGACAACAGAGCAATCACACAACTGACTTTTCTATATTTTGTATATAAACATATAAATACACAACAACATTCATAAAAAAAAGAATATTTATATTCTTTTTTTTCGAACGATTCAAGGTTTTTTTACGGATAAACATTCTAGAAAGTGCGACAAAATTTTTTTGGCCATTTGAACCAAAACCAGTGTCGTTGAAATCTTTACCTGCTACGATAGGAATGAATGAAATATCCGTTCTAGGAAAATGGTAATAGATATTGTTTAAGATTGGTTATTAGGACGATTCTGTGAATTTTTTATGTAATGAATGTGTGACCGAAAAGTAAGTTTCCCTATAGAGTACCATATAATTTCCCAAACAAACATTAAAACTTTATAAGCTGCAATATTTAATATTGCTACTAATAAGAAATGATAGCATCAGTTAATACGAAAATATTTTCAATAAATAATCTTCTAAAAAATTATATATTTAATGTTTATGTCTCTTTTATAGCGTTTTTCCAGTGGCATCTAAAGCTGAATTGCTTATGAATGAAACTAATTTCACGCTTAAACGCATTTTCTTAGTTTATTTATCAGCGCAAAATCTGTTGCTGGTACAATTCCGCAAAAGAAAGAGGTAGGAAAAAAAGATAAGGAAAACCTCTGAATCACCTTTTGCGACATGGATGGTCTATTTGTTATTGGAAATGATAGAGTATAAATAGGGCGAAATGTATACCTATTTATGATTATAAGGTCAATGCCTTCTAACTGTGTTAATTCAAGAAAAACTAAACAACAATATGTGAATAATACACGTCATCGAAAAACACTTGAGTGGAATTTTCCGATCGAAATGACAGCCCTGAAAAGAATATTTAATTTAACCTTTCAGCTGATCAAATATCGGAAGCAAATAAAAACCTTGCCCACGTCATATCGGTGTAGATCAATAACTCTTCAATTGATATCGCAATGAATTATTAATAGAATGCTATGGTAACTACCATGGCTGAAGTCTTTGATTTCAGTTCCTCGGGTAATTCAAATTCAGTGTTGCAATTACTCGAATAGACTACGATCTTTTACAAAAGATACAAGTACAACAATACAAATTATTGTTTTTTTTTTAAATACATTTAGTAATACATCAGTCTATAACAAGTATTGCAGATGATATTACCTACCTTGTATGCATATTGTAAATATTTGCTTTTATGACTTCATGTGTGTCTTTTTATTGCTTTCCTCCGATAAACATATAAACAAATATTGATGAGTCTATCTTTTCGGTGTATCTTTTACCACATTGGCGGACATTTTTGAATACACAATAGTTTTTATTGTTACTTATAATATAACTACTATAGCAGTCCTGTGTCCACTAACGTGCTAACTGATGATGATAACTAATTTAAAGATGATAAATTAAACATTTAATAAACTTCAATAAATTATTTACTAAATGTATATACGACATACTTAGCTCAATAAAAAAAAATTTTCAATAAAGAAATGTCTTAATTTGACCGCTTATAATTAGTTTAACAATTAATTAATCAGTTACAAACAGTCATAATTAATTTTCAAAAATATTTACACGTCAAACAGTCATTTCGTTCGAATTCAAACGGCTGTAATTAATTCATCATAAAGTAAATACCATCCCTTAAAAGTTCTTTAACTAAGATTACATTCTTCTAATCTTTATTTCACTAGTTCATAAGTGAAAAAATAATAAAAAAATAAAAATAATCGCAATTGTCTGTACAGCCTAAAAAAGCCGTACCAAGATGATCGCAAGCCCATCTATGGAAATGCAAGCCGAAGAGACTCCGCTGGCGCTGCAGCGTCTGTGGAACCTGACCCGCGCCCGCCTGGCCGGCACCTCCACGGCCTTGGACGAGGAACCGGCGCTGGTGGAAGAAACCTTATCCACCCAGGTAAGCAAGCTGTGGTTTTCTTCCAATTACGAAGCGTGCCATACAATTTATATGTAACTAAGACATCTTCTATTCTTACCCATTAAAATATTTTTTCAGAATGCCAATCACTCTATTTCTCTAGACCATAGAAGTAATAAGTACAATAATATAGTCGGTTATATATAATAAATATTTTGACACAATATTGTTATCACTTAAAAAACGCGCATTTATTCTTTCATTTTGGGACATTCTGACGGTCCTTGTGTAAAATAAACTTCATGTTTCTAATTGCTGAATTGTAGTCAAAAAGGAGCATTGTATGCTACCGATGTTTCCGCAAAAGATCAAGGTGTTAGCTACGAAGTTACATAAAAAGATAGATATAAATAAATGGATATTAAATATAAACAAGATTTAACCTTGCTGAAAAAGTGCCCTTCGACTCGCGCTATGAATTCCTAGTTATCAGGAAATATTCGTTTGTTTATTTTAATAATATAAATAGATCATAACCACAAACAACGATATCATCGCATATTCAACTGCAAATTCCTATCATTTTCTCAATCGATATGACCTATTGAGATTAAGTCAAGGATCGTTCAAGCAGTAAACAAGTAGGTAACCCATTTTCTTTATCTAGAGCAGTAAGTATTCCTTACTGTCAAGTCCATTCGTATAAAAGCATGACACGCTTCGTCGACTTAAAAATAATACTCGATAATATGTCTGTTATGTAGTCTAGGCCGGAATTGTAAAATCACTTTTTGTGTTATTATTTTGACGTGACAACGTCTTAAATTAGGTTGCGGCTGGGAGTCACTTATGAAAAAGTGTAACGCTCGGTAACGTTACGATGAGTCACCGAACGAGAGAGAGGCCCGCCGAATGCCTTGCGTCTCTCTCCCACTCAACTATGATCGATTATATTCATATCAATAAATATTCTACCGAGAAAAAGACGTTGTCACGTAAAATCTTCGCCCGTAAAACCGACTTTACAGGCAACCATTTTTTTTCGTAGAAAAATGAAGCAACCCCGAAAGTCCTACCGGCCGCGAGTGACTATGAGAGCGATGGTGAAGAGGCTTTCCCAGGATTAGAGCTTACTGTAAGTATCTTTTTAGTGTAGTTTATGTTAGAATAATATACATACCTAGTGTAGTAGGACATTTTATATATTTCTGGTGGCTTTGGTTTTTGTCGTATCTGTACTCAATGTTTAATCTTTTATTTGGACCGATTAACGTTATTATAGCTTATTATAATTTTGTCTACATTTACATGAAAATCGACGTGCATTTGACATGTGAAATTTCATATATCGTAGGTACATACATTGCTTTGTTTGATAAATCTTCTTCTACTTTCATCAAGTTTTGCCAACAGAAATGTTTAGAAAATATGCTTAACACGTTTACACGATTTAATGTCAACCAACGTACAAACATACCTACGACACTTATGTAGATGTTTGATAACGTTCAAAGGACAGCCTGTCTGGAAACTGATTGCCTTCCCTAATAGAGCATTTGTCGTGCTTCCTTCGATTCATTTCTCACAAGATCTGGAGGTCAATAGCATTACCGTTATATGGCTTTAAATAGACGAGATGTTTGTTCTAGAATATTTGAGGCGCATCTTGAATTTCGAACACATGACTCATTTGTTCCAAATACATTAACGGCAGTATCAACAAAGAAAAGCTTTTCAAACCAACATCTACCAAAATAGAACTGAGTGAAAATATAAAAGGGGACGGACTTTGGCCCCAGTATTATGCATCAGTTTTATTCAGTCAACAATTTGCAAAAGGTCGCAAATACCTTGTTTTTCGTGACAGGATACAATCTGGAATATACGACGACGTAGATGTACCTACGCACACAACAGACAAATAAGTCAATTGAAACCAATTGCACAAATTGAGTCAATCATCTTGATGACATTTGTATTCAATAAAAAATGCGCAATATTTTTCTTCAATCACCATTATTCTAGCTAATACACTGAGCATATTCATTTCATTAGTGTAATGAATATAATTTATGAAATTTACATACAAGTGATGTAACTGGCACTTCCTACTATTCTTGGCGAAGAAAATGAAAACAATATAGGTAGGTTCGTGAATGGTACAGATTGCCAACTAGATACATCACTTGTTTTAGTAAGATTTCTTTATTCTATCTCGCATCGGCTAGTCGGTCGGTCATTGTGCCCGTTTAAAAAAACTGCAAAAATGTCACTGGCCACTAAAGTTTTGCAAGAAGACTGTGATATATTCAACTTTGAAAATTTTGAAGAAGTGAGATTAATTTTAGTCTTAAATCGAAGTATTTTTCATTAGAAAGTTTATAAATTGGGGATGATTTACAGGAACCTCACGATGTTCCAATCAAAAGTATCTGGAATGAACGCGCGAGTGACAGAGAGGTGTTGCTGGACGCAAGCAAGTTGGGGGATATTCCAGCCGTTTATCGGGTTCCTGCCCCAGCTCCGCATCAGATGCCGGTTATCGGGGTGTACATCGACCCCCGCGTCCGAACCGGCTTCCGATACAAAGTCAGGCCTATGCAGGTGAGACGAGTAATTTAATTGTAATGTAACTCGCTGTCGCAAAACTGGTATCACCGCTGTACAGGATCGTCGTATTTGCATAAGAAGCTTTTATGAAGTATTGAAGATTGCACAACTACATACATTGCAATCTTCCGCATTTCTTAAGCTTTTGTAAATGTTGTTTTTTAAATAATATATGGCTATCCTTGTACAGTTACATGTCGCTTATCATTGAAAAATATAGAATATCAAATTCGCTTTTGCATCATCAATGTGAAGCTTCATCATTGGAAATGAAAAGGAAAACTTAGAAGATCCATATCAATTTCGGGCAAAATTTTTCAACTGAACTGCGAAAGAAACTGCTACGTTTGACGTTCACACTAACTTGATTTGGACTTTTGTATGAACAACCTACTTTAAACTTAGTAATGTTTTAAATTTTTTAATGCGTTAAATTTTGCGGCAAGTTGGTTTACAATATTTCGTGAATTCCCAAAAGGTTTCTTTTTGAGATTTTTAAAATAATATTAAATAGAATTTTAAATCGTTTGTGGTTACTTTTCGGACATTCTTGCAAGGTTTAAATCCATTTCAGAATCAAGAGGATGGTGAGTTATTTCATGTCTTACAAGAATGTTCAAAGGTTAACGAATACTCTCGATCTAGTATCTATTTGAATACATTTTCTGAAATACATTGTTTTATGATAGTTTATTTAAACATTATTTACTTACACTACAGAGATTATTCGTATAGTCTTAATTTTAATAGCCACAAGCGAGATTCAGATATAAATAAATAGGGCTTACTTATCTCTTAACTTTAAAGGACAATAAGTGAGGTTGTCATAAGTAGACCATTACATACTTACAGGTATAAAATATATAAATAATTATACACAAATTTTTCAAAAAAGTTTTTTTGTTCTTATTGTCACATTCATCTCGTAAATCCATCTTTAAAACTAATTTGTGTTATTGAAACTTCAAAATTCTTAACAATTTTAAACAATGAGATTTGTAATGGCAGCCTCACGAAACGTTTAAAGAGGTTGTTGTTCTCTATTTTTTTTGTAACTCGAGTTAGTTGAAAAGTCCAAAAACAATACTGTAGCGTCTGGTAGCCTGTTTCAGCAGTTTAGAACAATAATTTGGTCAGATTAGATACTAGTCGCGATAGTGAGTAGCGGTGTCCGTTGCTGATATTTCCAGAAAGAAAAGTCATCAACGACCAACACTGTTAACTTGCGTGTCTTGCCACTATTGTGTGCACTTGTCGTGTAGGCGATGGTTTGTGGATCGTCCAGTTTTTCAGAACCTCGCCCAGAGCGGCGTTGATACAAACTACCTCAAGAAACCCGTGACCCGACGGTCGAAAGAGACATACTGGCTGGGAACATGTTATGTCGAAAATAGGTAAACCATAAGTATCATTCATAAGGGCAACATGCCACTTTCAATCATATCAATGTTCTTACGTGATCTTGATATGATTATTTTTTCATTAAACACTTAAATAAACATTGAAACATATGAGATTCATTTTGGGAATTCACATATTGAATGAACATTCATTTCGATGCATGTGAAAAAAATAGTCATAACACTGATCACTTTTGCGATGTTATATCATGTTAATTATATAACAAAATTTGGAGGCACATTTTTTACAAAATCAAATATTTTCAAAAAGTAAATTGTTTAATAATTAAGTTTAAAGATATAACTTAATTGATACTGAAAGTATTTCAGCACTAAAGAAGTTAAAATCGATGTTTTAGTGTGAATAAAAGAAAAAATGTTTGAGCATACTTTTAATATTTCAGGATCTAGATGCTGCCCCTCTGTCAGTGAAGCCAAGATATTTGTTTGGAGGGAAAGCCCTCACGCTGCAATCCATCGGTCGTGGTTTCGCTCGACGCATGACATTTGAACCGTACAACTGCACACTAAATGACAATGAGAATTATTTCTGGACCGACTCTAGACCCGAAGGATTTGTGTTTGAGATTGAAGCTGTGTCGGTTGGAGATAAATTCACTATCTATGACGCAAACCACGAGCCGCAAGGAATCTTGGAAGTTGTACAGCAACAGGTATTCTACACTTTAATTTAAAAAAAAATATTTTTTTTTTTAAATTTGGCGGTTGCTTTCTTCAAAATGGATGAGTTATGGACCACAATTAATTAGTCATGGCTATAAATTATCTAAAACTGCCTTCAAATTATTAACTGGATGTGTCAACAACAACCAGGTTTAAAATATGAATGAATTAGTTATAAATAATACATTATTATTAAATATTTAATCAAATTTTGTAAAATTTCAACGCAATAAGTTATTTCGTTTTCTTTTACAGAAAAATCAAATCGAATTGGAGCAGAACATTTTAAAAGATGATACAATTGTCAAAAAGGTTAAAATAAACACTCTTTGCAAAGTGGAATGGTATGAGAATGACGGTGCCACGAAGTTGGTGCCTGTTACCGGTGTAGCTCTACTGAAGAAAGGCAGAGGAAAAGCAGTCGTGGAAAGAGTACTCAACGTCGCTATTGGAATCAAGCAACTGAAGAAAGGCTACGAACTAAGGCCGGGCATCGAGTCTTCGTCCAGAAGGATCACAGTCAATGGAAGTGACATCAAAGACATTCCATGCCAATACTGCATTGTTGGCCTCGAGAAATATGAACTTCCTGTTATTGGTAATTATATCCTTAAAATTATTTTTTCTGTAATTATTACATATATACACTAGTAGAAAATATTTACCTGACAATCATGTTGAGTGGAATATGTGGTTGATGTTGAAATCTCAAAATGCACTTAAGTTATCTATTAAATTTGTAAAGTATTTGCCAAGCATTATGGGAGTAAAAATTACGGTTTCAAACTTATCAATAACATTGTGTCAAGTTTATATGTCTCAAAATTTAGAGGTCCTTTTTTGTTTTTAACAGGAACCTATGTAGACCCAAGAATTGTGCCCGGTTTCCACTACCGGGTGCGCCCAGCCGGCAGCCGCCGCCACCTGTTCCAAGGCCGCAGTCTGCTCCTCCAGTCTATTGGCATGGGCTACGGCAAACGTATCACCTTCAAACCAGACAGTCTTAACTCTCCAGAAAACTACTTCTGGTCTGACTCCCATTCTGAAGGCGTGGGAATGGAAACACGAGCTATCCACCCCGGCATGAAATTCTCCATTACAGGCAACGGAGTAAGTACCTAGCTAAAGTTTTTTTGAATATATCTACCAAATGCCAAGATGCATTTAGATCACTATCAGTCACACCACTTTTGTTTACTTCCCGTGATATGAATGCTAAGTTACACTATTTTGGCTCAAGGGCAATTTCTATTGCTACTTTGGCTTTAAGCCAGATTTATGCAATGTCACGTTGGCATTCTAGAATGATGAATGTGCAATATTGAAAATGATTTTTCTTACAGGGCCTGCTGGGAGAAGCGAGCGTATTCAGAGCTGATCTGCCGCAAGTCGAGGAGAAAACGGTATTCGTAGACGTACCAGGGAAACGTGGGCAAGCTGTGGAGAAATATGTTCATGTGGACGTCACTTGCCACGTCAAACTGGCCACCACAGGCGGAGGCACCGTCGATTCTGAAGTTCACCTCATGAAAGTTTCAGGGGTGGCACTCGTGCGCAAGGATCCGGGAAGCTCTGTCGCTAAACTAGTAAAGGTGTTCAACGTGGGCTTGGACTCCCAGCTGAACCTACTGTTCGCGCACTCACAGACCGAGCTGACCTTCCATCCTCTACCCTAAACGTTTATACGAGGCCCGAATGGTGTTACAACACTAACGGCATCCCGGCCCGCAGTGATGTGTTGTAACGCTAACAAACTCACCTGGCGCGACATAGGCTCCGTCAATCTCCAATCGATTTGGTCACGAGTTTGCAACCGAGGGATATTTCTATCCCAGTGCCGTGCGCACCGTAGGATCATACGATTCGGTTGTAGAGTCGTTATGACTACATACTCTCGAAGTAAACAACACCGAGAGATCGAACATCACCAGTGCAAGGCGAACCCTACGTTCGCTTACCTTATTAATTGCAAATATATTTTCAAAATGTTTATTATCATCTAATTTTTTAAATATTTCTTCCTGGAATCTTAATACCGCAGCGTTTATATTATATTTGTGTTGATTATAATTATCAGTATTCATATGTAAATCTATATTTTAATTGATGTATGTTACAAATTATTAATAATGAGAGAGTAGTAAGACTATCGAAACTGGTTTATTTAGAACATGATATTTTTAAATTTTTGTTTGGGTCATCAAAATAATCTCTTATTTTGCCTCGAATATTTTTTTATTAAAGAATTCAATTAATGATGTGGTTTATTTTAATTTTTAAGTTTACCTTACTTGTAGTTAATAATACAAACCTGAAAGGTAACGATATAGGTACCTACCTTAAATAACAGTCAGAACATATTATGACTTGGAGATGATTTGAAGCTTTTTAAGTGTAAAGAATGCATTGAACTGGTTTTATCATGACTTCCTTCAATGTAATAAAACTTTTTGATCAATTACCTACATTATAAGGCCACTACATACCTCCACGTCTTTATCTGTCAAGGACTAAACACCAGAAGGAGAATCATATTTAAGACAAAACAGAGCGTCAGGTTGTACGGTCAGGGGCAGATAAACCTAACCGCCCAGTAGCTATGATAAGTAAGATTACTTTTTTCTGCCCCCGACTGTACATAACAAAATTTACAGTAACATGCAGTTGTATCACACTCACAAACCGCAGTACAGAGTATAAGACGATCAATTAAATTTGTTAGTGAAACGTGTATTCATGCAGCTATTATACTTGTTCTCTGAGTGAGACTATCCGATTACTAGGAAATCAACACTCTCATGGTTAGTAATTAAGGTATTTTGTTGACTGTTGTGTAAAGTTGTACCAGGTAGGCATCGGGCTAAAAATCGGCGCTGCAAAAAAGTAACGGCGAATGCATTCAACGAACGGAGTTTTATTTTTGGGGTAAGAAATAAGAGAAAATATTTATGATCAGTAACCAGGTACTTACCGCACAAATACAAATGCATATTTTTTTTGCCTGATTCTTCGGAGGTTTTGGGGTTAGTTTGATTAGGACATTGCAGGCTTGAATAACGTGATGATTGTTTGATAATAAGGACAAAAAGATGATTCTGTGCAGAATACACGTAATACCACAACCTCTAACTGGTCTGTTGTTATTGGGTTTATAAAATATTTTAATTTTTGAAATTGAATAATATGCGCAGAAAATAGTTATAGTTACTTAAAGGCACTTAGAAATTGCACAAAACCCTATAAGAACTTAAAATCAGTTATATAAGTACCTTTTTGAAATCGCCTTTTCAACGCGTTTTCCAACCCCATCAATGAAGGGGTTGAAAAGTTTAAATAACTTAATAAAGCACTCGATTAGGTAGATCTTCCTTTTTTTTTTGTATTTATACTCAAAAGAAGGCAGAAAACTAAGATACCTCACACATATATAGGTATATCTGATAAGCCGTTGGACTTATTGCGGAATAAAGAAATACATACATGAAACCTGAAAACACGACTCACCTTTTTGGGCAGCCGTGTAATAACGAAACAAACAGGGAATTTTTTAGTATTTATAAAGCATGCCCGGTATTGTGCTTTATAATAAAGGTGCATAATGCATATCAAAGAATATAGCGTTTGTTGTTACAGAGGGCACCACTAGCATTGTATTATAATGTTTGAATCACGTTGAATAGATGGCGTTTTAAATATTTCATGACTTTGGTAATAATGTGGCTGCTATATTTTTCAATTATATATACGTTTTTATAATTTTTAAAATAATTAATGTCGACTTCAGAAAAAAAAAAGATTTTGATTCATTTTTAATCTATTAAATTCCATCCAACAATAGCTAGAGAAGTAGCGGCTCTACATAAATTGGTTATACAGCGTGGTCCATGAAAAGTTGTTGAATAAATATTCGACCGTCGACCGGCGAACGCGTTGGTCGCATACACGTCGCCACCGCAGCGTGTTATTACTTCGAAAATCGCGATGTGCCAATTAATAACTCGGACATAGTGTGCATAGATGCGATATTACGATAAATATTTCGACAACATAACGAACGGTGAATACGATGGCTTCTCAAGCCGGGTGCGCTGGTGTTTTATTTTTATTTTGGTGCTTTTTATTTAGTGCTACCAGTTTCAATCTAGAACCGAGGATTCCAGTGATAAAGTACGGGGCGTCAGGCTCTTACTTTGGATTTTCTGTAGCTGAACATCTCACATTTAATAACGATGGAACTAATACTAGCTGGTAAGTTGCTTAATTTCATCCTAAAAGTACAGTATGATGTCATAAGCGAAGGTCGTTACCCATATGGTTTTCGTTTTCGTCCAACGAAGTATTTATCTCTTATACTATGTTGTTTTGCAAGAATACTTTATTGGAATGATATCAGAATTATCGTGAATGTGCTGCGCTTATCAGAAAGTGCTATTGTGTTATTCGAGCGTGGCCTGAGTTTCAAATAACAAATTCAAGACTCGTTTCTATTACTTGTTACGTTTTAGAAATAAGTAGTGGTTTGCTGTTCACGCACGTCTCAATAATTCTATGAGGATTTGTAACATAAATCTTAAGCTGTCTTCAGGAATAGAGCTTGCCATAAATTATTAAGCCTCTCTGTAAAGCACTTAAGTTATGGTGACAATATAGCTATGTGTTCCTTCTCTATCAGCAAGAATATAGTTTTGAAAATAGACAATAGGAAGAAGCATTTACATTCATTTGTTTATGTCATAAAAAAGCTTTCGACAGGATGAGACGATCTTTACCCCTCTACCTGTGTTGTCCGACAAGTTTGGGTCGAATGACCTTCAGTTGATAAAAAATAACACACTGTAGTTAGGCTACGCGTAAATAAATTTAAAGGTAACTTGTTAAAAGTAAAAGAAAAAGCACAACTACAGATTAAAAATATCATGTCAAACTACTACCTATTTGCCTAATGTACCACCATCTCGGGGTCCGAGGTGGTATGGTCGTGCTAATTTTAGATTTTTTTATTTTTATGCGGTTTGACTTGTAAGGTGTTTATATTTATATATATTATATTATAAAAGAAGTTGTGTTATAATCTATTTTTTTATACAATTATGTTGGACGTAATTATAATTTATCCTCTAGAATAAATAATCAAAGTTATCTTATAGGTATATGCTCATTGGTTCATCTTTCATCCACCTACTTTACCTAGAGATGCACATTGATCACAGTGGCCCTAAGGCTCTAAAGCAGATTAAAGCTGTTTTACTTTTATTGCTTTGGGATCGAATTTTTTTACATTTTAATAACAAATAAAAAATTATAATGAACCAGTTTGTTCGGTTTTAAGTCCTTGCAACACGACTCTCATGCACGTAAGATGGCAAACGCAGATAAACAACCTTTATTAAAGCTTAACAAACTGGCTATACTAATGAAAATAAAATAAAAAAATTGTATCTTCTTTAATTTTGTGTAATTAAGAGCACTTGTAATTACTAAAATACTCCTTATAAGGTGCGTTGATTGCTATAGGGGCACTAAAGCCGAAATATTTTTTTATATCTCTAAAATACTAGCATTACGGTTTAGAGATACAGAAAAGATGGACAGACAACAGAGGCTTATTAATAGAGTCACGTTTTACACTATATGTACGGATATATAAAAATGTAAACAATTAATAAAAAATATTAATAAATAGTGATCTCATGAGCTGATATATCAGTTCGTTTCATCCCTAGTTGGCGCCAGGAATCTTACCCACTACTGAGGAGACGTGGCTGTGCGTGCAGTAATGAAATGCAATGCACCAAAGTGCATAATTTGCCAAAGAGGAATTATCTCCTACTATTATATGGAGTATTCAACCGTCGATTATATGTTCACAATACTTTAGGCAAATAAACGTGACTCCCTTTCGTATTTATCATACTGGTGACTGGGGGGTAAGTATATCTTCCCCTGACTGAAACATATATTTACTTAAGTTAAGAATTAAATAAAGAAATTACATATTAAGTACCTATTATAAATTGACCCAAAGAATTGGTAAGTACACTGAAAAAAATGAATGTCAACTAAGAACGATTTTCTCTTAGTTGACCTTTTTTTGATCAAGCTAAATACACATTAGATAATTTCAATAAAAGTTGTGCAATTGGTCCAACTTGGTTGTTTATGATTGAAATAGAAATCTGTGTAATGAATAATTCCATTAAGTTTGCACGTTGTTTCTACCTTAACAAACACTGAAATAAATATGACACGTGATTGATTCTAACAAGACAGTTCAACATTCAAATTAACAAAGATAATATTTGATATTTCTACAAGATTTTGTTGATTTAAATACTTATAAATAGTTAATGCAGTTACGACAAACATTACAATTAATAACATTTTAACGCATAAAGCTACCATAAAAATTATAAAATTGTTCATGTTCAATTGTTGGTTCAATTATTTATTATAGTTTGTATAATCATTTAAATAATAGCATTAAATAAGAACTAAATATTCATCCCTAATATTTATAGATATTTCGTGCAAATATTTTACTCAGATAAATCAATAATGTCTTATTAAAAACGTATTCTCTCTTGTTCAATTCAAAAAAATATGTTGCTTGCTTGCTTTCACCCCGCGCACTCACCTCACCCCTCGCTACCTCCGGCGCCCATTGGCTGGCCGCAGTCCGCACTCGAGATCGTGTCGTGTAAGTACGTTTGTTTTGTATGTGAAAAGCAAAGAAAAAATGGAAGAAGTTGCAGAATTGCTTCGGGCATGGGAATTGCCAGAGTTAATACCTGTGTTCACCGGTATGTATAGACTTTGACATGTATTTTATTTGTGAGTTTATTACTTTCACCGGACGGTCGTAGTGTTACAAGCATTGACTTATATATTTATTGACTAGCTGTTCCCCGCGGCTTCGCCCCGCGTGGGACTCGGTTATATCGCGCCCTAAAGTAGCCTATGTTTGACCTCAGGTCGTTAACTACATCCCTACCAAATTTCATCACAATCGGTCCAGCAGTTTAGCCGTGAAGAGGTGACAGACAGACAGACAGACAGACTTTCGCATTTATAATATTACTATGGATTATTGATTACAAGCATGTGTTTGATTAGATACCTAAACCAATACCTATGTCGTCAGTTCGGTTATTTTGAACACGAACGGACCTCCTCGTTTCTGATTAGATCACACCAGGATATTCCCGCTCTCTATGAGCTTTGCACAGTCCGTCCAGTTTGCAATCAGAGCATGTGCGCCGTGTGGCTCTGAGCGTCTACCTACCTTCGTAGGTACCTACAATTGTACAATAACCAAAAATATTATTTCCAGAACAACAAATCAATATCCAGGCACTTTCGGCATTAAGTGATGCAGAGGTTAGAGAACTAATACCCAAAATAGGCCGCAGGACTTTATTCAGTAGATGCTGGAAGACCTGGTGAAATGCATAGGTAAGTCTAATGATTTGACCTGACCTTAAGAGGCCAGTTTAGAGCTGAAACTCCTATACAAATTTGCAGTATGAACACTAACATGCACTGACTAACTAACTAAATGATACTAATCTGAGTCTGAATGATTCTTGGTTTTGAAAAAGGGCGGTTTGCGAGCTCTAGTTAGATGTCTTTGTTTTTAATGATCTGTTAACTCAGTTACTTTATTTTCAGCACCCGACGAAGAAACAACGAACCTGGCTGCTATTATTATATTCATTTATTTAATAATAAACTTATGGTAATTATAAAAATATTCAAATGTGAACTCGTCTGATTTGACTCAAATTTTGTGAATTGACGTTTTTGAAGAAAATGCTGCTGTGGAGTTTGTGGCGCCACTTCTTCTCCACTTGCGCTTTGGAAGTGGTGGTAAACTTAAAATAAGTAACAATTGACGTCAATAAGTGATAAGAATATCCTATATTAAAAATAAACAATTTGAATTTTGAATATTTGTTCTACCAACTTTATACGTTGTGGGTTTTATGTGATTAACTGATCTCTTAATCAATACATATAATAAGACACTAAAATGCGAGTGTCTGTACATTTAATATTTTTCAAAAAAACTGATTGAGTGCGATTAAAAAGGAGTAACAGAAACCAAAAAAACAGTTTTTGGAATTTTTGTCTGTCTGTATGTATGTATGTATGTATGTATGTCTGTCTGGTACGTTATAACTTCGAAAATACTCAACGGATTTAAACGCGGTTTTCACAGTTGGATTACATATGATTAGGAGCGTTGTCAAAACTTTGTTTCGTCAAAATCGGTTAAGGGAAAAAGAAGTTATGGTCGATTGAAAATTTACTTCAAACACTGCTTCAAAACTTTTAATGCGTTTACTTACGTTTAATTTAATTTAGATAAGGCTAGGATTTCTACTTTTTATTATCCATATCAATAAAGACGAAAACACGCACTGCACCTATTAATTTTAATAAAATAACACATTGAATTTGATCGTAAATTTAGTAACATAAAATCTCAATAGATGGCGCGAATTTGCGTACCTATAGACAAATCCCATTTGAAATTTCGCCAATCTCTAGCAACGTATGTTGGCCTATCGGTAGAGGTCGTAGATCATATTTTTAAGTCGATGGTTCGTATCCTGCTATACATGACTTTTTTTTACTTACTTTCTTTTACTTGCTTTTTTTTACTTACTTTTTTTACTTACTTTTTTTTATTTACTTTTTTTTTCGTTTTGTATTAATTTTTAAGAATTTTTTAATACTTTAGTAATGAAATGTTTCAAGAAAGTACCTGGATCGAATCCTGTCACAAACAATAATTTTATGATTTCGTGTTTTATTTGTTTTCTAGAATTATTTTCTTACTTTTTTTTATAATTTTGAAAAGAAACAAATAAATTCATTTGCAAATTTATTTCAGGATAAACGATGTCGCAACCCCTTACAAATCATATCTAATAGTTTGTCATTGACGACATTGAAAAAGAAGATTAATCAAATGGTTGACTGGTAGAGAACGCTCTTAGCGTTAAGTCCGTTAATATATAAGTACTAGCTGTTCCCCGCGGCTCCGCCCCGCGTGGGAATCGGTTATATCGCGCCCAAAAGTTTATGTTTGACCTCAGGTCGTTAACTACATCCCTACCAAATTTCATCACAATCGGTCCAGCAGTTTAGCCGTGAAGAGGTTACAGACAGACAGACTTTCGCATTTATAGTATTAGTATGGATATGGATTTTGTACTTATCTATCTATCTTTACATATAATAGGACAGTAAAAATTGAATGTCTGTACATTAAATATTTTTCTAAAAAACTGATACGGGGCGATTAAAGAAAGACGTGTAACAGAAACCAAAAAAAAACAATTTTGGAATTTTTGTCTGTCTGTCTTTCTGTATGTCTGGTACGTTATAACTTCAAAACTACTCAACAGATTCGAACGCGGTTTTCACAGGTGGATTACATATACGTTCAACAGTTTTGTCAAAACTTTGTTTCGTCAAAATCGGTTAAGGGAAAAAGAAGTTATGGTCAATTGAAGTTTACTTCTAGCACTGTTTCAAAACTTTTACAGAGTTGAATCCGGTTTACATAAACGTATTTAATATAGATAAAGCTACAATTTCTACTTTGTTTTATCGATATCAATGAAGACAAAAACACACTGCAGTCTCTATTAAATTTTAAAAAATTAACACATTGAATGTGTGTGGGCGTATAATTTAGTTACATAAAATATCAATAGATGGCGCTGAAGTTAATTTAATTATTTTTTTCTCATATGGTATTATAGCAGATTGAAATTTTTCCAGCAATTAATTCTAATTATTTCAAAAAAATTTTGGTTGTTTATTTAGTTCTATTGGTTGGTTTGTTTATCGGTCGTTTGTTGTATTGTATTGTAAGCTATTTGAATTGATTAGTTGGTTGGTTTGGCTTTGGTTTAAAAAATAATCAAACCAGCAAGTCAGTTCAGTTGTTGTTCGACGGAACATACGGTCGTGTTGTAAGGTCTAATTTAACTAACATAACACTATTTATTGAGTTAGGTTCTAATGACCCTGTAATAGGCTGCGTCTACTCTTTTAGAGACAAATATGTGATAGTATGAATGTTAATATTTTCAGTTTGATATCGTAGCAATGTAATGGCTTTATAAAATTGGCACGGGAATAGGATACTACTTATAGATTTAACTATAGGTCTGGATAGTTGTAGTTTCCACAGGTTAAGCGAAAAGCGAACAACACGCGGGCGGAGCCGCGGGCTAGTGATTAATAATTTTTTTCTTATATTTTATGCGTTTTATTTTATCTCTTTAACAACCCTGCTTTTAATAAATACTACGAATGGATATTTCAGAGTCTTAGGCTAGGGTCTATGTTGAATTACGTTTTTCTTTTTATTTGCTTATTTTTATTACTTCTCTTCTTACCTGTCTTGTTAAAACCGGATTAAATATTAATGTTAAATACCTACGAATAATTCGAGCCATTAGGGCCTCAGTTGACTTACGTTTTTTTTTATTTGCTTATTTTTAATCTTCCTTTGTAGGTACAAAGGAAGATAGAAAAAATTCCTTTAGATACAAAGGAAGATCGAAATTAATAAAAATAAGCAAATAAAAAAAAAACGTATGTCAACTGAGGCTCTAATGGCTCGAATTATTCGTAGGTATTTAACATCAATATTATTCTTAGTTCTTTCAAACAAGACAAAAGCAATAAATAATAGTTAAGCCAATAAAGACAGTATTTGAGTGAAATGAGTATCATAGTGGAGTGAAAAAAATACCTTAGTCAATGAAACAAGCATCTAAGTCGAGAGATACAAGTTTCTTTATTAAGTGTAACAAGTATTTGAGAAAAGCGAAATAAGTAACTTAGTGGTGACAAATAAGTATCTGGCAAAATGACATAATGTATCTTAGTAGAAGAAAATAAGTATTATTGTAGAGCGAAACAAGTATTATAGTAGAGCGAAACTAGTTAATTTGTCAAATGAAACAAATATCTTAGTTGAGGGGAACAAGTATCTTAGTAAAGCACAACAAGTATCATGATTAAATGAAACAGTGTCTTAGTTTAGACATTAAAGTTCGTTATTCGGTATAATAATAGTAAAGAATTATATGAAACAAAATATTAGTTAAATTAAGTGTAAAATAATAGTAGCGTTATACAACCCTCTTAGTTGAGAGACAAACAAGATCAGCTTGTTTGTTTTAACCTTTCACTTTGCAGGCTCATATGCGTTCATGATGCTTGATTAAAAAGGTCACAATCTTAGTTAAATCAACCATATTTTTTTTGAGTGTAATTAACCATTTCTTTGGGTCAATTTATACCGTTAGTTGCATACTCTACCAATATCTTCTTACTGAATCTCTATATTAAATTTTCTTGCAAATTAATGGAATTGGTGTAAGTAAATAAAATACGTAAATAATAATTGGCGTCATTATACCTGTGTTCATTATCCCCATTAACGTAATTCCGGGTATTTTGTATTCCGGAATACATTTATTTTGTTCACAGCCAACGTAATTCAAATTGATTAAAATCTTATTTTTAGCTATCTACAATAGCCTAAGCGCAGTTTTCATAGTATGGTGAAATAAGACTTGCATTTTCATTTTTGTTGACTCAGTAAATACCAAAGAAAATATACAATGTAATAAATATAAAAATTACCTTTACATTGCAATTTTTTTATATGTTAGATAAGTAGGTACTGTATCTTTTTTAATAGACATTATTTGATAAAATGTATCTAAAGTGTTTCACTGGAAATATAATCATCTTCAAATGGTTTCTCTCAACTCAGCTCTACAAAAAGATTAACTGTTGACAGAGACATTGCGCTCGCGTTGAAATATGACTCACAGTGTACAAAACTTCCTAGATTCACTACAGTGTCTGGACAAATGTTGTTTGTAACATGGAGCTGGAATATGTCCAACGTGGTCGGGAGACCACACATATCTACTTAACTACATGAGATTAGAAACTATTTATAGTCGTCAATTTTTTTTTGTGATATTTATAAGTTCCCATTGCAATTCTTCACTGCCCGACCATCTTCCATTCTATCGCCTATAATATTACTCGCCTATACTATAATATTTGATTCCTCTATTAGTTTTCACCTTCGCATTCCTTCTGAATTTCCAGCTGCATTCAGATCCCTGAACAAAGAGCCGACTGGCAAGAGGTGGCGAAAAACAGGAAGGATTGGAGAACTCTTATATTGGAGGCCGGGTTCCACTTTAGGTTGTCAAGCCATCGTAAATAATCCATATCCATACTAATATTATAAATGCGAAAGTCTGTCTGTCTGTCTGTCTGTCACCTTTTCACGGCTAAACTGCTGGACCGATTGTAATGAAATTTGGTAGGGATGTAGTTAACGACCTGAGATCAAACATAGGCTACTTTTGGGCGCGATATAACCGAGTCCCACGCGGGGCGAAGCCGCGGGAAACAGCTAGTTTATAATATTTCGCCAAATTTTTGTCAAATTTAAACAATGTGTTCAAAGTTTATTTAGCCACAAGTCACGAGATAAAGTCGAGATGTGAAATAAATACGGTTGCTTTGAACTTCCATGTTCTGACCTTAATTTGTTATATCATGAACGAAATTGACCCTAATGCTGGTGGCATTTCCGTTTCTATAAATAGCATCATTTTCATTAGTTGACAAGTTTATAATTGTAATATCAACTAAATGACCAAAATAGAAATAAACTGATTATATATATATTCTCGAATCAAAGAAATAAACTAACAAATTTCTATAAAATAGCGCTAGGAATTGCATCTGGTAGGCAGTTTGCCAGTTTGTCTTCTCTATTAGTCTGTTCTAAAAACCTCCTTTATTGAAGTCAGTTAAAAAGGGTTCTAAGTCTAGTATGAGCTTAACCTTAGGGACTGTGTACTTTAGTAAAGTTTTTTTGTCCTTAATTTAATGATTATATAAGGACAAAAAAAAACTTTAATAGTGTTTATGTTTGATGTTGATGAAGTTTATTCTTAAGTACCCGTGTCAAGTCGAAAAGAATACTTTTAATTAATTTTTAGCCCTCGTCATGTCGAAAAGGGTACTTTTAGCTAACTTTTAGTAGACTCAAGCTTTAAAGCCACAGCATTTTACCAAATGAACGATGAGATGATGTAGCGGTGATGCATATCGCTCATGATCTCGGTCATGTCTCTGACATACAGTGTCAATTTGTCAGCACTATCAGATCAGATAGTGTAAATAGTGTTAGTTTGTGTAAATACTAGGGCACGGAAGGTTCCGATAAGGAGTCGATAGCTTCGTTATTGGAGGAGCCACCGGTAAATCTACAACTACAACCGGTAACAACTCTGTAAAGTATAGGTCATTGCTCTGCAGAAAGAACAAAATTTTTTGCCCACTCTACTCCGAAAAATTATACTATTGTTAAAGTAAAGTAGGATTTCTTCAGTTACTAGCACATGTTAATACTAATGTTTTTAAACTCACATTGTATAGAGCCTTCTATATTGTGATTGAACCAGGTAGTGTTTTTTTGCATGCTTTGGTAGAGAGCTTTCATTTCTTAACTTTCATGACAATTTACAGTAATTGGATTACTTTAATTCATAATCTAGAAACGATAGTTCCTAATTACCTAGGCATATAATGTTGTGAGTGTTACCGAATCAAAAGATTTCGAAAATATTGTTTCTGTATATTGCATTTAAATGATTTATTGATATCATAAACTGAATACGGATCCAGTCTTCCAAATCAAATAATCGTTGTCATATATTCCCATGAAGATTTCTAAAAAGACGATGGTCTGGTTAAAGCCAAACATAGAATACAACATGTGGGTGTTACACGAAACTTTAGGAGCTTGCCCACAAATAGAGACATTTTCTCACAGTTTCTCCTCATTCCGTTACATTATCGTTTTTGTGGCATTTTGGGAGCAATGTGTGTAAATTTTTATTATGTTTGCTTCAGAAAAAAGTTTCAAAAGTGATTTGTTACACCGTAACTAATGTATCAGCGTGCATATAATTTTATGAGCTAAAACAAGTTTCTTATATTCGTGGTTTACTACCTCTATGAGCCATTTAATAAAGTTTGAATCTTACCAAAAACATTTTTTTTGTTTCAAGTTAGATATGATCTAAGCCAGTTAGATAAGGTTCGGTTTAGCAATGCCCTATTGACTTTACGCCTATTGTAGGTGAATTCCGGTTGTCGAAGAAACCACTTCAGTGGCCGCCATTTTTTGAATGAATAAACTATTTATTACACCATTTGCATATATAAGTATATGAAGTTTGGATTATGCAGAATTAAAAACGTTTATTACTTTTTAGTGGGGAAAAATGGCTTAAGCTAATACAATTTCTTCTTGTCAACTTGAGGTCATAAACACAGCCGCTAGGATTTACGTACAGTGTCAATTGACCGTGCAACACACAATAAGCAAGCAAGTTTTAATAATCCTATTTAGGTTCGGGGCCGTCCCCAGACAATTCTCACCAATTAAAATGTTCACACGTCACTCGCAGTGGGGAGCTTTCCATGAAGCGGGTTGTTTACGTTAAGCACACATTATATTGAATTCACTGAACTAATCGCTCGTAATAAATATTCATTGTATTGAAAATGAACAATTTCAAGTGTTATGAATAACATTAAAGGAATACATTTATGTAAAATAATAATCTTTAAAAAGTTCATTTGGTATAATAAAGTTTTAACAATAACTCTATATTACTTTACCGACTTTTACTTTAAACCTTTATTTTTAGACCCACAGCAAGAGCAAGAGAGATAATTCTCTGAAATAGCACTTTATTTATGAATCAAATATTGTACGATATCTACGAGTAAACTAAATTGATTGAGCTAACATGTTTTAACACGGATGTCGAGGTAATCGTTGGTGGTCGGTAATGGCTGTAGCTCTTGACGTGTGCCACTGTGGCTGTTCCAATTACCAGCACCATGAGTGAGACTTGTTTTATTAGTGTTATTTATAAACCTTGGAAAAGCTAAACGAGACGTGATTATTTGAGGTATGGAGGAAATGGGAAATGGGAGTGATGAATCAATTAACTATATTGTAAAGTTTTTTATCCGGCTAGTTATTCGGTTAAATGACAATATAAAGTTTGTATATCTCTGAAGCTTCTGCGTTTTCGATATTTCAATTATATTATTTTATACCACTTCTGTATCAAGCGATCAAAAAATGCAATTTAACTCTGTATTACTCAAACATGTGGTATTTTGAAATATTATAATTCAACCGCTATTAAAGTATAAATGTAATTAAACAATAACCGAGTTACTATGAATGATAGATATGTTACTTATAATAAGAACATAATATCAAAGACAAAAAAATCCAATTTCAGTGAAAAAGTTTTTTTATTTTTAGCCCAGTCCAGTCACCATAAAAAATCGGCTGTTCTGTCTGTCCAAACTGTTTGTGAGAACAGCAATAAATAGACAAAAACACACTTGTTACACAGTTGCTATATTTAGCGGCTTTGTTCATGTGAACAGAATTTCTGAAGCACACTTAATGAACCGGGATAATGACAACAATTTGACGAAAACATTCCTTTTTATTAAAAGGGATTCTAGTGGTCTTCATTATTTTCTCTAATATGATAAAAACGTTAATCCTATCGCTGGCCTAGATGCCAAAGATGTAGCACTAAGCTGCAAGCAGTCAACATAAATTACATTTGAGTATAGGGTTGATGTGGAATTAATTTGTGATGATATGATTACTTTTAAACACTACTGTGCACTAGTCCCTACTTACCAACGTTTCTCTCCTGGTGGAAATTAATAATAGAATAGAAATTAATAATAATATTTTCGTGCAAATTATCATTGTTGACGAATGACAATCAAATTTTAGGTAGGTATATCGAGCCCTATGGAAAGCTATTCAAGTTAACAAACTAAACATAACCACCAATAAAAGTCCCAAATATATCACAACGAAGATATTTGAAATAAGTCAATTCGGTACTAAATCAAATAAATTGTAAATGAACTGCCAGGCTGCCAGTGCGCATTGGCATTTCCTATTGACCAACGAAATTGCAACGTTTTGTGATTGCGCCCGCACCCACAGCGGAACGTAATCGAATACGTGGTCCTTACTTTAACTATTATAACTCTGTATTGTTCGAAATAGATATGTATTCGTGATAATAATTAGATTTAGCTTTTGATAGCTAGTATATAAATTATTTTGCTGCTTGAAATTATAAAGGATTTCTTCCGAAATAAGTGGATACTGCTTTTGTTATTTAAAACTAGCTTTTGCCCGCGGCTTCGCCCGCGTGAAATCTTTTTCCCGGGATAAAAAGTATCCTATGTCCTTCTCCTAGCTCTAAACTACCTCCCTGACAATTTTCAGCTAAATCGGTTTAGCCGTTCTTGAGTTATAAGTGGAGTAACTAACACGACTTTCTTTTATATATATAGATTATAGTGTTATTGTTATTATTATTGTCCCTTTGAGATTGACAATTATCAATGAATTAAGTTAACCTGATTAAGTTAGAACAAAAAATGTAATATAAAGTAAGAATAAAAGTAAATAGTTTTAACTAAAATCGAAATATGGGAAGTCTTTTTGTGTCACTTTTATTCATCTTTAGCTCATCATATTATGATATATATTTGTAAAATGGTGATGTCAAGAGCAGCAAAGAGTTAAAATATCTTAACAAGTTAGTATGGGTTTTAGTATGTAAATGAGAATTGTGACAATTGAAGAAAAGCGACGTCGCCGAGGCCAGTCATCGTGAAAGCAATTTAAGCTTTGGGCAACATAACGGTTGATTTGATGAGGTATGTTTATTGTGGAATATAAATTTATTTATATGCATTTTACAACAACACACATTAAACATTACACATTTAATATATTTTTCTATTACATAATATCTCACTTTAAACGACCAAATATAAAAATAACTAATGAAAAATATGTTTGAAATTCACAGGACCTTAAAAAATAAAAACCAACATGTAATAATACCTAAAATAATAAAATAAACTTAAAACTGAAGCTTAAACGAATTATTTTCATACTCCAGTAAGTAAATGTTAGAATCACAATACTATACTTACCTATATGTCTACATTTATATCTTTACTGTTTTTAAGATTTAAGTGCTTAGTTACTGATTCCTTATCCAGTATACTCGTATAGAGGTAAAATGTAATATACCTATCTGAGGTATGTTTAGCAATGTAAATGGTGAAATGTTATGGGATCTGAATGTAATGGTTCAAGTCGAAGGCAGTGACTCTATGTCCGCCCACGAGCTGCGTAGGCGCAGCTTAGTTCAACTGCCCTTCAGGGTTTGCACTTTGAAAAACCAAACTGTATTAGGACACGTGTCTACCTGGGATTTGAAGGACAAAATATTTATTCGATTTCCTGTTGAAGAGCAAGCATACATATTAACTAAGTATGTATTAACTTTACACAGGTAAATTTATTTTTTGAACGAAAGATCAGAATTCTCAGTTTTTTAAAAATTACTTATTTGAAACGTCTATTTTAATTAAAAAACTTTTAACCAAATGACTTAGATGATAGAAAAAATATACATTAGAAATGCACGTCAATGTGGCAACCCTTTTATTCCATAACTCTTGGTATGTTAACCTATCAACGAGCAACAACAGTAACATTTAAATCAAAACACCATAAGAATAAAATATTAAACCCATTTATGTCCATTATTGTGTGTAGCCCGCATAAAGCATGTTATGCTGTTTCATTTATTGTATATTGCTCTTTTTCGGGTTCTTTATAAATGTAGAATTTCTATGTACTATATTGTATGTAAAAATGTATCTAATTAATTGTTATTGTCAATTAAAAATATAATCTCTATATCACGAAATAAGTTTATGAAACTATTTCCATAAGCATTCATTGTTTGGGATTATTTAGACTTAAAGCAAATCACAACATAATAGCTGCAGTGATATAGACTGCCGTAGCATTAAACACTACACTGGTCTTGGTTGTTTACATCGAGACTCAGTCTGCTTTCGTCGAACTCTCGATAACCTCGTCATTACTTAGTCAATCTCGGTCCTGGGACACTTCTGGTATCGCCAGATAATTTCTATCATAAACAATGAACTGATGCTTGAGGTATTTAGCACAAAGTGGTGTAACATTTCTGTTGCAAGTTTATTATAGTTTGAACTACAGTTTTAAGATTTCTAGTACTTATCTTCATTTATAAATATTTCTATGAAGAATTTTATTCACCTATTTCATTAAACTTAAATTATACTAGTCACACTACACAATAACATAAGACAGATTACCATATACGCTTTGTTGTCCGTATCGATTAAATTAATTTGCATAAGCCTTCCATATTCGTTCAATATAATTATGTGTCTTTTGAGCAGTTACCCACCATACATATTAAGGTACCTAAGTATTTATATTGTGTAAGTACATGATTAGTCATTTTGTTACATTGTTTTAATTTTTAGGCTTAATTTTTATTTTACTGTTTTTATTTATTTTATTCTGAGTCACCAATATAAACATAATATCATTATATCATTACCATTTACATATTCTCACATAATAGAAGGTAATGTTTCTACGTGCAATACATATATTAAAATTCTTGACACTTATTCAAAACCTTCACAAATTTACAACTTGTATCTTTACCAAGTGATGTGGTCATAATTTTATTATCTCTTACTATAGCTTTAGGAATTATCTAATTTGCTGATCCCTGACCCGGCTTTTCCCCTCCAAGTTGTTCATTTGCAATATTAGCCATTTACAAGTGTAATTAAGTTAATAAAGATAATTTTCCTTATATGATCTGTAAACAATGTTAGTTATCAAGATATATATTCAAACAAACAATAATTTTATGTTATGTTGACATTAAATATATACACGTTGTGCATAAACCAAGGATTGTATTAACGTCTTGGGAAGCTATAAGTGCTTTGAGTTTCTTTTATAAAGAAATAAATAAATGCCATATAGCTTAACCTTAATAGTCATTTTCCAAAATTTACAGAAAAAAATAAATATGTATGTAAAAAAAATCTTCCATTCTCATACTTATCTCTTTGTTGCAGTGCCCTATTTTTTGTAACATAACATAAATAGCTTTAAAGCCATACAAACAGCATGTTTGACATCAATCGGCCAGAGATTGGAACAGCGTCCGATAATATTATCATTGTAACCCAATTCGCACACATCTGTCCTATGATAGATACTGGTTGTGCAACCAATTGTTTACTTCTGCTTTAAACTTTATTTTTAACTGTTTGTCCTGCAGAGAATACTAATTACATTCAATTTATCTATTAACACTTTCGCTGACAGTAACGCCTCTCGACGTAGATAACAGTTATCTCGTTTACTGTCCGCGAAAGTGTTAAGACATTGAATAAGACATTATCAAATTCTATGCTTACCAATTCTTACCGCATTGTTTGTCTGACATGCTAAAGCATGTCAATCAATTTTAAAAAATTCTGAGAACTCACTCCTATTTTTCTTTGCAATATTGTGCATTTGGTGACTCATGTTATTTTCAAGTTAATGTCTTCTTATTCAAAATAAATTACATTAAATCAAAGTACATGTTCACAAGTAAAACAGAGCACAATGTAAGTTTGGTCCAAGCAGGCGCGATCAGACGCCGGCTTGCCACGGTCTGTTTCGTTTATTTTTTGTGGCAGGTCTTTACTCGCCGGATTTTATTTCTTTTTGTTGGCAGTCGTGTATTCTGTATTGCAGCCTTCGTTAGCGCAAGGTCATGCGATTTGCTCTTTTTTCATTTAGCTTCATGATAAAATATTTTTTCTTTCTCTTCTGGTACAGTGAATTTAGATCATTTATTTTCATTGTATTTAACTTCTTATGTAAATTTTTTTAGTCATAACATTTGTAGTACGCGTTTTATACTACTTATTCCATTTCAGAGTGAATTTTATATATTTTTACGAATTGCAGAGGTAAGTTCTTGTCATTTGGTTTGCATGTTTCTTTATGTTGATTTTTGGCAATAAAATTGACTTTATAATATTGAGCATTTGAGGTTGTTGCAACAGTTACAAATAATGATACTAACGTACCGACGGCTATTTTAATTTATCCTCTTATCGTACAGATAAATAATGATAATCCTGCAGATATGATATGACTCCGACCCCTGTTTGCTCACGACTCAAGGTGAGACACGTGACGCAAGTTTGTGACAGTGAAATCACATTTCTTCGTGTATTTGGCGCCAGCTAGTTATGTTATGATGTATTGTGTTGGGATAGAGTACCGACAGTACCAACGTCCGCTTGAGATCGGTATAAGGCACAATCTTTCTGCTGTAACTAAGACTACTTTTAAATACAAAAAATGCAAAATGTTAAGTAACTTTGTTGTCATTGGTTATCAAATTATCTATACAAAATCGTAGTCATAGTATATTATCCGTATGTGAGTTCACGAAAATTAAAATATATATATATATATTTTAATTTGCGTGAAATTTTATATATATATTTATGGCACGCCAGCACCATGACCCCGGTAAAAAAGTTCTGTATTTTTGAACATTCGAACTAAGTACGTGTAAACTAATTGATACTTTTAATCAAAAGATTAGCCAGTATTAGTTGTGAAGCACTTTCGCAAGTAAAACGAACCATTCTAGCCATTCTATAATAAACGGATCAGACACATCAAGAAGCGATGCTCATCCACGCCTCATATTTGTTCATGACACGTCTGATGCACAGTTCCATTTAAAAAGCGATTTAGCAAGCCAGCACCGACACGACATAATATTTCTCCTCAAATGAGCTGAGTTCCCAGGCTATTGTCGACGAGCCGCCTTTTAAGGCGAACGGGCCATACAGGCGGATCTCAAACCAGATTCTTGCTTTTAATCTCCGGGATGTATTCCATTCTTCATGATTTCGGCAGACTTCGATGATGATGGCTTTATCTTTATACTTTTTTATTTGGTAAATTTTTATTTTGGTTTGTTTAATAAATTGTTATTTTATGGGTTTAAGATAAAAAATGCATTCAGATAGGTATACAGAATATAGATACATATTGCTATGTATATTTTTCTAGATATTTAGAAAATATTGTTCACTCCCAAGATACAATCTAGTCGTCCATTGCCCCAGTATGGCAGAAGTGTCTGTAAATTCCTTCACGTCTGTCACAATGTTTGCTACATTCCCAATGATGGAACACCCAATCTCGCCATCCGACTGGGCATTCCATCGATGGTCGTAAAGTGCGTCGAGGCAGTATAAATTGCAACTCCCTGTGGAGTGCCAGCCCGCAGCCCGAGGGCGCATTCCCTCTAATTGGACGTCTGCGCAGCTTTGCCAACTATGGTATTGGACCGGACGACACTGACCACTTTCACTAACTTCTTTGGGTTTCTTTTGCAAAATATTACATGTAATCATTGATATAATGATTGTGATAAATTTTTTTAATAACTATCGAATTGATATGTATTCGCTTCGTGACTGACAAAGGATAAAAGTGAAGAAGTGATGGAAAAAAGAACACTAAGACGTGTATATTCCTTTTATTATTTTCCTTTTTTGTATTTTTTCAGCTTTGTCAGCAAAGCCGAAGAAAATCCTTGGGTTCTTCAGCTGATTAGGGTTTTTTAATGACACATGTACAATTATTGAGATCCGTATCTAAAACAATGGCAAATTTAACCCAGTTTGTCTGTAAAATTATAATGATATTTTATTTTCATGCAATACATTGTTCTCTAGGTTATATATTGAATTAGTTAACTCTAAAATATGTAGTACTATCATTGATAATTGCAATTTATCTAGTACTATTTGTATTATTACTGATATGGCACAAGTTAGCAGCAATGGGAGCCATATGGGTAGTTGGGCAGTACCATTACGTGGGATTCTAGTAGTGGTTAGTGACCATTGTAACCCTTGTTATGGTAAATACTAGCCCGCGGCAGGATCTCCCTCTAAATGGGACCAGTTACTGTTCTGAATAGGATTATTGTGCTCGTTAGAGGCTATGGAATTGTTCGTATGGAATATTTGTATGCTATTAGCAATTTTAAATATTACTTTTGTACTTCCTTTCATATTTATATGTTTTTACAATGATTTATTTGGGAAATTGTTAAGAATATGATACAATTAGTTGATTGACAACTGATTCAATTCTGATTTTATAATTTTGGATGACACCACTTTTTGGTGATTTGTTAAAAACCTTTGCTACTCCAAGAGTAGGATATACTTATCTTTTAGTTTTCTTCACGTTTCAAAACAATGACTCACAGCATTATGATTGATCTAAAATATTAATAGATATTAAAACTTAGTCACACCTCGTTTCGCTTTGAGCAAAATGTGGCGGAGAGATTTAATAAACAGTCCTTCACGAAACTTAATAAATTTCTAGGTATAATTTTATTTTTAAGCGTTTTGTATACAAAGAGATATATAGTAGTTCAAAACAAAACTGTCCTAAGAAGTTGAATATCGTTCTTGGTTAAGTACATTTCTTAAGGGCAGATAAAGCACGTAAAGTACACGTAGGTGTGACTGTGCCCGGGAAAGTCATCGGTCGTATTGAATTCGATCGAATTGTGTTATCACAAGTTGTTTACTATGTGCATTTACAAATGTTTTCAAAGATATGATAACGTGACATTGAGTGGAACGAGACTTTTAAAGTTACGTAATAATTTTAATTAAATAACCTTCACTAGAAGGGTACCTATTTATATGGTACTGATAAATTTCCTTGTTTTGTAAATAAGATATATATTTTATTTGGAAAAGGAAAAGATTTATATTTAAAAACAAGAATCTCTGCTGGTAATAATATTATCATCATGATTGGCGAACCGATCAGTCCGGTTCACGTGGTGTCGGATTCGCGATCCTCACCGTTAGTAACTAACTGTACTCGGGTGCGCCCGCGCCGCCACACTAGTTAACTGAGATTAATCTCCACAGATTATTACATAGATCGATCTTCATGGTGTCTTTGATTCGAAATGAAATGTTTCTTAAAGTTATAATTGTAAATTATGATCTGTCTTATATGATTTCATACACAGTTATTTATTTCCTGGGGATAGTGGAGATGTGCTGACTGCTACAGATAAAAACTGTATTGTAATACAGTCACTATTTATTTAAAGAAAATACAAAAAAGTATAAACGAAACAATTTCGGTTCCATTTTAATTATTCGAATTAAAACCGAAGATAATGTTTTAGCTGGAGTAAATTTCGATATTTATATGTGTTAAAGTTCTTGGAAATTACTGTAGAAGTTTTACATTAGACAAAAAATTTAAGTGAGGTAAATAATGTAACATATGTGAAACAATATACTCAAGGCAATGCAATATTTTCCCTGGGAGCAGTTTCCTAAATCAAGTCAATAAACCACACCACACATAAAACATGTAGCCGAGAACAAGCCAGTTAGCTCAGTTCAGGCTCTATTACATTTGTTACTATTGATCTCTACAGGGTCAGGCCAAATTGTATTTAGGTTTGCTTAGCTTATGAAAATAAAGGAAGAAATATATCTGTATCCACATCTACATCATTACATAATATACAAAGCTGTAGAGTTTATAAATGTATAAATAAATGATTAAATAAATCAAGAATTACGCTTGATTTTAAGTAATTCCTTTTGCACATTCTTGGCCATTTTTTCATGAAGGCTGTATCGAACGTAAATCGCCGAAATAGTCACTTTACTATATAAGTATGTACGAACATAGAAAAAACACAGGCGCATGGCGGTTGCTATTCGGGCACGAAGTATGACAGTAACAGTAGGTACTATCTACCGTGGTTATATTATTCATTACCTACTCTGAGTTAATGCAAAGCTATTGAGTAGAATTTCGCGGATTGTTCTAAATTGCATCTGAAAAAAAGTGGCCATTGCGAGGCGTGGAAAAAGTAGTCGGTGATGGTAAATTATGGGTCTACAAGTCGTAGACCGCGTTTGTAACCAGTGTCTTAAACACGATGGACAGGACAAGCGCGGCGAGGTGACGGTATCGCTACATTACTAGCTCGTGGATGTTACCCGTGGATCCGTATAAATTGCCATTGGTGGTAAAGTAGACGGTTTTTAGATTGGTAAAGTTAGATTTATAGAACAATGAAAATGATTTACGTTTAATAGTATTATGACACACCTATAAGGTGTAATATTAAGAATATTTGTCAGATGTAGTGCTGATAAATAAATGCAATTATTAAGAATTGAATTTATAAACAAAAATCTTGCAATTAAAGTTCTTAGTTAGATGTCTATTGTAATGTATATTAATAAATAAATATCATTTTCATGTCAACGAAATGGATGGATAAGATAAGATTTCTTGTAAAAGATTTATAAATAAATAAATACTTCCTTTTTCATATTTTTGGACGAAAATACAGATTGATATAAAACTATGCCATAGCACCTTAAACCGTACATCTGTTTGGGAAGCTGCTGTATATTTGCAAATACATATAAATAAATGGTCGTGCCAGTTATTAGTTTTTGTTTCGATCTATTATTAATATTATTATTGACTTAGCTAAGGTGTTCATACGTAATAGACTTAGTTATTTATTGTATACATCACCATGGATTAACAGAGCACAAGGTCTTATAACAGAATCAAAGTGACTCATCTTCGACTAAGTAGGTACTTATTACACAATCGTTTGACCTTTTGTATGAGGCAATACATCTAATTGCTAGGCATGTTTATTTATTTACCTTTTAGAAGGGTTTTAGATGCAAGATTATCTTTGATTATCTTTATTTATCATTTCTTGGAAATAGGATAAGAAAATCAATGTCTGTCACAAGATGCAATTAACATTACAGCAAAATTTTATCAAATATATTTTCAGTTACTTGTTTTACCAAAATATGTATAGATATTACTTTTTTATGTAAATGTAGAATAGAAAATCCGAACTTAATTTTGTTAGAGTTGTATATATGATACCAACATTTTGTTATATAATTATTAAGAATTAAAGGCGGAATTAGCGAAAATAATTCTATGAATATTCTCTACCAATCAACCTTGTCAATCCATATCGTTTTGTAGAGATTGCTTACGTTACATAGAAACCGTTTTATTTATTATTCAATAATATGAACAGACCAAATGCCGATATAACCAAGATTGGAGGGTTACCGGACTTTTACCTGCTTCTAAATGCAACCGGAATATTTGTAGTCTGATTCTCAGAAATGACCAACAAAATGTTAAATACTCGTACCTGTAGCTTTCAATGTAGAGTCTCTTTCATGTTGTACAGTTTACTTGTCAATAATTGTTTTTGCCAAAAAACGAAACCGACTCCAATTACTCAACTAAAAAGTATGAAATAATTAATACACTGTTGTTTAAATATATAGTATATTTAAACAACAGTGTATTAATTATTTCATACTTTTTCTATACATTAGTCAAAATTTTTTATAAATCTGAAGTCGGTGCCGATTATTTAATAAAATATGCTAATTACCTGCTGAATATGGGACCAATTGGAAAGTATACCCTCTCAAACAAAAAAAAATATTTTTTCAAATCGATCCATGCATTTCGAGTAATCCGGTAACATACATAAAAAAATAAAACATTCCGATGAATTGAGAAACTCCTCCTCTTTTTTAAAGTCGCTTAAAATACAAGGAAGCGGTATATGGTTATTTGAAGAGGACAAATTATATGCTATCAGCCTACTTAGGGAAAACCAATATTATACGCTTTCATTATTTACAAATACTATAAGATTTTATTATTGTGCTTTTCATATAAAATAATGTTATTGTGTATAAAGTAATGTAATTTAAAATTTCATAATATAAAAATTAAGACCCTTGCCTGCTCTATTTTTGATGCTACTAATTAGTATCTTCGCTCTACTAACTTGGTTTAAAAGGCTTGAACCTTATATCATGCTTGAACCTCAATATATTGCGTAAGGAAGAGAAAGAGATGGAAGATGAAAAGAGCTATTTTAACATGATTGGGATTTAAGTATGTGTCTTAATACTTATTATAGGCATAAGCTTGAATAAGACAATTATTAACTTTATATAGAATCATTTAAAATCAGCGACTAGTGTTGTCCGTTCCGGGCGGCGTCTGGAGTCTTGAACTAGGTTTTTTAATCCATTGACTGCATGGCTCACCTAACCGTTACCATACAAAACACATAATATGTAGAAGAAAAGCTATGTGATTTATTAAAATAACCAATAATAAAGTTTATTCAATTAACCTCTATTTATTTTTGCCCTTACTTTAAATATGGTTAAATGGAAATGGAGGTTTTCAAGTGAATGCAGATCTTTAAGTTAAATAGGAGAAAATCTAATGTATGTTATTTCGATGAAAACTTATGAAAAACTAACACACAAGGCTTAAAGAAAAAAATATCTGAATACCTACTTTGTTTTCGTTTTCCTTCGAGATATGTATTCTATGTTATCATAGGGAACGTTTTTATATAGACTACAGCAGCATTATATCTGTACTTACAGTGTTTAGTAATTACGCGATACCATACCAGTCTCCCAGTTTTTATTGGTTCGATAACGTTATGCGTTTTAAATAACTGTGCTTCTAATGGCTCGAAGTTTTTCCCAGTAGTGAGACACATCTATTGCAAATATCTCCGGTTGCCCGTTAGACCAACATGTAGGGCGACATCGTTAGTTTAGTTTCAAATGACAGTAGTTACAGCACTTTTTTCCATAAAATTACAAAATCGCAGCTGCAGGCCACGCTGTAATTTTTTTAATCTATGGGTTTTTCATTGTTTATTGACTTATGTATAAAATGTTTATATAGGTATATGTGTTATTAAGTTGTAACAATTTGTTAATATGGGTTATTAATATAATCATGTGTTCGCTTAATGTTTCTCTTGGTCATCTCCCTCTCTCGTTATATTCTTCTACGGATTGAGATAGTCATGAAGTTCATTTACTCGACTAAAATATTAGTCTTTAAAGTTATGAAAATAATTTACCACTTAAATAGTCTTTTTCTTCTAAAATCAATATTAAAATATTCGTATTTGTGTGTATGTTCGTAAGTCTTTAATCGTTTGAAGACCTATAAAACAGGCAAGTACTTCAAATTAATATAGATTTCGAAACGTGGTCTTATAAATTCCGCTATTCTTTGTTATTTCATTTATTTTATCAGTTTATGATTACTTTAGGTGTAAAGTTTTATTTTATATTTTTATTCAAAATTATGAATTTTTTAACAATATATGTTAGAGGGAATAAATAAGAAACCTATGAAAATTATGTCTAGACTAGAGTCCTTCTTTACGTTTGTATGAAATAACGAGATGATCGTCCTGATCTCATACTTGATACAATTATGGCGCTGCTCAGCGTTAATGAGGTGTGTGATAAAAACAAAAGCCAGTTAAGATACAGCATTTAAGCCTAGGTATAACCAGGTGATTAACTTTATGAAGCCCGATATATAACATCTACGTATATAACATACTAGCTGTTCCCCGCGGCTTCGCTCCGCGTGGGAGGATATGGGTTATATCGCGCCCATAAGTAGCCTATGTTTGACCTCAGGTCGTTAACTACATCCCTACCAAATTTCATCACAATCTGTCCAGCAGTTTAGCCGTGAAGAGGTGACAGACAGACAGACAGATAGACAGACAGACAGACAGACTTTCGAATTTATAATATTAGTATGGATATGTTGTATTACTGCAAGTAAATAGATTCATATTTAGGTACTTATAGTGGGTAGAGTATCTATAAGTCTATAGTAGAGCGTGGTAGATGTGAATTAGTGTGAAGACGTAAATTGGATATTCAATTTAAGTTTTTTTAGTAATTAATTTACTGTATGTTCACCACATTAATTAATTTATTTTATTTTATTCAATAAGTAAAGTTTATATTTTATTTAGAAGGAAGATTGAATTAGGGCAAGGCGAGAGCGTAATTTATTGAAACAGTTATTTCGTTTTTGAAGTAAAAAACTGTCAATTATTCTAAGAACAGATTAGACCTAAAAAGGATAGCTTTATAACGTTAAAACTAAAACAATGTCATAATTAAATCTGTTAAGAACTTAAGTTCTTTATACAACAAAATCGTACAAAGTTGATTCTTTTGACACAGTTATGTCTACTGGATAGTATGTTTTGCAAGCTTAAACATAATCTTTGCAGCACTTCCGCCCCACATTAATATCAATCTCGGATGTCCCATGTTAATCTCCAGTTTTTAACCGACTTCATTAGAGGTCGTTGTCCTTTATAACTGAGTTATTTATGACTGAAGCTGAATAAAAAAATATTTCAATTAACTTGCACGTCAAGTTGGCGCAAACTTCATTTTAATATTGACCTCACGATAGGCCCTTTCTGAATATCACTTACATTTATAAATAATTTTGTGTTTTAAGTGAGACAAGTTCTAGAAAAATATTCCGGTTGTGTATATTATTAGGTACTTATTTAAGGAAAACAGAAAAATATTTCAAATGTTAAGCTTTGAATTTAACATATTAGTAGATTGTTTAATGTGAAACAACGTAAGTTTAACAAAATTTTTTTTTTGCATCAAATAAATGGTATAGAATATGCACGAGATAAGCATTTTCTATACCATTTATTTGATGCAAAAAAAAATCTATTCTGTCCTTCTACAATCCATAATCAAATCTGTAGTCTACGCTTTTTGCATATATATCTACTTAATTCAATATAATTGCTCCATCTTAATTTGATGACTGAGATCGACGTGAGATCTCTCTATTGTTCTGATATTTATTCTAATCCAATCCTGAACTAAATTGAACTATCTTCTTCGTTTCAAGGACATTGGTTGCTTAGTTGGTTTGTTCAGTATGGCAAACATATCCCTAGCTATCCACACGTTTCGAACTAAGTGAACCCTTGGAGACTGGTTCGAATATAAATGCACTATTTATAACGTACGTAGGCGCCTGTCTTTGATTAAGTCAATTATAGCACAGAGCAAGGTTTATTTAGGTATTACTTGTACCGGCTTAGGAGTCGTTCAAGGTACGTGAATCATATGCATTATTAATAATAGCGCTTATTATTCATCTCGAACGATAGATATTGTACAAACACCTAAAAAGAAAAGTCTAAAAGGTACTCTATAATGTTACCATTAGTTTTGGACTAATTTTTCGAATGTTTATGGATATTATTTGCTCCATTAGAAGCCATTATAAGTGTCGTTAGTCTTTTTGTAATCATAATAAAAGGCATTTCTACTTATAATTTATTTGCGTATATAATATGTAGCTTTTTTATTCTATTTACTTTATTGCAACATGGAAAAAACATCTCATCAGTATTTTGTAATTTCAAACCAATTTCATGCGATAAAAAGTCTCATTTAGATAGAGCAAAGCCGAAATATACAAATTAATTTGTAAATCTCTTTTAGTGCATGTCTCCAGTTCAAAACTGCCATTTAATTTGGTTCAGGTATAATATAGCTAAGAGCTTACTTTAATAAAATCACCATAAAATCAGTTTCAAGTTCTCGAGCGGTTGACATTTATCTGCGCCGGAGTGCAGTTACTGCCGTGTAGAGGAGCTATTAGGGCAGGTGTCACTAGTCAGGGCTGATACTTGACATCAAGTTATAAACAAAATTAGAAACCCTGTAGGACTTACATACATTAAAAATACTGTGAAATGTTAAAATATTTTAATTTTGTTATGATATTCGTCTGTTAGGTAATTCTTTATTTAATGAGAAGTAATAAACGAAACATATTATTTAGACTTCATGAAAAAATTTTGTATTATTTAATAAGTAAATTTTTCTTCATGTCTAAATAACATGTGATTTCCCTGGGTCCTGATGGTTTGTTTATTTTACTATCGAATGTTCCGCCGTTGTTTCACTAATATCTGATTGAAGCTAAATCAATATTTTCATTTTATTTTCAAGTTTTGAATTTAATTATTATATTTAATGCTAAGTTAACACTTTCGTTGACAGTTGACGTTAAAATAATGGCAGTTTAAGTGTTATCTACGAGAGGAGTTACTTTTAGCGAATAAGAATAAGTTAATAGTCAGCGGCAACCCTGGTTCACCTCTCCTCATCTGGACTCTCGACACTAGCAATCTGATGTTGTCTCTTGAAGAATTCGCGTGGGACGGACCCGTTGTACCCGTTTTTTCTCGCCTGCCTATGCATTTTAGTATTTCGCTCTATATTATGTTCATTATCAGAAAAAAACGCTATACCTGCTTTAGGTATAGCGTTTTTTTTAAATTAATTTTTACTACTTAATGAAGAAAGTATAACTGGAAAAATTACTTTTATTCTATTTGAATATATCGGTGTGTGAATCGTGGTGTTTATATTTGCAATCGTTTACAGGCCAACGATAAATTTTGTTAGGTACATAAAAAATATTTGAACGTATTATTATTAAACAAAAAATCCTATGACATATTTGATGTTGTATTTTCTTAAGTTCCCTTTAAAGTCACCTTATATGGAATTTTTAATCGCGTTTTATGGAAAAGTTTACAAAATTCTTCTAAAGACTGTTATTTTAGGGTTCAAAAAGAAATGAACAACTTTGTAGTTTGAAAGGGACTTAATTGTGTGTAGCGTCCAGGGAATTTAGTTGATCTCTTCTAGATTATAAATGATTTGAAGGATAAAAATGAATCAAGCAGGTTTATTATTGAGAGATCTCATAAATAAAAAAAATATACTTCCTGTAATAATAATTTCAAAATTTTCAAATACCTAGTAATAATTTCAAACACTTAATACCAATTTATAAGTAGTAAGTATCCTACTTAAGTACCAAGTGTTCCAAATTTTAAAATCAGAGAATGAATCTTCTTTAGACAAGTTGGATTTACTTGTTCAGTTTTTAAGGAAAGTTCATGTTCATACTTTTAAAGAATTATGTCTTTGTGTGAACCTTGACACTTTTCGAAGATTTCTCTCCGTAAATATAGGGGTTATTCTGTAAAGTATCATCATCAATAGCCATTTCTCACTATCGATGATTAATCTTTGCCGTATATGAACCGAACACGAATTCGCCAGCAGCACAAAATGAAAGTGAACAAAGAACACGCCACGGAAATTATTACAATATTTTTTTAAATTTTATATTCAAATGGATTTATTTAAGAATTATATATATTTTTTAACACAGAAATGAGTATTACATTTTACCCCATAGATCTATTTTACCAAGATCACATCAAGACAATACGCGTAGTTACTATTGTCAAACAGTTATCTTAGCAAACAGATTACTAACTAAAACTAGGTGAGATGAAAAATTTATTAATATGATAAAGTTAGTAGAAATTAAAGAAATAAAATATTTATAAAAATATAACATCGTCTCTAATTCCAAACTGTGTATTTAGAGATATAAATAATATACTTTTTTTTTTTTTTCAACTTTAAGTCCCTAAGCCAGCAAAAATATTTTATTCATAAATTTACAATTATTATACAATCTTAAGAACTATCTATATACACACTTAACGTTAAAATATATATACGTATATATACATAGAAAAAAAAAAAACAAAAAAACAAAACAAACATACAAAACACTACGCGTCGAAATACTCCTCCGCATCACTGTCAACTAGAAATGTGCCCAGAAGGCTGGCACATTGCACTGGCTTTTTTATTATTTATAAAAAAGTTTTGTCTTGCCCATGCAAGTATAAATCTACAGGACACTTCCTGTTCTACCCACGGACGAATCGAAGTACCTACGTTGATATTTATTTTATAGGCAAATATTGACGCAGGTGTCTGACGACCTATGGCACTCATACTCCTGCATTCCTCGGCTACTGCACTGAATCAATTAGTGGTCTCGACCACAAGCCATTCGGTAGTTAGAACAACACGTTAAAGGTTTTATTATTGTTGTTCTTTTCCTTGTAATCGGATACGTGGTAAACATAACGCCTAATTAGTTACCGGGAATAGTCTGAATTTAAAAGGAATAAGAGAGTTTTCATCAAAAGGGTTTTCAGGTTGTGGTAAATGTTGCATACATTTAGGTTTTAAATATTTTATTTAGGAAATAATTTTATAATCATTACACGACATATAATTAGTTAGTGTGTTTAATTCTTTCAAATAACAAGTGATTATTGAGAGAATGAGATGGTATTCAAAATGTGCAAAATAAATATTGACGTGCGATAAATTATGATCAAATATCTTAAAGAGTTCACGCAATAATATTTATCTATAAATAGCATTTTACAGCATGTTTTTATGATAGAAACACAAATTTTATTGCATCTTTTGTTATATCGTTGTTACTTAGGTGTCGCAAGCCAGTCGGACGTATACTATGTGCAATTCATCAGAATTTTATTGTCGGCTTTACGACATTCCCTAATTTGATACAGCTATATTTTGGCCCTAAACATAAAACACATTCATAAATAGATCAATCAGACCTTTTCTTTTTAAATTATATATTTAAAAATATTTTCCAGTATTTATTTGAAAAAAAGTGTAACGCTATAGTTTTGAAGTCATTTGCTTAGGCATTACTGTGTAAATATAATTCATGTTTAAAAAATGTGTAAATAGTGCACAATTACATATAAAAAATGTGGAAAACCTTAAAATAAAAAAGTTCAAATTAGGAAAAAAATCACGTTGAAATGCCTCATGTCGAGAAAGGTATAAAGAGTGGAATTCCTATAAGAGCGTATCTGTCTGTTCATGTTATTTTTGTCCAGTTGCAATGTGTTAACCTGAATCCATTGTTACTGGCAGCCAGAACTGGCAACCATAGGAATGCTTTCTTTAATTTATTGCGTTCAAGGGCCGCATATTGTACTAATATTTTATCTCCACTACAATATATGGCGCTTAAGATAGTTAATTAGTCTAAAAGCTTTCTAATAAAGTTATCAATTGAAAGCTACATATGAGTTTAATTAAGATAAGATATATTTAATGGTCTTTTGTTCGTATCACTATTACTTTCAATTGTTATTTTATTGAAATTGACGTGGATTTTGTAGAATTATAAATGGAAGTGCAGAACAAAGAACCTATTAAATCAGTGGGGACAATGATTCCCCGCAGTCCGAGTGACTGGCATGAAGTGGAACACAATAGGTGTGGGGGTGGCGCATCAAATAAATTGTCCATAATACCGACGGCGAGTAAAAGAATACGTCTTAATTGCTTCTATTTCACTTTTCACCCTCTTTCTAGTAAATTTCTATTCATGATAAAGCTGCGTGTCCACTGTTGAACAGAAGGCTATACTATGCATGGTTTAGGTTTAGATACCTTTTACAGTATAGCAGTGCTTCATGATCAAATGCACAATATTTATGGATTAAGTACATATGAATTTGTATTATATTTACAAGACTTTAATTTTTGTTGCAGGTAAGTGTGGGGAAATTAATATATAAAACGTCTTATGCTGCTTTTTATTTTGGTAAGTGCGTGTTTAAATAACTACCTACCTTATGAGAGTGAATTAAAAAAAATCCACAAGGTAATAAACTACATTTTAGTAAAATTCCTGGGCCTTTTTTGTTTTTGTTAGACTGCTTTTTGTCGGTTTCTATTTGATTTACGTATACTGTTGCTTTGTTCTTACTCAAAGGACCGAAACAGCTGGCCCTTGCCCTTATGGTCAGTCAATGAGCATTGTTTTATTCTTGAAGAGTAAATAAATGTAATGAGCTGAACCGAAGAATTCAAATTAAATCTACGTTTTGTTAGTTTTCAAATTAATTATAATAACAAATTTTAAATATAACTATAACTATAATACGGCGAAAATAATAATCATTATTTTGATAATTTAGTCTCCAAAAATGGAATTCCACTTTGCTACTAAATAATATTTTAAAAAGGAAATTAGAAATAACTGATATTCTTTGTTTACTATTAAAATTGTAAATTTGCCTATGCACAAAACCTTAAATCCATGTCCTGTTTACTATTCAATAAAATGGCCATTCAAAACGTGAATAGAAAGAACATAATAGGTACTTCCGATTTCTCAGATTCACAGATAAATACAATGGGAATTACACAAAAGATCCGCGAATTCAATGGCGATTCGCAAAATGGCCCTTGAACGTCTTCTGTTTTGAAGTAAATCATGGTATTGTGTGTTCCCCGCCGACTGTCAAGATTTCAAGAGGCCATTTTGCCCTAGTCTGGTGAATTTGTTCTTGACAGACTTTAATCATATTATATCATAGCTCATGCTTAAGTGGGGTTAAGTTTGCAATTCACACAATAGTATCACACCCGTGGAAAATTAGAATACAGCCGAATACTGACTATAAACTAATTATCTGCAAAATCTCAGTATTTTAAGGCAAGTACCTAATTATTTCGTGTTTAAAATATAAATAAATAAACAAATCACACTGATTTAGCTAGCCCCAAAGTAAGTTCGAGACTTGTGTAATGGGATACTAATTCAACGATACTACATTATATTACAAACAAATATAAAGTTAAACATCCAAGACCCAGACCAATCAGAAAAATATCATTTTTCATCTTGACCTAACCGGGGATCAAACCCGGGAGTGGTTTTAACCCATAATTTTATTTCTCTGTACGTCCTTATAACATTCCAAGTGAGCTATTTCCAGCGTCGAACTATTTTAAGAAACATTCCCTCTAATCTGGCCCCGAACTTCTCCACCGCGGTGCCCATATTGCCCCACTTTCTGCTCTACTGAGTATCTGTGTGACGCGTGCCTTATTTATGAGACCACGTGCTATATCTAAGCTATGTTCAATGTAGCTGATAAACATTAGTTTCTATAAATAGTTACTGTTTTGGAATGATTTTGTAGGAATGGTGAAATAACTATTCCTTTGCGTTAGATTATCGAGTGACCAACAATGTCATCCGTATTGTAGGTCCTGGTAATAAATAAATATACATAGGATCATCTAAAACCATCAGACATCGACACGATGAAGAAGAAGAATAAATATACATTGTTATTTAATAACCAACTCGCATGTTGAGCTAATTAGTAAGTATTATAAATGAACAAGTGTTAGAATTTCGCATTACGAATTAAAGAAAACGAAATTAAGCATTATGTTACTACGATGAAAATGCATTTTCTATAAAAAAATACGCAAGAATAAAGCCCAGTTTACACTAGAAGAACACAAGTTGGATTGAAGTATTACGATGCGTTTTGATATTGCGTACGTGTGTACGTGTGTTTGTTAACGCAATTTTATCGCCATGTTTCCCAAGAGTATCTTTGTTATTTGTGTGAGTTGTAAATAATTAATTATGAAGTTTTTGTGACGTTGTAAGAGCTGACCTCGGTCATCGTCCGATAGTTTCGAAACTAATTTTGGCTACGCGTAAAGATTTTTTGGCTGAACATTCCTGATTTTGTTTTAAGTCATTGATATTACAAATGTTATATTCGTGATATTGGCCACAGATAACTACCTACTACAAATAATATTAGGTATTATGATTCATTTGGAATTTTGTTATAATACTAACTATACCTAAACACTAAAGTAATATGTGTAATTGACTTATACCTAAATACATCGTGTTAGCTGATTTTAACTAATTAGCAGGAAATGATTTAATTAGGAATAAATATAGGTACATACTTGAGTTTTCTAAATGAGGTAGGTACACATTTTTTCCTCTGAATATATACTTTATCTTTATTATTATTTTATAGTCAAAGGCTGATAATAAAGTTGCTAAGGTTGTGGCTAAAAATAATCTTTTGAGACTTAACTCCTCTTTGTACCTCAGTATTTTTAATACTTTCCTTGACTTCAGTCTAAATAGCGTTGAGAGTCTAGAAAGTGGCGCCCTGCCACCGATCAGTTTTAAGTGTATTGACTGGATATAATAATCCCTATAAAATATTATGTTTTGATATTTTGTCACAAAATATCTATAAAGTATAGATTAAGATATATGCATTAACGACTTACTATGCCTACGCGTATTCATGGCTTAAGTATGGAGTGATACTGTGGGGAAACAGCGTAGATGCTCCCGACCTCTTTGTACTACAGAAAAAATGTGTACGTATCTTATGTAATCTGCCATACAGACACAGCTGTAAACCCTTTTTTATAAATAAAAATATTTTGACCTTACCCTCAATATATATACTAGAGCTATGCACATTTGTAAGAAAACATAAACATCTCTTCACCCAGTTAAAAGAAATACACAAAATAAATACACGACACAAAGACAGATTAATGTTTCCAATATCCAATTTAAAAATGCATAGCAACAGCCCGTATGTAAGTGCAATAAAAATATTTAATAAATTACCGAAATCATTGCGTTTAGAGGAAAATGATAAAACATTTGCTTAAAAGCTGAAGGAATTGCTACTGCCCAAAGGCTATTACTCAATCGAAGAATATCTGAGCGATACATTATAAAAAAAACTTCTACTTCGGACGTTTTGAAGAATTCTCAACCGTATCATGACATAGGTTTCATTGTTATTTTATACTAGCTGACGTATTCATTTAATTCATCTAATTAATTTAATTCATTTAAACATTATTGACATACTTACTTATTTTATTATCATTATTTTTATTTCGATATTAATTAAATTGTAATGTATAGATTTTGATACCAATTCAAAGACTTCGCAACACCCAGCCTGGGTTTATGTACATTCTTACCAAATTATGTAATTCCACCTTCTTCATATTATGTACATGTAAGCGAGAAATAAATAAATAAATAAATAAATATTTAGGGGGCCATATGCTTGACTGCCTTGTGTAAAAATAAAAAAGATGTGTACAAAATATTGAGTTATAATGAAACAGTATTTTGCGTATCTTATTTTCATTTTCTGGCCAATTTTATCCAAACTTCTCACACAGTCCAAATAATTTTATTTGGCAATTCCTAAAAATAGTTAAAATGATGAGATCTTGTTTTTAAATAAAATTTGCCACGACAGTACTATTAGGTATTCTGTGCCACGACTTCGCTTTAAGATAGCGCCTTTATTCGCCTAGTAAATTACTGAGATTCCTGCTGAAATGAAACTTAATTCACCAATGACAGTCTATCCAGCGGGTTAGCAAAATAAAGTCCATGGTTCCTGACTGCCCTTTATTCATGGTTGTAGCACGACAGCCGACGGTTTTCAATCTATTCTGCGACGCCGACGCTCCCGTCACGAACTCGACGGAATCACTATTCATTTCCTTGTAAACCTTTCATAGTCATTTCTTTGGTAATGCCATACTCTGTTATTTTCTTTTGAATTGAAGATTGAAGCGTGACGCTAAGTTTACGAAAAGGCCCATGTGATTGCTCTGTGTTTTCTTCCTGGATACTCATCTAGGAAGTATTTCATAATAATACATATTTTGGGGCTAACTCAATCTGTGTGATTTGACCCTATATATTTATTTATATTTTATTTTATTGTACCTGAAACAGTAGTAGCTATCAATTCTTATGATAAATGTTGAATTATACCCATAAATTAAAGACCCGATTACAAATCGATGCTCAAATCGATTAGATCATCTCCTCTTACAAATTCACTACACCAGTAGTATTAGTATACTTTGAAGCTTACTTTTAGAATAGCAAATTACTTTCCATTTGATTAGGATCTGACTCATCACTCAAGAGCAAATGAAACTGTAGGTACATTTCAACCAACAAGTCAATTTAAAATATTAATGTAGAGCGGAGGCTTAGTAATACAGCCACGGTTTAAATTTTTGTGTTCCGTACCCGACATACATACTCATTTCAAAAACTATTGTTACCCATGTGGTAAGTATGTTGCAAAAAGTGTGTGCGGTCAAAAAAAAAAATTACAACTCTGCCCGATTGGTGCTGTGGTAGATTACAACAACAGCATTCCTAAGAAATGTTGACGTCAGGCTGGTCACAAACAATGTTCAATCTTATTGTGTACTTTATGTACTAAATAGAGTAAGACATCCATATGAACGAACCCCTGGCCCCGAAGCTTTCGGGGCAATACGCGTTGTTTAGCAATCGGGAAAACGCTCGTATGATGTGCTCTAAAGAAAACCTATACAAAGTATCCTTGTATGAATGTAATTTTGTTATGATCAATGATGCATATTAGTGCGCATTTGTACTCATACCAGACCTCTTTACGGTGTGAGTGATGGCTCCGCACGTGCCTCCAATGATGATTGATTATCTCATGACTTCATGACTCAATTATTATAAAAGACCATTGATTGTATTTTTTTATTTAATTGTGATAGCAGAATGAGTCAGTTTACAATAAATCTATTTTTCGTCTTACAATAACATATTACAAAAATTTTACGCTTTTCTTAAACATATATAAATCATGTGATTTAACGAAATGTAAAGTCTGTTCAAAACACAAACTTGGTACTTACCTTAGGTTATGTAGTATACAAAATCTCATTAGTATCATATACGGGATTACTTGTTGTTTTCTTTTAAAATTATATGGGAAAAACTGACTATTTCTTGCAATCTTCTCAAATATTTAAAAAAAATAACAGGTATATTACCTATCAAATCCTTTGGGTACTTGCGTCGTAAAATAAATAATAAATTAAGCAGTTTCCGGTGACCATTTACTCAATTAAACGATGTTGTGATACAACAAAATCATTTCCTTTTCTACACATGCGACAACAAAACAAAAAGATACCATAAACAAAAGCGGCGATAGAAAAATAAAACACTCATCGCTTGTTCCTGCGTTCGAAATTTGAATACAAGCGACGGGGCGTGAATGCAGTCTAATTGTGCGTTGTTGTGGGTTCAGTTTAGAATTTTGATTGCATGTCGTTATTGTTTTACAGGCTTTGTATTGCGCACCCTGATTGCGTTGTGTTGACTCGACAATTTTAGTTGGAATACATAGCCATAGACGGGATCTATGACTAACTTATAGTATAGCTAATAATAGCTATATAAATGTTGGTGATTAAGCAGCTAAATTAAGGTTGGGAGGGTCATACATCTGAAAAAACTGAGGGTATAAGTAGAGTAGTAGATGGCCATAAACGAGTTTATCACCCGAATTTAGACCAATTGATAGAGGAAAGAACTAAAACGTCCTTCGGCAAAATCTATAAAATAGGTAGGAAACTCTGTGTAGGAAACCTATATCCTGTCAGTGTGTAAACCAACATACTAAGATCTAAGATTAAAAAACATGTAGGTGTGGACTAGTATATACAAATGTTTATATTCAACTAGCTGTTTCCCGCGGCTTCGCCCCGCGTGGGACTCGGTTATATCGCGCCCAAAAGTAGCCTATGTTTGACCTTAGGTCGTTAACTACATCCCTACCAAATTTCATCACAATCGGTCCAGCAGTTTAACCGTGAAGAGGTGACAGACAGACAGACAGACAGACAGACAGACAGACTTTCGCATTTATAATATTAGTATGGATCTAATACTGAAAGTAAATGCAAACGACAGGTTTGGCCTTTTATTATTAGGTCCCCTTTCTGACCTTTTTTATACAAAAGGAAAATTTGCAAAGGTGACCAAACGAAGTTGGGAAAACTAATTTGAACTATGCTATATACTATATACATACGTAGACTAACATGTTTCCACTAGTATGTATTTTAATATTGCACTGAAAAAACAATGTGTTTTAAATTAATTACAATGCAAATAATTTTGCCAAATGTTATTTATGTTGTTGTTTGAATAATTTTTTATTAAATTTATTCAAACAACAGAATGAAAAAACAAAAGTTGTGTTCAAATTTTAAATTTTAAAAATATTAAAAATAATATATAATTATGCTATATTTTTATATACCTATATATTTAATAATACATTGTTGAGAAGATTAGATGACTAGTCGTAGATTTTTATGTTAAGAAAGAAGGCTTTAAATTTATTTTTTTTATCAAGAGAGGGATTTTTTTTTAATATAACTTAATTTGTATATCTTTTTCATTATAATAGTGTTTTAAAAAATCTTATATCAGTTTTACAACTCTCCAACGCCCTGGCTATTACAAAGGTACGTTAATAAATAATGTTTTTGACAAGCTTTTTTAAACACCTAACATTACCAAATAAGCTCAAAATTTACATACAGACGCCGGCATCCACTTCGATTGACAATCGCGATAATCGTCGCCAATATTTTAAAGACGTGACCGGACGACACGATGCCACACTTCCTACCATAGATAAGAACATACAGCATGGCCATAAACAGCATAGACGAGAAGCAATTCTGTGTCAGTAGTGGCAGCAAATTAGCACCTTTTCTCTTTGAATTTTCATCATTTGCTTGATACTATCTTTTCTATTATCAAGATCCGTGTTTAGTAAATTCAATATTCGTATTTAGTCACCGCTGCGCTGTTGTAATAATGTTCTCAAAATTGATCAATTTTGTTGTAATACGCTCTATAATAGACTCAAAATAACTAAATAAGATATATAAAATAAGTTTCTACAATGAAATATAAGGCTTTGTGAAATTATGTATATTCGAATACTTATAAGGTAACAGAAAGGTGAGGATTATCTAGCTACAGACTCTTGAGTCATTACAAATTATTTACTAAAATCATCATATACCTAAGCAGTTGATTGTTGGTGTTTTAACTTTTTTGTACCTATATGATGCAAAAAAAAAATTAAGTATGTTATACTCGATAAAACAAAAATGTTATATAACTGAAGTGACAATATAGTGAAGGAGAGTAGAGTTAAATATGGAATGACTCACGAATACAAAGCTAGATAAGTGGACCAGTCATATGAGTTCTTAGAACAATAATAAAACTAATCATAAAGAAAAGGATGTTGGCATTTCAGCTAATTTGCTGTTGTTGAATTAATATTTTTTTTTTTTTTTTAGTATGATTTTAACATAAGTGTTTAGAGAAAAGTTCGTCTGTTTATATCTCCCACTCTTAATCACATGATTGTTATCGGATTTAACTTCTTTCACAAACTTTCTTCAGTACACTCATCTTAGGAAATCTTGAAAAAAAAGTAATTCTTTTAACAGATAATTGTAATTAATAGATCCGGCTTTAATCGTATCTGAAACCCGTTTTCCGTTGTCACGACATAGCATGAAAACGGCTTGACCGATTTGGCTGATTTTTTTTTGTAGTTTTCTAATACTCTGTACAAGGTTCTTACGGAAAAAAATATTAAGAAAATCAAATTTACGCTAAGGCGGTACGAAGTTCGCCGGGTCAGCTAGTATAATAATATAAGCAGCAGTAATGTTTGAATTCTCACAACACTTAGTAGTTGAACTAATGGCCGTTTGCAAGCGTGTAGTGGGTCGAATTATTAATTAAGCAAAGTCACAGTATGTGGGTCAGTCGGTAATTATGGGCCCAGCTATACAAGTGTGGTTTAGCTTGAGTAGAAGTACCTGCGGTGTGTGTACCTGTAAAACGTCTGTCTGTAATGTGCAACGTTGAAGGTTGAAGTAGCTTTATCTCGAAACTGTTTATCTTTATATTATTTCTTTTATCTTTTCCGTTGAACTTACTGGGTACTCCCTCCACCTCTCATGGCTCTACCAACTCTCTCGGTTATACGAGCCGAATCTCGGGAGAGTGCGCTGTACTTGCATTTCGCATCTCTTTCCAGTCGCACCTGCTTGATCTCCCTACAAGTTCTCTATAGTGTCGCCTATATATGCAATCATTGCATATTGATAACTCCCCATCTTTAGGGGGCTTACGTTCACACGTACGCCTCGCTTGCCTTCTTCTCGGCCTTACTGGGTACTGTGGCAAAACATTGTATGTCATCAGTGGAACCTTTTTCTTAGGTATCATGAGTGTAATTAGGCTATAGGGTAACCGCGTTTCGTGGGCCGTCTGCTTGACTGCCAACGGAATGGTAAAAAAAAGTAGTGAGCAGTCTACTCGTATTAGCTTTAACTAAGCTTTGTCTTTGTCTTCATCAATATAGATCACCTATATAGCAACCAAAATGTATCGCTTGGTTGTGTGACCTCTTCGTTTCTCGGCCTAAATGAGACTATACTGATATGACTACACTAAACTGACAAAAAAACATCAATACACTATAATGCATCTATGGAAATAAATAAGTAGTAATAACGACGATTGAAACCGACAAGTAAAAGATCATTATAGACATATATAGACAATATAAAAGACATCAAATCAAATTTAATTGAATAAATAAATTAAATATCATATTTTATTGCCTGTTTATTAAATAAAATAATTAAAGTTAATGTTAACCGTATATTATATAAGGAAAAATCTGTTAACCAAATGTACGGATTTTATCTAACAGTACAATATAAACTAAAAATATGTTCATACTCAATTATATATGTCTAAAAATAAATATTATAATGAATATAGCGCAGTGGATGTTAATATTGCTAGTAAAAAGGATATATTTGTCATGTTTAAAATAATATTAATAAATTATAGACTAACCAGCTTTCGCCCGCGACTTCGCCCGCATGAATTTCCCCATCAGGAACAGTGCTTTTCCCGGGATGAAAGGTATGTGTATGTGAAATTTCAGGAAGATTGGTTCAGTAGATAGGTTTTGAAGAGGTAACAAACGAATATACAAAATCACTTTTGTATTTATAATATTAGTTGGGATAATTATTTTTAAATGTTTTAAATAAAATAAAATATTTAAGCACGTGGAAAGTAAATAATAAATTACTACATAGGAAAAAACAAAGTTGCTTTCTCTGTCCCTATGTCCCTTTGTATGCTTAAATCTTTAAAACTACGCAACGGATTTTAATGCGATTTTTTTTAAAGATAGTGATTTAACAGGAAAGTTTTTATGCCCATGCATAGCCGGGACGGGTTGCTAGTAAACTAATATAATAGAATTTTTTACAACTACATCTCTATCACCATTTCACTTCGTTTGACCTATGATTTACATTTCAGACGTGATTAAACGTGTTATTCCAAAAAGACATCGCGTGATATGACATTCTAACTATTTCGCATGTAAACCTTGTATTTTATAGGAGTGAAGCGAATACATATCTGTTTCTATCTGCAACTAGGTGCGGTCGGGAGGCTTGGCAGGACTTGTACACGCGATCTTTCTGCTACACGTAAAGACTAGGGAAGGCAAATGCCTTCGTTAAACTTATATTAATAAGGTTTAAATTCAAACAGAATTTTTAAAGCAAAGTTTACATAATATATAGTTATATTTTACCTGAATTAAGTAGGAAAAAAAATTGACAATCAGCACGCAAAAACTTGTTAATCTAGTTCAATGTCAGATGTTTACATATTTTCGGAAAGGTTCCCGTTAGTTGACATGTGAGGTAAACTTGCGAGTTCCTTCCGGGCGATAAGATAACTTTAACTTGGGGTCTACCTCTGTATATACATACAGGCCTGTGCTACGGGATTAAATACTTGCTAATAAGGAAAAATTTAATTGTAATAAACAAATTTTTAACCCATCACTAAATCAACCCATTACTAAAAAAAAATCTGTGTTTTGAAGGCACGTAAATCCGTTGGTCTCGGCTGCCATCTGGTAGTCAGTAAGGAATCACGACAAAGGCTGTTCCGAAGAACTCTGATACCTGAATGTGCATGATGGATTGACCGTGTTACCTAAACAAAATGATGATTAAATCAAAATACTTCCAAAAAATAGGTGTAATAACGAGTCAACAAAGTTGTTTTTTTTTCTTTACTTAATTTAAATATGTCACATAAAAATAATGCGAAAACAGATAGATATTTATCTAGATAAAAAAAAAGTGTTAACACGAATCGAATGATAGAGACTATCAACTTTTTATACTCTTCCCTTCACAGGATACAGCTGTCACTGAGAAACGTATTTTCTGTAATAAATAAACATTTCAATCCCCGAGGTGGACCCGAAGAGGAATTATGTGGATACCATTACACTTTTAAATCGCCATCTCCGAAAGAAATGTTGAATACTTATTGCCGACGAATCATGAATGGTCAGTTTTATGAATGGCTCCCTTCCGCTGTATACATTTTTGATGAGTTTAATTTAGTGTTTTAAAATAGGCATTTTTGCAAAATTTAACTTCCTACAAAAAGATAAAAATTAAATCGTTTTAAATATTTGATCGTTGTGTTTTTAAAAAACACATTATATTTCTTTATTAAAAATCAAAGAATAGATAATAAAAATAACCACAAAATCTCAAAAGCTAAGCGCAGTTAAAAGTTAAGAAACGTTTACATATTACTCCCATACAATGAATAAGTATGTACTCATTATTCATTGGTAGCTATCAATTAGTTTTAATTTATTTTAACATAAATCACATCATTCTTATTTGACCCGGATGAAATCATCAAAAGATTAGCCACATGTTGTCATGAGAAAATAATGTGTTTTATATCTTTTTTTGTCCTGTGTCAGTGGCTGACGAAATATCCGAGTATAAGAATTTTTACTCACGTTATCAGATTCAGCAAAATAATCTGCCGTGTAAGTAGCTTTACTGCATACACCATGGTTTAAAACAAAGTCTTCCAGTTTAATTAACAAAATGACCTCATATTCAGTGTTTCCGAATTGACCGATTGGAAGCGACGCTTACAGTCTTCCTACTATTTAAATTTTGATGTAGCATGACATGTGACATAAACAAATAGGTAGTTTATATGTATACAATTAAATCAAAATTTGAACGCTAAGAAAGAACCAACTAAAATAATTTATGAAAGTTGTAGAGACAGGTGTGCTACGCTTCGTTTAGACTACCGTTTATCTAAGTATTTTACTACACTATTGTCTCCTCGAAGACAATAGTCTGTAGTTAAATTTCGTTTCCTCTAATAAAAGTGGACATTCCCACAAGCCTTCAAACGTCCCACGGGTAATTAATACTGGAGGCATTAAAACTAATACTCCTCTATTTTTAAAAGTTTCAATTACATTTTAAACTTGATCATACGGAGTTTTAATTAACTATTAGTTTACTGGCGATGAGTCCTGATTACAATCGATTGTATAAAATTCCGTAAAGTAAATTAACTAGAAGGTACTTCAACATCTAATTAAACATGGCAGGGATAATCATATTTTAAATCTATTTTCCTTGATTTAAATTCAGGTAAAAATTTAACCGAATATATAAAGATTGAAATAAAGATATTAAAGAGTTGTATTTAAGTTTTATAAATTACTATGTGCCTATAACAGGCCTAATTATATGTTAGTATATAACAATCGATTATATTGTTATCAAATTCATGGTGCGATAAATTACATCGATTTTGACGTATAAATTAGCTATATTTTACAGTCGATTGAGGTTCTGAATCAGTCGACTATACCAACACAAATTACGAGCCGAAGCTTTTAAGGTAGCCAGTCCATTCAATCCATGAATGAAATTAGCAAATTTATTTTAAAAGCTTACATGGTCAAAGTCATTATTGTTACTAAGCACACTACGTTGTCATAACAAGATCATTCACCATCAAACGTACTTTGCCTACTTGATAGTATATAATTACTTGACGATAAAATAAATATCGTCCTGTGGTTTGAGCAAGGAGGCTCCTTTATTTTGTCCAAAAGTCGACGTTTTAAATCTACAGGTTCTATATGTATTGTTGGGTGGTGGTGGTCGTAATTATCGAAGGCAGTGAGCCGCGAAATGAGTAAGTACGGTAGTGCGGTGCGCGCGCGCAGGCAACTCTATCTAACTCACAACACGTGTGCCAGGCCAGGAACTTATAGGGCTGCCCCAAAAAAATATATGAATATACTTCAAATTTCTTTTAAAAAAAAAACTGGTATTAGATTCTAGCTAATTTTATTTCTTTGGGGTTAGAATGATCTACGATTTGTCTTTAGATATATTTTTTATATTTTTTGCTGCTAACGGAAGGCACATTTTAGACTTTAAATTATAGGCTTCGCAAAAATAAAAAAAGGGTCAGTAATAAATGAAACTAGTGCTAGAATAAAAAAAAAAATTACATCAATTACAAAGAGCTCGCTTTTTCCTGTTTCAAAAATTTTGACGTAATTACTAAAAAACCAACACTACACGATTTTACAAAAAAATACAAGATGTTGTTGTAAGAGAAGTACTATAACAACAAGTCTCAACAGTGTAATAGCAATTAACGTTCTCGTTTATTTTTCTATGGCCTCAGCCATATTGTTAATCCTTATCATGCTTCCTTAATATATCCTTTTAAAATCACTCAATCACTTAATAAATTAGTAATCTAAAATAAAATAAAAAACTTTAAAAAAAATAGAGACGAAGATAAATGCTAGTCGGACTTAGATTTGGGACCAGGAAATGTAATGTAATTTGTAAATTTTTATTCTTACTTATGATAATACCTGACAACCCTAACGTTTGTAACAATGACCGCTACGCACGGCTTAGCTCTTTACAAAAAGCTGTGAAGATGGAATGCGTTTAATTTTTATCCGTTTTGCGGTAAACTTACAGCGTGATAAGTTTTCTGGTTACGGCAGCTTTGAAAAAAAGTATAAATTTACTATGGTTTGGAATAACTAACTGAATCATGTAACTGAACCCCATAGACTCATAGCCTGTTCATTTTGTTACCACATATAGATAACCATATTAGATTTCATCATTTTTCGATGCTTATCCTGTTGATTCAATTTCAAGTCCTCTCTACATTGGAAATTTTCAAATTTGTAGAGTCATTAACTGCTAGCATAAATACGTGCAAAGGTATACGTAACATTATAACATGCTTATATATTTTCAAAATATTTTCTGCTGGTAGAAGACGCATCATTAAAATCGAATAAAACTAGTGAAATCGAATACAACAAAGACACGCCCAATGAAGAATAAACTTCAGGTGTGGTCAGGCAATTAAAAATGAGTAAAATCACTTGTGCTAACATAAGTGCTGTTTATGGCGTAATTACAGGCGGGCTCACTATAATTTAGTTACTCAACTTGTCTCTTCAATGTTTATCGAATCACGATTTTAATTTAATTGGTTTCGTTTCGATTCGAAAGTAAATAAGGCGGCGTTTATAGAGATTTCTCGTTGCCATGTAGTTTATGGCTGAGTTTTATCAGTATTTCTTTAAGAATGGTTCAGTAATAAATTTAATGGAGTAAAGATATGTTGACGACTTGTGATTTATTATTGTTATTACTTGTAATAAAATAAACAAATGTTTTACTCGGAATAAGATTTCTGTAAAAGCTTCAGAAATAGTCATTACGCAGCCAATCGTAATTGATTTTATTTTCCAGAGCTTTATTTATTTTACTATAATTATGATCCGTTTTCTTCGATGTCTTCGGACGAAATAGGCTGCAAAAGATGAAGAAAAAACATTGACTAAGATTGTTTACTAAATTTACACAAATATATGAACTAAAAACTTATACATTATGGATCCATTTTATATTCCTCATATGTCGTAAACATAAAATGTAAATGTCAGAATATGAGGCTATAAAATAAGATATTGATCTCACGTTCCATACGTCCATATTCTCAAACAACAATGGGCTATGCAACATGTATTGTTATTAGATTTGTAAGCTTTCCTCTTAATCTGATTAGTAAGAAATCAAAAGGCGAATCGATTTGAGAGGAAGGATATAATAAAATAGTGGCATTTCTTATTTAATACTAGCTTTTGCCCGTGCCGTCGCATCTGTGAAAATTCCAGGAGAATATTACCTAGATCAAAATTAGTTATTACAATCCAAATTTCTTGATTTAGTTATGATTTACATATGAAACAATAATTATAAAGTAAATGGCTGCAACTATTTGATAATATTTTATGTTCTATATCATAATATTATAATCTAATCTCACATCGCATATAAAATGACAAAAAAATTGAATCCTGTCTTTTCAGTTACTAACAAGAAGTCTCAACTGTAATAACAAATGTTCAAAAATAAGCATTTGTAAGGTAAAATCCTATTCAATCAGTAGCAATTATTTTGAATGGAGAAAAAAAGTTCAGGGTAAATTATCTCAATAAGATATGGCATTCTCTTGTTTTTTCTTTCTTGAAGCTGCGAACAGGGATAAAGTGGGTGTTTCGAACCGAAATTACGCTTGGACTTGTTATTTTATATTGAGTCGTAATTTCAGGTAAATGAGGCTCGTTGTTCTCTGTCTGAGCTCTGGAGCCATCTAAGTTTGTTTTGACTGGGAATTCGCCGTTCGTAAGTTTTACAAGTTACAAGGGGTCATTGTACAGATGACGTCAGAGTCTGAAACAACCGTGCTACACTTTTCAGGTAGAGTAGAATATTATATCTGTATTGTAGTTTCAATGTAGAGCCTTAAGTAGATGCAACTTCATATAAATGATGACGTGAATAGAAATGCTTGGATATAGAAATTCAATTTATGCGAGAGTAATCGCCAATTTTTATCATAGTCTTTTCTTAATTGATGGAGTCCACACTAAATTCCACTTCAATTTCGTACATTTTGATACCGGCACAAACTCTTAAACTGTAATACAAGAAATAACAAACATATCGAAGATGGAAATTATTTCTTTATCGTTCACAACATTTGCTGTGATAAACATAATGAGGCACTACAAAGGTAGCTAGACCCTTTAAGGCTACCAAGCTAAAACACAAGTTAGACGAAATAAAAATTATTCAGTAATTTAAGATTAATGTAATTTCTCACGCTCCTTTTTACATTACAATAAATAAATCAGGCAATGTTTAAATTAGACCTAATAAAAACAAGAAGGCATGTTTGTGGCCGTTTGTAACTCTACACCGGGCGCCCATAAAAGCTGTCTTTCATCCCGCATGGCTTATTATAGCAGCCATAATGCCATGGGTGTTATTAAGAAAAAAACAGTAGGGAGAATCACATGACATAGTTTCTGGTATAAAGTTCTACTAGGATAAAATAATATAGTGATTGTTTCTTATCTAGAGGCTATGGTTGTTTTAATAATGTATTAATTAAATTATGATTATTCTAAAGAATATTCATGGCCTAATTTTGTCGCAAGTTTATATCTATCTGACTGGCAGTTGTCGTTGTTTTATAATTGAAGCAAAAGAAAAACAGGGCTATGTAGCCAGGCGAAGATTTTAAATATTGCATTACAAAGTACTAACCTCTCTAATCATAGATTTATAATATACATACATGGTTGGTACGTAGTACGTAAGACTTACCATACTTAGTAATTTTATTCTGAAAAGATAGCCTTTTCACACAGCAATGCATTTTTTTTAAATATTCTCAGCTCTGGATTTCTAGCAACATTTCACTACCTATATCCACAGAATAAATTAAACTTAATAACCTTTAGTAAGGAATGAAATAAATCCGTCCGTCCGTTCTTCCTGTGAGACGGACTTCCCAATTCCACCTATATGAATCAAAATCCATACGATTGTTGGAATTTTTTTCTCTTAAAACTTAATATCGAATTCTCGTAATATTGAATTATTTTGGCAAAAGAAAAAAACGTGAAGTTTGGCTAAGGGGAAAATAATAATTTATATAATGTGGTATCAAATAACACCACAAATTCTATCTCTTACATTCAGATGCTTTCCCCAGCCATCAACAATAGAAGTAACAGATAAGTATGTGTCTCATTTTATTCAAGCCATTTGTTGGGCTTTCAAGAGCTACCGCAACCACGCGCCACTGTTGCAATCGGTGGTATGTCCGGTGCACTTAAAATTTTCAAGCAATGTATAAATTTATATATACAGTTTGATTAAATTTTTGTTAATTACTTGTTCTAACTAAAAATACCCACTGCTTTATCAGGTTTCGAATCACAAAAGTCAAGCACCTTAATATCCTTCTGTAATCTTATTATTTTACTCTAGTCCAAGCGGATGTTCGTATGAGACTTCGTTTGAGGGACACCCATCTAATAAGCTGTAATCCGATACTGCACTTTGATTCTGTTTTAATGATCGACTCACCGGTTTTTGTGATTTATAAAGGATCCTATGTCAATGAATAATATTTTTTTATTCCAAAGATAATAAAGAAACTACTTATATTCTAACTTTTATTATTTTTATTTTGATATTATATTTTTACTTTATGAATTTTAAAGTCGATATCTTTGACCTCCCGTTGGTCTTGACTTTATATTTTTGTAGGTTCTTTAAACTATATCTGATAGAATATAAGAAAAAAAATAATAGATAAAGATCACCGCTGAATTAGAGAGATATCTGATCATGGCACACAGCGGTCTGTTATTGTGTATAATTATAATACAATTTGGTCGGAGATCTACAATACACTTATGCTGTTTACAAACAGATAGATATCGCGTATCGTGACAACCCTGCTATTATTACATTTAAATCAATTACTATAATTATTATGGAGCCAATGAAAGCGTAGAGTCGTGGGCGTCGGCATTCAAATATAATTAATGGCGTCATGATAAGAGGTAAAACACTTTAGATTAGTATAGAAGAGGCTCATTGTATAAACAAATACACATTCACAAGGAACGTCAGTCAATCACCGGAATATGAAATTACTTTAGCATCCAAAGTCTTTAAATTAACTTTTCTCCCCGTGGTTTTCTTTCATTGGAATTTAAACGTCACTAAAGAGTATTTTCATCTATTTAGATAATTGCATTTTTTGGAATAATATAACGTAAATTTTTTGTATTCTTTTTTCATCAACTAACTAGGTAGAACACTTGTCTATTGAAGTAAACAAAATTGATTGTTTCTGTTTTCTTGCAACTTCATTTTTGAAAAATCTGTTAAAAAGCTTTTGTACATCGACGAACTTTAAAAAAAAGTTGATAACGGTTAGACCGTTTTTAGGTTTTGCTCTTAGTAACACGATTTTATTTATAAAGGCTACCAGTTAAGGAAAATATTCCGCACCTAAGGTTGGGCAGGTTATCTTTTTATTTTAGGTGTTTAGAAATTAATTATAATTTTTTTATCTACAAACCGCTTAAAATTAAAACTCTATACTTACCTACTCCTATATTATATAAATGATTTATATATCGCTTTTTAGTAGGTACGCAATATTATTTTTTGTGTTTTGTGAACTTGTTAACATTCAAAAATAATACTTAAATAAAAATACATATAAGTGACTATTTGGATTTATATCAATTTGGTAACTGTTTTTTAATACCATTAAGTAGGCCTACCTGCTGGGAAGCGGTATCCGACACCAGGAGTATTGCGAGCGCATTGCCGAGCTTGGAGGAATCTTTTCACGCTCTTCTTGAAGACCCCCATTTTGAAGTCACTTGGGAAAACTATGGCAGGGGAGTTCATTCCATAATAGCAATGTACGCGGGATAAAATTTCGATTTAAGCGTACTGTTTGGGTCCAGAGTATGAGGGTGAACTCCCTGACGGTGGCGGGAGGTGCGATGAGAGGAAGTGGCTGTTGGCATCATGTCGAACAACTCCTTTAAGCACAACCCACATTGTACAGACGGTAGAACACACATAAGGACGCAGAGTCTCTGCTCAAACCATTTGTAATCTTGGAATCGAGAACAATTCACAAAGCACGTCTCTGTATTGAGCTAAAAGGCTTTAACTGGCATTCAAGTGCTCCAGCCCATAGGTGCCAGCGGTACTCCATATGAGGCCAAATGTGTTATATGTGAGGCCTTCTGAATACAAAGTATGATCTTTGTAGCGGTGGGGCTTTATTAGATAGATGAATCATTTTCTCTGGCTGAATTCAGGTGTAGTGTGCAAATGTTTTCCATGATTTTCTCATTAGATACATCCCACTAAATATCTTCATTAGCAGCTCTATTAAAAATCGATGATGTTAGAAATTTATCGATTATTCGCTTATTGCTGATATTGGGGCCAATTTATTGAAATATGATTTATTTCAAAACGGTTAACTGATACAAATATAACTTAAACGCACTATGTTTCTAAACACAATGTGTTCATACCAGTAGTAAGTAACCCATGCATACGGCCAAACTGATGGCAACGTGTTAATATTATACTATTATTATCTTTATTCTGCTTAACAAACTGTGGCTGTGGCAAAGCTTTATTCATTTATGTATTTAATTATTATGCTATCTAGCTTCAACAATTAATTACATTTTTTTTTAATTTCAGGTAAGTCCAACTAACATCACTGCACAAATAAGAAATATTTCTGTATAAGTATAAAGATGATTTGGTCTTAATAATGTGTTAAGCTAAATTAGTCAAATCAAAGAGTTGAATGTGGGTATAAAACTTGCAGGTCTGCACGAAATAGTTCGTAACATCAGCAAGTTAAATAACATGAATTTATTGATAAATTCAATCAACAAACATAAATAATTAGTAATTTGTTTTCACACATTACTTAAAAGCATTTAAACAAACTTACTATTTAGCTTTATATACCATCTGTGGCGGTAAAAAGGAGAATGCTTTATAAACGTTAGAATTAGAGTCACGGTCAGTAATTAAAACTCATGATAAGCGAACCGAGTTCGTGATGAAAGTAAAATTGATTAGTCTTTTCTTTTCTGTCGGCTACTTGGGCGAGTTGAATGATTTGTGAAATGATAAGACTTCCTACGAACGAAATAAACCGGCTCCGATATATGTACAGTGGGCCACATAGATAAGTATACCACCTCAGGTGTAAGTATAAGAGCAAGATGGTATTCTTTTTTGGACCACTGCTTTTAGGAATGTAGAACTGAGCGTGATTGTGATTGATTTGATACTGGTGGCAACATTCAACTAATGAAGATGACAATCTTAATCGGATATTCCATCAGGTTTTCACTAATTTTAATGTCGACACCATAATTTTATGTTCCAAATTAATAACTTCATTTTACTAATTTTAGCTTTCTTCATTTAATTTTTTGTATCTTCCAAATTATATTTGTATTGTAAAGTGGCTTGATTCGATTAAGAATTCATCATATTAATTACCAATAATTACCAGCTTGTCTTTGGATTTATATAAATTTCGCGATATTCAAAATTTTTTTATTGACCTTTAGTGTTCTTTAATTAGGTAGGAAAAAATATTTTCACATCATTCCCGAGGGATTTAAGATGCTATCTAATCTTCTTGGAGATACCATGCTTAGTTCACGTAACTGACCGATATTAAGTAATAACGAACAAAAAATAATTAACCTAAAAATAAATTGGTCAAGGTTTTATCTCAGTTTGATAGTACTAATTCCAATAAATCAGATGATCAGTAAGGCTGTTGTAAGGTTAATAGTGATTAGGAATTCACAGCAGTGTCTAATCTAATTATGACCTGCTTTGGTTTGCCCGGATATCGTTGAAGATATGTTGAATGGAATACTGGAATAATATTTCCTATCCTAATAGCCACACAAAGGTAAGTGATAATTATAGATTTGAGTAGGAAATTTTGCTTTACCATAGTCGGGTAAAAAGACGCGTAGAATGGATCAAATTGCCAATGAGCAACATACACAACCAAAAAAATGAAAAAAGGATAGTATCTTTTTTTTGCATTACTTAAACGATGTAGAATTGAAAATAAGAACCATACGAAATCAGGAATAATTAAATAAGGACTTGTCCTTGGAAACACTTAGTTGAACTTGTAAATAAAATAAAAGGCAACATTCCTCTAAACAGCTAAATTTTGTTACTTTCATGCATTTCAGACAAACAATAACTGCTCCGTCATTCAAATATCATTAGACGCACATAATGGTAGTCCCATATCGTATAACTACAGCTGAAGTCGGTTGATGTATTACAAAAGTAATGAGATATGTAGATGAGTAGCCGCCCGCTGTGAACAATGTCATATTACTGCATATCTGATACGCTGAATGGTTATGTTGGTCTAGTGCATTGAATACAAGTCAGCCGTTAAGTTTCCTGAGAATCAGCATGGTATGTGTTTTCTTCAATATTGTTTTTAATCAAAATTCATGAATAAATTACTTTTTTGTTTACTTTTTATCGGTTCATTTAGCAGTGTAGTTTCTGATTATATTTTCCATGGTTAAGTATTTCGTATTCTTTTAGTAACCCAAAATCTTTTTCGTGTAGGACATTTCTATATGTATGCCACAAGTCAAGCCTTTTAATTTTTTTGCCGCTTTCGTTATCATATTAGGTAAATTATTGAAAGTATACTAGAAAACATTCGCACTTAAGAAGGAGCTTTACCATACTGAAAACATAAATTCATCAAGAATTCAAATGCTAAAACTGGACTAGGCGATATTTCACCCAGTCATAAAGGAATGCCTTGCGAATGCGAGCTGAAATCGGATCGGTGTGAGAGCTGGTCTATAAACGTCGAGTTTACGACTTCTCGTTACTAGACTATCAGGGGTTCTGCCAGTCACAAGCACTTCCTTTATCCAGGAATCTGCAGTATTCTGCAGTTTATGCCGGCAGTTCGTCAGCTATGCACGTATAACACACACGTTTATTGATAAACTAGCTGTTGCCCGCGACTTCGTCAGTGTAGATCTGCTATATAGCCAATGTCAATCTGAAATAATGTACCTATTTATGGTGATTTCTGTTTCAAATAGGGACAGTGGTTCTTAAGATTAGTTTTTACTAAAATGAATTGTAGTGAGATAGATTACGGTCCTGCGTGAGCGTCGAGTCTAAGTTCTTCTAAAGACGATGATTTATATTTGTTTTTTAAATAAAAATACACATCATCATAAGTTACCACATTTATAGTTAATATAAGGATATGGTTAATTTAAGTGAACTTAAATATAAATTTATGGTTGATTATGTTACACATGTAGGTACCTTGAAAACACTACTCATTTTCTAGCAATCATATCGAAGACGCCAAGCAGTTAAAATAAAATATTTGAAATTACAAATCGAGCACGCATTTTTAATTGAAACTATAAATACTCGCATTAAGCAGTAACTTCACATACCTTAATTTTATAACCTCTCTCTGTATTTTATAGCGCACAGTTCTAAGTAGTCGTAATGTGCCGGATCATAATACCCCAAGTACACATAAAAGTGTTCCTAAATAGTAGTTCTGCTTTCAAGTGGCAAGATCAAATAACTTAAGCGGGGCTGCATCATCGAAGGTGTTACAGTAATCTCGAGTGGTAACATTAGAAATATCTGGAGTTCAAGAGCTTCCGGTCAAGTGCATGATATCAGAAATAGTTCTCTGCACAATAGACATATTTTAACGATAAGGTCATGAGCTTCTGTTTAAAAGTTATTGTAAAAATAGCCTAACCGACGGCCTCCAATTTGAGTTCACGTTCATGTTAAGAAGTCTGAATCTGATGCGGTGGTTTAGGATCAGATTATTTACTGGTTACGTTTCTAGTACCTAGATTTTCAGCAGTAAGAAGACATGCTTTTTGGACCACCGTGACAAAGAAAAGCTTACGATCATTAGAGTTTAATTTGAGTGAAGTTAATTAATAACCGATAAGCAGAATACAGTTAATCTCATCCACATAGTAAGTTTAGAAAATAAGATAGCCCAGTGATAAGAATTGACGTCTGGGACGTGTCAAAACAAATAGTCATGAACTTTGGGATAATCCTGAGCTACCACCGACCACCCACTCGGGCTCTCGAACTCCCGATACAGTTCCGACTTCGGACGATGAAATAAACAAATCCATTGTGTGCTGTTGTGATTAGAGCCGTCCGTTTGTTTGTGCGTCCCTATTCATATCCGTCCGATATATCCGACATGCCCAGATTTAGGCTTGGTAGGCAAAATCATCAAAAAATAATGTTTACAGGAAATTTTCCTCCGAGTTCCCGTATCTTAGAGTTGCCTTTCTTATCCATCATCATTCAGTATAATGTCTGTCTTATTGGAGAAATTGATGTGATAGCGTTATAGTTTCTTGTGCAGAAAACAAGCTTATTGTTTAGCTATAAGTAGTAGTAGAGGAATACGATCAAAAGGAACATGATATCACTGAATCTAATACAAATACATATCTTTATTGTTGGAGACAGGTAAAAGGTTACATTGTGCCCTTGCCTTATTAGGACGTACGTACATTAAGCTAAAGTGATATATTTAGAAATATCGTACCGATTTGTGATATGAACGTATATTTTATGTACTAGGACTGTTTATCTAATCTATATCAATTGGGCGTATCTAAAAATCAATGCTGTATCCGTGCGTCTCTGTATCGTCCCGCTTCATACAAGTTGTACACATGTGGCGAATATTATAAGCTTCCTGCTTCTGACTCATGTGGTCGTAATGAAGAATAATTGCCCCTTTTCTCACATCGTGATTCTTACCAATGCTTATTTGTTATGCTCTTTTTAATTAAACTGTGAGTCAACATGAACTCACAGCCGGCAGCTTTTGATTGATAAATTACTCCAAATGAAGAATTTTAAAAAGAAAAATATATGGCATTAAGTAAGTATGAGTAATGGTGGCGCTTATTTGTGTTAAGAAAATAATAATTTTAATTAAATTGCTTGTTACGTCCATGACTCATGGCTTACAGGTTATTTTCCTACATTTATGTTCCTGCATTTATTTTTGTTGTTGAATTTATCCACATCATGGCAATCAAACATATAGCTTATATTTGCCAGTATCAAGTTTCATTTGAATTTTCTTCATTTAGTCATGTCTAGTCAAGCCAAAATAGTCAAAGGGCTAAGTGAAGCGGTAGAAAGATTTTATTTAACATTATCTTGGGAGATTTTGGTGAGAAGGATAAAAGTCACTTATACGGCATTATACCACTACCCAACACTCACGTTTGTTCACGAACACTTTGTGAATAATAATCTATCATTATTATGCAGAAATACTTTAAAAAACATAAATTTTGGAAAGTAAATACAACACCATAATATTGTCCCTTTGACCATGGCGCCAAAACTCCTGTTCCTGCATTACATCATTGTTATTCGTACATATTCACTTCACATACTAAAATATTATTATTATATAGCCTGGATATTAAATAATGTTTAATAAATAGTTGTTAAAGAATATGCTTATCAAAACGAACTAATCCTATGTTGATCTAGCAGGAACTAACTTTATCTAAAAATATATATGACAAAGACCACATTAATTTTATTTTTTTCTTGTTATAAATAATAATTGCAGAATTTTGATCTCAAATCCAATCAACTTAAATCTCATTCTCTATCGTAGTACTCGTAAGGTTGATCGCTTACAAGGATGTTTCTTGTTCAAAGACATTGTAGCAATGATTAATGTGAGTAATGTTCTGGAAACCCCATTGGATCTTTGTTAAGGATCGTACTGGTCGTTAAGTACTAGACATGATTTAGGGAAGCACGATTCGATCGCACTTCGCTGTATCGATAAAAAATTACTACATTTAATTTTTATAATTTAAGATATGTTCGTTACTGCTCTATTTTGCTTAACATCAAACGATTTTTTGACGAAAAGAAAATGCAGCTGAAGAGCATCTAATATTATTTTTCCTGCATAAGCTTCTTTCGTACCTACATCAAAAATTCATAAACACACAAAGTAAATATACCTAATTAATTAATAATGATTTTATCTTCGTACCGATTACAAAAGCACATTCAGTGTTTCGAATGTTGACATTCTATGAAAGTAAGTAGGAATCTAGAATGAAATAGTAGCCTACTTATAGCATTTAGTGGGTATAAAAATAACCGATAATACTTCGGAGTAAAACAGTTGATTATTTACCGGAAAATACCTAGTTTATGATAAGCAAGTAGAACTCAGATCTTCTTTTTAATTAGGGCAACCTTTTTATAGGTAGGTACAAATTAACATCCCAAGAAAAAACGAGCGTTTTGAAATTAATTTAAACTAGATGCTTTTCTAGATGATCATCTTATATAATAATCTCTATAAATATGTATATCTGTCTCTATCGATATAACTTTTTAAAGTAAAATGTCAAATGTATTCTCCAGTCCATCCCTAGTACTGGTACTTGCTTGTTCGCAGAAATTGAAGCGCATGTCTCGTTTGTAAGGCTTAAATTGGATAACTGTTCTTCGATATATTGTTCGTTAGACCATCACACCTATAGCATAATAGCATTGTGCAAAATCAGTTTTATTTATAATAATATAAATGTATGCAGATAGCTAACACATCAAATTACAACTTTAAAACACACAAAGAGTACTCTACTAAACAATCATGTCATGGGTTTCTCACGTAGGGTTTTCAAAGTGTTGATCAAAATTTTTAGTTTACTACATTTAACTGGAGCGGATAGTGAAACAACTTTGATTGGGGTAACCGTACATTTTGGACGCGGAACTGACACGAATTTTCTTCATAACTTTCTTCTGCAAGATAAACGGCTAATGGAAGTCATAATAAGCTATTTATATGACATCAAAACAAAGCTTTACTGGCGGCTGTATTATACGACCATACAGAGCCGCGATTAACATCTGTAAGGCAGATGCATTCACTTGAAAACTTAATATTTTTTAGATCGTAATACGATAAGTATAAGATTCAAATTTGTGTTGGTTGATGTGGTGATCTGCCGCACAGTTTGATACCAGAACTGCAGGTCGGAGGTCGGCGGTCTACCTACAATAGGGACTACAGATTTACAATTCAAATATTGTAATTGAACAATCGGGTTAGAGGTGTGGATGTGATTATGTCGTTTAGTATCTAAAATTCAATAAAATGAAATCCTTAATCGATAATATCTTTCAACTACAAGATGTATGATTTACAGAAAACAGGTGAATTCAGGCCGCTTGCTTCCGGTGTAGACTGTGCAAATAGTAGGCGAGGCTTATATTTTACTTGATATTATACTTTTTATGATCATCACATGATAAACTTTTGTAGGTAGAGTTTGCATTTCAAGCAACGGTGGATTTATACAAACTCAGAATGGTGACTATACTGGAGTCCCCAATGCTTATCGGCAGGCACATTTTATATTTATTACTGCAACTTTGAGCTGCTTAGATTTACATGAATGCCACATGGAAAAAATAGAGTTACTTAAATGGTTGGCTATAAAATACTTCAGACGCTAAAATATAAACCTTTTATAATTACTGTCGATCAAATTTGAGTCGATCAAATCAAATTTTGCTTTTAATGAAAAGAAGATCAATGATAAAGTCATTATATGACTGAATCCTGGTTTTAATATTAGTACCAGGAACGCCATTTGTTTTTGAAAGATGAGTCAGTATCACTCAGACGTTTCTTCTGAAGTACTCATCCCATCTCATGACTCACAAAATTCAAGTTATAAATTGTTTATTTTATATGATATTATTAATGTTTACATATTAGAATTAGGAAGTGCGTACAAGGATGAGTTCATCTAAATTAATTGAACATTTTATTTGCGTAATGCTGTTTATTTTTCAATTTGTTCATCAGTATAAATTATAGTGATCTAATTTTGAATAAGCAAGTTGATAGTTTATAATGATGAGTCACACATGACGTCATGATTAATATGTGTTTATAACCGAAATTCAACCCCTTACTTATGTCGCACATTGTATGCAAATCTGTAATAACCGCACGTAAATGGACGGGCCTATGTCTATGGAATACCTTATTCTATTTCATTGACATGGCTATTGATTTATTGAGTTAATAATTTCGATACTGCAGTAATTGCTTAATTTACTAATAACATATACAGCAAAAAAAAAACAAAGGACAATATGCATCAAATTCTTGGGCGACATGCCAAAAAAATTCAAATCGAAAAGCCCATTATTAGTTATTATTAGCAAAAACCATGAGAATTAAAAACAAAATTTGTTACGAAAACCAGCTGGCTTACACTACATATTATTGCCAAAATAAATGAGAGTGTAGATTCATGTGTTTCGACATAACCCGACCTAAATAAAATGAGGTTAATATGTTCACACGTAACAATAGTACTTAAGGTATGTTTTCATTAATCGAGATTCTTCATTGGATCATTCAACAGTTGGTTAAAAGGAGAGTTGCAACACTGCTGCATCAACATCAAACGTTTTCGTGGCCCACGCGCACATTGTTTACTTTGTTTGCTGCGGAACACTGATTACTGGAAACGAAGTGATTTATTCGTTTATGTAAAAGAGAAAGGCACTTTTTGTAATTAAAACCTACCGATTAATATATCTGTGATCTTGTTTATGTATGGCATCTTTAGTCACTAAATAAGTATCTGCAGCATGTTTTTGTGACATTCTACTGCATTCTAAGTCTTTCATACTTTTACGAAGGTACAATGCAAGTTAAGTCAGCCACGTCAAATAAAAAAAAATACCTATACATAGTTATTTCAAACCTTTACTCTTTTTTATCATTCCACCCAGATCGGTTGTAATTGGTTATTTATAAAATTATAAGAAAAAGCAAACATCGATACTTATAAATATTAACACGTACTTACGTGAGGTTTATTAATTATGAGAGTGCACAACGGCATCTACTACAAGCATTTGGGCATTTCCAGTCCATAATAATTTACAGAATTTATACCGCTATTTAAACCATATAATGTGTGATAAACTTTATTAATATGGTGTCGTGAACGTACACGTACGAACGTAGCGAATAACTATAAAAAATAATGGAGAAACGTGAAACGAAACTTGGAAAAGCAGGCAAAAGTGAAATCTCGATCAATTAACCGAATACTTGTTGATTAAAGTAGCTTTCATTAAGATTTGTTTGAGAATTATCGTTGAACTTTTATTTATATACTAATTGGATCGTCAAACTTTGCGTTAGTTTAACAACATTATGCGTTTAGATAATTCAAGCTGCCCGACTAGCTGTTCCTTCTGAAGTACGGAGACTCATGATATTAAGCAAACAATCAAACAGATTTTATAGAGGCAATTGTACCAGGCTATTGAGTTACATAGAATTGATCATTCACATTCTTTGTATAAATTGTATTAATCTATACAAATGCTTCAATTGACAACTAAAATATAATGAAACTATATAATGGACTTTGCAATTATCCAGTGTCCACGTGTTTAGACACTCAATTAGATAAGTATAGTATTACCAGTCAGTTATTTCTTTGTCGCCAGAAAACGGCACTAATTGGACACGATTTATTGCGCGCACGCTCCAGCGCCTTTTAGTTGCAACCGCTGTTTTGTTTAACCAATTTAAATTTTAAATTAATATTAGACTACCTGTTATCGGAAGCATCTACGTGTGTCACAAATTAGACCCTAAATTGATGTTGTTAGTTAACGGTCCTTGAGTTTTGTGAATAGGGTCGTCTACATCTGTTGAACATACTGCTCATTGACGTCATGAGAATACGAACGAATACTATTACATCTGAACTTTATTATTATCTTTGAGGTTCTATTAAGTTATAAATATGTCTCATGGTATAAAAAATAACAAGAACTTTATCTTTATCACACAACACGTAAAGATATATCCACCTACAGTTCAATCAGTACGATACTGTCAAATCATCACAATATACGTACAAAAGCCCTTTATTGTTCTCCCATAGAGGTACAGCGGTTTACAGATAAAAGTATACCACACCTTATACTTATACCTAAGGTGGTATATATATATATATGAAGTGAACGTATCATACTATAATTTCATCGTATCATTTCACTCAAAACACCTACGCCAGTTCGCCCACGTCCGAATTTCGAATCTACTTCGCTATCGAAAAATAGAAAGCCATCAATTATAAGGGCCGCTTTCCCGGTATATCTGGGTTAGCGTCAGTGTGACCTGGGATCGGTAGATGTTTTGATGAAAATATTTCGCCTATTAATAGTAGATAGTTTGGATTACATTTAGCTTGTTTACATTTTATACCGGTTGTTTTAAGTATATGTATGTATTTTTTTTAACTCAACTTGCATAAACATCTACTCTTGCTTAAAATATTAAACGACTTTAATCTTTTTAATCTATAAAAACCTATTATTTTATTTTCATAAAAGTATCGGTAAAAATTACTTTAGATACAAATTCGTACTCTCCTTTGTTTTATGATTGAAGTATAAGCTTTATGATGAAATATTTTACAGGCAACATTTAATTTAATTTAATCTTATTTAATTTTAATTTAATCTTATTTGAACTTCTCTATTCAGATCCAGAACACTGATATACGCACTTGGCTGTTTTTTATATACTTACGTAGTAATAAGCAAATTTATATTTTTATATCTTTTTACATATTTCCCGGCAATCTACTATCTCATAAGTTTTTAAAACGACGAGCCTGACATTTTGGAACAAGTCAAACCTTTAATTTTCAAAGTGCTTTATATCAAACACACCCCGACAAAGCCCACCTCGAGGATAACAGCCAAAATTTACGATTACGAACTTAAGGGAACAATCGCTAGACAATGGGGAACACGGCGACCCATCCACTTAATTTTGAGTAGACACCTTTGTCATGTGTTTTTGTTAGCGGTCATTTCCATAAACTACACAGGATGGCACCGTAGATGTTAATGTCTTGTAAACGAACTACAAGTTTCTCTTCCATTCCTTAAAGTGATTGGAATAAAGTTCAAAGTGGAGTTGAACATTTCGCCATTGTCAAGAGCATGGTAAAAGATTGTACCTGCCATTGTTATGGTAATTTGGAGACGTGACGGACACGCAATGCGAGAGATTTCGTAACCGCCGAAAACATTCATTCCTATATTGCCCTTTTTAGGTCTTTTAAAATAACTAGCGAAATTGATATCCTACTGTGAGAAAAGAGTTGGAATTCAGTTCTACTCGTAGGATTGGAAGCGCAGGGACGCATTACATAATTCTGAATATTTTTGCATTTGTAAGCCCAATTCTTGGGAAAGGTTATTCGGAGATAATAACTATACCACCACCACAAGTAAAAGCTCGGTCATAGCTAGTATCTTTATGAAATAAGTAATGTTTTTTTTATTCGAGGCAGTTCAGTATTCAAAATGTTGGCAAATCCCCGTGATCAGATAAATGAAATGCCCTATTCCTATCCTATACACTTAGCTGGTTTATAGGAAGTAAGGTGTTCTTTTGTTTATGTCTTTTATGAGTATTGATCACTCACCTGCATTTACCTCTTCTTGGCTAGCTTTTGCTTGGGGTACCTATAGGTGAAACCATGAACCATCATGTTCCAGAAGCCATACAGCTAGCGGCTCAAATCACCAATAGATACTCATTTATGGTATGCATGCTAAATATAATCCAAAGTCGCTTCTCTTAACATTGAATATCCATTTTAGGTATCAATTAGAGAAATTGTCCGAGTCTAAATACCGCCAGTGCCTCGCGAGGTCTCGGTATTGTTCGGTCACGTTGAGGCCAATCAGTTTAAATTTCTCCTGATATGGCGAGACCTTAAGAGGCCATAAAAGGCTCAGCTGAGCCGCCAAACCGCTAATTGGCAGAAAAGTCATATTGTAGCCTATATGATTGATGATATCTCCTGTTAAAGCGTCTTTGTTTCGAATCGGGTACCGCCACGCCGCACTCAAATATGGTGAGATGGCACGGCGGAAGAATGCTGTGCAGCTCCTTAATATTGATTTATTACCTCTTGTAAAATTTATTAAAAATTATGGTTATTAATGAATAAGTACTTAATTAAAAGTCTACAAGATGACAGCATTATTAGTTGTATTCATTAGGTAAAAATATACTCAAAGGGAAAATCAAATTCAATGGCGCGTACTTCTACGAACACTGAGTCATATAATATTTACATTTATTCATACGTCTGTTCGTGTGAATGGTAAATTATATAGGTGATGATTAAATAAAATAAGTATTTTTTTCTAAAATCTTACTAATAAACAAATAATAAAAATTCAGATGGTATAAAAAACATTGCTGTCTCTTCCTTAGATATGCTTTATTCATTCTAATTATTCACCCTAAGTATATTAACAGTGAAAGAAAGCAGTATAACGAACCCACTAATATAACGAACATGAAGAAAGATGTTAGACGTGTGTATCTTCGGGATAAAAATAAGTTTGTCCTAAAAACACCCCTGCATTTCCCATCCCATCCCTATCCGAGTTCGTTGACATAGCACACTGACCTAGTTCTCATGTGATCATTCGTGCATTGAACGATTTAGATGAACGCAGAGCGGTCGCCGACTCATTCTCTCAATTGGCTCTTCCTGTTGGTGACAATGTTGCTAGCTCAAGGTCACTTTGTTATATGCCGACATGAGACTGTTTCTCATAGCTATATGGTTCTGTTAGCCCAGATTGTACGGTCTTGACCTTTTTATACTTATATATTCTTGAGTAAAGAGACTTACAGTTAACTTGATGGAAAGCGGCTATCGTAGCATATGGATGCCTGTAACACAGTAACTTAGATGTAGTTGTAAATTATCTTTACTTAGGATAGATTTAGGTCTCAACTACTCACTGATTATGTATTAACGCCATACCAATACCGCCAAATCATTATTAATAGATGTTGAAAAATAAACTGCATAGGTATGAACGTTGAGCTAACGTCATTGCAAATATTACGTGTTTGCTTACTTGAATCTGTGCAAGAATGTAGGACAACTGGACCGATTCCAATACACAATAAGATGACACACTTGGCTCAAATAGTGCAACTGAAACATGCTAATAGATGCAATCAAAATTACATGTAAAATACTTCGGAAACAGCCTTTATGGTAATGGTAACCATATTTCGAATCCCATGGGAAGCATACTTTGTTTAGATGTTTTCAGTTTGGTTAGGAAAATGCAGGCATGAATCACCTGATTGTCTGATAGTTAAGATGATTCCGTGCTTCGGAAGGCACGTTAAGCCGTTGTTCCCGGCTGCCATCTGGTAGTCGTTAAAGGAACCACGTCAGAAGCCCGAGAGGTGGTTCCCAAGAACTCTGAAACCAGGGTGTGCATCGATTGACGTAATACCTACACAAAATGACGATGAGTTAAATTGTACTAAAAGATATTATCTCATCCAGACACAACCTATGCCTAATGAGGCATATATCGAAATAAGTTTTATTTATAGTTAGTGATAGTTTATAGATTACAAATATATGTACAAGTCTAATACATTGACCCGCATCGCGAGTTCAAAGCTTGCGTTCTAAAATTACAGTTGTATTGCAGAGCGATCACTTTTAGCCTTTTCTGACGTACTTTACACCGACTTCCAAAAAGAAGGAATGTTTTATTTATATTAATGCAATAAATAAAATGTTAATGGTAGACGACAAACCGTGTCTTCAAATTCTAATATAGAAGTTTATTATTCTACGAGACTTAAATACGTGAAAAAAAAGAAAGGGACAAGCATAAGTATTAAAGTTACTCTTAATTTAACGTTATCTAAGTAATAATAAGTTTTTAAGTAAAATAAGACGAATAAAAAAATTTAAGTTCATGATTTTTTACATATTCAAGTCTTTTTATAATAATATGTAGTTATTATTATTAGAAACAGGTATTTTAAACAATTTCAGATTTTCGTCTAAGAATATAATAATTTCATGGGAATGTCAACTTAATACAATCATCATTCATCACATATGTACTCAAATAAAATTGCTACAATAAACAAGAATGTCTTGTTATTGACTCGTACTGATCAGGTCGGGGGCTCGTGAGAAAGGCTCGCCCTGCGTAAATATTAGAGATAGACGAATACCTGATGGATAGCAAGCACAAGTATAAAAATGGAATGTACAGAAAATACGCTTATTGGTATAGGTACATAATATGATTATTTACTACTATCAGACTAGCTTAGGAGTACACCAGAAACCAGTAAAAAGCAGCCCTGAGCTCGAAGTTAGTTGAGGACGCAATCGGGAAAACGCGTAGATGAGAGTCTTTTTATACTCAAATTTAAACTAAATGTGGTACCTAGGTATGCAATGTGTCTGTTTCTTTATCAATCACGCTTTAACCATGAAGCCGATTTTGATGAAGTTTGACACACAAATAGATCATGTTAGGGTATAACTTAGTTTACTTTTCACCTGAGAATTAACGCATAACGGTTCTATGTGGGCAAATTCTGGAAAGCGCTTTGTAATTTTTCTGTATTTTATTTCTTGTAGCCAACCTACGGTAAATATGATTACGGGCTGGAGATACTGTTTCACATCTATTTGCGTTCATTAGTAGTAATTTAGTCGCAGATTAGCTTGCACGGATATGTGTGCAATTGCTGGTGAATACAAATTAGTACTTTATAACCACGCAAGTCCATCGGCCTTTTCAGTTAGTCAATAAAATAGTAATTTTATTGGTTTCATAGAGCAACACGTTAAAGGTGTAATCTCTATATTTAAGAGTCGAGTTGGTACTAAGTTTAACTGCAACCGTAGTCAAGTGACAATTTCAAAACGCTAACGAATATCGACAAGAACAAACTGTTTGGAATTGACATAAGCTGCGGTAAATCGCGTGGTCAATATATGTCAATCCCATACATTTTGTTCTTGTCGTACGTCGTTAACGTTTTGCGATTGTGACTTTGGCTAAGCCCAGGGGGCTCGGTTCGGTTAGAACATCCATTTATCAGCATTGATGCAAATTGATGAATTATTGATTTAATCTAAAATGAAATTCTGTATATCCGAGGATTAGATGTAATCATTCATATGTGTGTTGAATACACAGAGGCTGCTCTATTTCTTCTCTTCTTGAGAATGTCGCTGCTGGCGAAATCCGCCAAGAGTAGGAAATAAAGACGTCTATTGTTTTGTAAGTTGGTTATTTTATTCGATATAGGCTTATATCCACAGGAAGAAATGTATTCTATTATTAAACCTGAAAACACACGACTCAAATGTTTAATATCAGCTGTATATTTGCGGTTATCATACCCTATAATGCAGCGTGTTTTCTCTATGTAAGGCATCACATAAAATTTAAGCCAAAAATTACTATCACATATTTGATATTGAAGACAAAATAAAAGGTTTTCATATACCGACCGCCTTTGGTAAAAGTACTTGTTCTTTTTTTATATAAAGAGGTTGTTCGGCTCATGGGTTTATTATAACAATTTGATTGTCAGAATAACGGTTTGTTCACTCAGAAACTTTCACGAAATAAAATACTTGGATAGCCTAATGAGAACACATGTTTTAATATTGGACATCTGAGTCCGACATTAATGCCCGAATTATATTACTGTTTTTCTTTGCTTACTTAAGAGTTAGTGTAACTTTTGTTGTTTTGTGTAGAGCAAGCCAATCGTCAGTAGCAAATAATACGCAAATTAGTTACGGTGGGTCTGAAAATGCTTCTGTTTAATGTTCACTTAACTCCTATTCTGATAGATAATTTTGTTACTAAGTTTGCTCTTTGTAATACGTTCATAAACAAATATCTCAAAAATATTGAATACAATCGAAAATTTTAATTTACATTGTATAAGTGCTGTACTAAAATTTGAAACTATCAGTATGTCTTTTTGGCTTTTTGCGGTAACCCTGAAAATATTATTTATTTTTAAATTCAATTTATATGTATTGATTGCTTGGTTCTAGACCTTATTATAGTTATGTATGACTTATAAATAATAGTTATCGTTAAAGTGGGCACTTAGAGTTTTGTTTTGCTTGTTTTTGTTATGACGATCCCACACATAGCCGGCCATGCGGGCTCCGCCTACGGTATTTTCTAATGTTGTTTGCTGTACATTAATTTACCTAATGTTTGCTTATGACACTGTAAACAAAGACGATGGAGTCTGCCGCTTTGTGACGAATTGTAATACTACATACTAGAAATTGTATCTATTTACACTTATTGGACGTTCCAAATTTTACAAATCAAGAAAGTGTAAAATATTTATTTGATTTTGTAGTTATCTGTATGCTCCTACACTAGATGATGTAAGTAGTACTCTTAGGTCTATTATTTCGCTTAATGCCATTTGAATCTGTAGCCTTAGGCTCTGCCTACCCTTTCAGAAATAAAGACGTAATATCGTAACCTATAACAGTATCAAATACAATACATTTCAACATTACCGATAACTAGGATACGATAAATGCAATCTTATGATTAATGTGTGAAATAAATACTCGTTAGCGGGCTATCATAGCAATGTATGGCAAATGCTTTATCAGCCATCCTTTTCTGTAATCCGGTTCTATTAGCAGCCAGGCCTACTTACCGGCTAGCTGCCTCCCACGCCGAGGCTCTATCTGACTAATGTACACCACAAGCTATTATTTACTGGCACTGACAGGACAGGTTTGTTAGAATCTGCGATGCAAAACCCTGGCTTGCACTATTTTATACGTAGTCTGGCTCTGGTGGGTTTCCAAGGAGTTATTTGTTCAGACGATAGTAGCGTCTGGGAAAGCTAAAATAACAATATTCCTTTTTTGGGTGTTGATAATTAGATAAATAGTAACGTATACAAGTAGAAGAAGCAATAACGAGGAGTCCAATGCGGCTCCTAGTTTGAAAAGGACCATCATTTCTTGAGCAAAAGTTGTTACATAATTATCCTTTGTTTTACGGCGCAGTTTATCGTGGATCAAAGGTTATCATCATACGCAGTCATACACTAATATACACAATGTTAAATTCTAGCTCAGTCTATCTGTTTATAAGATCCATTCATGATTCTTTCAACAGACAACTGTTCACAAGTTATTCACATAGAGATGGCATAAATTACTGAGAATGCAGAAGACAAGCTTATAGCAATACATACTTAAATTAACTTACAAACACAGACATACTCTGTCATATTTTTTCAAACTTCCCTCTTCAGTGTATCATTCGACCAGTGATCCTAAAATTTCGTCCATCACTCTAACGCATTTTTGTATAAACCCAGGACAAAAAAAATCGTTATTTTTGGTACGTGAGGGCTACCGTAATGCAACTGTTACTACTTTGGTCCATGATGTCTACATTACAAAGAGGATATTAGAGCCTATCGCTATCTTTTGAATATAGATTTATTGGAAGATGCTTTTTCTCTATACTTGAAGACTTCTGTGGTATCATAATATGTTCTCTTTAGCTAGGTAAATGTTGTATAAACAAGTAAAACGGCGAATGGGTTAGCACTAGCTGTTGGTTCGCGTGTGAAAGCCGGAATTATCTCTGGGTACAACGGTCATCTCAGCAGCCACCGGCCATCTTTGTATGCTTAGTTTATTTTGTTTGGTTCGCACTTCACTTCCAGTGAACAGAAGATTCAATTTGTTCCGAAGAATGTCGTTATTGTTTATGACTTCTTTGTGAAAGGCCGTTCTAAACTAGTCATGGTTTGAGTTAAAATTCATAACTTCTTGTTACCGGTTTTAATATTTAGCTTGGCCAGACTTTGAGAAAGTAATGAAATGAAAATAATTCATTTACTTTCTATATTCAAAGGCGATTTTCATCATTTTCTAATTTACAATTAATTAAATAGAAAGATTATTCGTACAGTCGTGGGCAGGTAAATCTGACTACCGGGGTCACTTTTATCTGTTCCGACCCGACTGTTACCGAACATGGGCTGCTGTTGACGCGATCCTACTAATACACTTGTTTTTTTCCCGATATGACTAGGTTTAAAATAATTGAGTCTATGAAGTAAAACTTAGTATACATTTTGATATTAAGACATCAAATATTTTTAGTTACAACACACAGTGTAATTAGTGTATGTTCAAAAGCAATCATCATGCCGACGTTAATACTAAAATCGCAAGCAATTAAACATGTGTTCAGCAAATGTCAGCGCAAGCATGTCACTAAATCTAAATTTAGTCTCAAAATCAATTAAAACAGACGTCCAAACTGAGGGATGAGCTTAAAAGGACAAAATAATAAGTATGTAAAATAACGCTCCAAAATTGTGTTCTTCAAAAAGGAAGTGACAAGATTTCTCCAAAATCGGTCACGTACGCTTGAAATATCTTTTTTATACTTTTTGGGCGAAAATATTAACTCTCCTTAAAGAGAGCAATTCACTTATTTTCTTATGATGATGATGATGATGTAAAAGTAAGTATTGACATATACTGCTTTGCTTATCTTTTAAGCTTAAATTAAGCAAAAAACTTAGTTTGTAGTTTCAGATAAGAACATAAGTCGGTTTCGGGTTTTCGCTGCTGGACCAGGTAACAAACGTGATCAAATTGGGCCTTGGTCTGTTTGTATTTAAAAAAGCTACATAGTTAGAGATTTTTATATAATAAATAAACAAAGCCCTTTATTTTGTCAGAATTATTTACGTGTTAAATGATTACGTTACTTCATGTCACACCTTAGAAGTCATGTTTGTATGTGACACATGTATGGTGTCGCGAGCCTCGTGCTGTGAATCGCGTGCTGCGATCTCTCATTAGCTGGCAGAGATAGCCGTGTCGTGACTTGCCACTCTTTGCTGTTCCACTGCTACTTACTACCAACTCAAAATATTCTACGTCAACTTGTTTTCATTATGTTTTTTTTTTTTTATACTAGATAAACATTATTACCTACACAAAAGTTTTTCTTTCTTTTGTTTTTTTTTTTATTATTATTTTTTGACCAATAACTGAAAATGCACATTTTGCAAAGATATGAGATAGAGCTGAAAAATCATAAATTTTGGATGATAATAGGAAGACGAAGTGTAACCAAATCATGATCCGCATAAGGCTTGAACAGTAAAATATGTAATTTTAACAGACTGAAGTATCATTTTTTCCACCAATAAAAACGACGAAATATTGAGTTAGTTACAGAAATGACGGAGTAAGTGATAACAAAACTGGAAATCACAACGGAATATCACTTCATCCTGTCAAGAGCAAAGAAAAAAACCCAAACGTCATCATGAAATCAAGAAACTGAATCATACAGTAAATAACTACAAGTTAATCAACGTCCAAGAGTAATGAAGTGGTACACACGCCATATCGGGCTATCTACACATTGAACATCGTAATGTACGGCTTATTGAGCGACCTCAGAGTATTTATGTGAACGAGGATATCTTGAAAGCGATTACGAGTTACTGTTATTGCTGCTATTACTGATCTTTGGAATTAAATTACACATTCGAACAAGAAATTGGGTCTTGGTTTGGAACGGGAACTTTATATTTGTCAGGATAAGTAGTGTATCAAATGATTAGCAATTTTAGAAGTAAGTAGAAGAGGTCAACATGCTGTGCCGACCCCATAATAGTGTAATATGAAAAAGGACAATGAAAAAGATGACAATGAAAATGAAAATTATAAAATTTTAAATCCAACGTTTTTTAGACCAACATTACCTAACTCTATTTCGTCACTATATAATTAGATCATGAAAGCGTTCGAGTTGGTATAATTGTTATTATTTTTTATAGAAAGAATAAGCATCGATTTGTTTTTATACAATTTATATTCTGAAACGCCATTAAGTAAAGTTAAACAGAAATAATAAAAAAATAATTATCCCACTTAAGCTATCGTACAATAATTTGTTTTCATTAGATAAGAAGATAGAGCTACGATATCAAAGCTAGATAAGAAAAGCGCTACTTTCTTCACGATACCCGTATCATGTATCTTTCATAGCAGTACTTCATTTCATCATGACCACGTTCATGTTGCTACACCTACTCCATCATTTAGACAACGGCAATAAATTCTAAATGTCACCGAAGATGATGCATAATGGATTCAATGCCGTGAGGTGTCATCTCAGGTCGGATTGCACAAAATGAACTTTACGCCTCGTTATCAGAGCATATTGTTGGGTGTTGTTATAAAGTTATGAAGAATTAAATAGATAGAACATCTAAAAACCAAAACTAGATGACATGACAACAACATGTAAGACACATATAAAATTAAATTTATCAGGTTTTTGTATGTAATCTATGTATTTAGTTTATTGACTAAGTCTTAATAAGTATCATTATTGTATCTAATTATCTTTGTCTTTAGCTTCTCGACTTTTTTGTTAGTTTTCATGTTTAACACCAGTGCTAAGCTGCTTGACGGTAGTAGATATAGCAGTCGGTACCAAAATGTCGCAGCGTGGCTTTTGCACACGGAAGAAGTCATAATAACATGATCAATTTATATTACTGCTGGGGTGCTTAATTTACATAAAAATCATCTCTATGGTCTCAGAGCACATGCCGTGGCCAATATATTAAACATAAATAATAGGGATAGAGATATCTACTCAAATGTATCTATATTTTAGCAATTTGGGGCTGTAAATAAAAAAAAAACTAGCAGGCCACCCCGGCTTCGCCCGTGGTACATACATAGCCTATGTCACTCAGTAACTTACTAAATGATGAGAATAACGTAGTATTTGCGACTGCGGGCGTACAATTTAGCCGGACACTGCATTTACATGCACTGGTCTTCGTCCACTTATTTCCATACAATTTGCGCCACACACGTAGCGGCGCGTGCCCGCTATTTCTGGTAGATCCCGTCGGATGGCGATTCCATTTTTAAGTCCTTTATGAACATCCTGAGTTGCGAAAAATTCCATTTACAAATCTGGAATTTTTATGTACTCTACGAACTTGTTAAGGTGTTTTTACACTTTGCACTGCGGAACGTTGGGTGTTAGCACTGTGGCTTACTTTTCAGTTTATACCTGATTACATTAAAAGTATAATGATATGTTGTTACACAAATGAAATAAGTACAATAAATTCTGAATTCTTATTCGATGTAGCTGCTAATTCATACAATATGTGAATATTTTACTTATAAACTATAAATGTTACTTTTCGACCAGTTTTCTAATTCTGTCTACTTGTAAGAGTGAGGGAGAAAAATAGGCTTGAAAATCTCACTTTGTGAATCACATCACAGTGACATCATTTTCACATTAAGACTCCATCTACTTAGTAAATAGATTCAAAAGAATCAATATACCTTTATATCATCTTGATCATAGAAATTAACTGTTAAAGTTTAGTCGGTTTTTTACCGAAACACTAAAACCAATAAAATATAGCTATAATCTAACGATGCGTTTTAATTGCATATGGTGACTAGTATTTCAATAATGTAACTTAAAATTTGTGTGTAATAAGTAATTTAGAATCTAGGAAAACGACGACGGTATACTTTCCTAAGTCCATAAAATACATGATTAACGTACAGCAGGTGAACATAAACCGATGTGAATAGATGAACTAACAGGGTTTTACAGGCCCATATAAACTTGTGGATTTAATAATAATATTTATGAATGTGCCACTTAAATACCAGCATTGGCCTACAACGGTAACCGCTGGGCACTTCCATAAGGGTACTTGCGACGATAAAGTTTGGACAATGACGACAATGTCTGCGGTGGGACCACCGACGAAGAGGCCCTGGCCCGGCCTCAAGGCAATCCTGTCCTCACACCATACGGGAACGGCGCCGACCATACGATGATACTTTATTTATTTTCTTGGTGAAAGCTGACTTCGAAGGGAATCTGTAAATTTTATTATTGATATTTTACTTATAACAAATTTAGGTTTGGTTTAAGACGCAATAAACGACCGACCTATGAAATCATTCCAAATTTGTACAAAATGTTTTTGAGAAAAAATAAAGAAAATAAATTTATTTTCCTTATTCAGATCTTTGTTCCCGTAAAAATATAAGAAATTTCATTCGGATTAGTAAGTATATATTCATACGTTTTCATTTCCCTTGTGTTAATATAAAATTTCATACCGCATAACCGCATCCGCACTTATAAAGATTCATTTTTAATGTCATGTCGGGTAATAATAAATCCCGGGTGTAAGTACCCGGTCCGATGTCTTATTGGCTGGACTTGCCAGTTACAAATACATTTTACAGCCTATTGTCTGCTACTTGCTGCCGATATAGGAGCACATACATAAAAATACTGCAGCCTGCGGGTGACATTATTTTCAAATTATTTTACTTTCCGTCGAGCGTTATACAGATATACAAAAGCTTTAAGATGCTGTATTTTTTAAATCCATGAGTCTTTCAAAATTGGTTATTTATATTCGCGTATACGAAAGGTTTTGATTAATTTTAAAATTGTTTGTTTGTATTTATTTACTTTATTATACAAAAGAACATACATACATAGTATGAAGAAACATAAAATGAAAAAGAGCGCTTAAAAAATGCGTAAATATAGAAGACGAATGAAAAGCATTCAATGTACCTACCGATTTTAAATAAATTGTAAATTTCAAAAATAAAGAACTTCTGAACATTTATAATCAATTTGATAATCTGGAGTTTTTCTTAGCCTCGCTCATTTATATTAACTTACTCCATGCATAAATTTGGAAGAAATTTGGGTAAGTATCTACTCAGAATCAGTGCAGCCGTTTGAAAGTTTTTCAAATCAAATTTACAAACAGAAAATAATTATTTTTATAAATATGTAAAAAAAATATTGAATATATATATATATTTTTAATTCTACATTTCTTAAATAAATATTAATTACACATTACAAACATTATCTTAAAGTTTGATCATTTAGATTTTAATATTTCTTTATGTATATATTCAATATGATAAATGTTAAATATCATTTAAATTAGGTACCGATTTAAGTATTGTGAATCCCACCAAAAACATAAATGTAAAAAACGAGAGCCAAGTTCAATACAAAAATTATGCTTGGCGGTGAGCTTAGCCGCAAAAAGAATGGCGATCTAAATGAGTGCCAAGTTCTATGCAAAATCGAAATATGTTTTTATAGGAACAAAATAACATTATGAACAAGTATTAAACTCTATTTCTTTGCTTTATTAGATACCTATAACAATTGCTGTTATTTAAAAATGTGAGATCTTGAAGTAGGTTAGATTTGACTTGGCCAGTTTTTAACACAATTAAAATGTTGAATAACTTTATAAAATGACTTATGTAATGAAAACTGGCCAAGTCAAATCTGACCTACTTCAAGATCTCACATTTTTAAATAACAGCAATTGTTATAGGTATCTAATAAAGCAAAGAAATAGAGTTTAATACTTGTTCATAATGTTATTTTGTTCCTATAAAAACATATTTCGATTTTGCATAGAACTTGGCACTCATTTAGATCGCCATTCTTTTTGCGGCTAAGCTCACCGCCAAGCATAATTTTTGTATTGAACTTGGCTCTCGTTTTTTACATTTATGTTTTTGGTGGGATATCATTACTTTTTGTAAAGAAAACTAGGCAAGTATTCCTATTTAATGTTTTTTTTTGCGTGACAAATTAACCTAAAAGAGCTACAAACAAATGAGGTTTTGAAAGAAACGATTTACGTAATATTAAATAACTCACAAATGCCGTTAAAGTACAATACTAAAAAGGAATAATTTATATCCGGACTATTCCAGCTATAACTCAAATAAATTTAGTCGAATGACGCAGCATTAAACGCAATCTAATAGGTGGGTTTCCGCTAAACAACCGGGCATAACGAGGACGCTGGCGCGAATGAGCGCCGCTAAGAGCATACTTTGGTTCGTTCGCATTTTAAGTCGTATAGCGCTGTGAGCCGCGCACAAGTGCAAGGCGCGAGCGAGTTCAAGCAGCATTCTTAGACTAGTCAATACATACATATATCGGTACCAATAAGACTTCGCTATTGCCTTGACCTTAGTATACATACACATTGGAGTTTCTTTTAGGGTACAAAGAGTTCGAACTAACAAATTTATACCTTAAAATATTATTTCTTATTTTCAAAAGAAATCAGAGAGACGAACCTTGGGCACTGATCTTTGTTAATTTAGTGAGCCGTGGACTATAAAATAACTACTATGCAGGTATAAACCAACCGACCCGCTAAATTTTAAGTAAATCGCTACCGCTTATAATTTTGTACCATAAGTCAGAGCGTGACGCTGATTGGCTGGTGTGCTGCCGCGCGCCGCTGACGACACACCGTTGTTGGCCGGTTGTTTAGCGCGTAGGTATTACAAGTTTTTTGTATGGGGACACCACTTATTTTTTGACTTTTTTTTATTTTTTGATTTTTTCCTACGCTTACACACAATTTCCGAGCTGGATTCCAAATCTCATCCTTCTAGGTCATCTGGAAGTAGGTTAGGTTTAGGTACTATAAGTCAGTCAGTCAATGCTAAAATTTACAACTTTTTGACCTTCATATCTTTATAACCGTTTGAGCTAGCTTCATGAAATTTGGGCTTCTACATGTCCTGATGGATCTTATTAAACACACGTAGTTTTATGTGTTTACATTAAAGAGGTTTCGAGTTATAGAAGGGTCAAAAGTGGCACCAAGTGGTTCGTGTAATATTACACTCGGCGCTGGCTAGCCAGTTCCTTTGCTTGAACTTGGCTTGACACGCTGCCGCGTGTCTAGATGTATAGTTAAAACTATGAATTAATCATTTAAATAGATTAAAACGATTTGTGTTTTATACAAGTTCCTAGATTCATATTTTATAAAAACTGTTACAGTCTGTAAGTCTATTAAAGTTGAAGAAGTATAATAAATCAATGAACTATCCACTATCCAAGAATACGTATGTTTCAATGACTCAATTCGTGAAGGTATTTGAATCAAATTAAAATGAGGCGGTGGAAGATACAACGTCCGATGAAATCCAGTACGTGTACGTATGTAAGGCCGTATTCACGTTAACATGTACACTTCATTAAATACAAGTCCGGGAGCTAGGTAATAAAATCTGATCAGATGTTTGTTATCAGCAATTTTTACTTGTGATTAGTTATTTTATGATTTTACTCTATATTCTATGCTTGGCTTATTTAATCTAAAACGTAATTAAGACCAGACTAACTAAATACGACGTTATTATTAGTATACTTATATTTACGTGACACAATATTAACAAATGGTATAGGCAGCAAAAAATACAACTAATTATTGTAAAAAACAACTAATTTGCGTAAAATTATTTAAAAAGCATTTTTTTTTTTTAATTTTAACACACGTATTTTTTGTCCACCTACAGAACATTAGTATTTTTTTAGTTGTTTAAATGATGTCAGCTCTTCGGCTACACTGAGATTGTCTCGCGCTGCAGGCCGGGACCACGCTCTTTGATCTATCCCTCCAATTGACTTAATCGAATAGTTTTAACAATATTATCAAAGTTATTGTCAACTGTATTGAACTTTTAGATGAAAAGATTCAATTTAATTTCATTTTTTGTTAAGTGTAAAAAGCTTTTAATAATTTTGATATGAATTTTTATAATAATACAATAGGATACAATTTGGTATGAAAAAGTGGCTGTGAAGGACTGGTTTTCAAGTATATTTCCTTTCATCAAGCAGATGTGCCAAGTAGCATTTTAAGTTTTGCTTAGGCATTTTAAAGTTTACATGCTTATCAATCTTTACATCAATGCATACTCATCACATACAAAACACTATCATTCTTTGCATGCTCAAAATAGCTTTATCTTAAATACCAAACATTAAAAGATATCGAAATTCCTAAGGAACGGAGTTGTCGTAAACCTGGTAAGATTGATGACTGCCCACGAAATGCATTTTTATTGTAATAGGAATCTAAATGGTTGTGCAATACGGATTTCGTGTATCAGTGGTTGTCAAGGATAGATAGCGTGGATGGGAATTTATCGCCCTTCGGAAGGGTGTGGCTCAAGGATACGACACATGAGACTCGATAGAGGAGCGGTCTTTCAAAGTCAAAGTTGAGGTGTGCTGCCGTAATGGAAGGATCGAATTCTACCCATTATATTGTGTTAAAAGAACTATCAAAAGCAAAAGGTCATTTTCACAATTTAGTATACTTACATGAAATCTTCAAAATTTATTTGTCTTTGAGACTGAAATTTTATGACTTCTTTCATCTTAGAACAGATTTGCCGAAAATCCGATGGGAGAGTAAACATTATAAGAATGATATAGAGTCAGTCGTCGACGAACTAGGGGGTCGCGTAGCATTTTTCTGATAAGTGTCGGTTACCACCAAATCAACAGCACTTATAAGAAGGGTTGTTTGTAGTTACGCAGGCATAAGTGATGGTTGATGACCACAGATTTATTAAAACGAATAATAAGATTAGATAACACGATGCTATTTTGGCATACTGGAGATGAGTCGGTTATTGATAATAAGGCAAACAAAATTAACGTTTTTAGTATGTGTACCTTTAATATTTACGTTCACAGTTAAATGTCGATTACCTCACTTGATTATATTATAAAATTTTATTATGAAAGATGTTCGTTAGCCACGGTGAATTTGAAGCGTGGGTGCAAACTGCGTTAACCCCGATGTGGGTTCGCTCGTTGGCAGCGGTGTGGGCACGAAACGTAGTTTCACTACAAATGAACCCTTTGTGTAGGAAATTGATCATGAGGGTTTGACCGATTGCCTTATGCAGTTATAAAAATTAAACGCCTTCGTATACCCACGCAGTCATTACGTTTCGTGTGATAGGGGCCTATCGCCTTCACGTATACTTGATGTTGGAAATTGAGACCATAGTTAAAATTCTATTTTGTTTAATAGTAGCTCTGACTGAATATTGCTTAGTATTTTTTCAAAAGGCAACCTTGACATATGACTGTTTGAGCATTCATTTCGTCGTCCTGCTTTTGAAACTCTCATTCCTAAATAGAGTATAAGCCATCCCAGAGCTTGCAAATGTAAGCCATGTTTATGAAAAGCGCCCATTACCTATACCAATTATAGTATCTTAAGCGTTTACTAAGTTATTAAGAAGCAAAGGTAAGTTTAAGGATATGGTAATACATTCTACGATTACAAAACAGCGGCCCCCAGGTAACAATGGATCAAAAGCATTTATTTAACTAAAATTTAGGGCGCACGGCTTTCTCGGGACTCGCCCATAAGAAAATATTTAGATAAGGAAATGTCGCAACTCTCGGCAAAACAATAAAGTCTTAATTGTTTCTTACTTTCTTTATGCACATTGTGAAAGTTCATCGCCCTATGAGTGGGTGTAATATTGTGTTTGGAGCAGAGATCACGAACAATAAATTGTATCAACTTCAACATTGGCTAAGTGCAATGTTGGTTTCGATTTTGTAAAGTATCTTTTGCTTGTGTTAGTGGCCAGCATTGGTTTTGATTTCGGCTATGTTGCGATAGCAGCTGGGATCAACGGTTATACGTACTTGCAATAAATCATTGAATAAAACACAGCATTCCACTATTGGGGGCGACCAATCTTAGTCACGGCCACGCTCTAGGTTGCTGAACGTGCGTTAACGTCACAAAGAGTATACTTTGCAACGTCAATACATACAATACCTAGGTTCACTTGTCTATCGACATCCACTATTCATTAAGTATTAATAAATTTGTAGTATTATTAAATGAGTTAATAGCATTATGTAATATGCTTCTGTTGTCAAAATAATGTCACGTAATCACGTTTATGTCTTGATATGCTACACTGTTTTCTCAGATAAGAGATAAATCTTAATCTGTACTTTCAAGTTTAAATTAATGTTTGCTACTTACACTTAATCTAAATACTCTGGTTCCCGTTAGTCTTACAATAAAACTAACTGCATTAGATGTCGCAAACGGTAGCATTAGTAATGATTTATGTTAATTTAAATGCATGGGGTATGCAGCAGACTTAACTCTCATACAATCACAGGGCCCGCAGTCCGTGACCAATGTTAAATTGAATACGAACAGAATTGCTTATTTGCCGTCGAATGATCGAGTGGAGCGCGCGCCTCTAATCGATTCGTTGCGAGATGATCGATTGTACGTTCATTTATCTGATATATACCGAACCCGTAAGTCATATAAGTTAGGAAATTAATTAGTAGGTAAATAATTATATCTTAATTTCAATGATTTACAAAAACTGTGTAAGAAAATTATTTGACATAAACCCTATATATTTATATTTCGCATTTATAAGCGAATGTCACTGACTCCCTCATGTAGTAGTGGATTTCCTGAAAATTTCTAATCATAAAAGATAGACTTCTAGTTAACTCATATTTTGCCATTTATTAATAGCATTTAAACATGTGATTCAAAGAAGTCCGCAATTATTTACTATCCCATTAATGAAATAAACATTCTTCTTTTTTTGATTAATTGAAATATGTTTAGATGATATATATTTTTTACACTATTTAGTTTTCAACAAAGTACTGCGTGTTATTTTCTTATTGGAAAACAAACAGCTAAGATGCAGGAATCCCTAGTCTTTCCTGTAAAAGAACAAGAAATAATAATTACCTGGACTACTCTGTACTGTGCCGTGGTATTTCCCATTTCAGTTAGTTAGACGTGTTAAACTGGATTAAAGAAGCGTTAACGTAGCTTTTATCGAGCCTTATCTGGCGAACAATGGGTGCAACTACAGCAAAGTACTAAACATTAGGGTGAGGTCTCACTGTACACCAAGAAGAGTAATAGATAGAAATACAGATTTTATTATTGTTCTTACCAATTCCAAAAAAATCTGATTGTTTCTTTTCAGTATTTAGTATATTAAATAGTCAATAAACTTTCAATAAAACTAAATAATAAAAATAAGGACATGGTCACTGTAACTTAAGAAAAACTACACCAATTTTATCGCATCTGTAAAAGGTTATTACGGCAAGAAAAATTAAAGACTATTTCAACTTTGTGCATTCAGAAATTTAAATAAACATGTGTGAAAAAGGGATGGATGGCCAGCTAATGATGTTTTACAAAATCATTATTTTGCAGATTGAGTTTGAATTATAAAGGTATTTTATATTCTACGTATATGTGGTATGGAAATTACCAGGATCCCTTGTGTATTTTAGCGCTTAACGCTGAAAGTGGGGCAGTAACCTCAAAATGCAAATGTTCTAGCTCTAATTAAGCTATGACTAGATGAAGGGGGAGTATCGGCTATTTCAATTATGTTAAATTATCCGTTACGTATAAACAGGCTGCTTTAGTGCCTTTCAATTTGTGTGCTATGTTGTAAATAGACTTCCAATTATGGCTTTATAAGATATTAAGAATATTTATTTTCAATATAGTATATTGAACAATATTTTTATATGAAAAGTCAACTTTTTGATCAATAATGAACTGCCTATAAAATTAACTGTGATCGGCGCTATGTGATTCTCTACGGTGAAAGATCTTCCTAATCATGCTCTTAAATGAATGTGTACGTACGTACCATCAGCAATATAATTGGGTATCGACCTTGCCGTTCATCTGTCATTATATACAGGATGTGGATACAGTTTTAATACATCTGATTAAAGTTACCGTTTGCTTTTGTATATTTGGTAATTTTTTTGGTTATACTTACAGTAAAACATGAAAAAAAAAACTAGTCTCTATTTTTTTTATTCGGCTTAAAAAAGCATAAGCGTCTTTATTGTTTTTGGTTAATTTAACTTATACATATACGGCACCAATTTCGGTTATCCTAGCCATAACAATAGTGCTTGGTCATGCACAGGCACCCAAGCATCATTATCATAGTAATGACGTAATAAAAGGCCATCAATGGTAATCATACATCCCTCTCGTTAAAACGCATTCACGGTACCAAGTTAGCGGTATATTCTCCGATTGTTATGTATAATTTTATTCGAGGATAATTTACTTGATTGTAATATTGATAACACACACTTCAAAGTTTGTTTTCTATTCAAGTAACTACTTTCAGGAATTAAACTATTTTATACGGTTTTTTAATTTAATGTGTAACAATCGCGAAAACATAAGAAATCATTATACTTTCAGGAAGTTATTTACATATTTACAGTGCATACCAATTATTGACTTAACCTTTTCATTATATATTCGATTAACCTATACACGTAAAATTTAACTCTGTGCCAATTTATGTCTTTTACACGTACGCAAAATAAATAAAGTATTTATCAAGAAACTGGATGCATTCGATATTGCATTGTTTTTTTTATTGGCGGAAATAGAAAACACGCGATGCGTGTATCTGTTACGCGCTAGACGTGTAGAGTAAAATCGGGGATTTAATCCATAATTTTTTGAATTTCAGGATGCTTGTTGGAGCGCCCTTGGGTCAGAATCTTCAGCCGAATACGAGTCGATCAGGAGCGCTGTGGAAGTGTAGACTTACGCCAGCAGTGAGGGATTGCGAACAAGTGGTCACCGATGGCAAAACCAGTGAGTGAAACTACTATCTATGTTATATTAAATTTTATTATCAGATAATCAAACATATAGGGAATATATCAAAACACCAAAGTCTGCCTGTGAAAAAAAATAGTTATTGGTTTATCTATACGAAATAATGTTTACGATAAAGTAATGCTGAGTTTGTGACGAAACTACTTCGAAATAGGTATTTGTATTTTCGACCGACTGTCTTCACTTTCCGTTATAAGTAATCGATTTTTTTTTACCTTGGTGTTTTTGATGCAAGAAAGGCAGCGTGATGAGGTCTTTTCAGCCATATATTCTTTAGAAAAGTAATAAAAGTTTCAGAAACAATATGAATAGGCTTTTAATTGGTAGAAATAAAACATCTTGTGTTCATTATAACTATAATGTATATGAACAAAGCCTTTCTAGAAAATGTATGGCTTTATGTGCATAATTATCATATTTTATTTATTCATATGCATATAATTCAATATTTTAATGGACCGTCATAAAAACATATTTCTTCGGTGACATTTATTTAGTAGGTTATCCATTCTATTCATTGATTCATTGATATGTTTTCTTTCATTATCTACATGTACATTTTCTTTTTATTGTTAAGTTAATTACAATAGCATTAACGAATTCGCCTTCATAAAAAATCTTGTGTATAAAATATACCTGTAAATTTATTTTTAGAAAATGTATCTAATAATTTGTAGAAAATAAAATATAATAGTCACAACTCACGTGTTATAATTAGATCTTTACTAGCGACTACACTTAGCTAGATCTGTTTGAGACACATCATTAGAGAGTAGCTCACAATTACTAGTTTAAATGATGGCATAATACATTTAAGATGAAAATCTTAATATTATATTAGTTGATATAGATATTTTTTACAATGCGCTACCATCATATTACAGTGGCCTGTGTTTTGTTTATGTATAAGTCTTAACTAAATTGTTGTCTTTTGTCGGTGGTGCCCCAAACAGCGAAAAACGGCAAAATAGTCTCGAGTAAGTGAGCTGTGGTCTCAACCTCCTTTTATTCTTATCATTTGGCTCTCCACTAATACCAACTAATCGCTGTATTTAAATTTGAATACTAATGTACTGCCTGACTATTTAAAAAGCCATCGATGTTAATACTTCGCATGTACATAACTAACTTTAAAAATTTATTTGCACACACAATTATTTATTATCATTTAGGATACATTTCACAAATATTTATACACTGTGATCAGTTATGAACGTGTTTGTTGTGAATGAAATGAATCCTAAATTAAATATAGTCATGAAGCACTAACTGCTTGCAAAGACACCCATCACCGCTTGTGCACAACAACACAACAAGTCAATGCATAAAATTTATTCATTTATATATTTTGTCTTAGACAATTTAGAAATAATGTTTAATCGTATAGAATTAGACCGTAGTTTGGATCCAGCTTCTAAATGTAGACGTCAGAAAGCTTGTTAGTTTCGAATTAATGTATACAAGTAGTCACAGAACAGCGTTAAGAAAAGAGACAATTAAAATGATTTTAAAATTATGTTTGAAAAAGGTGACTGGTAAATTAATACGATTAATATCGAGCATTAACAATACTTACACAAGAATATCAAATTAAAATTTTCAATTTGGTGAAACATAATTCAGTACTACCAATATTTAAAACCAAACTATATCTGGTTTTAACAGTATAAGTAACCTAGGGCCGAATAACAATATAACAGTTAGTAAATTAATATTCTAAAAAAAAATCTTGGTGTAAATTGGTGTATTAACGAGTCGGCCATCGATTAATCTTGTCAGTATCAGCTCAAAATTAACCACCAGTAGTCCTCGATAAAGTCCAATTAACCCGAGACCACAAGTTTTAGCCGTACCTTTCAAAATTCATTTCAGGTTTGCAGGAGCCCGTGTCACCTACCTTACATTATGTCACGTTTGAAAAGCTAGTTTAATGAACTTCTGTGAATATAATTATTACACTGCATGTCCGTTTATTTTATGATCTTTGAGAAATGCTTCCATCATTCGCACGGTGTTTATACGACGCAGCCGGATGTCTGGCCCGTTTGCAAGATACTTCCCTATAGCGCTCTTACATAAGGATATTCTTGCATTATACACGCCTGGTTTGGCTTTGCATTTGTCAAGATTAAGTTTTTTTATTTTTGGGATTCAATCTTATAATTTTACTAAGCAAATACAATCGAATATAAACGATTGCTTTTGCTTATTAAACATTATTTATAAAACTAAACAAATGATCATGTAACAATTATACTACTTGTTTTAACTTGTGTTTGGGTGAAATAAAAAAAAATCCTCTATAATTTTGCCATCATAGTAGATGAGCTCATAGCTATTTTGTTTAATATAAATTGTGTCTAATATAAGCTTTTTTAGCCTGAATTATATATTTGCCATTTCATGTACTTAAAATTCGTCTGATAACTGCATTTTTACATCCCAATTTTGATTTATATGTCAATTGCGTTAGAAAAATGTCTGACTTTGGTATGTGACTTAGGGTCCGAGGATTCAGCATTATCCAACCCTCATCCTGAAGAAATCAAGAATGGGCAATGGCTAGGAGTTTCTGTTAGAAGTCAGGGCCCCGGCATGAAAGCCGTAGTATGTGCACACAGGTAAACTTTTTTAGTAGTAACATGTAATTTAAAATATATATTTATTTCGGATTTATAACATATAATACGGATTTCATACATGATAATGCTGTCAGTTGGAAATCGAAATCAAAAAACAACCTTACATTTTTACCATATCATAATTTATGTCTCCCTTTTCTTTTAATTGATTATGTTGACTGACGACAAAAAGTCTGAGATAAAAAAAATATTTTTTAATTTCTCTTTAAATAAAATAATATTGTACCCTTGTATTATTCTTATAGTAAACACTTTTATACATTGTATGTATATTTCCTTGTTTTAACATTTCAGATACATTCGGAAGGTACTGGAGTCGCAGTATGGACAAGGTCTGTGCTATACGCTTACTAATGATCTCAAATTGCAAGACGCCTGGGAACCTTGCCGAGGAAGATCTGTAGCGCGGTATGTGCATTTTTTTTCAATGGATATAATCTAATACAAATACTTTATTTCAATAAAAAAATCTTCTGAGTGCGAGTCGGACTCGTACCCTGAGGGTTCCGTGCCACCACGCGATGCTAAAAAACTTAACAAGTTATTTTAAGATTTTTTATTTTCTTTCATTTCGTTGTTAAAATTGATTTTCTGTATTTATTTATTTTCTTAAAATTTAACAATAAATTTACAGTTTTTAGATTGGTTCCTTAATAAGTGCTGTATGAAATACTTTTCACCAAATTTCAGTTCAATGCGACGAAATCGCAAACTTTGCAGAAATTTGCATCATTTACGGTCATATCTTTTGATCGCGTTGACATATAATTTTTATTATTTTATAGTCGAAAGAAGCCGTCAGCCTGATTATATGTATCTTACGAATTTCAACTCTATTTGTTCATGCGTTCTTCAGAAAAAAAATATTGACAGACAGGCGGACAACAAATTGATTTTATAAAGGGTTCCGTTTTTGCCTTTTGAGATACGGAACCCTAAAAATTAACTTCGTTGAACTAATAAAGATACTAATGACATTTCAGAGAACATGAAGAATTTGGATTTTGCCAGATAGGAACTAGTAGCTCTTTCCTTAAAGATGACACATTAGTCATGGGCAGCCCAGGGCCATATACCTGGAGAGGTACCATGTTCGTTTCGGATACCAATGATGACCTTCTTGAAAGAGACAATATGGTTTACTTCGCTCCTGTGGAAGATGGACAAAGTCCTGTTGAGAAATACAGTTATCTAGGTACGATTATTATTTTCTTATAACTTTCTTTTCTATCGTATCTTAAACATCTTAATAACTAATTTTGTTTTCTGTAATATTTTAGGCATGTCAGTGATTGGTGCAAATTTCTTTGGCACCAAATTTTCATATGCGGCTGGAGCGCCTCGAGCACATGGTACTGGACAAGTTGTCATATTTAGCAAAAGGGAGATAAAGTCATGGAGTGCGGATGTCAATTTGCTTGGTCTAAACCTAATTATTAATGGCGAGCAGTTTGGATCTAGCTTCGGTTATGAAGTGTCCGCAGCTGATGTTAATGGAGATGGGTATGGATATATTCAATGACCATCAAATTATTTTGTATTTATGGATTTTACATGTAATCTATTTTACTTTTACAGATATCCTGACCTTTTAGTTGGAGCACCATTTTACTTTTCGAAAGATGTCGGTGGTGCTGTTTATTTATATTTAAATCAAAACTATAACTTCACATCACATTATAACGTCAAATTAACTGGAAAACAAGAATCGCAATTCGGAATCGCTATAGCAAATGCAGGAGATTTAAACAAAGATGGTTGTGAAGATGTAGCCATAGGTAGTCCCTATGAAGGCAATGGTGTTGTGTACATTCACATGGGTCACAGAAAAAATGGTCTAAATGCAAAACCCGATCAAATCATAAAGGCAGAGGATTTACCACGGCATATGAGAACCTTCGGTTATTCTCTTTCTGGTGGACTAGATCTTGATGACAATGGATATCCAGATTTATTAGTAGGCGCTTATGAAAATGTATGTTTACCTCATGTATTTTATATACGATATACTTACTAATTATAATCATTAGCTACTACTAACTATATTAAAAATTTCAGAGCAGCGTAGCGCTTCTTCGCACCAGACCTATCATTGATATAAAGACTTGGGTTGTACCAGCGAAGATACTGAACATAGATCCAGCAGTTCAAGGCTGTGATATGGATCCCTTAACAAACTACACGTGTTTTCATTTTAAAGCTTGCAGCGTGATCAAATCTTTGGTGAAATCAACTCAAAGCACTATACATAAACTGAACTATGTTATAGAAGCTGAAACGTTCAATAAAGAAAAAAAGTTTTCTAGAATATTCTTCGATAGTGAAAAGACAAGTATTGTGAATAAAAGTATTAGTTTGGGCAAGAATGTTGATTATTGCACTGACCACATAGCTTATCTGAAAAACAATACTAGAGATATACAAACACCTATTAGAGTAAGTACTAGAAGAATTAGTCATAATTTTGTAACCGAACTTGCTGATGCCATTGAATTTCCTAAATTATTGAATATCGTATAGATTTCTGCACATATTTTTTTTTTTACTCGGTATTAGGCTGAAACAAGTAATTTTGTGCTTTTATTATTATCTAGTTTTATTTTACCTAATTACATTTTCGTTTATTTGTTTTTTACTTGGTCTACAGATCCAGCTGACTTTCAAACTTCAGCACGTGCAACCAACATATTCTACGGTGGGAAATCTGCCAAACATTGACGACTATCCAGTATTGAACGCTACGGCTACCACAACATTTACAGCAAACTTCCTGAACGATTGCGGAGAAGACGGAATCTGCCACAGCGATCTAGTTGTTGATCCTTCGCTGAAATTACCTAAAGGTAGGTATTTTGATTGATCTTCTTCTTAGCTAGTTGACTCTGGCAAATTATAATTTTGATGACCGAATGTCTGCCACTACCAAGGCATTATAAGTGTCTTCATATTATAGATCCCTGAGTATGCAGGTGTCTGAGCACGCAGGACAAGGCAAAAGGTGATTGGTTAATCATACAGTTACTGTACCCCTTGAATGAAAGAATACTTAGATGGGGTGACTGGGAAGGAAAACTACGTTCGCAAAATTTGAAGAATATTTATTAATAGAACCATCTACGAATAATTATATATATTTTTAGCTGCTGATGGCACGTATTCTTTAACTCTTGGCGAAGAAGAGGAAGTAAAATTGGAAGTGAAAGTTGACAACTACGGAGATTCTGCTTATGAAGCTCAACTGTTTGTACAACACAGCTCTAGTCTGCATTATATTGCTGCAAATATTACTGTGAGTATACATAAAAATAATATATAATAGTATCAGGGCCGCTACTAAGTTTTAATTTTTTCTGTTCACATTTTCACAAATATAATGTAGTTTAACTTTTTACATTTAGTCGAACTTTACGACATCAATGGGAGCTGATAAAGTGGTTCTACATTAAAATAAAGGAACCACATGGCCTAAATAAAACTAAATATATACTTTAAATAATAAATTTTCAGGACAAACATGTGATTTGCACAAGTGTGAATAAAACAACAGTCGGCTGCCTCTTGGAGAATCCTTTTAAGAAGCAGTCTGAAGGTGCTCCATCCATCATTCTGCGGTTCGATGCTAGAGCGCTTGAGGACAGCGACCAAGAAGTAGAGTTTAGTGTGTGGGCTAATTCCACGTCTAAGGAAATCTACCCTGGGAAGACTCCTGCCAAAGTGAAAGCCATTGTTATTAAGAATGCCGACTTGATGATACATGGGTAAATTAAAATTGAATTTTACCTTACAGAGCATTGTTTAGTTTGTGTTTGTAGTAATTTGACGCATAAAATCGACTCTTTTTGATTCGATTGATAGACCTAAAAAATCTGTAGAGCAACATTATCTTTTTAGTAAGATAAATAACTTAGACTTTCTTTATTTCATAAGCTTTGTAGATAAATGTTATTGTAAAACTCATTAAGATCACTAATTTTTCCTTTCACTGCGGGCCTATTTCGCAGTGTGACTTAATCGAATTACTACGTCAAATCTTAATTTTATTAAGCGTTAGAGCTAAGGCATTATTCTTCGCCTAATCCCTTTATTTTGACTCTTTCATTCTGCTAAGATGGTATGGTAGAGTTGATATGTTTCCTTTATAAGTATCAACTTCATTACCAACTAATCCCATTCTTTATCTTCATTTTATTTAGAATGTATCATCATTCATCAATTATGTATAAATGTCAATATTTTATTTTCCAGAGTGGCTCGTCCCGAACAGGTGTTCTATGGCGGTGAGGTGAAGGGCGAATCGGCCATGACTTACTTCGACGACATCGGGCCCGCAATCGTGCACAAATACCAGGTTATTAATCAATTCACATGCTCATCTACACAAGTGAAATACGAAGTAATATTCATTGAAAATATTAGCTCATTCTAATGTCTATATAACAGATGTGACTTTTCCATCTTTGTTCCTTGTCTTTTAAATTTGTATGTAAGTCCTACTTTATTTATTTTTCTACCCCGTGCCTAACATATACATTTTAGTAAAGTATTTCGAACGTCCAAATTATTTAGTTCATTAAAAAACGTTAGGCAGAAGATAAATTTCATTTTGCTTTAAGGTTTTGTGAATAAGCCATCACTTAACAGCACAGGATAAAAAAATAAATAAATTTACACAATAAATTTCAGGTTAGCAACGAAGGTAGATGGCGTGTGAATGCTGTGCAGGTCTTGATATCCTGGCCGCATCAAGTGGCCTCTGATAAACCTCAAGGCAAATGGCTGTTGTACCCAGAGAACATCACTGCGATTGATGAAGAAACAGGTTGGTCAAAAAAATTCCAAGTTGGATCCCATACATAGTTATCTTAATACAATTTTATTTCTTAACTTAAATTAAATATGTATTTGAAAAAGAGATAGATTGCTACCATTGAGGCAAACTACTTTGAAGTGTCCTTGGCAATGACGAAGTTTTGAGTTTTTCGACATTGCGGTCAAAAAAGACACTCCCGCCTCGGATTTCAATCTTGGTAGTATAACCAGTGGCCGTGAGTTAGAACCTCACAAATATAAACTTTGACCAGTTTGGTAAAAAAATGCAGGCTGAATCATATGGTCAATGTATTCTTTGGAAGGCACGATACAGCCAAGAATTAGAAAATTCATCATCAATCTTACTATTTTTTAACATAAATGTTTTTGATTTCAGGGCACAGTCATGGAAAATGCTTTGCATCAGAAGAACAGTTGAATCCTCTGAAACTAACAATCCGTCCAGGTTCCTCGGAACCTCTCCTTGAAAACTTAAAAATGGAGCCGCTTACAAGTTCACGCGCAGAAAAGTTAAGTGCCAGATCGAGCAGCAAACGGTATAATGAGACTAGAAAGGCTTATACTTACTCCAGTGCCAATAATAGAGTGAGGAGGAGAAGGGACGTTGAAGAGCAAGTCAAAGCCGCGGCATTTACTGTTGATGGTCAGAGGAAACATGTGGAAAAAATGGTAAGTGATGAGCTAAGATATTAATAGAATATAAATAGTATAGAATAACCAAAAAGTCTTTAAAGTTCATTTAAATAAAAATGTAGTCATATTGAACAGTTAAGTAGATATTTGTTTTCGAAGCACTAATACAAGTGTTGTACAAAGTACCTAACTACAGCAGAAATGCAAACGAAACTTGTAACTTCTCAAACAAAAACGATGTGGAGCGTCACTTTAAATATCCTCAGATAATCAGATAAAAACAAAGGACATTTAAGTCACTAGACATAAAGTCAGTACTGTTATAGTTATAATAATATAATCACTAATTTCTTTTTAAATTTTAAAGAAGTTTCTTTATCAAAATATATTCCTACGAGATGATTTCATGTACTTTTATTTCTTGCAGAATTGCGACAAGAAAACAGCAAAGTGCATATTGTTCCAATGCATAATATATCCGCTGGCGCGAAGGCAAGGGGTCACCATTACCATCAAAGCTCGCCTGTGGAACTCCACTTTGGTTGAGGACTACCCTCGAGTGGGCTACGTCACCATCGCGTCGAAGGCTTCCATCAAGATTCCTGAGCATTACAATATACACCAAACTGGAACATCCGACACTGAAGCAACGGTAAGTTATATAATATACTAGCTGTTCCCCGCGGCTCCACCCCGCGTGGGAGTCGGTTATATCGCGCCCAAAAGTAGCCTATGTTTGAGCTCAGGTCGTTAACTACATCCTTACCAAATTTCATCACAATCGGTCCAGCAGTTTAGCCGTGAAGAGGTGACAGACAGACAGACAGACAGACTTTCGCATTTATAATATTAGTATGGATAGTATGGATATACCTAACATTGACCTATGTATCTACGGGTTATCGTAAACTTGCCACAAAGTTAATTCGTCACGAAAAAAAGTATGCGTAAACTTGCCACACTTTTATTTTTTTATAGTTAATTCGTCACAGTCTAATATTTAGTATAGTAAATTCGTCACACTGATTATTTTTGTACAGACAGCAAGAAAATTAAACAAAAATTTAAATAACAACATTTATTTCTTTCATCACAGTTTTGGGATATTAACCTTACCTACATCTATTACAAAAATCACAGTTCTATCTGAATGATTTACTTAAATATTACGTACAAATATAACCAAAGAAGAAGCAAACAAAAATAAATTTGCTGTTAATTTCTAGGAAGGTTCTCAAAATTTACAGCTGTTTTATTTAAAATATTATGTAACAATTTGTAAAAATCACAGTTCTCTTTATAAATAGAAAGCGGCTGATTTGCCTAGGTAACATGCACAACCTACCTACTACCTACCTACCTTATTGATATACCTTACGTGTATAACATAAAAAAAAAAACAAAATATATCTACTTAATGAATCACAGATAAAATCACAGTATTTTTTGTCATAATTCATCACTTGCCTTCCCCTAAAATCAAAGATTAAAGTCGTAATTTAAAACTTAAGTATAGGATTAACTACATCTATGTAACCAATTAGAACAACCTACAATAAAACAATAGTAAAAAGAACTTTTATTATATAAAGTAAAGATATTGCTTTTTGTTTATAACATTAGTTTTCCTTTGAAATCATACATTAAAATTATTAATTTAAATCTTAAATGTAGAATTAACTACATCCATGTTACATTTCTTTAAAATGCTGCATATAAGAAATTTTCAATATAAATTCAGACAGGGGCATGTTATTATAATTTTCTAAAAGAGTTTTTAACTCCCTGTCATATGCAATTGACCTGCGCGTTCTTAAGTTTGATGGTATGGCTAGATTCAATTTTTTTATTTTAGTATCTACATAATCAGCTTCCTTTTTGAGTGTTTCCAGAAACTGAAGCATTCTAGGTTTTTTTTGAGGCATCATATTGTTCAAACGCTTATGCCATGCTTCTGCGAGATTTATTGTCCTATGACGAGAACCATGTATATTCCAAATAAATTGTATATTTTTATTTTCTAACCACTGGGATACGAAATAATCATTAAATGTTGTTACTGTTTCACTCTGTGGCGCATCTTCCATAATCCACAACCAACCGTCTTCAATGTCTTCTAGCTTTACATGCGCCAATGCAGCACACAAAGCCAAGTGTCTCTTTTCGTTGATGCTGTTCATATTTAAGGCGTGAGCTTTTTTAGCCAATGCTTGTTTGAAGTGGAAGTTACATCCTTGTAGTTTAATATGTGGAAACATTTTTTTTATGACGTTGATAACTGCAATTTCAAAATCGACAATCATTGTCACCGGGTTCCAATATGGCAAATTTTTCTTGAGAGCAATAAAAAGTCGCTCATAAGACCGTTCTTGCTTATTAGGCATTAGAACGTATATGAGAGGAACTACGTTTGTAAAGTTTTCGTCACTTCTCACATCACCATGTATGCAGTAAAGCTGATAAAATGGTTTACAGCAGCTTGAAAAAGTTCCATCCGAAAAATATGTTCGAATATTTCTTACAGCTTCACGAGCTGTCTCAGTACAGAAAGCTATTATTCTGTTCTCAGGATCACTGTCGTCGTCAAATAATAAAAAACAATCTGTATATTTGAACGGGATTATTACATCTTCACATTTAGCAAAATGTGTTTTGGGTACGTTTAATTCACGATTCCTTACGATATAAAGTGATCTTGAAAAGTGTTTAAATTTCGGTAAGGCACTTAATAAATCGTAACCCGCGTCTTTTTTTGGTTGAAAAACTTCTTCAAATAGTTGAGGCATAGGTGTGCTGGTGTTTGCTGCTGCTTCTTTACAAAGATTCTTTGTCTTGATAATCTCTGTTTTCACTACATTTGGTTTACACTTATGAGCCGCTTCATGCAAAACTCGAACGCTATGATTCTCCGAAATTTTTATACTTGCACTGCATGCACGATTCGTACATCTCCAAACAGTTCCAAGCTTAGTTTCCCGATGAAAGGTGTACATATAACCACCTCTCACAAGCATTCTCCGTCCCCTTTCAGTTTTCGTAAATGTGACCTGAAAAGGTGTTGAAATAGTATCATAAATTTATCTATACTTAATACTATAAAGAGGAAAAAAAGCTACTGGACGGAATTTGATAACTCTTTCAATATAAGAATACTCTTTACTCTTAACAACAACGGAAATAAATGCCGCAATTGAAGTCACGGGAAATAGTCAGCATTTTATAAAATCACCATAAAAATTACTACATGCTTTAAAACTAAACGGGTATAGTATAGAAATTTGTAACTGTGTTTGTCTACAGAAAACAATAAGCATAATACATGTCAAATTTCACAATGTATGATTAATCACACCACCGCTGGCGTCTGAGCCGTCGGCCATTTTGTTTAAAGTTTGTCATGCGTCATGTCTAGTTAAGACAAGCAGCATAAAACGGTATGATTTAAAATTATATCTAAAGTTTTAAACTGTACCTTTGCTAATAAATAAAATAAGAAATGTGACTCTTTTATTCAAATATTTATTTAATTATAATTAATAGTTCGTATTAGATCTAGTGCAGTTTAACTTGCAGATTATAATTACTAGAATCAATTAAATAAACACTTGATTAAATTGACATTGCTGTGAAAATAATGAGGGGTCAGTTAAGTATTAATTTTGTTTTAAAACCATAGGCTATCTAAAGTTAAATTAAATAAAATCATTGTTTAATAACTGTTATTAAAATCGAACTCCTTTTATACAGGGGAATTTGAGAGATAAAATAATAAACAAATAGCACATATTTTTTTTTGTATAGAATTAAATTTAAAAATACTTACACCATGTCCTCCCGTACTTGTTCCCGGCTGATTATCCATTTTTTCAAAGATGCACAAATTACAACATTTAAAATTGCACAGTAATTTTGCAAAACACGTCACCACCCTCTCGCAAGGTCATGTGAGTCACTGGACTGATAACAAGAATGCATTGACCGAAAGAATTAGTTGTTACATTTAGAAAGAGATAGTTGCAGCGAGCGAGAGAGATAAAAGCATGTGCAGGAGTGCTACCTAGCTGTCTGATTGTAAATTTTCTCATCCTCATATAAAGGATTATTTAAAAAGCACCAACAGCCTCCTAGGGTATGAATGAACTCAAGATAACTATCAACATTTTGCAGCTAAAAAAAAAATGATGTCCTATTTGAATTGATCAAGTGATCATTAATTTATTCAATAATAATTCATACATTGCATTCCAATACATAGATCACATGACAATAGAAAAATAAAATTGAGTAATATAGAAAATTAAATTATATAATTTGGCCATCATTAAATTCAAATAAATAAACCCCTGTATGTAGTTGAATACTTTAGACATTTGTAGTAAATAAATGTATTTAACTTGTTGTCCGCTTCAGTTCCGCCCATGGTACATACCTTCATCTTTACAAGAGTGGTTTTTTTTTGTAAATCTAACCTGTCGTCATGTCATAAAACCAAATAAACAAACTCTTCGGCATTTTTCATATTAGCGTAGATTTAAACCACTAAATAAATAAATCACTTTGCTTGCTGTCGGTACTTTGCTAATTGTGGCAAATTAACTATAACGCATACCTACCTGTGACGAGTTAACTAATACTTTTTTATGCATGTGACGAATTAACTTTGAATGTATGGAGTTTTAAAAACGTGACGAATTAACTATGTGGCAAGTTTACGATAACCCGTATCTACCAGGCTGCAACTTGCGATACAAAAAAAGACTTTAAAATAGTACAAAAAGTCATATCGTCCAAGCTCGGCTAAGGATTACTTTTAAGGGTTTATCTATTATCTGCGATTATGCAAAATTTTTAAGACTATATATCAGCACTCTACTTTGATGTAAACTCTCTTGGGAGTATTTGAGTAATTGGTATAGTTATCTTCATTCACAATGGCCTTTAAACAATTAAGAAAAATCATTAACCCAGTAATTTTAGCAGGTAATTGAGATTCTTTCTCTTTATAACTTTCAACTTTACTTTTCAGGTGGAGACCATCGCATACCCAGATTTGAAGATCAGTGAACCGACTGAAGTGCCACTATGGGTGATTATAATATCTGTAATCATAGGACTTATTGTTTTGGTGCTACTGATAATATTCTTATGGAAACTCGGCTTCTTCAAGCGAAGTCGACCAGACCCAACGCTGTCAGGGAATCTGGAGAAGAATAATCACGAATCGAGTCCGTTTATCGACAGAAATAGGAATGGAAATCGATAGCTAATGTTTCTTGTGTTGGACAATTACGGAACACAAGTTTAGGAAATCGAGTGGAGTGTACATTAGTTAAGAAGATCAAATAAAAGTTTTTAGGGGATATGTTGATTTTGTTCCTAATCTTTTAGGTAATGAAGAAGATGTATCGAGATTCCAAAAATATTAACTTATTACTGTGTTCTTTACTAGTCTTATACCACTGTGACCCTACCATGAGATTGTATAAACGCAGTCGCTAGCGTCTGCGTTTATACAATCTGCGAGCTGTATAGGTTTATCATATCATATAATATAGCTAACGCAGTTGCAACGTTAGCGTTTATAAAATTTCTAGGTAGGGGTAATAATGTGAGAGAAAATGCATAAAGTATTATTAATTAGGTACAAACCAACATATCCCCTAGTGAATATTTATGTGCATGATACACAAGTTAGTAATTTATACGTCTTTTGACTGTGATGTCTTCATAGAGGAAATTGTATGTATGTGATGTTTTGAACAGACTCTACTGTTGTTTATGTTTGGACGAGTTACGCGAACGAACTATTTTTTTTGGACTGCATTTGTATTGACGAGTTTATTATATAGGAAATATATGAAAAATTATTGGGGAAAAGCACACAGCAAGGAATTTTCATATCGCTCGCGCGCTTGAGGGAAATTCCTTGCTCTGTTTGGAAAAGTATGACATTTAATGTTCTTAATTTTAATTTTTTCAATCTCAGTGAGTAAACGCCAGTTATAAAAAAATATTTATTTCCCGCATACTACTTAAGTTTTTTACTATAATGCTTTGTACAAAAGAACCCAAAGGTTCGACGTGCTTCCTGTGATTTGGGACCCCAAACAAGATAAGATACTATAATGCTTAACTTTTTACGTTTTTTTACAGTTTTATAAATAAAAAAAACAAATACTAGTTAAACGGTATGTTCCCCATAAGAATGAGCAAAGTTGTTTGGAATATAATATATTTCTGTAAATACTACTTACTTATTTATAAATAGCATTACTTAATTGACTAGACTTTATACTAGTCACAAAATAATAGGTATTTTATAACATTTAGTTATAATGTAATACGTATTCAATGAGACTTGCTAATGCTGCCTACACACAACGTCTACCACGTGGTTTTTGCTAACGCAGTTGCTACCGATATTTGTATGTAAAAACTGTAAGGAGCAATACCTATCCCTGATGGATAGTAGGTTAGCCCAATGGCTTGCAAAATCCAGACACAATAGAAAATCGATTTCTATGTGATGTTCGTGCGCGAACCAAATTGAACATTGAAAGATTTTGTAGGTATAGGTAGAACTTCATTTATGGAAGAGCAAAGAAGTGGTTTGAAATGTAGTAGGTATAGTTTCATGATATAAATCGCCATCACTGTACAGTGTGTAGGCGGCGTGGAAGTCCTTTGAAGAAGTCAAGAATAGTGTTATTATGTAGAAAGTACTTAAATAATTTAAGATTAAATGTTGATGCTGAGCATCTACATAAACTTAATGACTTACTTCTCACAGTCATATTAAAATAATATGATCTTAAAACCCGATTTCAGTTAAGGTTAAAGCGGTTAACTGTAGTAAACCAGCAAAGTAGAATGTAAATTTAAGTATCAATGAAACGTTAAGTTTCAGTGATTTCACTGATGTCAGTGTCGCTTAAGACAATTTGATAATATTAATTAACAACACCATCGGGATATACTGAAATATTATATTAAAAATAATTTTGGAGTATATCTTTCATATTCATTAATATCCCCATAAGTTCATATCATAGCATGAATTCCAATTCACAAAAAGTCATGCTGATAAGATTTTCAATTTAAATTTATTGCTTTGGGCCGCAATGCATTTTTATCACTGTTTATATTAAGTATGATTTTTTTACAAAAACATGTAAATTATGTCGAAAATGAAACGTAGATTTTATACTGTACATATTTTAGTATGCATTAGATTTTTTACTAAATCGTTGTTGATGTTCACAAAACACTAGCTAGAAAACACTACCACTGCCAAGGAAATTATTACGTCTTGTTATTTTATATAACTCCTGCCGATACGTCTAAACATTCAAAATATATAGGTATATTTATTTTTCAGTTCTCATACTCGGCAGCTAAGCTCTCATACTAAGCAGTATTTGTCTGATCTGAGTATAGGGTGAAAAACGCTTTACTTAATCCCACAATAAAATTTAAAAATATAAAAAAATTTTGACTGTATTTTTGGAAGGAAATTAGCAACGAAAACTTTCATCAAAAAAACGTGAAAGTGAACCACCAAGTGTGATTTAAAAAATACTTATTAGGGTCAGCACTCAGCAAGAACAAAACATTTTCTAATAACATTAAAATATTAACTTTTTTAATATTTTTTAATTAAAAAATCCTTTAAACGTGATGCACAGGACCATCGCGTTTATTTTGCTCTGTATGCCCAATACAGAGCAAAATAAACGCGATGGTCCTGTGCATCACGTTTAAAGGATTTTTTAATTTGGTCTTTGCAAAGTAGAGTATATATATGTAAAAGAAATAATTCCTCCTGATACAAAAGTATTGGCTGAATTGGTGCTATTAATAGTTTATAGTCTTATTTAAAACACTTGCATTTTTATAAAATTACTAGATCAAAACTCTGACGTTTTACATCCAAATAAATATATTAAGGTTCACAAGTTCTTATAGTTGAAATATAGAATTGATTTGTACAGTAGAACTCACTAGATAAGCAGTTATATTTTTTTGTGTTTTTTAGATAAAATAGTTTTCTTGGCAAATACTAAATTATTAAACGACATATTTTTATTTGTATAGCTAAATAACATAATCTAAACAATAAATATAAAAAAAATGTTCAGACGTGTCGGTACATTTCAATAAATGCCACCTATTTTACACTGGTTGTGATTTATTTTTATTCCTAATAATTCTTGATTCTTAATTGCCTTCAATATAATATTACATATTAATAAAATTGTGCCATTCGATAAGATATGTGTTTTAATTACGACAATGCTTTGCCATTTTTTTACTTTGTGCTTTTGTATTCACTATAAGATAAAATTATTACAAAAAAATAAAAAAACGCTCGTTTACTAGCTAGTATGAATACCGGTATTTATGAAACACAAAAATAACGATATTTTACCTGTGCCCCTAGTATGAGTTTTTCTTAACGCAGACGCTAGCGACTATGTTAGGATTTTGTATGGAATTTCTTAGTTGCCTTACTATCCGCCAGAGGCGCTGTACACGTTTGCCATACTAAATCGCTAACGCAGTCGCTAGCGTCTACGTTAAGAAAAACTCATACTAGGGGCACTGGTAAATAAATACCTGACGAAGACCATTATTTTTAGGTATATACCGGTTGAGCGGTATTGTAATGCTATCGGACGCTGTATAAATGTGTATGAAATACTAGCTGGACTTCATCATCATCATTTCAGCCGCAGGCTGTCCACTGCTGGACATAGGACTCCCCCAAGGATTTCCTACGACCGTTTGTGAGCGGTCTGCATTCAGCTTCCGATCCCTAACCTGAAATAATTCTGATGTTAAATATTATGGACGTCTAGTTTAATGTAAGTTGTCTAGGTTCAGTGACCCGTAGATCTTAACATAGAGTTAATAAAAGAACTAAATACTCTAGAAACTAAGAAGACTAGTATGAAAATCCTACTAAAATAATGTTTGGCTGTCGTCAATATCATGGAAGATGTTGACTCAGAAAAACAAGCTTATGTGTGTGGTTATCAGATATTAAATCAGTTGCATCGAATAATTAAATTTTGGTTAAGCATTGGAATATAATCTTCGGAAATGACAAACAACAAAATTTGGTAGTAAGTATTTACATTTTTTTTTAGTTTCTTTTCTTTGATCTTAACAATATTAATAAGGTAATTACTCTAGGTAGAGGTACATACTGTCAGTAGGTATTAAAACTTATACAATGATCGAGTTAATAATATTTAATTTGTTATAATATTTTTATGTCAGACTAGTTAGATTAAATATTAAAATTATAAATAGGTATATGCTTTTCTAGTCAATATGGCGTTTTGTAATAATTGCACGCAGATGAAGTAGATTTCTGAAACAAACAACAAAAATGCACACAACCGTATATTTTTATATAAGAAAGACCATTACTTGGGCAAACCTTTAGATTCACCTTTTTTTTTTTTTTTTTTACTGTTAAGAATCAGGCTCCCTCTTTAAGTATGCCAGATTGGTAGAAATATACATAGAACTTAACAACAAGCACTAGCCGGCAATGCTAGCTGGAGTGCTTGTTAGAGAGATCCTCCTCCCACGTTTGCCTGAGCATAGGCCTGAGCTGAACAATTTATAGTATAAAAACTTTAAAATTGTTTATATTACACTAGCCGGCAATGCTAGCTGGAGTGCTTGTTAGAGAGATCCTCCTCCCACGTTTGCCTGAGCATAGGCCTGAGCTGAACAATTTATAGTATAAAAACTTTAAAATTGTTTATATTATACTAGCTGTTCCCCGCGGCTCCGCCCCGCGTGGGACTCGGTTATATCGCGCCCAAAAGTAGCCTATGTTTGAGCTCAGGTCGTTAACTACATCCTTACCAAATTTCATCACAATCGGTCCAGCAGTTTAGCCGTGAAGAGGTGACAGACAGACAGACAGACAGACTTTCGCATTTATAATATTAGTATGGATGGATCTGGCATTATGATAGAAACAAAACACCTCACCTCAGTTATTTAAAAGTATTACGTACGAGTACCTACCTCTAATAACCATTACTGCCAAATCTGGACCATGATTTTAAAAGCGTACCCTGGGCTCTGAAGCGTAAGTTGAGATGCAACCAGGAAACACAATGAATAATTACATGCCTACCTCCTTAGAGCTAACATATTAGGAAAATGGGTATTGGGTATACCTACATGTAGCAAGTACTTACATCTTTTTTAACCGCCGACCAACAGAAAGTGCACAAAGATCTGCTATTATTTTCCGCTTCATTTTTTTGAATACATGGTTGTTCCAAATCACCTGTAATATACATAAATACATTTTATCAACTTGTCCATGATAGGAGCGGGCTTTTCTTTCACGGGATTTTCAGGGTGCAATAATTTTTAGTTTATACCTATACATTCGGGACAGATGCTAGAATGATGCTACATATTAATTACTCATTCTTTCTTGTTGTGCAGGCAGACAAACACTACTTTTACCTAAAATTGTATGATTATAAGCTAAGTTTACATTTAGTTTTTTTTTTTTAATAATAATTAGAGATTAAAAAAGTTTAATTAAAATTATAATTACTATATGAACGATCTCCACACCCTGGTGTTAAGAGTTTTTGAAACGCGTTTATTTAAACGAGCAGCAGATGTTAGGTTGAACCAATTGCTTCACCAAATCACTTTTCTTTTCGAACAATCAATGATTCAAGATTGCGATGTCGCGACGTGTGGTGAGTATGCTTTCCATGGAAATCGAACCCGCCACCTCAGGTTTTCAAGGCAAATGTTTAGACGACAGACATGGAGGTACTTACCAGTATAGAGCTGGTTGTCGAGATGCGTGATGTAGCTGCCGGCCAGGCGGAGGATCTCGATCTTGCTGAGTTTCCTGTCGGGGGGCTCTGTGGGGATGAGCAGACGCAGCGTGTTGAAGGCCAAGTTCACGCTGCTTGGAGATAAAAAGGTATTTTGATAAAAATTCTATCAGTTGTCTTGAATAACCTATTACTTATTGCTGGCAATAATCTGGCTGCATTTTTTTTTAAAGTGGTATATCAATCTATACCTCTTTTAAAAGAATGAGGTATAGGTACGAGTATATTGTTTGGGTTTGTACAGTCAGTCATTCTAGGGTAAATTCATCGATAAAATATTAGTAATATTTTATCGATGGTAAATTAAAAGCTAAGTTCGCAAATGATATTCTTGTAGCAAACGACTTGCTTATCTAGGTGTAAGTAAAATACCCTCTTTATCATTGAAAAATACGACAGACCAGCAACCTCAAGAAATATTATAATAAAACAGATATCTATTATAGACTGAGAAATGTCGTTAAAGTTTTTGTTTAACTGCTATTATAGGACTAGGATAGAGGACCTAAGTTCGGATGCTGTTATGAAGCGATGTGAAACAATGCGAAAAGAGTAGCCGAATCTAGTCTGATATCATCAACTCGACTAAGAAGACCAAAGCAGATATAACTACCCATGTAAATATCTATGCACCTGCTTATCTATAAAGGGTTTTTAAAACGATGATTCTATTTCTGAAAATAAAAAATATTAGTCAACTTAACACGAATTAGTTATCAATACTAACTTTTGCGTCCGATCCCGCTCCCGCGCATTTGCTTGACATCGCTGCTTTGTTGCAGGAACCTCCACATTATGATATGACGTCACTGTAAACATTTGCTGTTCCCAACTTTCTTCGTTATGATATTGGAGATAATTTTCCATATTTGAAATATTTTATGACCTAAACTGGCCAGGATTTTGTTGAATAATTTTACTTTTTTATGTTCCAGAATAATTAATATAAGTATTTATTTTAATTACTGATGGCCAGGACTACTGAAATATATAAGGATGTGAAACATACAGATGCTAAACACGTACTAATGTCAGAGCGCCTGGAGTCACTAATATGTACCAGCGGGGTACCGCTCATGAAGGAGTCATTTAGGAAGAACAGCGCGCGCCCTGATGCGGCTCTTAACCGATAATTGTATAAACAGATGGCTCCCGGACATATAGGGACGTAACAAGGAACATTTTGTTATTTCTAGTAAATTTTGCATCAAAACAGCTACATAACTTGCAGTTAGTTCCTATAACTAACATTGTAAACAAAAATGTACATGCAACTTCGCAAATAAACGCATGAATTTAAACAAAAAAATGTATTAAATTCTTAAAATTATTTTCGATGTCGACGTGGACCTCCATAGGTATTGGTAAAGTTATATTCTTTTTAAAGTGGCCATTGTACTTATATAGCACAACTTTTAGCTTTGAGCCAAATAAATTAAGATTAATTGTATAGTTTTATACCTATATATATAAATAGTAAAGTTTCACAAATACCAACTGGCAATCAATGAAAAGCCGACTTCTGTTCAAGTTAATTATCAAAGAATAACTCTAGATCTTCTGAACTAATCTCTCTGAAATTTTGCATATACATAGTTAGAAGTATTGTTAAGGATATAGGGTACCTTTCATCCCGTAAAAACTGTTCCCGAGGAAAGTTCACGCAGGCGAAGCCGGGGGCAAAATGTAGTAACAAATATAATAGAAATAGCAACTCACTCCGGCCCTGTTGTGGCGAATGGCTCAGTTGTCATCAAGAATGTAAAAGTCGGTTTGCTCCCCAGTGCTTTGTCTTTGTTAGTTTAAAGCTAACTACCGCAATTAATATTCTTAACGATTTCGATGATTTTTTCAGAATCTATTGCGTCACACGTCAACTTTAGGTAAGTATATGTTTTCGTAACGAAATCATTTGTTTTTAATAATAGTATATCTTTGATAAAACTACTTAAGTACACACATTAACTGTACTTATTACAAAAAGTACATAGATATTTAATTTAAGTTACCTACAAGTAGTAACTAGCAAGTAAAATTTATATTTTAAACAGCCTAGTTACATTATACTGACTACTGACTTTAAAGATTACGATGATGATACGATGTCGTATAACTTTCTAAGGCTACCAAAAAAGTAGTTCCTTGGATTATGATGATGGTAAATCAATCAAATACTTATTTGGATACTTTCTTATTAAAATGTTATCCTCTTTGGATAGATGTCACGGTCGAGATCCACAATTTGTTGCTGTCCATATTTCCAAAAAATGGGTATAACGAGACGCAAGACGAGGCAAATGATGATAGTTTAGTTCCTATGGTTTCTCACAATAAGCTTATTCTGGAAACATAAACACAACATGGGAACCCAGATTCAAACAACATGTAACTCGATTCGTGTCTCATGGGACAGTGTCGTGTCGTGTCGTGGGAACCCCACTAATTGTTAATTTAAACGCGTCGTCGACCTCCTTAATTTTATATTAAATTGTGACCATAATAGTAATTAGCTACTTCATTTAAACTAAAAATAGATAATATTTGAATTAGTGAAAAAAATATTTTTTTTATTTTACATATTAACATTTCACAGGTATAGTAGCTGGTGGGTGATGTAAGTACGTGCTGTGTATTTGAAAAGTAAGGTTTAGAAATGCGATTACCGAAACTTAGAGCATGTTATCTAAATATGGAAGAGGCAAAGCCTACCGCAAGATGATTCTCATATTGTTCATACATCAGGTGTTGGCTCGGCTGCAACGTCACGTCCCCACCAGCCGCCGAACGCCGGCGCTCACGGCCGAGACTTTCTCCCGGCGACACCGCCAGCCAGCCAGCCGAGTCGTTTACCAGCTGCGCGCGAGTCGACCGTCTTCGACGTACCGCGAACCTATCGACTTCCGTGATCGAACCGCTTTCGCTCCGTAAACAGTGCGAACGTTACATATTTTTAAACAATCGTGGATGAAAGTAATCCTAACTGGTGACAATGCTTGTGATGCCCAATTGGTAAATAATAAAAGGTGAGCCTTTCAATTTCAAATTTCGGTTTTACTTAGATGATGACATTCTGTGATAAGGTAGCCACTAGCCACACTGTCTCGTGGTGAACGCAAGGACGCGACCACATGTTGGACACCCGCTGAAGCCCACTGACCAATTTATTTATGTAGGTATTTGTTTTATCTGACAGTTTAGAATTGGGCTACTTGTTTTAATCATTAAAATTCCATGTTGCGAAACGTACTTCAAATAAATGGTGAAGTCGGGTCCCTCAACAATACTAATGACAGTTAAGCATCTCCATCTTTCGTGCATGCACACAATGGGTTTTTCACGTAACTGTTAGACATTGAGTTAGTTGGTTGTACAGTTATCTACAGGACCGGTCGAGCCTGGCACGTACTGTCAAATCAGCTGATATGGCTTTGTAATCTATAATTCTTTTGTCTAAGTTAATTATATTAATTATGATATTAATATTCATTGAATTTGTTTAATAGCATTTATAATTTTCAGGAGAAGTTTTAATCTATTTATTTATTATTAAGTATGTTATTATACTATTTTTTGTTCTAAGATCCATTCAAGATCATCATTATTATTTAATTTGCAAGCACTTTTTGAAGATATTCAGTTTATACCAAAGAACTATGTATTTGTATTTACAGCCAGACATCGTTTTTGAACTGTAAAATAGAAGAATAAGCTGTGCCTGCTATTTCACGAGACCATTTTTTTGTGTATGCACTATGCCTACTTAATGAATTAAGCTATGAAAAGCAAAAAGATTTTATTATTAGATCTTTGGTTTTAGCGATGAGCCCATTCGAGCATACTCTTCAACTTTGTATATTCGTTTAGTTTTAATTCTGTTACCATTCGCAGATCTGCTTTTAGTTATTTTTCAAATGCACTCTGCACCTACTTCAATGTACTGATGATGAGTAGGTGAAATAGGTACTTATGTTTTGTTTCGCTCTTTTTAACAAGTTAAATATCGATGAGATAAAGGGGGATAACAGTTAAAAAGGGCTTAACAGTCATCTGTTATTTTTTTATTAATAATAGGGTTAGAAATTTAAATTGCCTATATGAATAATAATGTGTCTGCGTACATTATAATACGAGTATAGAGACAAGCCGCGGAATTAGAAGGTGTAAGCGTTCTTTCTACATTTAAGCCAAACCACTGAGAACACTGTATTGAACTAATGACGCAATCACACGCGCACTTCACAGCGATGAGGCTAAAAGAACAAACAGAACTTAACGTGACAGACAGTTAGACAGATAGAGAGACTTTCGCATTTGTAGTAATAATATAGAAAAATTATAAACAACATCGTGATACAATCATTCTAATTTACTCAATACATAGTGAAGATAATTTCTTAAGTAATTGTCATCCGGTTCGAATTGTGACTCATGAGGATTTGCAGCGTCGATATCCTGCCAATGACCTATCACAACTCGCACAATGTCATCGTCATCAAGCTAGGGTGTGTCCACTGGGATCGTGTGATCTATTAATAAGCAAATCTACGCGTCACTTTGAATGTTGTTCATAGAACAGATTTATTTATTTTTTAATTCTGAAACATACGTTAAGTTTTGACAATAGAATAGGTACCTATAAAATATAGAAAAAGACAGCAGATTTTACTCATAAACGTAATGAAGTCAAATAAATGAAAGTAAATAGGTGTATATATTTTAATGAGCTCGAAAAGGTGCGACTCCCGGGTATATTTGTAGTGAAACAAATTGTTAACAATATAAGGGATATTGTGATCTCATCGTTTATGATATATGCCAAGTGGATATACCCTATTGAAATTATAAATTTACATTATGAAATGCAAAACTATTCAGTCACACTGTTTTATCAATTTAATAGATATTTTCCTCTTAATCCTGTCGACATAGAATCGTCATTATCATATACTAGCGACCCGCCCCGGCTTTGCATGAGCATAAAAACCTTCCTCTTGAATCACTATCTATTAAAAAAACAGCATCAAAATCCGTTGCGTAGTTTAAATATTTAGGCATACTTAGGGATATATGGACAGAGAAAGCAATTTTGTTTTATACTATGTAGTGACAGTAATATTGATATATGTACCGACAAAATTTCTGACATTACATAAAACTATTCTATTACGAATAATGAAAAAATTCATAACATATTTCTCAAATAAGAGCGAACCCTTTAACTTTTTAACTGGTTTATTTGCATAATATAAGTAGCTTTAAATAGACTCATAATAATATGTTCAGACACATCTATTTCAAGTTAGATATTATAATCAGATTTAATAACAAACAAAAATTTAAGAGCTGTGCTCTTGTTGATGGAGTACTTTCAAAGTTCTAGCCTTTTCTCTCCTGATTATTTATACCTTAAATATTAAGGGTTTCCCTAGACAGCAAATACATTCTTTGGCTATAGCTTATGGTTATTGATTGTAAACAGTAACTTACAACAGATACTAAATATGTGTAGGACGTGTAGGTAGGCCCAAAGTACTAAGAGTCCAGTTCAGTGAAGGCCAGGCTTTATGTTAGTGATCTCCTCATGTCTACATTCGTATTATGTTTATTAAACGTTTAACACGTATGTGAAATTGAAATAAGACGCCTTTCGTATGATGCCTTAAATAACAATAAACTTTTAGGTCGACCCGACTGATCGACTGAAAGACAAATGTACATTTCATTTCGGGATGAACATTTAATAACCTCAAATTGTTTAAAATGAAATGAAAAATTAAATGAATTGAAATTTTTTTATTTGTATTTATTTATTTATTTAATACATGGATCCAATGCTCTGTCCTCTCGTTTTGCCGTGATTGTTTCAAAACTTAAAGATAATTTCTAAGTAATCCTACATAGTCAATAGTCCGAACTAATACTTATTCAAGACTTATTCTAATAAAATTTTAAGTAGGTTTGTAATAATAATTTTTATAACTTTTTAATCTCTTGAATATGAACAGATCACTAGCCAATTCTGTAGGTGCCTACATGTTTACTCAAATAACTAAATTGATTAATCCACTACCATAGTACCAACTCTACTAGTAGAAGTAGATCCGTGCCAATAAATTTAGATATTTAACTTATCGAGTATGCAAAGGTATTAAAATAGAAAATATTATCTTATATTTATTGGATGCATCTCATAAAATTTATGAGAGTTTGCTTCGTCTATGATTGCATAATTTTATTACTTACATTCCACCCTATGATACCCTTAAATCATATATATTTAGTGACTGAGACTAGGACCAATATGTATCGACATCTTAAATCATTATTTTGATAATTTCTTTGAAGCACGGGCACAGAATTAGTAATAGTACTGCACGGGTTTGTAGCATCCTGTGTTCTTAGTTCCTACTTAGTTGGTGTATTGTATTTATTTATAGTTTTCTTATCAATACATTAACAGTCTCCACCGCACCGGCATGAAAATTTATAAGTAACAGACAGACTGATTCATCCGAGTGTTTAAATAAGGCTTCTCAGCAGTCACAAAGATGCACAAGATAGCGTCGATTTGAGCGCACAACGATTGTAGTTTGGTAACGGCCTTGCCTGCAAATGGGTCAAATCACGGGTTGCCCAAGCGCAATTATACATGACCGCCCATTATTTTATTTAATCATACCGACGCTTATCTGAACCATCTTGAGAAGCCTGAGTTCGACTAAGCAGTTTGAACTATTTTACTATTCAAATAATACAATTGCCATAATTAATTATGCACCGCGAAGGTTGACCCAGTGAAAATGCGTATTATACCTACTTATATTAAGAACGATTCAAAATAATATACGCATTAGTTTTGTAGTAATAAAGTAGTATAGTATTATGAATAATATCCAACCTATAAAAGTTTATGTTAACTTAGAATGTCCAAAAATATTATAAGTAAATTCTGTAGCTCCCGTTTGAATTTCATGAAACTTATTCGCCTGTAGGTAAACAACGTGCTAAACTACTTTAGAGAACAAAAATAAATTTACAACATTGGTTATGTACCTACTTTAGTTCAAAAAATAATTGCTAAAATTATTACAAATTTTAACTATTTATCTATGTTTATATGATTCATTCTTATGTGATTACCAGTAGGTATGTGTGACTTCTGACTCCACACACTGTGACCGAACAGCAAATTTCATTGCACAACACGCGCTCGATATCTTCGATATGTCCTTGTTTTATCGTGTCGTGAAATCTACTTGTTACATCTATTAATATGGATGAATTATTTAAATTTATTGACCTTATGACCTGTCTAAACAATCTTAATCTGAATTTATAATCTCTATACTAATATTAGTCTATAATTAGCTTTGAAAATTATTTTCCCCACCGAGCAATTAGTTAATAGGATTCGTTTGTTTGTTTTTTCGTAATATCTTTATTGTATAAAAAACATATATAAACATAGAAAGTTGAATCAATATACAATGGCAGACTTATCCCATATATTATTCATAGTACCTACTTACGAGAATTTGATTTTTTCTCGAAAGACATTATTATAGTAGAAATACCAAATACAAAAATATTGGAAGCACTTACTTTTTGCAAATATTCATCATTATCTTTAACTATGTACTTACAAGTCAGTGAATTATTATTAGCGTGACTTGGCATATGATATGTGAAATTAAACTAACTTTTTAGTAAGTAGGTAGGTAGGTACTTACATAATACATAAATGAGAAATCAATCAAGCATTAGATTTTAAAAAGTTACTCATGTTCGTATGTGTGCATAAGCTGAAAAGAGGTGTAGTTATAATTAATAAGCTAATAATCAAGCTATCATGTAATTTTTTTGGTCCTTCTCCTACGTCCAGAGTTAAAGGCGGCGTACTAATAAACTCTTTAACTTTATAGCATTTGTTTTTTCTTCTTCTTCTAAGGGTGCCTTTTAAACTAGTGAAAGTTAGCGATTAGTCTGTTGAAAAGTCCTCCTTTTCTTTAGCTCTTTGGAATAGCTCCGCTGCGCTTGCTATCCCGGTCCACTTTCGGATGTTCCGCAATTAAGATTTTTTCCTTCTTTCCAGTTACTTTACCCATCATAATGAGTTGTAATAGGTTGTATCTTTGATGTCGAAGAATATGACCCAAATAAAAAAAATATAAATAAAAAAAAGCCAGCCAATAGAAAGCATGCACATATTTCAAAAGCCTCTATGCGCCTTCGAAGATCCTCTTTTAAGGGTCCAAGCCATCAATACCATATATCCAACCATACAATACTATAGGCCAAATGTAGCAGTGGAGCAAACTAGTATGTAAAACGGAGTTAATATTAAGGCTACAAAGTATTTTCATAGTTGAATCAAAAGCACTGTTTAAAATAGTTACCCCCGTATTGAGAAACGTTTGTTAAGCCTATTTTAGTTAAAATGTGATTCGTCTCGTTCTTTCACATGAAGTGTCAGGTAAGAGAGAAAGAGCCAAAACATATTTTAGTTAAAATGGGCTTATCAAACGTTTCTTAATACGGCGGTTAATATCAACAACCCAATCACATATTATTTGCAAATACTGGCTGGAAAGAAATGATATGTTAGCACAGTAAAAAAAGTTATGTTTTTTCCCGCCTTCTGTTTGAAATCGATTGTCTTGTTTTTTCTTTGTCCCTTGTAATTAGTACAAATATTTTACGTAAATTTTGTAAATAATGTAAATAACTACATTTGTTCGAGTATTAGATAGGAGTTAGTTCAAGTTCAAATATGTAAGGAGATCAACAATATTACTAGTTCGAGTTGGAGATGGGAGTTTAAGGTCATTAGTTCGAGTGCAAGTTAGGCGTATATGTAATTAGGCAAGTCTAAATATTATAGTTCTAAGTTCAGTGATATATATATACCATTAGATAAAACGCAGTTCAATAAAGTGCAGTAGTAAGTTCCAGTAGTGAAGTTATGGTTCTTTTTTTTCTTTAATGTAAATAGAATTTTATTGCCACAAAAAAAAAGTTTTAGTTCTTGTCAAATAAAGTTCAGTTCCAGCCAATAGTCTACAACCTGAGATCTCCATTAGCTCAATATACAAGCACTGCGAGCAATTTCTATTCTTTATTTCTAACTCGCTATTTCACTTCTCATTCAACGTGCCTAAATATTTGTACTTCTGAACTCTTTCTAGATTTTGGCCTGATATCTTAATATTGGAAATGTCAACTGTTCCTCCCGAGATGACCATAAATTTCATCTTATTCAAGTTCATTGAAAGCATTAGTTGAAATAAATGAAACATTAAGAGTATAAGAAGTAAGGAATAAATATATAAAAATAATCAAAGGAAAACAAAAGTACCTACAAAAAATAAATCTACTCACATTTAAAATAAATTGAGCTTCAAGGAGAAGAATAAATTAAGATTCATTTTAATGCTTTAAGTAGGTATCATATAATTACATTATTATTTGGTTTAGATAGTATAACATCGAATCATGGCCATTGCTATCATGCACAGGTAGGTAACTTTTAAAATTTATGTGTTTTCGTTATTTTAATTAGGAGATACTTATTAAACTGTCGATGTCTGCCATACTTATTTTTTCTATAGGTACCATAATATTATATCCATATTTTTTATCTCTAAAATTCACGAAAAGTTACGGTTAGATATTTTTTGGATTTAGACACTTATATGCACATAGGAAACCATGTTCAAACAAACTTTTGGTTCGTCTGGGTAGTTCTCTTTGAACAACAATTATATTTACTTAGGTACATGAGAATATATTAAAGAAAATCTAAATTTGGTCTTACCTATCGTATTTTAACTTCTATATCATTCAGCCTAAGGATCGGGGACACAGATTAGGGACTTTTTTCACTTAGAGGTGAAGATAACACTATTGTAAGACAAAGCCTTTTAGAGAACCAAGCTAGCAATAGAGTTAATGCAATTGATAAAAAAATATTATAAGATAAATAGTCTGATGATTTCCTATTTTTTGTCTTCTTTTCTAATTCCTAAAGGATATTACAACTTTATACCAATAGGTGCAGTTAGAAGGTACTGAAATCAATATCACATATCATTATTATCAAACGAATTCTATTGTACTTAATGTTAGCATAATAACACTGACTGCTTAATTATATCAAATGAGTGCGTGCAGCGCGTAAAGGGCAAGGTTTTAGCTTGTCTGAACTTCCGCAGAAACTTGAATGAATTACGTTCGTTGACCCGCATGTCAACCAGACCATGAATCACTCACTTGTCGTCAATAATTCTGACAACTTAACTTATTCTAAGACATGCGTTTTTGTATGGTATTGGTACGTACGTACAAAGGCAAAGCGGAGGAAACAATAGAACCCGTAACATTTACACGGCCATTGACAGCTTGGCTGCTGAGAAATTAAATTAAATTTATCTCCTGTGTCTACGGATTTGATTTTATTATTTTTATTTTTCATTTATTGTCTAAAAACAAACATAGCTAGGTATATCTATCAGTCAACCATTGGGTGATCAGACAGCTGAAATGTGGCTTATTTTGTTACATTGTTTATTGCGTATGATAAAATTATCCAGCTGATCGGATGCCTAAGCCAATTGTTAAACTCCCCGGTGGTATTCTATAAAACGCCGTCTAAAATGATATTTTTACATCGTAAATTGAAGGTTGTATGTTCCGAAAAGTGGAAAGTCTTATCTTAGAGAACCCAGGGCCACCCTTAACTCAACTTTGATACAAACAATACTTTAGAGTTAATATACCCGTATTGTAAAGCACTCACATTTGACTTTTACACATTACTCATATACCTACGCAAATACCTAATAAACCGGCTGCAAATGCTGCGATGTTTGTCAATCATATTTCCGTATTGGTGAAGACATCGGATATCGCAACTTCAAACTTAACAAGACAAAGACAGGAAAAATTACGTTGACTTTGTATAATAGGTTTACCTTATCAATTTCAATAGTTTATTTTACTTATTATGAACTTGGAAAATATCGAAAAATATGTACCTATCCAAAACGCATCGATATTTAGTGCAAGCCGGTGTCAAGAGTCCAAAAAGAAACAGATTAAGTCTGTTGCAATTAAAAGAAAAGCAATAGGTGATCTTTCCCACTAAAAAGATTTCTCTGCAGAGTCGGCAATGCGCACGTAACACTCCTGGTTTTGCAAGAGTCCATGGGCTATGGACGTGGATAGGCTTATGAATTTTGATTAATAAATTTTAGAAAAAATACTATCTAACCAAATTTTTGTATAAAGTAGCAAAAGCTTATCTAAACAGAAAAACGAAATAAATCTTATGTTTATTCTCACACCGTCGTCGTCTCGTAATTAACACTACTAATTTGGCCTAATCGCAGCTACAAGGGCATGGCGAATTGATGATTGCTGTGAAATTGTTGCAGATACTCACGCAACATGGAGGGAAGCGCGGCGTTCCTCGTGCTGTGTGCTGCCTCGTCGCTGGTCGTGCTGTGCGTTGCTAACCCAGGTAAATTTAACGTTGCTCTTTTTTCTTGTTTTTTGTATGTACCACCCATGTTACAAAACGTCAAATTAAATGTCTTTCTCTGAGAGTTCCGTCCCCAAAGGGTGAAAACGGCACCCTATTATAAAATACTAAGACTCCGCGCTATCCGACTGTCCGTCTTTCTGTTACTAGGTTGTAAACGGGCTTCAATTAACAAATAGAAGAACAAGAATACTAAGTCTAGAACTTCCAGAAGAACATATCAAAATTTATCTATAATAATAATAATAAAAAGAAAAAAAGCTCCTTGTCAGTGTCAGATCTAAAATTTTGTAATTATTTTATTAATATTTATTTTACAACAGCAGTTACACTTTAATACAAAATAAGTGAATACAATATAATATAATTACATACAATATAATATTGGTAAACAAACAACTTATGGGAACAAAAATATACAAATCTGAAACAAAACTCAAAAATGACAGCTAACGCGAAAATAGAAAAATACAATGATTACAAGATCTGCACGAGGAAGACGAATCGCACGCCCACCACCGCCGCCCGTCTCGTCAAGCTCCACGTCGTCGGAGGAGCAGTATGCCACACCTCCGACCTCCGCCGTGTCGAGCGACGAGGACGAGTCGCTGCCGCCCCCGTCGCCGCCGAGACCTGTGCGACGTAGAGGGCGGCCCCCACGACCGGCCGGCTTGGGACCTACGGGGCACCCTGCCCCACGACAGGCCCCCGCTGCCGGTGGTGTAGTGCGACGTATGACGTGGACTAATTCTATGAATGAGAACGTCATGCGCGCCTACTTCGGGGCGACTGAGGGGGGAACTAATCTCAGTGCGTACCGTGTTCGAATGCTTTCTGTATTTCAGATGCTCGAACCGACTGTCACCGTATCGGCACAACGTCTCTCGGATCAGGTGCGGGCCATCCAGCGTTGTCGAATGTTGGACACGCCTACACTTGAGCGGCTACGTCGGGAAGCGCAACCTGTTCCTACTATCATTGACGCAAGACAGACCCGACCTGTTCCCGCTGCGAGGGCGAATTTACAAGATTCGTCACCGTTACGGGCAGGTGGCGTACCTGTGCAAAATGATCGTGAGAATATTAGCGTGAGTACAACCCAGAATTATGAGCAATTGAGGAGCACATTGGAAAATGTGATTAGTGAGTATCGTTCAGTCCCTATGACACAAAAACCACGTCTACCTCGTTTGCCTATGCACAAACGAAACATTTTGCTTATGGGAGCCCTAGATAACTTGCTGGATCCTTATTTAGAATCCAGCCAAGACCTGGCTGATACGCACTCAATTCTTTATTGTGCGGCCATTGCCGCCTGTCGTGTGGCCCGAGTAAGATTTCCAGAATCTGATCGGATCCCTCGGCGGGCGGGTGATGTACCAGAATGGCAATTGAGAATTGAGAGTCGTATTACTAGAGCTAGGACTCTCATAGGTAAACTTTACTGCTTCAGGTCAGGCAATAACCGCCCAAGGGTAATGCGCTTTGTGCACCAAGCGTTTTCTGGGACCAATGTTCGTCCCCAGGACTATATACATTGGGTCACGGAGCGCATTGACTTACTTAAGCAGAAGATTTGTGCATGGGCGAACAGGATTCGACGTTTCCGGGAGCAGGCTGAGAGATTTCACCTAAATCGCATTTTCGAATGTGATCAAAGGAAGGTATACCGAAACTGGGAGAAGTCCACTAATAGAGTGGTTAATGGACAGCTTCCAAGTGATGAAGCCATGTCTAGTTTTTGGCGAAATATTTGGTCGGTGCCTGTTAACCACACCGAGGGATCTTGGATGAGTGCGATTGAGGGAGCGTGTGACTCGATTGTAGCCATGGAGGCTATAAACATAGACACTCAAGATATCAGTTGTGCAATCCGTTCAGCACATAACTGGAAAACTCCAGGCCCGGATGGATTGCACAACTTTTGGCTTAAATGGTTTCGTCGATCACATGCTGTCTTGGCAGCGCAATTTCAAAATGCCCTCGTGGGTGGATATCTTCCAGCATTCATGACAACTGGTATTACCTTTCAGCTCTTTAAGGGTGGTAGTACCACGGAAGCTAAAAACTTTCGACCCATAACATGCTTACCAACATTATACAAGCTCCTTACATCCATTCTTACATCAAAAATTACTCAGCACATAGATGCGCAAAATATTCTGGCAACTGTACAGAATGGGTGTAGGGCTGGGTCCCGTGGTACAAAAGAGCTTCTCCTCATTGACAGGACCATATGCCAACAGGTCCGTCGAAACAGGAAAAATCTTTCCGTTGCCTGGATTGACTACAAAAAGGCCTATGATTCGGTGCCTCATTCATGGCTGAGACGGGTACTGGAGTTGTACAAAATAGACTCAACTCTACGTTCCTTTCTCAGCACTTGTATGGGGCAGTGGACCACGGTCCTTTGTAAACCAGGTGGCGGGATTTCTCCTGGTTCGATGAACCCAATACGGATACAACGTGGTATTTTCCAGGGTGACAGTCTGAGTCCTTTGTGGTTTTGTCTGGCTCTGAATCCGCTTAGCACTTTGTTAAAGGATTCAGGGCTAGGTATACGTCTTCGGAGAGGGGGTGAGATCATTTCTCATCTGTTATACATGGATGACCTCAAGTTGTTTGCACCAAAAAAACCAGATCTTGTGAAGTTGCTGAAAGTAACTGAAACTTTTAGCAACGCCATTTGTATGGAGTTTGGTGTTGACAAATGTGCGGTCATGCATGTGGAACGGGGTAGAGTTGTAAACTCTGACAGATTGCAACTCTGCGAGAATATGATTCTCAAATCCCTTTCCGAGGCAGAAACATACAAATACCTTGGTATGTCAGAGTCTCTCGGTATATCTGATAGAGACATAAAACAATCAGTGACGGAACGTTTCTTTGGCCGGCTGAAAAAAGTACTGAAAAGTCTTTTATCGGGTGGCAATAAGGTTCGTGCTTTCAACGGTTGGGTTATGCCTTTACTTATATACACCTTTGGCATATTAAGGTGGACTCGGACTGAACTAGACGCCCTGGACGTAAAGGTCAGAAAAATGCTTACGACGTATCGCATGTATCATCCACGATCATCGGTGATGAGATTGTACATCCCACGGAAGTGTGGAGGTCGTGGCTTTCTTAATGCCAAAAACCTACACAACCGAGAGGTGTGCAATCTCAGGAAATATTTCCAACAACGTGAAAGTGGATTACATTGCGACGTCGTAGCAGTTGACAATGGCCTGACACCACTATCCATGGCGAACAGGAACTGGCGCATACCACAGGTGTTTACTACCCAGAGTCGCATGGACGTATGGAAGAGTAAAGAGCTGCACGGGCGGTTCTACAAGGCCCTTCATGGACCTGATGTAGATCTGCTCGCGTCGGTGGCCTGGCTACGTTTTGGTGATCTCTTTGGAGAAACCGAAGGTTTTGTCTGTGCAATTATGGACGAAGTTATCAAGACGAATAACTATCGGAAATATATCCTGAAGGACGGTACGGTCGACATATGTCGCGCATGCCACCGTCCCGGAGAGTCACTCAGGCATATAGTTTCCGGTTGTTCTCATCTTGCTAACGGCGAGTACTTGCATAGGCATAATCAAGTAGCTAGGATTATACACCAGCAACTTGCTCTTAAATACGGCCTTGTGAACTCTGAGGTACCGTACTATAAGTACGCACCAGCGCCGGTTCTTGAGAATGGTCATGTCACGCTCTACTGGGACCGGTCTATTATCACAGACAGGACTATAATAGCCAATCGACCTGATATTGTGATTATAGACCGGGAGACATGCCGTGCAATTCTAGTTGATGTTACCATTCCGCATGACGAGAACCTCGTAAAGGCCGAGAAAGATAAACTTTCCAAGTACTTAGACTTGGCCCACGAGGTTACCGCCATGTGGCATGTTGACTCAACGGTAATTGTTCCAATTGTCGTGAGCACGAACGGACTTATAGCGAAGAGTCTCGACCGTCACCTAGAGAGACTCTCGCTTGGCAGTTGGGTCAAGACACAAATACAGAAGGCAGTACTTCTGGATACGGCCCGCATTGTGAGAAGATTCCTCACTCTGGAGCCCTGACCACCGGCAGCTTGGGTCTTCACTCCGCTGCCGATGGGTGCCCCTTTTTTTATATTTTTAAATGTTTTTTTTTTTTTTTTTTTTTTTATATATATAATTAATATTTAAAAATGTAAAAAAATGAGACGAAGATAAATAAAGGATATAATAATAAAATCTTTATTCAAATTACTTAAACAAAAAAGTTTTCACAAAAGAGCTATTAAATAAATGTCAATAAAAATAAGGGTGTCTGAGCTAGGATAAAAAATTATCCTGTGTTTCAGACAGTAAAAGGAAAAAATAAATTCAGTAAACAATTAAAGAAAAAAATTAAGTTATTAAATTATACCTACTTGTACAAAACTAATTAATACATAAAATATCAGTTATAGTATAGTTAAAAATAAAAGCCATAAGTAAATTATTTTAAAACTATTAGTAGTTCTTCTGTTTCGTCATAGGACATATTTAGGAGGGTTTCTATAAGGGTTTTCTTAGTCATGCTATAAGTAAAGGGATAGAAACTTAGTTTATTATTAAGTCTATTATAAAGGAGTGGACCAAGGAACATGAAGAAGCGATGGGTGAATGCGTGTTTTGTTTCTGGTGTAGAGCAAACAATATCTTTACGTCTTTTGTCATTAAACTTAATGCTGAATGGCAGTGCGGCGTGCTGTTGAAGGATTGTGCTTAATATGAATAATTGTCTAACTGTTAGTACCTTACAATATTTATAAAGAAGTTCAGTAGGAAATAGAAAAGGGCGAAAAGTGGAAACCTTAAGGATGGCTCGCTGCGCTCTCTCAATAGTTAGTAATGATGTTTTTGCTATGCCTCCCCATGTAGTAATGCAGTAAGTTAAAATTGACTGGCATAAGGCAAAGTACACTTGTCTGATTGTGTTAGAGTCAGCAATAGACCGTAGTTTCTTAAAAACAAATATTAATTTACGGATTCTACCATTTAAAATTTCTATGTGTTGATGAAAAGAAAGTGTGTCATCAATTACAATTCCCAGATATTTAATTTTGTCAGTAATAGCAATTTCCGGGCAGTCACATGTGGCGGTGTTAGGGTTACTACAGTGATGTGCACATATTTTTAAGTTAGAAAGGGTTGCGTGCGAATGGCGCATGGAGAATCGAATAAAATTAGTTTTATCTGTGTTTAAAGTTAGTAGGTGTTCCCGAAGCCAGTTATTTACCATATTAAATCCTTGTTGCGCAAATTTACAAACTTCGTCCACAGAATTTGCAGAGAAAACCAGAGCAGTATCGTCAGCATACGAAATTATTTTCCCTCCTTCAACGGTTAAGTTACACAAGTCATTAATGTAAATTAAAAATAAGGTCGGACCTAAGATACTCCCCTGGGGAACTCCAAAACAACTATTTTCTTGATCTGAGCTGAAAATATTACCTATTTTGACGCATTGAGAACGCTCGTGTAAATAGTTTGCAAATAGTTTTAGCTCATTTCCTCTTATACCTATGTTTTCAAGCTTCTGCAATAAAATGGGAATAGAAATTGTGTCGAAGGCTTTGGCAAGGTCCAGGAAAATACCTATTGTTTGTTTTCCACTGTCCAGTTCCTTAACTAGATAATCTGTTAAATTATGGACAGCATCTGCTGTTGATAATTTAGACCTAAACCCAAACTGCGTTTTCGATAACAGGTTGTATTTTTCCAAATAATTGACAAGTCTGTTGTTTATAATTTTCTCTAATATTTTCGATAACGAAGGCAGTAAGGAAATAGGCCTATAATTAGAGACTTCCTCTTTGTTACCTGATTTATAAATAGGAACCACGACGGCTTTTTTTAAACATCTAGGAAATACTCCTTCTGATAGGCATTTTTTAAAGATGTGAGTCAGTGGACGAACTAGAATATGTCTAAATTTTTTGAGAATATGATTAGATATACTATCCCACCCGGCGGCACAGCTGTCTTTCAAGCTTAAAATGATCGCTTCTACCTCTGCCTCATCAGTATCTAGCATCACAAATGATTGGAGAGTACAATATGATATTGATCTAGAATGCGTTGAGAGCGATTGTCTTTTCACTTTTTCCGCTAATTTTTTACCTATATTTACAAAGTAGGAATTTGCAATGTTTGCAGATGTCAGCTGTGACGCGTGCACTTGTAATAAACTCGAAGATGATTCATGCTGTTTTGTAGTATACGTAATCTTTTTAAAACTTTGCCATATTTTTTTAATGTTGCTACCAGCTTTTAATAATTCATTTTTTTCGTAGTTGCATTTAATTTTTCTTAGAAGTTTGTTACAAAAATTACGATAACGCTTGTACGAAATTTGTAATACCAAATTTTGTGGATTATTGGTAGCTATTTTATGTAACTTGTCTCTATGTCTCATACAACGAATTAGCCCTGGTGTAATCCAGGGTTTAATGTTAAAAATTTTATTTGTTAAATAAACTGTACTTGTGTTTTTAATTATAGCTTGACGGATATTCTGAATTAGTTGTGACAAACAAGAGTTCGTATCAGCGTTATTGTAGACTAGGTCAAAATCAATGTTGCATAAATCGTCTTCAAGGCCAATGTAATTTAATTTAGTCTTTATTTGCGCTTGGCAACGGTTATATAAGTTACGATTTAGGGTTAGTAGGGCAGCTCTATGATCAGTTATGCTTGAGTTAGGTATAAGTGCTAATGATCGATAATTTGTTTTAATCATGATATGACCTAAACAAGTACCGCTCTTAGGGCGAGTGATAAAAGAATGTGCAGGAAGTAGGCCGTGATAAGCACATAGGTTAAGGTATTCCAGAGCATCTGCATTGCCGTTATCCGGGTTAATGTCAATGTTAATGTCACCCATTACAACTACATGTTTAAAAGTTGATAATTTTTGCAATGTCTCATTTAATGACTTTGTAAAATCGGTGGTATTTGTATGAGACGGGGATCTGTAAATAGCTATTATGGCAATTTCTGAGCCGATTTTTATTAGTAGCCGATTACAATCTAGTATAATGGGTTCTTCTACTGCGACATTCAGAGTGTTTCTGGTATAAACTACAATCCCGCCATTTTTATTGAAATTCTCTGAAGTGCTGAACATATTAAATCCTTGCATGAGGGGTACATTACCGCGATTTTGTAGAAAGCACTCAGTTAACACTATGACGTCACAGTCAATGTTAAGCCTATGTAAAAGTACGTTAAAGTTGTCAAAATTTTTAAAAATGCTCTGTATATTTTGTGTTATGAGTGTTAGTGGATGGCTAAAAGAGGATAGATATTGTTTGCAGCATTCGACCTCACATGTTTTCGATTCGGAAACAGAAAAATTATCTAAATCAGAAATAAACTTATCCATAGTTAAAAAATAAAATAAATTAAATTAAGATCTAAAGAAACTTGTAAAGTGGCGCTCTTAGGCGCCTTCATAGTCTACAGAATTAATATACCTTTTCTCTGCTATCAATTTTGCGGGACAATTTGGGTCACCTGTTTTATGGTCGCATGGCTTTTTGAAGCGAAGGCAGGTCGCGCATTTTGGTTTGTCTCCCTTCTTCGTGCATTCGTCTATGGAATGGCCTACCACACCACAGTGACTGCAAGTGTTGACCACCTCCCTGCAAGTTTTGGCCGCATGACCGTATTGCTGGCATTTGAAGCATCTGGTCACCAGCGTGAAGTCTCTCACAGGACATGAGGACCAGCTCACGCAAACTCTATCTTTAGAGATTAAGGCCTTGCGTATATCTGCAGAAACTTCAATGACAAAATTGCAGGTCTCGCCATTCTTTTTCCCAGATTTATGGCTTAGTCTTGTAGATGACAAAAAACGATCAAGAGAGCAATCGACTAGCTTGTCTGCCAGATTCTGCTCATAAATGCAAGAAAAAACCTCCGTTTCCGGCATAGATGTTGGGATTCCGATGATTACAATTCTGGGCTTTCGTTTATGCGGCTCGTCCACAGTAAGACCAGAAGTTTTCAGTTGGGCAGACTGCTTCAGTTTTTCAACGTCGGCCTTGTTCTCCGTACTAATAATAACTCCTCCATTTCTTGTTTTCCTAACTCCTCGAACATGCAGTTGCATCTGTGCTGGGCTAATAATTTTTTGGACTAGCGTTCTTGTCTCCTCACTGGTTTTTAGTTTGTCGTTGGGGTATATAGCTACGGCACTTACTTTTTGGGGCTGGATAAAGTTATTTGAACTCATTTTTACTGTATCAGCGAAAGATTTTCCTGAGGTGGGCTTCGACGTTTCTTCAATTCTTAATTTGAGCTCTTGAAGACTTTGCGACAGATTAAGCTTTTCTTTGAGGGCTAGAATGGTGGTATGATATTGAATTGTCTTCTGCTTCAATGCTTGGTACTGCACTGCCATCTGAGATGTGCCATGGCTTACATTCCTACTTAAATTGCTAATTCTTAGCTTTTGGTCCGAGTTCAGTTTCCCATCGGCTGAAATTTTGCAGACTTCCTTCAGACACTGTTCTATGGAGGTCATCCAGGACTGGATCTCAATAGTAGATATAACTTCAGGTTGCGCTTCCTCAAGGAACACTGGCGCTGGGGTGGGCGTGGACGGCGGGCTACGGCGTGTTAAATCACTCCGATTAAATGGACTGCCTTCCATTTTAGTCTATTTTTAAAACGTACAACACAAATTGATAGATAAAAACATTACACTTAGAGTATTTTGCACAAGTTATTATGATAAATGACGCAGTTGAAAATCTAGGCCACAGTTGCGAAGTAATTGTTTATTTTAACAAAACATAATTAACACGTCTGAACTTAATAACGGTTTACGATAGTATCATAATAATATCTAACCTTATTGTATGTTTGTTGTATTCAATGTAAACAGGAACCAATGCCGTTAGTTTCTTAACAAAAAATTAATACCAATCAAACATTATTCGCATGTCAACAATGAATCAATCAGAATCACTATTATCGACACGCATATAATTTGCACTTATTATAACGTAACGGATCTTCATTTTAATAGGTACTAAGCTTACGTAGTTGAATACTTGACCATTCATCTACTTTATTTATTTTTAACTTGTCGCCAACGCATGCGGATCTGACAGATATGTAACTACTAAATTACTATTTATATACAAGGCTACAGGGCTTAATTTAGATTTTTTTCATGAGTGAACTATTTGTATAAGTGTACTCCGAAGACAAGGATGTAGACTGGTTGTTTTGTCGTCAACCGTATATTGTCGTGCTGATTGGTCACGAATTACTGATCGTGTCATGCCTCATTTAATTGACTATCGATTTAGCAATATAAAACTAAGTTAATTACCCAATGATTATATATTTTAACAATTATATGTTTTTAAAATATATTTCTTAAATTATCACTTTCAGTGAACAAGTATAAACCGGGATTTAACTCTTTTATATATAAATATAAAATAAAATATAAATTTTTATTTTTTATGTGTACTGCTCATCTCCACTTCAGTTTGACAAATCTCTTTGATAGGTTAGGCACTTTTATCATTCTAATTAGGTCCTTATATTGAATTGGGTCGCTAAAAGAAACGCATATAGCCGTTCTCAAAGCCAATCTTTTCCATACCCCAAAGCTTTAAAGGACTACAACGTACAACTCACAGATTTCCTTCGAATCATTGCATACTTCATAAGGACTTGCCAGTTATTAGTAATAATAATAGCTCCTTTTCAATACGTATACTGTCTGTAAATTGTAATTAATCGTGTGAACTAAGATAAATAAGTTGAAACAAGTAATTTTATGCGATGAATATATCCACGAGCTTTGCGCGAATAAAATATTATGAATACATTTTATTTATCTCAGAAATCTCAGTTAATTTTTCGATGTATAAAGTAATAAATGATACATACCTAAACAAGTGCTCAATATTATGACTAATTGAAGGACCCCTTATCAGCTTTTTTCGCTTGTGTAAACGTCCAATCACTATCACTATCACTAAATAGTATAAAACAAAGTCGCTTTCTCTTTCCTATGTCCTTTTGTATGCTTTAAATCTTTAAAACTACGCAACAGATCTTGATGCGGGTTTTTTTAATAGATAGAGTGATTCAAGAGGAAGGTTTTTATGCTCATGCTGGGACTATGGAAGCCGGGGCGGGTCGCTAGTGAATATCAAATATAAACTGCATATGAGATTTGTATGATATACGAATCAATTAAATAAAACACTAAAAAATCTAATGCAGAACTTAATGCATATTTATAAGATACTTTTATATTAATCATTTAGCTCGTAGAATCTAAACGCAATAGAAACTGCCTCCGTGGTCCAGTGGTTAAGGCGTTTGCCTGTAGACCCGGGGGTCGAGGGTTCAATTCCCACGGGAAGCATACTTTGTCTAGTTGTTTCCAGTTTGGTTAGGACATTGCAGGCTTGAATCACCTGATTGTCTGACAAAAAAGATGATTCCGTGCTTCGGAAGGCACGTTAAGCCGTTGGTCTCGGCTGCCATCTGGTAGTCGTTAAAGGAACCATGTCAGAGGCCGAGAGGCGGTTCCGAAGAACTCTGACACCAGGGTGTGCGTGGTCGTTTGACCATGACACCTACACGAAATGAATGAATGAACGCAATAGAAAAAAAACTATTCGTGAAAATTATGTAGGTACGGTACCTGAAAAAACAAGTATGACTAAGATGTCCTGTGTATTGGAAGGCACGTTAAGCCATTGGTTCTAACTGTTGTTGATAAGTTCCATTTGTTAATAAAATAACTAATCTTTGACATATGTTATTAATATGGACCCGCATGAAATAAAGTAGCTGTTTATATAAAGCCTACCATCACAAACCGCGCACGGCGCCGGCGCAAAAATTAAGTCTCTCTCTTAAATACGTGACGTCGATCTTGGAACGTTAGATGCTCTAAACATTTCCCCGTGACCTTGATAGCAGTTCCGTTTCCGACAGGTCAAGGTTCTTCACCTTTAGAAGATCATTCGTGTATTATTAATTTGTCTGTTCGGTTGTACCTATTCCCGCTGGGCGGTTTTATCGCTGGCTGCCTAGAAAACCACTGCTACTGTTGTTGCACATAATAATCCATTCTAAAATGCGCTAGAATGAGAGATTATCTAGATATCTCTTTTCTTTTCTTGTTAAAATGCCCTTTGTATAAAATATGGCTACGAAAAATTGTATGACACAATATGTAATAACTTTATTGCCAATGCCTGTTAACTTTGTTGCCTGCCTTATTCTATTTAAAATATCGTTCAGTTAAAAGGCACAGAAGGAGAAAAAAAAAACAGAAATTCGGAATAGCTTTGCAATATCAATCACATGTAGTCTTAATTATTTTTGACATTGTTATCCTATAGAACTGTTATGAAGAAATACGTAAATTATAATGTATCATATTTAAATCAGACTTTTCAAAAGGAATAAACTTTACACAACCTTGAAACAACAGGAAGAGAAACATATTACCTATCTAATTGCATCTGATTCGCTTTAGATAATTATATCTTATTTTAACGGAGTGCTTAAAGAGATATCGGGCGTAGGTAAGTCTTATAAAATCCGGAACACTTTTTGACATTTAAATGTCATCTTTTCTAAGGATTTAAATACCTACGGTAGAATATCGATTACCTAGGTCGACTACTGTTTCACAGTTCGTATATAAAAATATTGGTCCGCTATTTTTTTTGCCTTAATAAAGTTCTCTGCGAATTCGTTTATATTAAGTTCTGCCGCATGCAGTATAGACATCTCTCAGCGTGTTTAATGTAGGTTGACAAGCTTTAGACTAAAATCAATCAATTATGACTAATAAACCTTATTAATGATTCTAGAGTCTAAAGCTTGTCAACCTCTATCTTATGAGAAAGAGGACTAGATATAGCTATAAATTATACCTTCTCTCTGTAACTGGGAGTTGGAACTTTTTACAGTTTGTGTGCAACAAACATTTTTAGGGTTCCCCTAAAAATGTTTGTTTTAGATTCATATTTAACATCAAAGTTAACTACATACTTTTATAGAAAAATCTTTCATATGAAGTCTTCTGCAATCTTATTATAATATTTGCATTTTAAGAATAAGTGCTAGGATAAATGCACAAAGTGATCACAAAGTCTTTTTGTCAAGTGTAACTGGAACCTTCTGCGATATGATCAGACGACTGTCATCAACCGTGTATAGACTCACGCACACCAAAATTAGTAGTAATGCCCGCATGTTACGACAGTGAAAGTAGTGCGAAGGCCACTCGTTACCGTGCCTTCGTTTTTCTTTTTGATTTCATTCTATATGAAATACATTGAAATCGATTCGACAATTTCTACGAACTTTACTGGTACTTTTTAACCTTTCCTTTTTAGCTCATCAAAGCATTTTTACTTATGTAATAATAAACATAAAGGCATAAAAGATTTTGATGATGAAAGCTTTTGTTTAGAATGAAGATGTATGTTATCTGTTTATTGCATACATTATTACATAAATAATTGAACAATTTTAGTAAGTTCTTGTATTACTTTTACAATCAAACGTAAATTATGAGTACAATTACGCTACTCGCATATTGTATATCCACATTTCTTTTTACAAAGTGCCGTATTAGAATTATTTAAAAATCGTACAAAGCTGCTGCCCATTATAGACTTTGAGATCTTCCTTATAGAGTTACTTACTTATAACAACAAGCATACATACACGTTTATAATATTGTGTTACCAATAGTATTCTTATTTTTTTATCATGTTGTGCATAAGCAATGAAATTGTTATGAAACCATGCACATGTTTATGACAGACGTGCTTCCGCAGATATTTAGGAGGGCCATGACACCGTTTGTAAGAATGTGGCCTTGATGACGATGCCCAATTAGCAATGACCAAAACTGCTTGGAATCTTTGTTTTAACCCGTTTTTCTATAAATGCGTTTGCTTTATATGGTATTTAACAGAACTCCCAAATACACAATAAAACAGCTTATGGAATTGCGGTAATACGTTTGAATAGTGCTACTTAAATTACCGGTCACTAAGGGGAAAACAACAAATTCAGAAGAAGGGGCGTGGTACTAAAAGCGTCTAAATAGGTTATAGTGGACGGGTTCTGTAAAATACCTAAAATATGATCAAATCCATAAAACGAACAGTTCTCAAACTTATTACATATGAACTCATACAGACGAACAAATTCAGTCCTACTATTCTAGTACCTATGTAATAAAATAAGCAATATGTAACCTTTGTTCAACAATAATGGATAGATTAAAAATACTCTAAAAATTTATATAATAGAAGTTGATCTAAATTAACATTTTTTGCCATGTGGGCGTACTCGGAAACTTGGTAAGGACATCTTCGGTACGCTGATACGCTCTCATAGAAAATCCTTGTGGTTGTAAATGACACATCATTGTTATTGTAACACTTCCTGGTCTATTGCGAACACGATACCGATGAATGTTTATTATTTCTGGCAGTACCTATAAATTACAAATAGTTAAACGTGACCCAATCGTCCGAAAACTCAAAAATACAATTTCAAGACTAAATGATGAGATAAATTATATATATGGTAAAGATAACTATCTACTTATTCGTTACAAGTTATATATGATGTAAAATTTTAATGCAATAAACATTTATATGTCGTGATTTATAACTTGTTAACAGATGTAACTTTTTCCGTGTAAATACTATGCGTAATATTTTCCTTAATTGAGTGATTAACACTTCACCAAGTCACCTACATCAATTTATCTATAAATTAACTAGCTTTAATTTCTCTACTTTTTCTGGTTAAAAGGTATCCTACGTCGTTCTCCGTACCATTACCAACGTGTGTAGAAAATTTCATGTTGATCAGTTTAGTAGATAGAACGTTAAAGCGTCACAATCAACCAAGCAAACTCACTTTTGCATTTTTTATAATAGTTAGGATAATTGGGACTAGCTCTCATAATATTTTTTATATTATACCTATATTTAAAAAATCTATACTTTTCTATGAAGCCCATATGCTGAAGCTTACGCAATGTCTTAATTTTCCCTTAGGTTCTCTCTTATTTTAAGTATAAGTTCCAAACTAAAGGATACACATCGGACTATTGGGTCCATTTATACTTTACTATAGGTACTTAAGACATTCACTTTCACGACCATTAGCTTACTTGTGTTCAACATTCCTTAAGTTTCTTACTGTTAGTAGTGTGCGTCATCTACAGGAGGTAGAATTATTAAGTCATCATTTGCTACATTCATGGAAAAAGAAGGAGAAGAAGAGGTCTATTCTTGAGCTAAAAAATTATACTGCTGTATGGAAATATATTTTGTAATCTTTAAATCTCCTTAACTCTACTAGTAGAGCCGACAATTAGCTACAAGGAATAAAAAATAGAATAAAAAACAATTAATTACCACCATCATCTCAACAAATTTAGTTCTTCATTAAAACTGAATGAGCTCATTCTGTCTTAAAAACTTTTATTAGTGCAAAAACTTATGATTGAGATGAAGATTCCGGACCTGGTTTTTGTACTCAAGCGGAACTTAATGTCTGGTGTCGACATTGGTATAAGGTCACATCTCCATAGGTGCCCTATCATATCTCTTAGTTATATGCTATGCTTAGCTATATTGTTATAAGGCGATAAGATAGAATAGCATTTTACTACAAGAGTTACCCACTACAGATTGCAAAAAATCATGATAGAAGCTATACTCTAAATCGAATTCAAAGTGAATTTAATTGACCTTTAGTATTAAGAAAAAAATAGAGAACTTTTCTTTCCATAAGTAACAAAAAAACATATTTTTTAATAAGTAATTAAAAAATTTAATAAATACAAATGCATATATATTTAAACACATATTTAAACAAAACCTTGTCCATGCTTGCTTACTGGATCATTGCCTTCGGTAAGCATGCTCATGTCGATTTGTTTTTATGGTTGATACATTTCTGATAATTGAGCGATATTATTTTTTTGTCAATTTATTGAGATATTATTAACAAATTATTTTACTGCCTAATAATCATGTGATAAACTTGTTTTGGATCGCTTAAAATAGAGCAAACTGCAAATTCCTATATATAAGGCCTATGTCAAGCAATGGATCTTATGGGTGAAATTATACAATTACTAATAAGTATCTATCAAAAGTTTATATAGGTAGTAGTAGGCATTACTGGCATGTACTATTTATTAATTAGACGTGATGTGTAGTTCTAAAGTCATGTGTTATGTATTAATCTAATCAATTAAAATGCTTCTGTTCTATTTCTATGTTCCTTATAAAGCTCTACTACAAATTGGAATTATCAATCTTAACAACCTTTATTTTTATTACGCACATTACTCAAACATACATGTTTAATGATTTAAAGCTTCACTTGGACAAGTAAAAATATGTTCGGTTCGGACAAATAAGTGAAATAGCAATTACATACAAAGAAAAACTGGTAGACAATGCTTAATTTTTCTTTCAATTACCTTTTGTATTAAATCTGTAAGATTTTATGAGCATTAAATAAAATAAAATATAACACATAATATCTTATTTCTGGCTCTATAATTAAATACTAAGGAAAGGATAAAGGATAAACTCCAGCCCCATAATAAGAAATGTCACTGATGACGGAAAAACATTTAAGGAACACGATAGCTAGAAGTAAATAACGTGACTGAGCTCGCTATTACAGGAGTACTGTTTGATGCTATTATGCGACCTGAAGAAGGTCGCAGGCAGGTGCTGGATGCAAGCCGCTTCCAACCGGTCATTTTGGAAATCCTTGGGAGAGGCCTATGTCCAGCAGTAGATAGCCTGCGGCTGAAATGATGATGAGGTATAGTCACATTACTTTACTGGCACCGGCGTGAACACAGATCAGTTAGAATTATCACCGGTCACACCGAAGACGGTAGTGTGACTGCAAAAAAAACTATGTCACGCCAACGCCGGTGCGGTGTGGCAAAGCGGTGTGAATACGGATCGGTCAGGCTACTAAAGCACTACTTCCACAGAGAGCTTCTTACATATCGTCACAAGCTAATAACGAATGAGTTAATTTATGAAAGTGGGACGGCCGCGTGCATGTCAGCTGTCACACCACATACACCCACTGGTTATCACAAACAGTCTTTGACAGCTCTGTTTATATTGCAACAGCTTAATTTTCCACAGCTATGATGATTGATGACTTTATTAACTCAGTGAACTGACCGCATTGTCTAAATAAATCAGCTGAATTGATATGTTAAAACATTTTAAAAAAACTGTGGAGCTTAATAGCCTAGCGGGAGGCTCGATGGTGATATATGCTCTATATGGGACGGTGAGTGCCGCCTGACTTGCATTAGTCACCACTAGTGACATATACTAATTTAATTTTGATTTAGGTATATCTAAATCGGTGCTTCTGAATAATACGATCAAATGATGATAATTATATTTAAAAAAACATTATTTACAACATTTTTATTATAACTATACTGTTTCAAATAAACTTTTTTCATTATTTTAAATTATAGCGGGCTTGTCAAGTGTTAAAAAATATACCTAAATTGATAAGTTGAAACCTAGATTTTTATATTCAAGCTTTTACCATAATCAAAGCTGTCCATTTAGCGCGGGCTTATTTTAGAGATAAGTATAAAAATCTACGGGTTCTAATTAGTATTATCTCCTTACCTACATTTTTTTATTACCGGCTAATTGCAGCTGTGTTGAAATCTGATTACATCTAACAAAGTGTCTAGACTGATATTGATCACAAGTTGCAGGTGTATTACTTACAAACTAAGATTTAAGTTAACCTTTCAATGTTAGATCTATATGTGGCCTTTAATAAGTAACAGGACTGATTTATATGTTCACATCGGGTATTGAAGGATTTTCGCTTATCGACTTGAATATCGCAATGAAGATGGTCTCGATATCGTAGTAATGAAATGATTACAATTTATCATTTGAAATCGTTCCACATTAATTTATATTGCGCGTTTTAAAGAACGCTTGGCATTTATATACTTTCATCATTATACCGCTACCCATCACACTCTCTGTACACTGAAACTAAAGTACTGACTATTAGGCAACTATATATATTACATTCTGTACTTCAACAACACAAATCAATAAAATTTATAAAAGATAACCTTGCCAACAGAAGACCAAATATAATTATTCACACAGAACCTGTCAACACTGTTTTTGCATCCAACCAAAACTATAAATTGTCTGCCTATTTGTATAAGTTATTGGACAAAAAGATAGGAATTTACGCTAAAACCCTTTATAATTGTAAATTGGCATTATCTTCGTGTTTACAAAACCTAAATTATGACGATACTGAGACATTGCTAACTCGTGTGGTTTAAATTTGGAGACATTCAAAATATTGTTGTTATAGTGCTGTATTTGTGTTATATGGTCACAAGTAAATTTAATTTAAGTCTTTAAGACATTTGGTGAAAGAGCGGGACTCATCAGACACAGGTTTTTTCTAACTTAATTGATGGGTCTCTGCTACCTGTGTATTATGTAATGCGTTGAAAGAATAAAGAATTTTGAATTTTGAATTATTATTTATATGTTTTCTAATAATATCAAATCTAAGTCTATTATAATTCACATCGACAGATGTTATAAAAATAGATGATAAAAATTGTTTATTGCATCATGATTCATAAAATCTCAGGATACATACATATTTCTCACACCTGGAGTTGGTTGAAAAACCTGGATACTTATAGGAGTTTGATCCATGCAGGATGAATGTCATACACAATGATGATGAACATAATCTGGATTCACAGGATCATTAACACACACTATATGATGATGAAGACTATCATAATCCAAATAAGTCAACAAATTAATGGAAATAATTTTTATGCATTGAAGAATATAATTATATCTACATCCTATAGGTCATATTAATCCATTTATAAGACCATGTAATATTGCAAGAAAAATGAAAGGTATTTTATTGCTATTTTATAACGATTTCAAAGTATTGTCGCAACTTTAATTGATATAGTAACATGTAGAAGGAATTTTTATACGTGCCCAGGTGTCAGGGTACTGAGTAGACTCGTTGAAATAAATGGACTATTATATGGTACTGCCCGATCTTTTTTTAGGGTTCCGTACCTCAAAAGGGAAAAACGGAACTCTTATATGATCACTTTGTTGTCCGTCTGTCTATCTGACCGTCAAACCTTTTTTTCTGAGAAACGTATGAACATATTAAGTTGAAATTTATAACATATACTCAAACCTACGGTCCCTTTCGGCTGTAAAATAATCGAAATTATACTTCAACGGGATCAAAATATATGATCGTAAATGTTGCAATTTTTCGCATTTTTAAGATTTCAGATGGAAATCAAAACGGAGGTACTTCCATTTAACCTAGAATCATGAAATTTGGTGAGAAGCAATATCTCATGACACTATTTAGGAATAAATTTTTAACATATTTAAATTTTAATATATTTTAATATTAATAATTTTTAAGTAGAAACAGTTCTTAATTTTCGAATATTCCCATCAAAAGAACGTCCATTGCCTCCACTAGTGGGGTCAGCACAGCAATTTGTATAGAACCTTTTATAAGTATTTTTGAAGCCTAACAGTAGCAATGCAGACTTATTATATATTTATGTAATCTTAAAAAGTAGTATCTTTGTATACAAGTTCTTCAAGACTTTAGAAATTAAAACACAGTTTATTACAAGTGCACTCAATACATATTGATAATCTAGTATTTTATGATCACATGCATAAAGTCATGTCATGCAGCTTTTTCACGTACCTCATACGAACACACATTCAGGTCAAGAATAATGGATAGTTATTGATAGATAATGGAGGTGTACTGACGTTATCATTGCCGTTGATATCTTAATAAACTGTGTGTACGTACAAAATGTATAGTACCATCAATATTACATTTAATTTAACACTGTGTAGAATCAAATAGTGTAGAGCAGAGTTATAAGGAGGGCCAAATCCAAATAAAATGACAAGGCGAAAGCTTAAGAAGAAAACTGTATGATATTTAGTATTCAAATATATTTATTTTAGATAGAGTGAAAACTTCTTGTAATAAATGAGTTATTCTAGCTATTACATAACGTCAATCTTAAAACGACGTTAGTCTAAATGGTATTCTAGCAGTAGTATTAAAAAAACGAACATTTAGTTAGAGCAATAAATATTAATTTATCATAAGTAAGTACATAATTATAGTTGTTTCAAAAATAAACTAATTTTGATCCCCTTACCTTGCCATTGATTAATGACAGAATATTTGTTAGTTTTATAATTGCTTTATACAAAACGATACACGATTTGTTTGTAAGAAGTACAGAGCACATTTTTATATCTGAATATTCCTTGCTTTGCGGTTTGAAGCATAAATATTATGTATTAGTGCATATAATAAAAAAAATATTATAATACTAATATTGACCTATATCTGTATTGGCATTATAGGATTTCTTACTCCTCCTACCCCTCTTTTCTTAACGTTATAGTAAAAGGCGGCCAAGTATCAAATAGATGTTTTAATTTCTTAATAAGTAGTTACTTCCTTTTGTCTGGTGGTCTCTAGCAACCATAACATAACCATGAAATATTATTATCAGACTGGCAATAATTATAAAAATAAACCCTCCATATTTTTGAAATAATCCTTAATACAATTACGTTGGCAGTCTAGAATACAGTTATAGTTAAATTATATGTTAAATTAACATTATTTACTTCATCGTTATTTGATGAAACAGTCAATATAAATTATTTACTTAAATAAAAATAAAAAATATTTTGAATATTTATTTAGTCTGTTATTTTAATTTTCTTTTTAATGTATTGAAGAACGTATCAATCCTTATCTATACAATTACTTAGAAGGTATATTTTAAGTTTGAAGCCGTATTTTCTGATGCATCGTTGCTGGGACGGATAGCAAGGCTATCCGATCATACGATCAACACGTTCTTGCATACGCGTATATAGAACGCACAGCAAAAACGAATTCACATACAGTGGTATGCAAATAACTGAGAATTAATTAGGATGACATGAGGTGTATATAAATAAATCTGCTAGTCTAGATGTCAATCCTGGTATGTGGACGTTTTTTCTTCAATTAAAAATCGCTCAAACCATTGTCCCTCTTTTCACAATTTTTTATATACTCGTAATGCTTCTATATGATAAAATAACAATGGGAAACCTCTCAATAGTAATCACATGTAAAACTGTAAAATTTGAAACTATAAAAATTATGACTGGAAATTAATATGAAATTCTATTTTGTTTCAGAGGTGTACTATGAAAAGCAACGCTACGATGGGTGGTTCAACAACAGAGCATACCCTGATTGGGGATCAGTAGGTAAGTTTTATAAATAATATCAAAAACGGTATTAGAACAAATACTACTACGTACGTAATAATATTAAGGAAACTTAAATACTGTACCTTATACAAATAAGACTTAAAATTCAAAAATTCTACAGTTAACAAATTGAAAAATTGCTATGTATTACTTGTATCGTATTTTAAGTTGTCTCTTATGATATTAATAATTATTTTCGTGAATTTCTGACTTATCATAAATGAATTAGGCACAAAATCTGAATCCTCTGGACGAAGCTTTGCTAGAGCAAAAAATAATAATTTATTAAACTTGTCAATTTCATCTGTTTTATCGCTGGCTCTGATCATCATTCTACGTGTTTATATACGCTCAATTTAAATTAACAAACTGCAATAATATGAATATAGAGCGGTCGTAATCCATGGATTATGTAAATGTCTCTTATCCTTGCAAGAGTCCGGTAAGAGGGCCATGCATTGTTTCACAATAGCATATAAGAAATATAAGTATTAAGATAACCGTTTTCGAAATTGATGAAAATGTATATTCGAGGAGTAAGAGTAATCTCCTCCGTCCCTAATAAACCTTAACTTAGTAGGTCAGATTATCTACCCTTGACTGTTATTTAAAGATCGGTGAAATACAATGTATGTGATAAATTGACTATTAATAGTTTAGACCTATTAATAGTTTAGACAACTATTAATAGTTTAGACCAAAAGAAACTAAAACATTTTTCATGCTTATTTAACTAATGATAAAAATGGCCTATGATTTAGTAGACTTTTTTGAATAGTATTTAAAACAAGTAAGAACACAAGTACATACCACACTTAGTTTAAGAGCACCCTAATTCCTTGATTTAGATCTTGTCAAAAAAAATCCTCCAACTGTCGTGAGTTGCGCCACTGATATGCTACTGGGCAGATACGTAACTTGATTCGATCTCTTTGTCAGCTGTCATTGTTTGAACTGACGTTAATCAAGTCCAATTTAACATGGAGATTTGATATATCGCATAACCTTGTTTCAATCTATCTCTCAGATAACTGGCATGTTTTATTTATTGGTCTAGTTACATTAAATTTTTAGAAAATGAAATGTGATAATGGTGTTTGACAGTAACTATATAAATGTTATACAGATCCTTTAGTGTTTTCATTAATATTGACAGAATGTACTATCCACTTATGATTCTACACTTTACTTCCATATATGCCTTCAGGTCGCGGAAGTTGAACTTTTGCGTTGTACATGATTTGACATATGACTAAACCACATAATAAAAAGAACTACAGTTAATACATATTCAACCACTTACCGCTAGCAAATTTTTTTAGAGTTGAAATTGGGTAAACATATTTGTATAATAAACACGTATATAAAATCATTCAAAATCGTTCTTTAAAATTTATTATTTTTGACGTTACGTGGCGATAAATATAGTATTGTGTAGTATGTGGTGCAATGCGAACTTAGCCATGGAGCGATTTATGGAAACTTGCACCAGTCGTTGCCAAAGACTGTGAAAAATTGCTTGTAATTTTTTGTATGTGTCATTATTTCATTAATGAGAGCAAAGTACTTAAATGGTAACTACAACTATTATTTATTGAGAAAATAATATGATTTCACCTTTGCTTGCTGTTTTGATTTCGTGGTGATTATATGTCTCACGGGAAAACTAAATTTTTTTAGGTGATGCGTACAGTGATTTAATTAAGTTTTTAATGTATTAAACTTTCTTGTATTTAGTGATTTTTTTATCGCCCAAAATACACTACCTAACAGAACAAGCGCAAAAGAAGCAACAACCAATTTTCTTTAAAGATTTTATTAATTTTAATTCAATGCAACTACTTAATATATTAATACCATGTTTTTAAAAAGCTATATTGCCTGAAAAATCTAACAGGGTATATTCTTATTGGTCTGATTTCCGTATAAAAAGAGTTACGGAGGTAAAATAGTAGTAGTTCTATTGTAATAATCAGTACTGTTAAATCAGGAACAATGAAAAAGCATACTCCGGGCTCGGAAGTGGAAGCTGAAAATGCAACCAGGAAACACGCTCAGATGAAGAAAAATATATTCGAAAAAGGAGCTATATAATTGTAAAATAAAGTTTACGATCATTATTACGTCCTGTCTTAATTCGCCCTCAGTCGATTTTAGCTAAGAAAAGACATCAACGCGCGAACAATATACTGGTGGTAGGCAATAGTTGCAAAACAAAAATATGTTTACCAATTTATTACATGTATGAAATGGCTTTGAAATATTATTTAACAAATATACCTAAACGTTATTTGAAATGTGAAATCCCAAAACAATTTTGGTAACCCATTTCATTCGATTATTAAATTAATCGATGATGTTTTTAGTGTACCTATATTGTATGTATATGTTGGAGGTATTGTCACATAGGATCTGATTCACGGTCAATCAGGGACGTCTACCTTACTAGTCAAAACGTGCAATTATACACACAAATAACATACGATTATATGACAAGCTATATTAATTTGTCATTATAAGGTTTCGAAACTCAACGTTGATGTTAGCTGCTATCTCAAATTAATGGTGTCACAGGCTTCATATTCAATAATGTTCGTTGTTTTAATTTTATTGTTTTACGAGATCATACTTTTACAATTGGCAGACAATATATTAATAGCATTATCAGTCACAGAAGAAAAAACAAAAACTTGTGCGTTGCAAAATATAAAGAGGAAAAACGAGAAAAGCTTAAATTTAGCTATATTTCTTAGCCTTGTTAGCTGACTGCGACCGCTTTTGGGCTTTTAATTATTCGTTATACCTGGTCTACGGCATCTTATATTTTGAAACCATTAGCATGCATATTTTCGGCTAAACACCACATTCCCTGCATATTCACCCCGTATCATATGAGGTTTTCCCGCAACATTCCACACCTCTAGCCAACATCTTCATCTCCGTGACATGCAAATCACGCTTGTATGCTGCTCAAACAGGGCCACGCCTCTCTAAAGTGTAGCTGTCAAGATACACGTAGACAACAAAATACTTCTACCAAATTGCACGATGATTTTTAGTGAAGTAGACTTTATTTCTTTTCATCGATGTAATGACAAATGGAATAACTTGTTTCAAATATTTTTTACTTATAAATTCATAGTTTTTTTTGTTTGGAATCATTAAGTCATATCCTAACTGTTTCAATCAAAATTATGGCCTTCTATTTGCCTAAATGTCAAAATATTCATTTCAATTTCAATCAATACTTTTGCGTTACAGATTTTCTTTAATAGTATTTATTGTATGGGTTAGCAAAAATATGGCCCCCGCATGGGATAGACACAACTTGCAACGATTGTAAGGCCCCATTACATTAAAGGTTGCGCTTTTTTTAATTATTAAATAAATAAATAAATTATATACTTTATTTTGGTCACTGTCACTGCTCAAGGCTACAGATTTGAAGCACCGCAAATATTTATTTTTATGGCTATCAAAACATTGACATTGACAAGTAGTATATCTCCTTTCACGGTAATTATTACATCAATACAAGGCCAATAGTCTCCATAACTTCTTGAAAACTGTGAATGGGAATGCTTTTAACTTTGATACTTGATTATTATTAACATGTTTAAAATTACTAAATTAAATTGTCTTCTATAGGCGATATTTTAGCAACCCGTTACTATTTCAAAAGTTATTTTTCCATATGACAGCTCAATAAAATCTACAAGCTGTTTTAAGAGGTAAGTCATTGTGTTTTACATAAGAAATAAGCTTGACTTCTCTTAAATGAGAAATAAAAAGTTGTATGTATAATAATATTATGAACGCTTAAAATGCATATTACATATGGCGATGAAGAATATTCTTAGACGTCGATAAATATTCATAAGTAGAGATAATGATAACCAAAACCATGCTACGGTTTGAATCTCCTTGTTCCTAATTCGCTGTTCATGCAGGTATATGTTTAATTTGAACATTACGCCACTGCATAATCACGCGCGCCTCTTAAATTATGAGTATCTTGACACTGAGCTACAGCCATCGTGAATCAATCATATTTGACAACCAGTACCAAAGGCAGGATTTTATTTATTTTATGATGATAAAAAATTTAAAAAATAATAACATGGGTATCGTGCATAATGATAAGTCTGTTATTATTTATAGAAATTATTATTTATTTTCTTTATAAACGTCTTGTAAGCTATATTCTTTATTTATCTAGATTGAAACCGTGGAAAGAATTTAAATGTTAAATTTTACCTATTTTAACCTCTGGTCTGTATACCTATAACCATAGAATTTTGAAATCGCGCGCGGTCTTTGACGCCAGGCAATTTTTTTGAATCTATGCCTATAACAGATAACTTGAACCCATAACAGTTTTTGAAAAGATATTTCATAATTTTATTGGTGCATCATACTTATATAAACATGGACAAAAATGCAGAATCCAGCTTGTTTGCAATGAATCACCCAATTTGTTCTAACAGGGCGTGTATGGTGGTCGGTTGTCTTTTTAACATAAACGAAATGATGTTACCTAATGATGTCACAAATTTTGCAGCATAGCAACAAGACCAGGCAGTACTATATACAATTCTATTTATATCTATAAAATATTTACATTCAGTAAGTAATTAAAATAAAACCAGTTTCATCAGCTCTCAACCAGTCTACTTTTTCGCTAAAAATAGATGACAGTTTCATTATGGTGGTTGTAGCAATTGTAAGAAGCATTATTGAGAAATAAAGCAATTCTGCTGAGAGAAAATAGTTTATAGTAAGTAAATAATTTTGGTTATATTTGTTAATTTTTTTGTGTTCCTATGTTTGTATTTTAAGTGTACATGAATAAATACCAAAAAAGTAAAACTAATCGTTGTTACATGTTATTGTAAAGTTTACATTTAATCTGAATGTCTGACGAATTTCGTGTTTCGGAAGAAACGTTAATAAAAATCTCCAAGAACCAGGGTGACAAGATCAACTGATTTAGTAACATACTTAATAGGTATTTATGTATTTTTTATCTATTGATTTTTTTTAATTACGTGTCTGATGATATCTACTTAAGTTTTTACAGCAGCATAAATAAAGAAATATATTTTTGAATCAAATTATAATACACAGTCACTTAATGTCTTGAAAATACTGCTCTATAACTTTAATTCTTTGCGTATCATCGTCTTCATTTTCATTAGCGTCATGTTTATTATAAACCTCATCATTATTATTTATTTCGTTTATGTGTAAATAAATTTCTTCAAAATCATCATTCATACATATATTATGTAAGACTGCGGTGGCCACAATTATTCTATGTATGTTCCATAACGATTCGCGCATCGGCCGTGCTACAACTGTGAACCGTTTTTTCCACGCAGCAAAAGTCTTTTCTATTGTTTTCCATGCTTTAATATGTGCTTCATTATAACGTTTTTCGGCAACAGTGAAAGGATTCACAACAGGAGTTAACAAATAATTTTTACATGAGTACTTACAGTCACCGAGTATAAAGCTTCCAAAATGTTTTATTTGATAATACTCTTTCTTGGTGTAGGTGCTGGTGATAGAATGAAGTGCAATACCTGGCCAATGTACCTCCATGTTAATAAATCTAAGATCAGCATCACATATAGCTTCAACATAAAATTCCAGTTTGGCTACAGATATCATTTCTTGACATGAAAAATGTAGAGGAACAGACGTGCAATCTATGATGCCAAGTATATTAGGAAAACCAGCAATTTTTCTAAATTTATCACTATTATCCTGACGAACACATATATATTCATTGCTTAATTTGGCTATTGCTCCCGATATGTCCTGTACTATTCTATTTGCAGTTGGTTTTGATATATCAAGGAAATCCGCTTCAGGTATAGAACCTTGTACATAAAATCTTAGTGTCAGCAATAATTGTTGCAATGGTGATACTCTACTGATACTTGCTATCTCAGAAGAGTTAATGTGCTGGACTATTTTAGACAACAATAAATCAACTGCCTTTTTAGAAAGCATAAACGTAAGAGTAAATTGTGAATCGCTGAGACTTTGCACATACATTATTTTTTTCATTTTCTTCGGCTTTTTTTCCGTATCTAAACTCAAATCACTATCTTCATATTTTATATACCATTTGAGTATCGTATCAAAGAAATCTTCGTCACTATCACTTTCATTGTCGGACTCCAACAATAAGGAATTCATTTATGAATGTTAATTTATTTGTTGATTTGCTCTGTATGCTCTTAATATAACTGTAGATAAACAGAAAAATATTTCATAGGAATAAATCGTGTTTGTTTAGCGATTGCAAACTAGCGTCAGTGTCAAAACAATATTAAAGTCAAAGACAATGTCAAAGATTCTCGAACAATAGTTCGTAATGCATGTAAAAAGATCAATATCAAAGATTTTCATCCGGCTAGATGCTCCATCGATAATTTTTTTAAAAATATTATTTACTTTTTAGTTTCATTGAAAGTCTCGTCTAGGTTTAGTATAATTGCTAGGTCGTAATCTGGTTTAGTTCTTTCAATATTTTGCCAAATCCATGGATTTCCATTATGATTCTAGATACTTTCCATATTGGCTAAAATATACATTAAAACCAATGAGGTTCTAAATCAAAGGTTCTATCTAAACAGTAAGGCCATAAAACAACGAAGCTGCCTGACTTCAAAGAACGAGACCCAGTTGTTCTTTAAGTAATATCATTATTGAAATCTTAATATTCTCAGATGATCTTAGAAAAGCACAAACAAACGGTCTAAAAAAAGAGTGTGGTTTCAGGAAGTCGGCTGACAAGAAAGACGCCGGCGTCATATGCCGATGGAGTTTACATGATGGCCGGCGCTGATAGACCTGGGGCCAGGACGCTATCCAAGCTGTTCATGCGCGGGCAGGACGGGCTACCATCGCTGGCAAATAGAACTGCCCTCTTGGCTTTCTTTGGTAAACAAAACCCTTCGCTTTTATAAACATCTGTTTTTATCTTCATCCTCAACTAAACCAACAGGGGCGAAGGCCTATATGTCCAGCAGTGGACGTCTTACGGCTGAAATAATGATGATAAGACTAAAAGTTAAGAATTCAACTTTTTATAAGTACATTATACTCGTAATGAGCGGTAGAAAACATTCTTATCTTTAAGTATGTATCTTTGTATGTGCAGGACAAGTGGTGACTGGTGAAATAGTTATGGCATCCGAATCTGGGTGCCCCATCGAGCACCATCGCATCCCAGTAGACAAATGTGATCATATGTATGACCCGGATTGTCAAGGTGCCAAGTACATGCCCTTTTTGCGGGCGGCTTATGATCGCACTACGGGGCAGAGCCCTAATAGTCCGAGAGAACAAGTAAGTAATTTTAAGTGTTTTTCTTTCCTACATTTTTGTTGATATAATTCCCTTACAATTACAATCTCTCGCGGTGACTTCTTTTGTTTTCTCCTTGTAAGAGCTGTCAATGCGTTTATCTACAGGGATACAGATAATATACCTATAATGCTCATTATATGTAACAAACATATTACAGTGTTTAGAAATAATGGCCGTTGGGGCAGAACAGTTCTGGAATGGTGACCACCCATAAATGTTTATGAATGAAATAGGTGTCTGTACAATAAAATATTCATATGTTAAATTTGGCCATACAGTATTCGTCTTAAAATTAGTGTCGTAAGAGGCGATTAAGGGAATATGAGAGGTTTCAATTAACTTGTACCTTTGTTCGACTGGTGGCGTAATGCACCTACAAAATCATTTCTAAGGAAGGTTGTGCTCATCCAGCCGGCCAGTTATAAAAATAATGCAAAACCGCTTATTTAAAGCCTTAAGTATTTTAAAGCTAGAAAAAACAATAAGACTTCGCGTTGAAGCAAACCCCGGGGTCTAAGCCATGCTGCTTTCACGCAACAGGAAAACGCTATATGATTCACAATAATATTTTGTTGAAAAAGCTACTTTTTTGAATAGATTTTGTACGAAATACTAAATAGAAGCAACAGTTCTACATCCTGTCCTTACAAATTAGTTTTATCTTATCAAGTACAACTTACTTTCGTGTGATTTTATGGTTTTGTCCCTAATTGAAACGTGACTGACTTTTTATCGCATGTTTTCACTAAGTTGTAAAAACTAAATAGACACGCTAGTATATTCTACTGAAATTATAAACGCGAAAGTTAAATAAAATAGATGGATGACGGATATTAGTTATTTATTATATTATTAAACACATTATTCTTTAAAACTATTGAATTCAATTTTCATTTAGTTCAGAATTTTTTAAGCAACGCCATGGTATCTAAATATTTTTATTAAGTATTATTAATTAAACATATAAAATTTATAAATTTCAATAAGTTGTTTGCATGTCTACTACGTCTACGCTTTACCTATTTGCATAATATTATCTATGTGGCCGTGTAGGTCGGCTAATTAGACAAATACGCTATCGACAAACATTCAAATATTAGCTTGCTTCTGACTGCTGTAGTTATACATGATATATTACATCTATATGTTGGCACTCGTTTGACGGTCTGCCGACACGAAGGCCGAATTCCTGGCAATAAAACTAATACATAACCCAGATCCAATCAATGCAATCACAATTGGATACCGACTGGAATACCTCACCTTAACTGAGGTAGAATGCTAATCATCAATCAAAACGCAATTGCTAAACATACACCTTGATTTAACTGTGTATTTAAAAGATTTATTGAACGGCTAGGGGCTACAACTCGTACTCCTTAAATCTAATTTATTAAGTTAGGTATTTAAGGTTTTTAACTGGAACTTTCAGAAAAGGAAAACTAGCTCAGCAGATAAAATTTCGGTTTTCGAATTTTTAAGCTTCAATAGGTAAAGCTAATTTGGGTTCTAAATCGGGTTTGGCCAGTGACAGATACACGAATAGGTAAACGAAATTGTCATCCTATACTATTAAACGAGCAATATATAAAATTTGTACTCGCGTTTTCGAAAACTGCTTTAACGGTTTCTTTGAAATTTTAAACATAAGTTCTTACATAGTCAAAAAGAAAATCTAGCTAGGTTCTATGTGTGGGAAAATTCATTTTACACATATTTTCACGCAAAAAGATTTTCTGCATAAAAAGAGCGAAGCTCGGTGGCCCAGGTACTTTTATTATTAAAACAGGCATAATATAGAAAGATAAAAAAATATTTTAGGCTATAAAATCATCGCATATTTGAGTACATTTTGAGTATTATATTAGGTATCAATTTATCCCTTAGTCACCTTCAACGATATCCAGCAGTAAGAGCATGGTCTATGCTTTAGCCGGGAATAACACAGGCACGTTTTTAAATATCGTTATAATGTGTTTCTATTTCAGGTAAACCAAATGACTTCATGGATCGACGGTAGCTTCGTTTACAGCACGAGCGAGGCGTGGGTGAATGCAATGAGGTCATTTCAGGTGCCATCCAGCAGCCACGCCTGCCCTTTACGTACATTCTAATTACGTTTATTTTACATTGTTCTTATCGCACTGTTATATTACTATGTACCTACCTATTTTCTTTTCATAATTTTCAGCAAAATGCAAATAAGATGAAGCTTGTCATTTAATTTGTTGTTATGCTATGCATTTTATTCTTATGCATTTTGCTTATTGTACAAAATTCTTAACACTGCTTCAATAACATAATTCTTCATTATTGCCAGAGTTATTACTTTTTTTAAACTTTTGTAGAAAAGGACTGGTTTATAAAAAGCAGCAAATATATGTATCAGAAAGGTATCAGACTGCATAGCAAGCAAAAACATAAGGACCTACTCGATTAGAATAACCAAATAAACAAATTTTGTTCACTACCTCGTCTACATCATCCTCATTCTTCCTATTTATGCCGTCATTTAACAGTCTGGCATTACTGTGTTCTGGTTTGAAGTGTAAAAACAGTGAAATTACCAAGTATTGTGGCTACAGGTCCTTTATTAAATGTAGCATGCTAGGCTGCATTCCCTAATTGTCTTAATCATCTAACCTATGGGCTATCCTAGTGATGTAAATTAATTTTACTCCAAATACATAACAAAGAAACAAAAAAAAAAAATATTGGTATTAACGTGTCAACTAAATATTACAGAATGGAAGCCTTGCTAGTGAAGGCGGTATGCCTCTAAGGAATACGAAGCGAGTGCCTCTATTCAACAATCCAGTGCCGCACTACATGCGCATGCTAAGCCCCGAGAGACTTTTTTGTAAGTTATTTCAGCTAAGTTAGCTACAGAGTTCTACTTACAAAAATAGCATTGGACCCTTATTGCGATTGGGAAAAAGCAAGTTTAAATTTGCCCCCTCTATCAATTTTAATGGCCAGGTTTCCAACATATTTCTGGATGTTTGACATTCAGTAGGATCTTAATACGTGCTTATTAGAATAAATTGCAAAATAAAAACAGCTAAGTATAGGGTTTATTTGAATGCTTAATTATATGTTTTTTTTTTTCATAAAACTAAGTATTGATATTTATCACAAAACTCAAATTTTCATTAAGTCGTTATCAATTTTTTGCATGTAGCAGGATCTTATTAAAATTTATTACCAAAAACTAGTAGTAATTAATCAAGTTTATCTGTTTCATTCCGCCAATAACACTTTTTATAAAACTAGATCCATTTATAACAAAACTTCATCATATTTTAATGAAGGAGAAAAAAGGAGGTATTTTTGTTCTTGTACCAGTAGCAAATAAGGTCACTGATTATAAAATTTCATGTTTTTTCTTTTGTTAAAACCAACAATAATAACAAACGGCTATAAGTAAAAGACGCTTCGGACTTATCTGTAAAATATATCTTCTCTATTACAAATATTCTGCAAAAGACATCAAAATGAGTTTGTAACATTACCAAACCAAGCTCTACAGCTGTGTGTATATAATACAAAATATTTATTCCTATCTTTTCTCAGTACTTGGTGACCCACGTACGAATCAAAATCCAGCAATGGTGACCTTTGGTATACTCCTACTTCGATGGCACAATGTAGTTGCGGCGAGAGTACACCGTCAGCATCCAGACTGGAGCGACGAGCAGCTGTTCCAAAGGGCCAGAAGAATTGTCATAGCTAGTCTGCAGGTAGAGTTGGTCCTGTGGTTTTCTTTCCGAGAATAAGATCACCCCAATTCTTTTTTTGAACTATCAGAACTAACTTGTTATTTTAGATGATACGAAAGCTGTGTTGCTCAAAGTCATCTAAGCATGACTACCGAATAATGATAGTAAAACTAATCAAGTTTATTATATAAATAGTGTGGCAAAAATTAAAACCAAAAAGCGTAAGCTGAAGATGCAACCAAAAAACACGCTCGGATGAAGAAGTGTGTGTATCTTTAATATAGCTTTTGATCGATTTTTATACAATTTTGTAGACAAACAGGCACTCGGCTTGTTTGATGATAAACGGTCACTGTAGCCCATGGACGTCTGCAACACATCGAAATCTGAAAGAACCGCATTTTATTTAGTTTATAGATTTGGTTAGGTATAAATATTACTGTTTATAGATAGTTAAGTTTAAGTTCTATTCATGCTTATGTAAATTATATTTAATTTCAGAACATAATCCTTTACGAATATGTACCCGCTTTCCTCGGTGTCCCGATGCCTCCATACAGTGGGTACAAAGCAGAAGTCGCTCCAGGAATAACCCACGCCTTCGCCGTGGCCGCGTTCCGTTTCGGCCATACCCTGGTGCCGCCGGCCATTTTGTTAAGGGATAGGAACTGCAGATATGGCAGGGCGCCTGGTGGACATGATGCCATTAGGCTATGTCAAACATGGTGGGATGGTAATGTAAGTGATTAAATGTTGTTTAGAGAAAAAAAAAATCAACAAGCAAAAGTTTTTACTGTTTGGTTTTTATAGTTCATACCGATTTTTAAGCTATTACTATGTGTGCAATGCATTTCAGCAAGTAATATTAGCTTGTTTAAACTTAATTAAATATTTATATGCTAGATTAAACATCCTTTTATGGATGTAAGAGTATAACTGTATTATTTAGAAGCGACTATCCTAAATATTACTAATTACAGTATAACTCTTTCTTACATATATAATATACTTTTTCCAGTTGCATCCTTTGCTTAGCCGGAACCCCTAAGAATCCGACTACACAGTTTCATGATAACAATTGTCGATCTCTTGATCACTCTATATACACTGCTAATATCTGAGACTATCAAGCTTATATTTAACTTCGAGGAACCATGGTATTTGTGGTTCTTTCTTTCATAATAATATAATTTCAGGACGTTGTGTCTCAAGTCCCAATTGAAGAAGTTCTTATGGGCATGGCTTCACAGCTGTCGGAGAGAGAAGATGCCCTTCTCTGCTCAGATGTCCGAGACAATTTGTTTGGCCCTATGGAGTTTTCGAGGCGGGACCTTGGAGCTTTAAATATAATGAGAGGAAGAGACAATGGACTTCCAGATTATAATACAGCCAGGTAAAGTTTAATTGCGTTGGTAATCATTTTCGATCAAGTGGGTTGTATGCCTGATGCCTGTTTACCTAATCAATGGTATAACAAATGTATTTCATTTTAATATTATGAATATATAAATAAAGATAGAGAGAGAGAGAGAGAGAGAGAGTAAATATTTATATAACATTTGTACTTCTTTTTTTCAGAGAATATTTTGGATTACCGAAAGTGAAAACGTTCAATGAAATTAACCCAGCTCTTTTTGAAAGTAATCCAGACCTGTTGCAAAGACTTATTCAAGCCTATGATGCTAGACTTGACAACATAGACGTTTATATTGGTAAGCTTAAATTAGCAATTATTAAAACAAAATAATAAAAAATATAAAAATTATTTACCTAAAAGCATGGCTATAAAAAACTGTACTGTGGTCATAGATTGGTCTTAAGGTTCAAAGCACTGGATAAGCATTCTTAAAGTCTTTTGCCATTATCACAGTGACCACACGCTCATCTTACTTACTATCATGCTTTTGACTATGGAGCGTAAAAAAATAAACTAGTTTTAAAACACATTATTAAAGATTTTCTTTGTATCAGGTGGTATGTTGGAGTCTACTGGTCATCCTGGAGAACTGTTCAGAGCAATTATTATAGATCAGTTTACAAGAATACGGGATGCAGATCGCTTTTGGTTCGAAAACGAGAAAAATGGGTAAGATAAAAATAAAAAATTCTATGAACTGTCCTTATTTCTTGAAAGTCAACATAAAATAGATATAGAAACTGTATGTAGTCATGTTTTGATGAATAATCTGCATTAAAACCTGGGCATGGGCAGAGGCTCTCTTGTTGATGCCGTTTGTATTTTTTGCCTTTTTGTTTATACAAACTTTAGTTAAATATTAGATCAGCATAGTTGGTGCCTAGCCATTTGGCGTTTTCTTTTTTTGTCTACAAACTCACAGTCCGACTCAGCATAGCAGGCAGCTTTCGTAAACTCCGCAGGGTATTCTATACTCGTCTATAACACTTCAGGGCTTTAAAACTGAGAAGGTTGCAGACAAGCGCTGGATGCAAGTCTGTAAATCTTAAGAGGAGGTCTCCAGCAGTGAACTGCCTGCTGCTGAAATGATAATAATGATGATTCACAAATTGGCCTAAAATTTTATTTAAATTTTCACCTATTTACCAAATTTTAAATATCCAGTATTTTCACGAGAGAAGAGATTGAGGAGCTCCGCCGCATCTCGCTGTGGGACGTCATCGTGAACAGCACCGCGGTGGCGCCCGGCGACATACAGCGCGACGTCTTCCACTGGCGCACTGGGGACGCTTGTCCGCAACCATACCAATTGAATGCTTCCAAACTACCACCTTGCAAGTACTTGAAGGGATATGATTATTTTGAGGTCAGTGAGAGGAACATAAGTTTACTTTCTATATAATTTTTGTGATAAAATTTGTTTTCCTATTATTAGGATAGTCCGTCATTGATTATCATTTTGATTCCAAAACTTAAATATCTCATGTCTAGTACAAGAGTTGATTTAAGTCTGTAAAACAAGGTGTTATTACCTTTTTTGTAATAAATGTATCATTTTCAGGGTAACGAGTTTGCCTATATCTACACTTGTTTGGCGTTGGGATTCGTTCCTATCCTGTGCGCTGGCGCAGCGTATGGAGTGGTCAAGTTACAAAACAGCCGTCGGCGTCGACTCAAGATTCAGCAGGAACATTTGAAAAACGCACACCATAAAGGTATTCTTAGATAGCAATTTAAGTTCTAGCGTACATATTTTTGTAAACTTAAATAACAAATACATACTTCTGTATTAAACAGAATGAAGGTTAATGCAACACATAACGCGTTTTTTTATTTATGCAATGTTAGTTTTCTATGTTTAATACAGTTAATTAATGTTGAGTTAGTATCCCATAACACAAGTCTCGAACTTACTTTGGGGCTAACTCAATCTGTGTGATTTGTCCCTATATATTTTTTTTTTTTTTTTTTTTAATATACTTATTTATAAATTGTCTATTGATATTTGTGAGCTGCAATAAAGAAAAAAAAAAAGAATATGAATTGTAAATTCTGTAAGCGATAGTAAAACTTTGGTATGATATAGCCCTAAATAACAATGACCGATGCAGCAAAAGAAAATTTATTTTTAGTTTTTAAATAGTCAAGCAAGAAAAAACAAATTAAAAAAAGACTTGTAAGATTTATATAGCAAAATTATTACTTACTGTATTGATTCTATTCCTAAATGTTATATTCTCTTCAGGCTCGGTAGACAAAATGGTGTGTCGCGAATGGGTCCACGCATCCCACAAGCGGTTGGTCAAGTTACGGCTGGGACCCGAACCCGCACTGCACGTCACGGACAGAAAGGGCGACAAACTACGCACCGTGCCACTGGATCATACTGACCAGCTCACTGTACTTGAAAGTCAGGTGGGTATAGTGAAAAATTGATATTTCTTTTATATTTTTGATACTTACCTTATTTATTATGCTCATCCCTTCAACTCTCGAGGTCTGGGTGAGTTTCAGTGTAAGCAAATAAGCGCTAAGATAAGAGACACAACAGATTACCTAAAACTATTTTGCCAGTATTTTGATGACCGGACAATCGACAAATATTTGCCTTAGAACGATTTGCTCTGAGGAATGTTTACTTTTATAATATAAATAAAATAAAAACTTTTTAATATACTTACTACATATTTATTAAACTAGCTGTTCCCCGCGGCTTCGCCCCGCGTGGGACTCGGTTATATCGCGCCCAAAAGTAGCCTATATTTGACCTCAGGTCGTTAACTACATCCCTACCAAATTTCATCACAATCGGTCCAGCTGTTTAGCCGTGAAGAGGTGACAGACAGACAGACAGACAGACTTTCGCATTTATAATATTAGTATGGATGTAATATGCGAATAGTTTAACCAAGTCAGTAAAGGCAAGGGTCACTCGCAGCTAGAATATAAAAAAATATTTTTTTATTGATATTCACAGGAAAGTCGTAACAACAAACGTCCATTGGTCTTGATCCGTGCGCCTCGGGAACACGACTTGGTGCTGGAGATGGATTCCGTAGCTTCTCGAAGAAAGTTCCTCGTGAAGCTCGACACCTTTCTTGGACAACACAAGAAGGCCCTCACCTTGAGTCAGGTAAGATTTTCATCAAGTTATTTAATACTGAGCTTCCTATGAATAATATTTTATTCCTTAAATTTTTCTCAATATGTAAATTAAAAAGGTTGTAAGTATATTTAAGTATATTAACTACTAATAATTAAAAACTAAGCTAAATAATATTATCTTACATTATTATTATTTTTTAACACAGGAAGTGAGATTGTCTGCCAAAAAACATTGTTTATATGGTAGTTTGAAGAGAAAAATGCAATAAAATTACCAGTTACAAAAAAATTGCAAAAAATTCTATGTCAGAAAATTGTAGGTCTGGAGCAAAGCTTTCAAGAATTTACACGCCTGTAAGGAAATAAAAACTGTGCGTTCATCATAACTAGACCATATGCTTGATTGTTTAAAAATATTCAGGGTCATAGAGAACAGATCCTGGCTACAGCAGAGACTAGAGAGCGAAGACAACGCAGGCTAGAGCACTTCTTCAGAGAAGCCTATGCCATCACATTCGGACTGGCGCCTGGCGAGAAGAGACGGAGATCTGAGGACGCCGATCCAGAGGTAACTAATCGTATACTATAATACGAGTACCTCTACGCGACTAAGCTAACAATTTTGTAGATGATGTATGTAAGGCGCCGCTAAATAAAATACATAATGTTTATTAAAATCCTAACGTAGTCACAAACGACTAATCGAATACGAATGAGGTATTTCATTAAAACTAGTAATGAAACTAATAAAAACCCTGTTGATCATGTATGGTTAAGTGCTTTAAATACTTGGTGCCAAGCAAATATTATGAAGTCAATCTTAATATTAAAATGAAACGATAGACAAAAATTAATTAAAATAATTAACAGTTATATCAAAAGTAAAATACAAAGCGAACGAGGCGCATTTTTACGCGTGTATGTATGTATAAAAAGCACCACCACCGAGTTAGGTGTGCTGTGCTTCTAATACCTGCATCTTTAAAAACACCCATTTTCTATTTCAGTCAATAGTTATGAGGACGTCTTTATCAAAGAGTGAATTTGCGAGCGCTTTAGGAATGAAAGCTGATGCAGTATTTGTAAAGAAGATGTTCAACATTGTAGACAAAGATGGCGACGGAAGAATCTCATTCCAGGTAAAATCAACCGATGAAATAATGCTCTTAGATTTTTAAAATACAAATTCTTAAAGCTATATTTAAATAGTGATGAGATAATGATATTTATATCTAATGAAATATAAATATATTTCATACAGGATTTTTTTACCATGTTTTTAGAGAATCGATGGTTTGAAACCACTTTTAAAGATAACAAAAACTGTTCTTTTGTTTATGTAAGACAATATTAAATGCAAATAAAATAATTAACCATATTTTAGGAATTCCTGGACACCGTCGTATTATTTTCCCGCGGTGCGACCGAAGACAAACTCCGTATAATTTTCGACATGTGCGACAACGATCGTAACGGAGTCATAGACAAGGGTGAGCTGAGCGAGATGCTGCGCTCCCTGGTGGAGATCGCCAGAACCACGTCGCTGAGAGACGAGCACGTCACTGAACTCATTGATGGCATGTTTTTGGTGAGTAGAGATCTAATGTTGATTAAATCCAAAGAATTTAGAACCGCGCGCGGTTGAGGCATTTTTTTAAATCTATGTTTAAATCTTATCCCTAAGTAGTATATATTTGCTTTATAACGACAAAAAAAAAACACCTATAAAATAACTAACTAACATACGATGACGTCGTTACTCGTAGCATCTGTAGCATTTCGTAGCAGGTGCTACGAGTTGTAGTTCTTGCTTTGCTATTTAAAAACAGTGTATGATTTTTTACTTTTGATAAAAAATATATATAATACAGTGTCATAATATACAGTAGTTAGCATGGTAGTCTTTAAAGGAACCGCGTCAGAGGCCGAGAGGCTCTGACACCAGGTTGTGCATGATGCATGATTTACCGTATTACCTACACAAAATGCATGGTTAAAAGCGATAATGTTGTGATATCGAATTTTTATTTATTCAATTAATTATTTTTCATCCATGTCATGCTTAGAAACATCATCGTAAGCCAGATTGCACTATCGAAGTTGTTTTGTAGGATGCTGGGCTGCAACATAAAGACCATCTGACGTATTCGGACTTCAAATTAATGATGAAGGAGTACAAAGGAGAGTTCGTCGCGATCGGGCTGGATTGTAAAGGAGCTAAGCAGAACTTCTTGGATACATCCACCAATGTAGCAAGAATGACCAGTTTTCACATAGAACCCTCAATGGAACAATCGAGGTAAATTAAACATCAGTGTTGTCTATTGATCATGTTTTAAACATTTAAATAACACATTTTATCAATAAATAAAACAAATAAATTATAACATACAAGGTGATTACATAATAATAACTTAAGATATTTACATAATATTGCACTTGTTACATCAGTAAGACAAGAGTTTATGTAATGTTATTGCGTTTATATTATTAAATTCCATCAATTAGAAATCTATTTAACGTTGGTTTGCATCACCTTCCATTGTACAAACGATTGATATTCCCGGATCTATTAAAAATTACATTTATTTCCAGGCATTGGCTACTTCTAAAATGGGACTACCTAACAACTTTCCTAGAAGAAAACCGCCAGAACATTTTCTATCTATTCATATTCTACGTGGTCACCATCGGTCTGTTCGTGGAGAGGTTCGCGCACTACTCGTTCATGTCTGAACACCTGGACCTGAGGCACATCATGGGAGTGGGGATCGCAATCACCAGAGGATCAGCCGCTTCTCTATCCTTCTGCTACAGTCTGCTGTTGCTCACCATGTCCAGGAATTTACTGACGAAATTGAAGGTATTTTCGTCCTGAATTTTTTCACTTTGTATTTATAGTGAATTTATATGGTGAAAAGCTTTTTATTTAGTTTACTTGAAAATTGATAGTCTCAAAATCCCATGAAAGTTAGATGCAAAAGTCTGGATGAAAGGATGGAAGAAAGGATGTTTGTAACTCTTGAACGCTCTATAAACCAAACGAAATACATACGGATACGAAGAAATTATTAAAAATGCATTTGTTTTCGTATTTATGTTAATTACTATTATTTTATCATAAACCTTAGTTAACAAATCGAATCAAAATTTTATCACCTCGGTTAATAAAGATCTCTCTTTATATTTTTCCACCAGGAATTTAGCATCCAGCAGTACATCCCGCTGGACTCGAGCATCCAGTTCCACAAGATCGTGGCGTGCACAGCGTTGTTCTTTTCCCTGCTTCACACCGCCGGCCACATGGTCAATTTCTACCACGTGTCCACGCAGCCAGTCGAAAACTTACGATGTCTCACGAAAGAAGTCCATTTCACATCAGATTTTCGACCTGGAATCACGTACTGGGTGTTCCAGACGATCACAGGTTTGTTATAAGGGTTTGCTTAGGTGACTGGTTAAGTATGTAAATTAAGTTTTAATTTACAATTATTTGTTGATATTTAATTTTCTTTCCTGTTCTTCATAACATTAGGTCGGAGTTGAAAGGTTGTTTTGGAATCTACACAAGAGCCAACGAGAACCTTCTTGAATTTTTTGTCAGATAAAAATAGAGATAATAAAAAAAAATACTAGAGCCTCATGAAGAAATAAAGGTGTTCGGAGATCCACATATGAGTCCAAACTGTGTATCTGCTGGACGGCAGACAGCTTATCAGCAAAAGAATAATCAAGTCTATTGTTGGTTATGTACAAATGGATGAGAAGTCAGAAAAACGCACAGCGTATGCTTAGTGATAAGGTCCAGTTCCCTTTTAGGTACAGTTATGTAGCCTACAAAAACCTATTTTTTACAGGCGTAAGTGGAGTAATTCTGTTCGTGGTGATGTGCATAATATTCGTGTTCGCGCACGGCACAGTTCGCAAACGCGCGTACCCGTGGTTCTGGCGCGCGCACTCCCTGCACGTCGTGCTGTATGCGCTGTGTCTGGTGCACGGCCTGGCCCGTCTCACCGGCGCCCCTCGCTTCTGGATATTCTTCATGGGACCGGCCATTATTTATACTTTGGATAAGGTTTGTAGTGATTAACATAAGTTTCGTGTTCAGGCACTATTAACGAATATTGATGTATGGACTGTGGTGGTGATGATGGAAACACGTGTTCAGAGGAATTTAGGTATTATTTAATATATTTATAATAATTATAACAATTGTTCTTTTCCATTTTCCTCTCAATGTCATACTATATTTTTTATGTTCAGGTGGTGTCATTGCGAACAAAATATCTTGCACTTGATGTGTTAGAAACGGAGATGTTGCCATCAGATGTGATCAAAATAAAGTTCTATAGACCGCCTAATCTAAAATATCTGTCAGGTATGTAACATTTTTTACTATTTGCTTTGTGTATTATCCATTGAGAAATATGTTTCAAAAAAGTTTTGTTCATTCTTGAGGAAGATTGTAACAGTTAAAATTTAATTACCTAAATAATCATTTGATAGACAAACCATACTTCCATACTAACATTATTGATACGAAAGTCTGTTATGCTTTCACGGCCAAATCGCTGCACCGATTTTGATAAAATTTTAAGGATATAGTTAAAAACCAGAGGTCATACTTTTTTGGCACAACATAAATAAGAGCACGCGGGCGGAGGCGCGAGCAACAGCTAGTAACTAACATATTTTTTGAAACAGGTCAATGGGTAAGACTCGCCTGCACAGCGTTTAAAAAAGAGGAGTTTCACTCGTTTACGTTAACATCGGCTCCTCACGAAAACTTCCTTTCCTGTCATATCAAGGCACAGGGGCCTTGGACATGGAAACTAAGGAATTACTTCGACCCTTGCAATTTTAACCCAGAGGACCAGCCAAAGATTAGGCAAGTACAAGTATCCCATTACTATTTTTAGAGTTTCATACAATTCAAAGTGTTTTTTTTTCTAGGCCATTTAGTTACATAGATCAAAGTAGACTTAATACCTATCTGAAAATTAAATATATTTAAGTACAGTTTCATAGATATTTTATGAAACTTATCGTAAAAAACTACAACAAACACAACTAAGCACAATGGGACAAACAGAGGCCTTAACTTTCTTATAAATACCCAAATTTTATCATCAAAATGCCAAATCTAAAACTTTAATATGGCTATGGATGTAAATGCTAATATAAGAGATTTATGTCCGCCTTCCTATTATTTTGATTTCTTCATCGGGAATATATTTTGCAGGTAGAAACTGTCACATTGAAAAATTTAATTGTGTTCATAGCTTTTGCGATATCTATTAAAATAGAGGAAGTGGATCATTAAGTCAGTAATTATTCTGCTTAGATAGCGATAAATTGTATAAATCATTATTTTTCTCCAGGATCCAAGGTCCTTTTGGAGGAGGCAATCAAGATTGGTATAAGTTTGAGGTAGCTGTTATGGTGGGCGGAGGAATCGGAGTCACGCCATATGCTTCTATACTCAATGACCTCGTCTTTGGAACGTCCACCAATAGATACTCCGGAGTCGCTTGTAAAAAGGTAGGAACATATCCCTTCATCATCATGTGAGCTACAGTGCCTGCTTCTCTAAAAATCTTAATTTTCACAAGCGTTCTGGTTATACTTGTATAGTGTCTTCCAGTGACCCGAACAAATCCATTATACCTACCATCTGTGTATCGTTTACCTGTACAGGGAACAATTTAATCTCATTTGACAGAGCGCCGAATTGTTTTTCGAATTACCCAACTCCGAATGTAAGGTTTCCCTCTAAAGCTAATAGAATTGTTTTGATATTCATTTTGTTGTCCCGACCCCAGATGAACTTAAATAAAGGGTAAACAAAGAAGAAGAAGATTCATTTTTTTTAGTTTGTTTTGTTAACAAACTGTGACATAATTTAACAAAATTTAACATTTTTTGAAGTCTACAAAGAAAAAAATCATAAGTCAAACTAAAATTGTTGTCTTTCACTAGGTATATTTCCTATGGATCTGTCCATCACACAAACACTTCGAGTGGTTTATCGACGTGCTCCGGGACGTGGAAAGGAAAGATGTCACCAATGTTCTTGAAATACATATTTTTATCACCCAGTTCTTCCACAAATTTGACTTGAGGACGACTATGCTTGTACGTAAATACTTTTTATTAACTTTAAATCTCCGTCTGGGTGATGTTGCTTAAAAATGGTTGTTTAGGCAGTAATTGTTTTTTATACTTTTTGAAAAGTGTAAATTTTGCGAATTCATTTTCAGATGATTACTAAAAATAAATCTCCAACACAACAAGTATTAAGTTGTAGATATCAAAAACATTAAATGACTTTTTGTTAATGGACAAATAATTTTACTCTGGAACAGACAAATTTAAATATGTAAATGATCCGAATCCCTAAATTCTAATATTAATAAATATGAAATATATATACTATATATCACTCGATGCATTTTATCCCTCCATGAGGTACTTAAGTCATTATGTTGTTACAGTATATCTGCGAGAATCACTTCCAGAGGTTGTCTCGCACGTCCATGTTCACGGGGCTGAAGGCCGTGAACCACTTCGGAAGGCCTGACATGTCTTCTTTCCTCAAATTCGTACAGAAGAAGCACAGTTATGTGAGTAACTACATATTTAGACCTGTTATGGCTTTGCATATTAATCTTATTCCAAAATGATAAACTGTTGAGACCGAGTTTTGCCCCTTCTCTGTCATTTGTTGTGAATATTTAAAGCGTATGTATTTAATAATATACTTGAATTATGTATTATTTTTTTATTTATACGTCTTTTCGGCTCAAGCATATACTTATGGCACAAGAAAAAGAAACAAATCATTTTAGCCATTATTAATGTTTTATAGTCTACTGCTAGGCGTCTTGTTTGATTTTGCATTTGGTATACTTAATTCTCTGAACAAGTTTTATTGGTTTACAGGTGTCGAAAATAGGAGTCTTCTCTTGCGGACCCCGTCCCCTCACCAAAAGCATAATGTCGGCGTGTGAGCAAGTGAACCGCACGCGTCGCCTGCCGTACTTCATACATCACTTCGAGAACTTCGGCTAACTTTACACGTTGTCTTTGCTGACAAACTCGCTAGTTTTGTACGCTGGTCTCATTAGATTTAGACACATATTGGGTGATGAATATATAAATTTGAACATTGGGACTAACTTTAATGCCACAAAAAATATGCAAAGTATACAATAAGATTTTTTTTTTTTAATATAATAAGTCTTAATATGACAATTAAAAAAATACTGTACTTTCCATAATAAATCCATACTTCCATACTAATATTATAAATGCGAAAGTCTGTCTGTCTGTCTGTCTGTCTGTCTGTCTGTCTGTCTGTCTGTCACCTCTTCACGGCTAAACGGATGGACCGATTGTGATGAAGTTTGGTAGGGATGTAGTTAACGACCTGAGGTCAAACATAGGCTACTTTTGGGCGCGATATAACCGAGTCCCACGCGGGCGGAGCCGCGGGGAACAGCTAGTAGTACATATAATTTTTAATAAAACGAATGTGATACATTTTATTTTCATTTAGCATTCTGGCATTTAATTATGATACTTTTTTTTCTTATTATATCCAACACCGATTATATAGTCAATCATTTTATTTCGATTTAGTATTTCTAATCCGTAAAGAATTGATCTCCTCGGAGATGATGGTCTGATAGCAAAATCTTCTACATTCTAATGAGACAAGTGTATTAGTTATTTAATTCTGTTTAGTTCATGCATCATTAATTGTTGAAACCCTTATCTGTAAATTTATCGAGATTAATGAAGTATGGCGCTAAACTTATCCAATTGTTTACCACTGTTTACTTTATTCGATAAAAATAGATACATAAGTAATCAAAATTTTAACTATAGAACTGAGAAATCGTTGAAGTGGAATTATAAAAATGATTACTAGTAATTAAATGAGTCTCGAATGCCAAAATTAATAAATCAATTGTTACTTCCTATTTTATGTTAATTTATTTAATGTTTAGTTTTTATGCTTATTTTTATCTTTTATGATGCAATGACTCAGTACAAATAAAAAATCAACGCATTTCAATGTACAAATCACTGATTACCAACATTCAACTTGTAAATTATTATAATACTCATTGCGATCTGAATGTACTTATTTAAGTAATTATTTATATTTTTAATGATGTAATTGTAAATAATGTAAAAAAAACTACTCTAGTTGAAATTGGCTAGTTAAATAATTTTGTAACTTTTATTACTTTTGAAATATATGTAAATAGTTAAATTTGATATACAATAAAACTGTTTACTATCAATTTGTTCTTATTTAGCATTACGTAACTGATCATGACATTAATAAAAAGATTTAATTGCCATACATTTGCCACTTTATCGACTGACAAAATTTTCGTCTTGATAATTCTCAATTCGACCAAAATTAAACAAAAATTTTTTTTTTTTGTTTTTACGTAGGTATATTAGACTAACTTAGAATAGACATTTTTTCCCTCATTGAGACTTCATATTTCTTTGTCGTCCCGTGCTATAAATTTACGCAAAAAAGGATAGCATCATAATCATCCACTACATTGTTAATTTAAAAAAAGAATTCGACTTTTTGTCTTTTTTACGCAAACCCAAAAAATTGAAAACCGTGCAGAAATTCGGACAGTTGGGTTGGGACAGAGAGAGATGTTGGAGTTTTTGGAGGGAAAGTAAACTGTCGTTATGTCCGCGCTGTATTTGATTTCCAAAACTTAGGTTTTTTCAAGTGTTTGTGCATAATATTGGTGGATTATTATTCGCAAAGTGTTCGTGAACAAGCGTGAGTGTTGGGAAGTGATACAGTGTCGATTACGTGACTTTTTATCTTTGTCACCAAAATCTCCATGATATAGCTGAGTGAAATTTTTCCACCGCTTCACTTAGCCATCTGACTCAGACTAGACTTACTTACTTGACTGGACTTGACTATTGACTTGAATTTTTGACTCGACTGACTTAAGTAGGACTGAAGAAGATTAATAAATTCAAGAAAGGCCTTAAAAGACTAGATTCCATGGCCGTATAAACTATTCAAAAAAAATAGAGAGATGTGCCATAGATAGACTAAACAGCCCTTTTTACTTTTTTAATTTACACAGGTTGTCAGACGAGAAACTCACACCTTACTTAGTTCACATGGCACATGACAGCTCGCACTACTACACTTTTGACGATTTAGGAGCGGCCGACGATAGTGCAGTGAAGGTAGCCACATATTGGTCTAAACAAAATTTGTCGAGCTTGCCATTTCAACATGACAAAAAAATGCGAGCATAGATTTAAAAAAAAAAAATTGCGTTCCGCTCGCGATTCGAACTTCTTTGGATGCGAGATACGCTTTCCTAGCAAGTAATCTAGTACTTTCAGGATGTTGGCATAATGTCAAACAGTTCAGAGCACAATCTATGTAAAAGTTGTAGAAGATTATTGTCCGTAATAACATATTACATATGTCAGTTCTATAGAAAAGCCCTATTCCATTATATTTAGAGCTCTTAATTTCTCAAAAGTATATGTACCTCTTTGTATTGATAAACACAATACAGTAACAATACACAAAATAATTTTATAGTAAATTAATTATCCCACAGGATATGATCAATCGCTAACCACAGACACATTGAGCAAACACATGATTTTTGAAAACAGTAGCAAAGTAATTGGTAGTTTTACGATTGTTCTCAAGCCTCAATGATTTGTACTTGGATTATTTATGGGTGGTAATTTGAGGCTTGCACTTAACTCAAGTAAGAGGTAATATAGTAGTAGCCTTGCCAAATGCTACACACTGCTTCCAAGACTGGTCTCATAACAAAATAATGTAGAAAATAAAGGGTTAGTCTAGATTTCAGCAGCTTTTAATATCTCATAATTTTATTTTATTTTCATTTCGTTTCTATCTGGAATTTTCCAACATGTAAAATGTTTACCATAAATTCGTTTACTTTGTACTTTTTCTCTTATGTTTTTATTTGTTATGTTGATATTAAATATTTTATCAACGACATTACATTGCGTTGACTATCATTGTTTGAAACGTGAGATTCACATTCTCATTGTTTCACATTGTAACTCGACGTGTGAATTAACTTTTATAATCATTCATAATATTATGTTTATAAACCTATGTGTATTTAAGTGTGCGAATTTTATTTGCGATGCATATCTTGTTTGTATTTTCAATCTCATGCATTAGGGATAAAGTTTTTATTTCGAACAAAGATATGGGTAAAAGATAGAACAGAATACATTTAATAATTGTTCATTAAGATAAATAATTCCGAAAATAATGACGAGAAAAGACAAATCTGATTTAACCAACGATATGCTAATTTTACTCGCACTTGATCGATCAGTTTTATTAACTTTTCAGATGGAAATCAATAAAGTAAGGTATATTATATAAGTTAGAAAAATAAATATATAAAAACCATATAGACAACCAGACAAAAACAGGTAAGCTGCCATTTTTATTTGTTTTTTGAATAGAAGAAAAATGTAATAACCCATTTAAATTCTTCAGGTGGAATATTTATTATGTGTTTCAATCAAGATAAAAATGTTTGAAAAATTAAATTGAATTTCATGGACGTAGATTATTTGTGACGACGATGCTATTTTTTACATTTATTTTCTCCGTAATTACCTTATACACAACCTTGAAATCTTTAAGGCAATTAATGGTATTTTTATTATTGAATAAATAAAAATAGTCGGGTTGCGCACTGTTGTCTACACAATTTGTCCGTGTGTAGATAGATATACATATTGCTACAAATCACCTGCTCTGTAATTAAGGCCGCCGCCGCCGCCTAGCGACTGCATTATGCACCAATTATTCTAACTTTGGTGCAAATTGGTGCAGTTGCAACACTTCGATATGTGGTCGCGATGCGTGCACTCACCTTCAGATCTGTGCCTCCGTTTACTCAGCCCGTATAATGTTTTATGAGAATAAGAACAATGATATTACATCTACAATGACCTTACCAAGCGTAATAACGTAACTAAACTATGTGTTTTATTTGAATTCATTAGTTTAAAACGTACTAATTTGCTTCATCTTATTATACTTTTGAGAACGATTCATGTCCTAATACATTTGATTAATACATACACATTGATTGAAGGTCATCATTTGATTCAAGTACAAACTGAATCTCTCTTTCTCATATTAGCGTTTTCTCCTCCCAAATGTAATTTTTCCATCTTGTTAAAATAATCATAGCACTACTAAAGATTAAGCATTGACTTGTTTATTGCATTACAATAAAAAATATTGTGGGGTTATCTTGTTCATTTTTCTTTGATCGTTTTTCTTCGTTCATTTTTTTAAATTAAATAATTTTGACATAGTCTGTTGCATGTCAGATACTGACTAAACGTGTGATACATATGTTTACTTTATATTTAATAACTTTTTAAGACCATGTTTATAGCAGCAATAAAATTCATTCATTCATTCATTCATTCATTTGAGTGTGAGAGTTAAAACTCGATCCCCAAAGTTAATGTTGACGAATTTGACGATGGCTCGCTGACTCGCTTTCAAAAGAAACGAATTGCATAAATTGTCATCACAATTGGCATTGCCAGCATTGCTGTTTAACACATAGCTTTCAAAAAAGAAATAAATACAATTGCAACGACGGCGACGTAACCAAATACGAAACCAAGATGATTTATTTCATTGTCGTTATAATAAATAAAAGAAACTGATTCTAAATAGTATTTAATTTAAACAAATGCAACAATATATTAACCTTCTATAATAAAGAATTAAGCTTTTAAATTTGGAAAGATAAATTTTCTATTAATTTTGACCTTCTCAAACAATTCCGTTGTTACATTTAACCACATATAAGAGTAACTGACGAGTCATTGAAATGTAGAAAATAATTACTTATTGAAATAGATACGAGTGACTGTATGAATCACAATATGTTTACTTATGATTTAATGAAACAGGTAAGTTCGACGGTAGAACGACAAGAAAGCCTTAAACAATAAAGTTTTGATGACTTATTCCCTTTTTACAGTTGGTTATAAATGACACAGGTTGTAGATTGTTATATTAGATATAGGTTTCCGGCTTTAAAATAAACCGCTCATAATCTTCCCGTCAGATTTCCATCTGAGAATAATAAGATCTCGTAATTGAGGACTCTGGGCTCCGAAGATTGAAATGCAACCGAGAAAGCACTGAGATAATATAATTAACTAGGTCGTCGGACAATCGGCTAAGTAATAAGGTACCGTGCGCTCTTTTCTGGTCGTTTCAATATAGAATCTACATGTACTGGACATCATAATAAATTCTGTTTTATTACAACGCCGCTTTACTAAAGCAGTACCTTCGGAATTTAATGTTTTCTCACAATTATGTAATATGGAAAGGCTACTTTAAAGGTAGTTGCCATGACTCACAAAAGTTTTGGATACATCCGGAACGAAGCTGAGCTGAGGGTCGTTTCGAAAGTTTTAATTCGGTTTGAAATCAATAACTTGCTGTGAAATTAAATTTCCAATATTTGTTCCCCTTTATCTTTATATCACTTAAACACAACTAAGTTAATATTAATGATTTTAAATTAAACTATTTAACACTCACTTGACAAATCCAACCACTACATGCGTTTTGATAATCCTCAAGTCCTTGCAAAAGAAAACAGATTTATACCAAGGATGATACGTGAAGCGATCGAATTTAAAAAACATCCTAATTTCAATAGAGAGGATGGATGGCAAGTACCACCAGCTTGGGACCCAGTTATCAATTTAATAAAATCTCAAACTCATCGGAAGACTGCAAGTGTTTTTGATACTGTCAGCCACTACTGTGTGAATTGAAATAGTTTTCAATGATTTATGAGCTATGGTTTTGTATTCTTGTGACATCAGAAACAAATGATACAGACGAATGTCAACTCAGTCTGCCTGCGACCATGAGCTCTGTAAAGTGCTTGAAACGTTAGGTATAAATAAGTAAGCAATAAACGCGATAGAAAACCATATAAAATAGTTTAATTTAATAAGTTAATATTATGTATACAAAGAGAAAGTATAAACTTAGATAGACTTGGCATATACATATATTAGTATTTACAAAAATATTAATCGTGAAATCCAAAACTCTAAAATTTTATCCACCACTTCCCTTATTTAAATATCTAAATATAAAAGGTATGTTTCACCAACATTCAGAAATAGAGGTTTTGTTTAATCACACTTGTGTTCAGTTCAGTGCATAGAGCAATACGGTCTTAGAAACTTCACATTGTTCTATGATTCAGTTATTACTGTTAGTATTTTTGTGCTTATAGAAAGTATTTTTTGGAGTTCAATAAAATGTAGCAATTAAAAACTTTAAGATGCTAGTTATAATTTTTTAATGACAGACAACGTAAATTTTATGTTTGACATGGATGCCGCACACGAAACGTGCTATAAACAAGGAAAATATATACAGTCTTATTTAATCTGTAACTAGCAAATTATTCCTATAGGATTTAACATCGCGAGTGCTTTTCATAGGGGTCCTTATGATAAATATTGAATGATTTGTGATACGGGAGAACTTCTCAAGCAAACAATATAAACCAAAGATTTTCTACTCATCTTTTAGGAAAATTCATAACAGAAATACCTTACAAAAGTACTATTTATAACATAGATTAAAAAAAATTGCCTGTAGAGACCACGCGCGATATCCCAATTCTTGGATTTATAAGGAGAAAATAAACTTAACGTTCAAACAATGTCGCATTTTGTCGTGCCCGTTTTGTCCTGCGCTGCACAAAAAAAAAGATCTTATGTCAGCTACAAAAAAAAACAGAAGTATCTGTAGAAACAAATTCGAGATGTAGAAATAATTCTTTCTATAAGTACTTATGCACAAATATCATGCAACAATGTGAATCGACCTTATAAATGCCAATAGGAAGGAAAACCCAGTGCACACGAGTAGTTCCGCCGCCCGCAAGTTCACTGCCTACTGCCACTCACTGCCATTTCCTCATTGCATACAACGGTATTATAAATTAAGGACAGTACAGAAAGGTAAAGTCCATACATACGTACCACTAATGATTCTTGTGGCAATACAAGAAAAGCAACAGCCTTGTGCTAACTTCTTTACAATATGGTTTTGTCTTGGTTCTGGTGGTGCGCTTGGGATCCTATTATAAACATCATTTAAAAAAAAATACTTTGCTCATACTGCAGCCTGATGAAAATATCAGAGCAATGTTTTTTTTAATCTACTTTTATGAAAAGTCATAATACATAACTATATGCCAATGAATGATAAGTAAGTAAGGTAGGATAGAAGTATAAGTAAACCAAAACTAATTTAAAACTACGTACTGATATAAAAAAAGTAAGTATAAATTTACTTAAATATTGTTGTTTCCGGACTTTTATTAATTTATGACGATACTGGAGGAAGTTATTCACAAAGAACCACTTTGCTTTTCAACACTAATAGCTTGATTAATACGTTGCATAATTTCTAGATGAATTTTATCATAACCCAAGTGAATTACTTCGAAATGTCAAACGTTTACCGCGACAAGCTCACTGGCATTGAAAATGTTTGCAAAATTGAAAAGTGCTCTACTGATATTTTGATTTGGAATATTTTTATTGTTTTTTAGTTGAATGAAAAATTCTTCTAGATGTTATAGAAATAAAAATCATAAATTAATGCCGATTTCATTTATATGATTTTATTAATTTTTTTATTAATACTTAAAACCTTTTTAATTGTTTCGATCGGTATTTACACAAATTGCCACATAACAATAGTTAATATTGTGTCTAGATTCTGCGAGCCAATGTCCAGTCATGGTTATACCATGGAACTATTTAAGTTGGAATCTTCTATATTCAATATTTATGTATATCTGTATGTTTACGTTGTTACTTCATTTCCAACAGTCAAAGTTATATACTGTGTGCAACATTTTTGTGATTGAATATGTCGTACAAAAATTTTGCTGTACCTAACATGTACTTAACAAATACAATAAAACTTGGGACATCATGGCTGACGCTGACTTTTGCGAAACGCAGCATCAGTGTCGTAAGGTCTTGTGACAGATGCAGCTATATATTATAGGTAAATGTAACACTAAAAATTGCTACCAAATGTCCGCCTCATTTGATTGAATTATTTTGTGAATAATCAACAGATTGGCAAGAAAGCTGCAGTTTTCTGTGCAAGTATGATAGAAAGAAATGAATGGCTGTCTCTTTCTTGCATGCTTTCGTTCCGCCGCTGTGCTGCAGCGATGTAGCTGTGGCAGCGGTTTAGTACCGAGCTCAGGTTTAGTTTTAAGTGATCGCGCGACCGCGGCGCTCCCTGCCGGCGACCTCCGCACTTTCTAAACCGCAACTCATTTCCTAGTGCTAGTGGTGTGAATCAAACGACGTCCAGCGGAAGTTCCTTCGGATTGTGTACGCCACTGGTGACTCCGCAAGGATAGCCGCTCTGTAGGTATATTCACTGCGTCACTCTGAGTGGAGTCGCACGCGACTCCGACATCCTTGTCCTCAATTAAAACAATTTACGCGAGCTCTCATTTGAATTAAACATTTTGTTGACCCTTAAAACAACTGCACAAATAATTGAGCTTGTGGACCGAAATTACATACAATTCACACACAAAGTTACTTTTAATGTTGCTTACGCGTTGATGTCTTTACAAGGGGACAATTAAGGAATTTAATTAAAGGAGTTTAAAGCGGTGTATAATTGCATTTTCAGGTTTTGAAATTTATTTTGAAGGATAATTAAATTCTTAATTGCTTAAACTATTTGTTAACATATATGCATCACAAATTTAAAATAAGTACACAATCTTCTTTTACACTTTACTCGTTAGTTTAAAACACCGCTACCAACCTTTAGCTACTGCCAACGCGCGGTACGAGTATACTGCTAAGGTTCCCTTGCTGACCTTTACCAAATGTCAAATCATTGTAATAGCGTGATAAATATCAACAGATTATTAAAATCTACATAATATAACAGGTATGAAATAAGTTCTGTTATTGCATTACATCTGACAATATTTCAGGTCATTTTTTTCTTGATATGCAGTAATACCTATTGACCGAGACTTCACTGTTGGTTGATGATTGAATGGGACTTCGTTTCGTTTGCTAGAACGTTGCCTTAGTTCTTTTCCAAAGTCAAATATATCCTTGTATCGAATTTTTTAAAAACTCGGTAATTCAGACGAGATATAATATAGTTAATGGCGTTTTCGAATTATGTATGGAAATATGGATTTACTCCCTCCCTTTAATGTTGATTTTTTGGTATACTATTGAAAAAGCAATTAGGAATAAAGATTATCTGATGGAAAGCGGTTACCATGGCCTATGCACGAGCATTTAGCTAAAGATACAAAGATAAAGATAGCTTTAACGTATATAAGAGACGGAAGACGACATGACATGACGGCGATAGAGCAAGGCGGTATTTTTCCCACATTAGACCAAGTTGCTCTATGATGCTAAACCAAGTATTTCTTCTGAAGCATACACTTTCATTTTGAAGGAAATTCAATGTTAATACTCCAACTCTTATTACCATGTCGTCCTAACCAGAACCGGATTTCATGATATAATTACAATAAGTCTGTACCGACTGTATCAAACCCAAGTTAAGTATGTGATACCAAACATAAAATAACGGAGTAACAGGTTCGAAATTAGAAGTGGCATAAAATATAGAGACATCAGAAGAATCGAGAATGTTGGTACGTACAGTCGGAGGCAAATAAATCTAAACCCCGAGTTACTATGGTAAGTACGGCTGGTCTCTTTAGTTGCCCCCGACTGTACATGAAAACTTTGCAATTCTTTATGCATATTGCGGTATGTATACCTAGCATATACTTTATTATGTAAGAGAGATTTAATAAATTAAACTCCTTAAAACTTTAAATTAAACTATTTTATACGGTTTTCTATCGCGTTTATTGCTTACTTATTTATACCTAACGTTTCAAGCACTTTACAGAGCTCATGGTCGCAGGCAGACTGAGTTGACATTCGTCTGTGTCATTTGTTTCTGATGTCACAAGAATACAAAACCATAGCTCATAAATCATTGAAAACTATTTCGATTCACACAGTATTGGCTGACAGTATCAAAAACACTTGTAGTCTTCCGATGAGTTTGAGATTTTATTAAATTGATAACTGGGTCCCAAGCTGGTGGTACTTGCCAACCATCCTCTCTATTGAAATTAGGATGTTTTTTAATTTCGATCGCTTCACGTATCATCCTTGGTATAAATCTGTTTTCTTTTGCAAGGACTTGAGGATTATCAAAACGCATGTAGTGGTTGGATTTGTCAAGTGAGTGTTCACAGACTGCAGACTTGGTTGAGCGTCTATATTTCATGTCAGCAATATGTTCTTTGATACGGGTACCAATGCTTCTCTTTGTTTGCCCAATGTATGATAAACCACAGTCACAGTCAATTTTATAAACTCCAGCATCTTGCAATGGGATATTGGATTTAACAGGTCTTAAAAGTTGGTTTATTTTCTTATGCGGGTAGAAAGCCAACCCATACCGATAAATACCTCAATGGAAAATCTCATCATCATCCATGTCAGTTAGCTACCGTAGGCAAATCTTTGTTTCAGAGAGCACAAGGCATCTGCGACACCCACCATCTCAAAGAAGAGCTTCGACGAGTCAAGTCTGTCTTGAGAAGCAACAAACTCAGCCTTCCACACATACGACACAGATGTCGACCCAAACCACACACAGTTGACCGTTTCCCAGCCATCTTACCTTACATAAAGGGAGTCACAGACAAGATTGGTAACATACTTAGGCGAGCTTCAATCAAGACTTACTACAAGCCGCATAAGAAAATAAACCAACTTTTAAGACCTGTTAAATCCAATATCCCATTGCAAGATGCTGGAGTTTATAAAATTGACTGTGACTGTGGTTTATCATACATTGGGCAAACAAAGAGAAGCATTGGTACCCGTATCAAAGAACATATTGCTGACATGAAACATAGACGCTCAACCAAGTCTGCAGTCTGTGAACACTCACTTGACAAATCCAACCACTACATGCGTTTTGATAATCCTCAAGTCCTTGCAAAAGAAAACAGATTTATACCAAGGATGATACGTGAAGCGATCGAAATTAAAAAACATCCTAATTTCAATAGAGAGGATGGTTGGCAAGTACCACCAGCTTGGGACCCAGTTATCAATTTAATAAAATCTCAAACTCATCGGAAGACTACAAGTGTTTTTGATACTGTCAGCCAATACTGTGTGAATCGAAATAGTTTTCAATGATTTATGAGCTATGGTTTTGTATTCTTGTGACATCAGAAACAAATGACACAGACGAATGTCAACTCAGTCTGCCTGCGACCATGAGCTCTGTAAAGTGCTTGAAACGTTAGGTATAAATAAGTAAGCAATAAACGCGATAGAAAACCGTATAAAATAGTTTAATTTAATGTGTAACAATCGCGAAAACATAAGAAATCCTTAAAACTTGTATTGTTGTATTACGTGCCATTGGTAAAAAAAATAAGTTAAGGTAAATGAATAAACAAACAGATAGGCTGACAGACATCATGAAGTTATAAGAACTCTTTAAAATTAAAAAGAAGGGAGTTTCAAACTCAAGCTGATTAAATCGATACACCTCAATAACTGAGTTGAATAATTCTTATAAGTAGTTATTAGACTATAAAATAGTTCAGGTCAGACAAAAGTTGCAAGAAGACTTGCCAACACGTTTTGGACAATATGGTATTTAGACAAAGAATTTGAAAATATCGCGGCAATTTTTTTTTAATCTATGCATTTAGAGCTACGCAGCTTTTGAATGTGCATGAGAATAGCATTTAATAAGATGAATTTCTGTTCTCTAATTAATTTATATCAAAAGTTATCAGCCAGTATCATGATTAGATACATAGTATTACGCCACTGCGGTGTTCACAGTGATGCGATTGAACAATACAACATTAATCTCGGTTAAACCAAGTTCCATGTCTGTTTTGAAACAAATTTGACTGTCGTAACTACAGGTACCATACTGGTCGCGAGCCAAGCTCACGACATTACTGCTTTTCGAAACTAATAAAACCCTTGTCTAACTTTACGCAACAATTTTCCATAACACTGACTGATGTGCAAAAATGACATGACTATAGAATGTACGTATTTTTCGAATATATAAAGCATAGATTAAAAAAATTGTATTTGTATTTTCCATTCATTAGGTCCCTACCAGAAGTAATCGAGATAAAGAATATTGAGTAGAATTACTTTAATCGATTTAAACTACAAACACAATATAATTGAAGTACATAAAATAAATGGAAGTAAATAAATCAAAATTTAGAAATTACTACACATGACTGAGTGATATTTATGATCCGTGAAGTAATTGCTACATTTGATAGAGCAAAAGCACGCAAGTATAGAACACCTGAGGGTAAACAATTACATACCATTGTAGATTAATCTTTGTTTTTTGTGCTTGTAGCTAGCTAATTGTTATTATAAAGATGACGAAAGACAAAGCAGCCAAATTTTTATTGCTAAAGGTTTCAAAGATAGCAGTGAACTAGTACTATACTGACAATAGATCGATTGACGGGTAATTCAACCGCCAGATACTAACATGCACTGTGTCATTGTCAACTCTTATTATTTTTTATAAAATAGAGCGTAGTTCTCAAAAGTACTGAGTAACTCTACCTTTTATTCTATCTTTTTATGTGCACCGTACAACAATATACGGAAGTGAGAAAACAATCAGAGGCGCTAGACATATCAACATCTACAGTGGGCTTTCATTTCCCAAGTTTATATGTTACACAGAAAACAGAATAAGTATAACTCCATTTCTTTTGGGGTGTTTATTTTTGACAGATAAGCCGCCACTCGGCCTATCTGTCAAAAATAAACACCCCAAACAACTCCGGCTTGTGTGTTCTAAAATGTCGTGAAAAACTATTAAGAGCCAAAAAGAGAACTGAATTTTATTATGTTCCTGTTCCATTTGTACATGGTAGATTCCATAAACTATAAAAGCATCTGCAATAAGAGTGGACGGAGAGAGAGACGTCACGCAAACAGGTCTAAGAATAAAAAATAGTAAAAACCTAGGGCTTCTTAGATATTACTGAAGCAAGCATAAATCACATAAATGTAAAAAAAATATATAGGAATATGAGATAGGTATTGGATTTTATGAAACATTGTGGTATGCATGTAGGTCACAGACATTACCTAACGCAAGTTATCTCACCGTTTATTAGCTGTAAACACTGGAATTCCGTTACTGACACGAACATTAACCAGATAGATTTGCGGATGTGCCAGATTTGTCCTCTATGTGAAGGCCAAACAATTATTTTTAAAGACAATAAAAGTATTATACACATTAATAATAATAAACCATCTTTTACGTTGTATAAGGGAATCTATTAGATGACCAATGAAATAAAGTTACTGGATTATTATCATTTCCCTTCCCTTATCTCATTGGTCCGCTCAATATCCCCATAATAGATTATAATATTCAACTATTTGACGACAAAGTTGTACTTTTCTAAGTTAAACTCTGAAATGTACGAAACCGCAGATATTGAATATATACATTATACAATATGAATAACTTTACACGTTATTCGTGTCTATCAAGCATCACGCCAACTCTGTGATAACGACTGTTACAAATCCACGGCTTCCATTGAATGCACTCGTAACCAATCACGATTAATATTACTACTTCAAATACTCAATCAATTCCAACCATGAATTTTGAAATGTTAAAAAAGGCCTAGTCAATTGAAAGAAAAGGTTCCTTGAAAGATTTGTCTCATTGCCTCAACTTCGTGCTCTACAATTTATGAATTGCGATTGTTCCAATTGACAGAGCTGGGTAGGCATTCTGGTCCTGCTTGCAACATCATGCTGCACTTTACCAATGGTCTTGACATTTATACCACGTTGGATGTCGCCGGCTAGAAATCTTGTTTTCTAACACTAGTGTATGCCATAAACGTAGAGGCTTGAATCTATTAAATATTGCACAATATTTGCTTGCCGTAAGGGACTTTATAATGTATGTATACATAAATAAATTAGCCTTTACCATCTTATATTGAATAACTGCGTCACTATTTACTGTTATTAATACTTAATATTTATTTAACAGGTAGCCTTATGTGTCAATATTAATTAACAATTAGCATTAATTCCTCTCTCATATTTTAGAAACAACGACCATAATATTTGATGAACAATATAAATATAAAATCATATTCTTAGTAATTTTCTCATAGACTGATGAGTCTGCTTGTAAACAAACTGCTAATCACGGCTCATTTTCTTTGTTATTATTATCTATCATGTATCAGAAGCTCATGTAAGCGTATCTATTGTCAGCTGACTACGCTCCCACAGAGCCGCTGATCGGACATTTGTTTTCGTAAACAATGTGTTACAGTTTCTCACGTACAATCCACAGGTGCGGGAAAATCTCCTTGTGCCCTGTATGAATTTGCATGCCATGACATAAATCCCATTGTCTATGTTTATCCACGTGACACCATCACGCTTGTATAGGATCAATTTCACAAATACACATTTCAGTGCATTACTCGTAGAAACAGTCCACTTTCTCAAACAGTACCCCAAGCACGAACTTCTATCGAAAAAACATTCGTATCGTTAACGTAAGCATTTTGTATGGTAACTTCAACAGCGCCTCTGGTGTGCGTAATTTGAACTAATTTTCTGAGCACGAACACTTACACGTAAGTTTCGTATCGTCATCGTATCGAATACGAGACGTAACGTCAGCCGTTTTGTATGAAGATAGCTAGCACGAAGGCATAAAATGACGTATAGTATCGTAATTGTCGAAGGCTGGCTTGCGAGTTTCTCGATAGTTTATTCACTTGAAATTTTGCAGTGAGAAGACTTACGTTGGAGTTAATTAAGAGCATAAAATTATAATTAGAGTGATTTTGTTGATAAATTTTGTTACAATATGCTTAGATTAAGAAGAAGCACCCCTTAATATAGTGCATTGTGCTATTATCTTGCGGCGCGATTGATTGTTGAAAGTAGAAATGTACGAAGAGAAACAAGGTGAGTGATTTACTTTATAACACTATATTTTAATAAAAAGAATACAAGTTAGACAATAAATTTACTATTATAATTACAAAGGAATTTCAAGGAGAGCTCTCCTTAGGAAAAATAATATATGGTGAATATTAATATAAAATTCCTAAAGTCACTGAATTTAAAAATAAGTTTCGTCTAAGTAAGAAAGCATTTTTGTATTAAAATTTATGTAGCGAATTAAAAGAAAAATCAAGTCGTAGATTAAGTAAAAGGATTAGCCTGGAACATAGATTACCTAAGTGTAGTAAATAAGCAAATTTTCATGTAGACAAGCATAATATAATGGGTAGATTTATTAATACATACTATGTAGGAATATAAATCGATAGTAAGACTATTTACTCCCATTATTTTTTATTTGTAGGTGCAGTGTGCTTTGTCATTTTATGCTACGGATAAAATAATTACTAACATCTTTTATTTACAGATTTTATACAAAATTTGGCATCCCTGGAGGATTAGGATGCATTGGGTCTCATTTTCACATGTTCACTCCAAAATGAGACATATTAGAACACTTATTTTACTGTAGAAAGTATTTCTACTCACTGAATGTACAAATGGTGAGATATTGCTGTACCTACTTATTTCTGTTGTCAATGTTAATGCCAAGTATGGAGGTGCCACCCACGACGCTTTCATTTGGGAGAATAGACAAGCTGATAGGTATTTTCTTCGTCCAAGCGTGTTTCCCGGTTGCATCTTCAGTTTACGCTTCCGAACCCAGGGTACGCTATTAGTCATGGTCCTGATTTGGCGGTACTGTGGTTATAACAATGGAGCGACTGCTGATGACCTCCGTAACCCTTTTTATACAGGGAAACCAGTCCCACAGGAACATGACCCGGGTGTGTTAGTGGCCAACACTGTCAGATTTTTCAGGCTGCCTAAAGGCATCTAACATAGCCTAACGACTGCCATCTACCGACAGCAGCCAGGACCAGCTTAACGTGAGCACGGACGAGCTCAAGGTAGAAAATGCCACTAATGTCGACAAATTTATTATAAAATGTATGGATAACAACTGTAAAATACGTAGTACCTACAGAATTTGTAGATTTTTGTTGGATTACTTAATTAAATATCAATATAAAATATATATTTGCAGGTGATTCTCGATATCCACAGAGTCCTTGGACGATGACACCAATCACGGATGCTGCTGAAGGTACTCCAGAGGCAAAATATAGTACCATCCATGGAAAGGCCAGAGTTGTAATTGAAAATTCTTTTGGGGAGGTGTGCTACTGTCATTATGGCCTTGATATTAAAACAACCTGGAATTAGACTTTATGGTGCCCGGCCTTGAAGAAGATATGATGCATTCTTCAGCATTAGGTGCATCGACAATTTCTTCTCCCAGAAGATTCCGCGAACATGGTTCTAGGGATGACTTGATTCGCGGTAGAGCCAGCTAATAATAAGTAGGCTTCACTATGTACATAATTAATTTAACTTTTGTGTAAGCACGTTGAGGATAAAAATTAAAAATGTATTAGGTAAATAACAAATGTAGTGTAAGTTATTTAAAAAACATAATTAAGTTACTACCTATTAAATATAATTTGAATGAATCTAGTTAAAGCAAAATAAATTTTATTCTAACCTTTGTCCAACTCTTTTTTTTATGATAATTATTTTTGCAAAAAAACCGAAACCGACTCCAATTCCTGAACTAAAAAGAATGAAATAATTAATACATTGTTGTTTAAATATGCTTCATATCAAACATTTTAATAAATCTGAAGTCGGTGCCGATTATTTTAATAAAATATGCTAATTAACGAGCCAGCAGCTTGTCAACCAATTCGTAAAATTGGCACCAACTTCAAATTTATTAAAATAGTTGATATGAAGCATATTTAAACAACAATGTATTAATTATTTAATTCTTTTTAGTTCAGGAATTGGAGTCGGTTTCGTTTTTTTGGCAAAAACAATTATTTTTTAGTTTTGAATATGCAATACCTTACAAATACCTTACCTTAAAAAGTTGTAAACTCTGCATTTTGGAAAGTCGGGTAAACGTCATCAGCGTCGTCTCACCTTATTGACATGGAATATATCAAAAACTACCCAAATCGCAATAAAACTTGAAGAGTTCCCTCGATAGCTCCATGATTCCATCATCAGATCCTGATCAAGTAATCCGGTAACATACATAAAAAATAAAAATAAAAAACATTCCGACGAATTGAGAACCTCCTCCTTTTTTTTGAAGTCGGTTAAAAAAGAAGCGAATAGTATATGTAAGTAAAGTCTTATTACAAACCCTAATAAATAAAAGTTTGATACTATTCACTTCTTTTTTCCAAATATGCAACAAATACTCTCAAAGCCACTTTCATAAATTCCTGTTTAACGCACAATCACATATACAAGCCTACTTCACAACAAAGTTGGCCTTGTATAAGCTTTGCGTCAAAAAATCTCAAGTGTTACGCGTCGTTCGTTTAGAAACACACCTCACAAAACACAAAGTTTTATTAACTATCTTGTTTTTGAACGAAACGTTCATTCAATTTTAAGATCTTTCGTTTAGTTTTGCGCATCCTTATTTACGTTAGTGTGACGTCACTAACGTTATCGTATCGAGGTCTCGATACTATTTCGAAAGAGCTTCGTGCTTCCGACTGTCGTCGTAGTCCGTTAACGTATCGACGACTCGATACGTTTACGATACGAAACCTACATATTTTCGTGCTTGGGGTACAGGTCATGTTATGTAATGTATTGTTAGCGCAGTACGAAATCAAACGTCGACCTGTATGCGTATGTCATCCTAACATCACTTGAACGTGTGTAATACTCGGGTATGCGGCCATATACCCGAACGCATAGCAAACTGCAAGAAAGCATTATACTATAAGTACGTATTTTTACTGCAAACATTGATGAAATGTAGAGTCGAGAAATGCCATAGAGGCTCTCTCGCTACATGATGTAAACGTTATAAATGTTGGATGTCTAAGACCAGCCTGGGTAGAGATGATGTATAAAATCAAATCCTGACTGTAAAGCAGTATAGTTGTAAATACATCTATGCCTTGCCTTTGCCTTTATCTATTGCCTTGTATTTTCTCTCTTCTCATCTTGTTTGCAATCTGAGAGTGGTTTGATCAAGCTCAGATTATTTTTAGTCTATGTAAATAGAATTTTAACATATTTTTTATTGTGTATACATAATTACGGGCAAGGCTGCTCTAGGTCGCAGGCAAGCGTGTAGTGTTTGTGTGACCAGTCTTGCGCAAGCGCACACGCCTCTGACGTCACAGTTCACCACACAATGTTTGCAAGAATTTTCGTTTCCATTATATTTACTTTTTATACGTGTTAATGTCCACGTCCTTCCACAAGTATGTTGAGCCACTTGACCAATAATCTATACTTTAATTTTCGCGTATGAGTTTCGTCAATGCGTTATGAGGAGATTATGCGGTTAAGTATTACAACATACACAGTCAAATATTTACACATTCATCACTGATGATGCGACGAACAATAGATTTTCTTTTGTTCTGTAGGGTCTCTGCTATGAAAGAGTTAAACTGGCACTATTGCATATAATAGATGGGAAATTCATGATATAATGACATAATTATACTTTTTCGTACGTAGGTTACGTTCGTTTTCGTACGTAAATCTACTGAATCCAAAATTAAAAGAAAAATAACATGAAATATTTATAAATAGGTTCACATTTAATTGCATGTATGTATAAATTAAATGAATACAATGCCAATGACATTATAAATAATTATTCTTAAATAAAATTCTATATTACAAATCGAGGTCTTTGTAGTAAAAGCGGAGCTATTTGACTAATAGGTTCCTAGGAGACGACAGGCCAAGAATGGTCATTATCATGTCGTGACAAGGCACATATTGCTGTCGATCAGAGGTCCATTAGTGTAATGAGTAATTATAGATGGTTAGAATCGAGTGATTGTACCGAAATAGCGATTGCCCGGGGTCCTGCCAACTTTGGCGAAGGCCGTCTTTTGCAATTCGACAAATACTTGCTTTGCCTCGGTAATTCTTGATCCTATCGGAGGTGACTGAAACATGTGATCCTTATTAGGGTGCCGTACTAGATTTTTCTTGTTTTATTTATTTATTTAATTCATGTACACTTCAAATTCAAACAAAGATTTTAATTTCGCTTTGCTAGATATATTAAAAACCGTTGGTCATATTTGGCATAAAAATAAAAAACAGATGTAAATTTTAGAATCAAGTATCCCTAACCTCTGTCCCCTATCCTGTCGGCTAAACTTTTCTGTTGAAATATGGATATATAATGTAATCAATTTGTACGCAAAATATAAAGAAGCAAAAAGTTTTACTAGTTTCATTGGTAATAGGTAACACGTTTTATAAACAAAAATGTATACGATGGAAATTTAATTTTAAAGTAAGTTACTAAAATCGAACCTTATATTATGCTATCAAAAACTACATACATACATACATAAAATCACGTCTTTATCCCATGCGGGGTAGACAGAGCCTAGGGTTGCACGTTTAGCATAATGGTAGTTGAAACAGGAAATCAATAGTGATGGGCTGCTATCCGCATCGCCTATGTAATGATTTCCCCATTCAGCGATTTCCTCAGACGACTTTTACGGCTTGCGCGGGAAGAGAAGCAGCTGGTACATTCTATGTTTTTCTTTTTCTCCCAGACCAGCATGGAAGAAAACTAATACATAATAAACACTATTCTGAACTAGTACAACTCGCACTTTGCTGCTTTGTATTGTTATTCTTGCGGTTTTCGGCAGCTCATGCTAAGGCAGTTAACATTTATGTAAATCAAGTAACATGAACAACAGTTTCTGTGCCCGTTTTATATATTACTACATCTTTATTCAGACAATCAGGTGATTCAAGCCTGCAATATCCTAACCATACTGGAAACAACTAATCAACGTATGCTTCCCATAGGAATCAAACCCACGACCCGGGTCTACAAGCAAACGCCTAAACCACTGGACCACAGAGGTAGTTTTGTAGTACTGAAAATGTATACGTATTCTTTCAAATGTAGTATCAATTTAGCGTAAGCCATTTAGACGTTATTACGTAGTGACTGATCCACGAGATATAAACGCTAATCTGATAGTAATGCCAAAGCAAAACCAACATTAAAATGTGAATAATGTTTTTCTTTTCCCACGACTTGCTTAGACACTTTCAAAGATGGCTGCACTTAGTCGAGATTAATTTTCTGAATAGATATATAATGTTAGCATACCTAACAATCTGGTCTCGAGGCCATACCAAATGTATTAGGAAACAAAACGATATTCTAAGTAGGCAGTCAGTATAAAGATAGTCTATCTAGGCTATTTGATTTTGATTGCAATAGTCACTTCATCTAGTTAATGGTTTATTTAAGAATACTATGTTAGATTAAGAAGGAAAGTGGGCTCAAGCGGAAAAATATTTAAGAAAAGAGAAAGAGACATATATATATAGAGAAAAAGAGAGAGGATGTCTTATCTCCTGAAGACGGTTGCAGGCAGGCACTCTATGTCTTCCTTACAACTGGTCATTCTGGAAATCCTTGGTTGAGGCCTATGTCCAGAAGTGGACAGCTTACGGCTGAAATAATGTCTAGGTGTATTTATACACAAACCTTTGTAGTAGTAAATTTGTTTTAAAAAAACTTAATTTAAAGTTTGGCTCCCAAGCTTGTCGGCGCCGCAGGTGACAAGAGAGCCGGCGTATTTCTCGCCAGAGAATAGCGGTCGCCTTGCAGCGCCGGAATGCAGCCGGAGTTCTTGGCACTATGCCGCAAGAACAATTATTAGATCTTTAAATTTGTTTTGTATATAGTTACTTAGTGATAAATCTTTGTTTCAGGTCGTACCGCAGATGAGAGAGACTGTCACCAGGTGGTTTCTAAGTGCAAATAGTGTTAATATAAAAACTAGACGCCTGTCGGTGTATTGTTGTTGAAATGCAGTGAAAAGCGAAAGTGACTTTGGGTAACCGCGTGGAAATGAAAAGAGAAAAGTACAAACTTCTGCTTGGAACTCAGGTATGTGTATTTTTTTGTAATACCAAAAATGGCAAAGCTCCACCAGCGTATACAACTTTGTATGTAAAAATGTTTTCCATATATATTTTAATGTCGTTATTCCTAATGGAATAGAAATCCCTAAGGCTGTTCTACTTTGCAGGCTATTTTTAGCATGAAATAATTGAGCTTGTACATGCTTGTACATACAACTTATATGGATAAATTCTTTCTGAAATAGTAACAAGTTGACCAATCCATTTTAAAATAGACAAAAGTGGACTCTGGTATTGAAGAAATCAGCTGAGCATATAACTGGGAAAGAAGTTAGAGATATTAATAGATTGGTCTATTTGTGTCTCATTTCAGTTTTTCCCCGGTTGTATCCAATCTATTCCTCTCTGTTTAACTTTTTTTCAATCAATTACCTATTTGAATAGACACAGAGCAAAAATCTTCATATGGCTCGGCCTTAAGCAAAATTTTTCCGTGCTCTGTGATACTAGACCAAGAATCACTATTAGTTTACCGAGATACGATTGCAAAATCCGTTGCAAATTGTGATTCAAGACCTCATAGTGAACTTCTTGGCTTACACAACAGCACGTTGACTTACACCCCATGACGAATTGTAGGCAACGCACGAGTAAATAGAAACCACAAAGACAATACCAGCGCGGGTACAGTGGGCCACATAGGTAAATATACCAGCTATTATAAGTATATTAATATAAGCACAGTTTATAGAATACTATACTAGTACTATATACAACTGCCATAAAAAGAAATGCGCCGAAGTGTACTAATAGAGTCCTCCCTTTACTTATTCACACTCTTTTTCGTGTAAAATAGGCGGGATCTTAATTTAATTTTTTGTAGAGACGCCTATCAGCAAGAAAAAGAACTAAATTTTCTTCTTAGGTGATGGGACCATATGGTATAAAGTATAAGTATACTTTTCTGTTGCCCACTGTACCTGTTACCAAATGTCTTTGGATGATGTGAAATCATTTGCGTTGTGTTCAAAATACTAGGTTTATGTAGAAATATTACATTAAAATTCTTGTGTGTTTTATAAGTGGATATATACTAGATTTTCAAAACAGTACATAAGCAATAATTTTATGCAATTCAGTAATATTTATTAAGACGAATTGTAAAATTAGCGTAATTGTTAGTAATTAAAACAGCATCAGTTTAAATAAAAATATTTATTTGTATCAAAATGAACAACGTTCTTTTTACACTCTAAATGGCCAAAAATCATCTCGATATATATTTAATTTCATTTATCATGTCATGTCCAAATTTATATAAATAAAAACAGTAAGAAGTGTCATATTAAGATTATACCTACAAAAAATCATGCAAATTAGAACCAACTGCTAAAATTTACTAGCATAATTGGTGACTACGTAACAATTTAATGAGACCTTTCCGAGATGAATGAGATGAGAATAATGAAGACAATAGCCGAAGACAAGAAACTTTAATAAAATGGAGAATCTACAGTATAAAACTTAAATAGCACGCTTAAAAACTTTTTGTTGTATTATTTTACGAGTAAACTAAGATTGAAAAAGTAATATCTCTATAAAATTTGGTGATCTTCCCATCTTTAACAGAATATAAAATTTTCTTAATTTTACAAGGGCAAACAATTAATTAATAAAATACATAATACGTAGTCTATTTCATCTTCGATTTTGATTTGTATTAATCCACAACCTCCAATTGGTTCTAAGCTGTGGTGTGCCAATGTGCTAGTTACCCGCAGCTGATTTCGTGATGATATAATTGAGACGGCTGACCGGTGAGACGATGACGTAAAGGAAGGTAAGGCCCGGCGGTGAAAGTGTCAATAGAGACCATGACACCGGCAAGAACAAAACGCGGCGCCGCCGGCGGCCGATAGCAGGTACTTGAACATGTGTATATCTTGTGTGTTGTAGGTAATATATACGCGAGTTAAAACAAACGATTGATTATTTTTATAAAAAGTGCGGGTTTCGCGACTACCGGGAAGGAACGAAGTACAGATAGTTTTTTTTTTTTCATGTTTCTCTCATTCACCCAATCGCGCGATACACAATTTTTTTTTAATTAAAAGACTGGCCGCTAATAAATGCCATTAAAATTTATAACGTACCAACAACACAAGCAACTTCTACTGCAAGCTGCGTTCATTAGATTCGTCTCAAAGAGATAAAAAGTTTGCTTTCTACCAAAGCCATTACCATTGAGTATGATCAACGACACAAGGTCGGCATTGTTTAATAGCACTCAGCTCTTTGTATAATTTTTGTGAGGCTTTGGTCATGACCGTAAATGTTAATGGTGGTAGCATCAAGGTATGGGTGTGGAAATATGACTGATGCTTTATTATTATTCGAATCTCCAAGGAAATTTATTCGTAGAGCCATTGGATGTCGGAGATAAATTTTGATATTTATCTTCCGCATCAATTTTGATGCAATAAAAATACCACAATGATGCAAACGTTGCAACATATTTTTTAGGAACGTCATATATTTTTAAAACGAGACATTTTAGAAGTTCTAGTGAAGGTAGAATAGCAGACTATTCTTTGTGGCAAAAAAAGTCGGAAGACAAAAACTTTGTGAACTGTGTGACTTTGTGAAAAAAAATGTAATGTGATGACATGAAGATAAAATTAGGGAACTTCAAGTGTGAAGAAGTATATCGCTGTATCCAAAAGTGGAGTTCACAATGAACATTATCAGTAAATTTTCCAGTATCTAACAAAAAGGAAATGGGAAGTTCATACAACCATGTACACATTCAATATTTAGTTAATAAATCTGCGTAACAAGCGTCCGGCAAGCAAGTCGTTCGCGTGTACTTCGCCACGCCACCTGGATACGCCCACGTGCCTGGGTCAGTCACAGACTTAATAGAAAGACAGACGGATCTTCGCAGAAAATAAAATAGCCTATATATGTCTGTATCATGGTGATGGATGCGTAATGGCGTGGCGCGATTGATGCCAGCGTCACAGTTGGTTTATTTGTGTAACTGTAAGCGTTTATGGCAAACGAAACTGCCGTAGTTTTAGCTTCATACGTGTTATTTGTGAGACTCGTCTGGAGTTTTTATAAGTCTGTTGGATCAATCTCGTTGCCTCGATGCTCATGTCCATCGGCCATGCCATTAAACATAAAATATTTAAGACTAACATTCGCCCGCGGCTTCACCCGCGTGAATTTCTCACGGGAACAGTGCTTTTTCCTGGGAGGAAATACCTTTCATATATTATAGGATACCTCCTATGTATGTCCTTCCCAATACTTCTATTTAAAAAAGATTGGTGCAGTAGGATAGGGCGTGAAAGTGTAACAAACAAACTCACCTTCGCATTTTTAATATTAGTTAGGAAGTAAGGATGACAAGAGTTGCTTATAGTGGAAGAAGAATATTGCGAAATGATTTATGTGCTGTTAATGTAATTGGGAGCCATATGAGAAATGAATTCAAATATTTGCAAGTAAATATTTCTAAATGACTTGGTTATAGGTTTTGGAATAAAACTCCTTGCCACAGCCTCTAGGAGAAGGTTCTCCCAAGCGTAAGCTAGGCTCTGAACTTGTTTTGGTGGTACTGGTCATCACAAATAGGAGCGACTACTATAAATACTTAATGGCAAAACTAAAATTAGTGATGATGTGCCTAAAAACTGTTATAGAGATAATCATTGAACTTTTTAATTGATTGCATGAATCCTGTACTTATGAAAATTTGTACGCACGCACGCCTCTATTAATAATACATAATTTTAGTCATAGACACTACTTATTACGTCTGTAGTTGGAACAATTATCTAAGTACCTATCAGCAAAGTATTAGTAGCTAGGTAGCGACACACGAACATTTCTATGAAATATAGTGAAACAATTAAACAACATAGATAAAGTTAAATTGAATCTAATATATGCAGAATTTTACCTTATATCAAAAATTAATACTTATACTTACAACTTTTATGATTATTTCTCGGTATTTTGAAAGATAAAATATAGAATAGAATAAAAAACTCTTTATTGCACCAAACAAATATACTTATGTGACACAAGATATTTTCTACTGTTATGTTAACCGATATAAGTATTTTTTTTTTCATATGAGACCCTCCGAAGCTTTATTGTTAAGGTGATACCACGGTAAACACTAGCGCCACCGTCATTTAAAAATCATTACTCACTGAAAATACAAGTTAGCAAAAATCCCTCTGCTGTAATTAAGGTTCTGGATCTGAAGTTAATTTTAAACATATTAAATTATAATTCCCTATAGCTACAAATTGCATTATTGCTTAAAACGGCCACTTTTAGCAGTTTTGCAATTTGTTACTATATGGAACTATAATTTAATAATTGAATATGATTAAAATTAACTTCAGATCCAGAACCATAATTACAGCAGAGGGATTTTTGATAACTTGTGTTTTCAGTGAGTAATGATTTTTAAATGACGGTGGCGCTAGTGTTCACCGAGTTCAAGTAGAAAAAAGCTAAGATTTAAAATAATTCAAGGCCATATCCTGTCACCATTAAAGTAATAAGACAAGAAAACTGATGTCATAAGCCGTATTTCCCATACTTGTTCGACGTGGGCGCAGCGCGCTTGCGCATTACATAATGGGCATATTTCGCGAAGAAAGCGCATATTACGAATATGTGCTGGCTCGCAACTTATGCGGGTGGTAGAGCTGTTGCGGTTTTTAAAACGTAACGAGGTAGTTGTTAAGTTGGTATAACAAGACTAAACATACGTTGTTAGAATAGTAATTTTTACATTTAGTATGTCTCGTTTATCCATTTGCTAAATTTTTAAAACAATGCTTTTGAAGTTCATGCCTATTTTTTTACATAGCTATTACACTATACATTGTATTTGTATAGTGTAATCAAAAGTCTAGTACCTCTTTATTATTATAGAGGTATTGTAAACAATAGATAATCAAATATGTCTGTTACTCCCAATCCATATCCATACTTCCATACTAATATTATAAATGCGAAAGTCTGTCTGTCTGTCTGTCTGTCTGTCTGTCTGTCTGTCTGTCTGTCTGTCTGTCTGTCACCTCTTCACGGCTAAACTGCTGGACCGATTGTGATGAAATTTGGTAGGGATGTAGTTAACGACCTGAGGTCAAACATAGGCTACTTTTGGGCGCGATATAACCGAGTCCCACGCGGGCAAAGCCGCGGGGAACAGCTAGTAGGTATATATGGCAATATGTTTCACCTTTCGAATAATGATCACTTGAGAGGACATTCTTTAAAACTGTGTCGCACAATAGCTAATAGAAAGCCAAAAAAAAAAAAAAACATTTTTATCTAACCGCGGACTGGAACAGGCTTTCTGAGAGTGTCATCATTGCACTTCAGTCAACACTTTTAAAAATAGATTAGACAATATATAAAATCTCCAAACTTAAGATGTACACGCATCAGCTTCATATGCAGGTAGTGTGTTTAAGAAAATAAATAAATAAATATTTAAAATTAAATCTGTAATTAATTTCTCTGTTATATTTCCGCAATCTTTTTTTTTCATAGCCTTAAATTTCCTACCGCTGGCCAAAGGCCTCTCCTTTTGTCTTCCGATCCACAATTTTAACATTCATACAACATTCGTGCTTCCCACCATGGCTTCGCAAACATGAATGTCGGTAATCGTCATCAAAAGTTGCCTATATGTCCATTCAAATACCTCGTTTCGTGAAAGACAAACATACAAACACACTTTCACACTTATCATATTAATATGGATTGCGCCAATGGAAAAACCACAACACAATGTCTATTGACGAATAATATTTGATCGAATGTCTTAGCGGCTTTCGGTGTACTCCCAACCCAGGTCACTCGTATAAATGGTATACTACTTATACCTGAGTTGCTATACCTGTTCCGGGCAAAGGTCAGTTGCGGAAGTGATCTCCATCACCTTTGGGTCATCACGAAACATTATTTTATTGTATTGCAAAGTTTTCTTTTCTTTTTTCTATAGTAGGGACTGCATAAATTTCCGTCTTGATGTCGAGGCAGAAATGTTAGTGTTACTAACATCAACGTCCACCCATTTTTTATTGTGAAGGGCCCGATTCTAAGTAGGGCAGACTATTTTGGATAAAAGTTATATTTGACATAGTCCTTTTCTCTTTTTGTCAGTTCGACGTGGACACTGGTTACCAGTCTTAATTTTAAGAATAGTTACCAGACAAGCGAACTGATTAACTTCCACCTACTCGTACCAAACGGCCTAGCAAAATAAATATTTAGAACACTATCAACCAAACACTAATTATAATGATAATTAGAAAAAACAATGTAGTTGTATTATAAATATGCTGTTTGAGTCTTAATTCTTTGTGATTCTGTTACACGCAAGAACTTTTAAATATTGAAGGTAATGTCCATAATTAGCTTAGAAAATGTCGTGACTCTCAAAACTGGCGCAAAACTGAAATAATACGTCCATGACATAATACTACATAATATGTTGTTACGCGTCAGTGACTACCACGGGTGACTACCTAGGTACATGCACGTATTGAAGATGTTATGAAATATACCTGTTTTATTCATAAGAATTAACAATAAAAACAAAATTCATCTAAACTACTATCATATGATTTAAATACAAATCTTAAAATTAAAATCATTTAAACCTATATTATGCTTATACTATTCTTGAAATGTATTGTGATTAACGATAACCTATTACTGAAATAAGACGTGTCTAATCACACTTATCATATGACTTTTTAATTTTGCATAGTGATCTCTACATTTTTTACACGTACTTAAGTATCTTACTTATAGATGCACTATCTCGCATATCTATTAAGCTTTTTCCCGCAAAGGTAGACTGACTAGATTTCACTACAATCAAGTTTTTTCTAACAACTTTACCGGTTGTAAATCAGGAGTCAGCTACTCACCGAATGTTCGATTGACGATAAACTCTTGATAAGTAGATGATTTTATAGCTGTAAACGTAGTCATATAATTAGGTAAACATTTACCTAATCGCATAACTTTCCTAGTATAAGTCACACTTAGTAAAAAGAGTTATTTATTATACCCAAACAAAAATCTACCTTCGTGTTAACTGGTATTGAGTTGTCACATGCTCGTGGGAGAAACTAACGCGGCGCTTGCGCAATGCATTCTACGCCGCATGCGATTGTTACTTGCACTTTCTTTGTACACATTGGCTAAACACTGTTGTAGCCTGAATGATCAGATTGGCTCATTAGGTATTTGTGCCCAATACGGCGGTAGTTGCCAACTATTAATCAGCCTGATTACTGAAACACCTGAGACTTTACTCATAAGTATCAAAGACGAATTTTACAATTCTAATTATTCATTTAAAACTTATTTTCATATATCCAAGCATTGTTCGAAGCAAATACGTGCTTTGTTGCATACCTAACTATTTTTTGAAGCCTGCCTAATTTATGCAAAAAGTTCTGAACAAAATCATAGGTATATATAGTATATATAAAATTGTCAACCTTTATAACTCCAACTCTCTCCCCATCTATCCTCAACTAATGTGGTTGTGGATGCTGTCTAACCTTCCCTGGGGATCACGATCATCAGTGCCTAGTCCATCATGTAACGTGCCAATCTCATGTTACATGCGAGATTGACTTGGGTACCAAGTAGTACAAGTAGGCTAGTAGTATTAAGTGATATAAGCCCTAAAGCGCCCGATTTTTTATTTACAACAACTGCAAAACCCAATAAAAATAATTGATGTACAGAGCAATTAATATAATTAATCCTTCTCAAACCATGCACACATCTGCGAAGATTATGTATAATTATAAATCAATAAATGCATGGTATGGGAACTAAGTGAGCACCTTCGTGATCGTGAGCGGAGTGCGTGACCGCTGCACACTAGTGATGTCATGCGGCTTTGCGATTATATTGTATATAATAAATATTTGTAAGAGACTCTTTTCTGCATACATTTAAAAACATAAAATAACATTAAGAACTCTCGGTTTAAAATATTTAATCTTTTTGTTGAAATACTAAAATTATCAATTGTTTAAAAGGAATTTATTTTTATATCAAGGACGGCTTAAAATTCGCCTACTAACAGTTACCATAACCTTTAGACAGATATATCTAAAGTACAAAGTGGTTGTTGTGAAGGAAAGCAAACCAACTATGCCGAATTCATTTATAAATAATTCTAAAGATGTCAGTATAGGTATATCCAAAGGAAATTTGAGGAAACTAAAAGAAAGCATCTGGAACTGTATATTTTTTATGCCCTAACCTAGAAAATCACATTGTTCTTCCTTGTGTTGTACTAAGGTCCCTTCCTATCTCCTTGAAAATTCTCATTAACATAATATAACCCATCTTACGCATGTATGAATGAATTTAATGTAAATTATTTATAGGCTCATGAATACGTTTACGATAATTCAAATAAGGTTGAATATATTAAGTTTTGGACAAATACATCCTAAGCTACCATTTCGGCTTTACATGTAAGAGTGTTTAATAAAAATATATTGTAAATTTTGGAATAACTTAGTGAATATAACCAAATTTATGATACAGAATGACTTTTCCCAACAAACATCTCTCTCATCTTAGCACTTTCCCGGTTGCTTCCGCAGCTGACTACTTCGGAGCCCAGGGTCCGCTTTCTTGCTTTCTCTCGTCCACTTTACTTGGTCTTCGGTATCCTTAGTTGTGAGACTGCGACGTCGAGCCAGCACAGTCCCCAGGTAACCAATAGTGATATATTGAAAAACAACTAATTCTCAATAAAAATTAGAACAATTGATTTCTTTATTAGTATAAGAAAGATTATTTTTATTAATTATAATTAACTGTGACTATTTTGTAATTCACTGCATTTTATTAATCGGTTACTGGTGGTCGCATAACGTTATGGCTTCTATTGTTCCCTTTGGCAACTAAGAAAAAAAAAAGAAACAAAGATTAATATAACATGCCCAACGTACTAACGCAATATATGGTAGTTAAAGTACTAGTGAAGTATCGCGGAAGCGTATCTGAATTTTCCTGCTCATTGTGATGCGTGCTAAGGTCGCCTGAGGTTCGCGCCCAAGGCGACCTCTGCATTTTCCAACGCTGATTGGTTGCTCATTAACTCTTGCGTCGTGAAGTTATTACTGATAATAAAAATTATATTTCTTCCTTCCGCTTGCCGTGAACCTTTTAATCTTATTATGTTTTAATCTATTATGAAATTTTAAAATGAAATTAAAATGACGCTAACATCACAAATCATAGTAATATTGCCATTCGTAACAGGTATATACCCTTGTATTTATGTATGCCAAAGAAATAACATAGCCAAATAAAATTAATAAGTGACTTATTAGTCTTTAGTCACGCTGGACGTATACATAATATGCAATTTTTTTTAAATTCAATATATTTAATTTCACAAAAGTTATATTTTATTAAACGATGTATTTCATCTTATACGTAAGTTAACTAAAATCAAATATTGTATGTTAATCACTAAAAGTAACTGCATCTTTTAAAGCCTTCATACAAAATTAACTGCCAGTATAATTTTCTAAAGTACGCCTAAAAATGTTAATGTATCAACATTTTTACCGTTCGTTACAATAATAGACAACGGTATTTTGCCGATATGATCCAAGAATAAATTGATAATTGTATAACGGTAATCCTTTGTAAAACTTACTAAGCAAGGCTACATGACCCAATCTGTTATTCAATATTCAGATCAATACCACGACACAGATGTGTATTAGATTACATTTGTAAAGCATCAAATGTATTTGATTGTGTAGGTATGGACTGCATTATAACTATTACTAAGGTCAAACAATACATATATATTAATAAATCCACACGGCGTTTAAAGCAAAGTGTCTAGCTATGTCCTCGTTTCTGTTGCTTTGCTTACTTCTTCTTTACTACGCGAAGGAATTTGATTTGAATTAAATTAAGTAGATTCTAAAAATAGACTTTTATTTATTAGCCTACACAAGTTTTAAATTAACTCAAGAATATGTTTTAATGTTTATAGTGAAACAAAGCAGGGGGAATGTTTTGAATACTGATGGATAATGAGCTTCGTCCTTACGAAAAATAGAAATAAGGATGTTTGATGCCCTTTCTTTAGTAAAGAATAAAACTTTTCAAACTTACAAAGTCTAACATTTTCAGAAATATACGCCAATAAAAAATATTAGTGATAGTGACTGAAACAAAAATGTCGTAAGGAAACTTTTCCACGGAAAATACATTTGTGTTTGTTTTTAATTTTCTTAATTGAGTCTCGTATCAGATTTTACAACATCTTAGTAAAAATATTTATCGGTAAAAAACTGTAACATCATTAACTGACCCCCAACTTTCATGGCCGCGCTCGTATGAAGTTGGTTTGATTTGTGACTGGCAAATAAATGTTTGCGAGCTACTTACATCTTGTAAGACTTACGTTACATTTTATTAGCTAAAGGATAAAATTGTTTAAATTATGGCTGGATTTCATAAGACTAACCTCGAACGTTTGCGGAATGACTCATCAACTCGAAGATCAGTGACGTACAAGAAAATTATTCTTTTATCACAGTGAAATTAAGATTTAGGTAAAGATTATCCTGCCTGAATCTTCCTTTTTAAATTAACTATGAGAGATAATTCAAATACAACTTATTTAGATTGCTTGATGAAAAACTTCTGTATCTGAGACTACATGATATGAATAAAAAACAACCAGAAGGTCGAGTGGAACATTAACAGAACGAATTTTGGTGTAAAGATGCTCGATCTTCATAGTCCACTATATTCTGTGACCTCAAATGTAGCAATTAGACGAATACGCATTCGAATACGTGACTTTGGGTTTAAATTATATTCTTTGGAACATTGAATTCGACCTCTTGTTCTATTGAAGATGTATACTAACATTTACCACACAGATATTTAATTACAAAGTAGCTGACTACGCTACGATATAAGAAGGCTTCGATCAATCTATCACCAATTGACGTGTTGATTTAGTTCGTGATATTCACTAATGTCAGATATATGAATGCTATCAGGCGTCGAAAGTATAATGAATAAATCAATTTGTTAGATATATTATTGATTAAAATATAATTATTTTACATTTTTCCATATCCTAAATCATTGATTGGTTTGTAATAAATGAAAAAAATAAGGGTCATTTCCATTTATTCATCGCAAGATCACCTCTAATCTATATCTATTCGCACTCTCACCTACTCGTATACGAGCCTAAGCGCACCGTTCAATATTTTACGTTATCTTCATGGAATAATTAAAATATACTACACGAATACCACCTAGCCTGTAGGGGATAATTTTAAATGTTTACAGAATAATACCAACCTTTCTCTATAATACTGAACAACATGAATTTTACAAATCCGTAATATATACGTCCCTACTAATGTTATAAATGTGAAAGTATGAAAAGTGTATATGGTGATTGGGTAACGATTGAGAAGAAATTTACCATATGGGGGACCCACGAGCAATAGCAATTATAAATGTCACGTACCTTGTATCGCATGTCCTATATACATCCGGCTGGGTACTAAGTGATTTTATAAATTATCATAAACACCACAGAAAACCTTCAATTATTACAATAACTACACGTTGACCATTGCGGATGTACTTCTGATGTCATGGCAGATACATCTATCTATATCTATACATATAATAAAATAGTAAAAATATTTTGTCTGTACATTTAGTAATTTTAAACATTTGAAAAGAAAAATAGAAAAAAAAATTCATAGCTGTCTGTATGTATGATCACGCTTATCTCCGAAAGTATTGAACCGATTTGCATAAAACTTTCACCAGTTTTTTTTTTGTTTTAACCCCGAAGAACAACTAAAGTTCGTTTAACCAAAATCGGTTCATTAAAAAAGTTATCGTCATTTGAATGAACTCAAACATGCCTTATGTTTGATTCCGAAAATGTTTGATTTCGAACGAATGTACCAAACTGGATAGTTCTTTTTTTGTGTTGGTGATTGTCATGACAAACTTTGTATAAAAGAATAGGGGGATTCCCGGGCAATTCCCGAAATTCCCACGATAACGGAAACGAAGCCCACGCGCACGAAGTCGCGGGCTCTACAGATATTTGTTAAGTATTTGCTAACAGTAAAAGTAAAGATGAGTGTTAAATTTGCAACTGGCTCATCACGTAACGCTTTGTCATATTTTATTAAGTGTTGTGTTTACACATCACCGCTTTCACACTTAGCAGATTTTAGTGTCGTTTTACAATTTCATTTTATTTTACGCTAGCTTTTACCCGAGGCTTCGCCCGCGTGAGTTTCCCACGGGATCAGTGATTTTTCCCGGGATAATAGATACCCTATGTCCTTCTCAATACTTCTTACTATGTGTATGCGATCTTCAGGAAGATTGGTTCAGTATATAGTGCGTGAAAGCGTACCAAATATACAAATAAATGAACAAACAAACTCACTTTCGCATTTATAATATTAGTTTTTGTCTGTCTGTCTGCCACGCTTTCACGGTCAAACCGCTAAACCGATGTTGATGAAATTTGGTATAGATATAGTTAAGGACCTGGGGTCAAACACAAGCAGCTTTTGGGCGTGATATAACTAAGCCCCACGCGAGCGGAGCCGCGGAAAAAAGAAGACAGGAATAAAGAGAAGACAATTGATTTGATGCTTTGGTACGAATCAAATCTAATTTCCTAAATTATACATAAATAAAAACCGAAACATTTTGACAGTAATTATTAATAAGTTTATAAAACATTAATGTACCACATGCTGGCATTGGATGTGTTATCGATTATTCAAATTAATTCGTAATAGAAGTTCCTTGGCCTTCTAAAATAGGAAATAGACACTCAGTTGTGTTCATTACTCGTCGACATTTTTCTATTGAGCAGTATCAGATAAAAAGGTCAGTACTATACTTCCGACATGTCCGGTATGAAACAAGTAGAACATAATTAACATGATATGATCAAGTCCTTATACCTACGCTGCTATTAATTACAATTAAAACTGCCGCCGCAAGCTATCCGCAAAACCAGGACACAGATATTTGATCTTAATAGAATTAATGCCATAGTACTTAATGATGCTATTAAGAATTCAATAAAAAATAATGAACTTCAAGAACCGAAAAATAAAACTTTTATAAATCACTAACCAACATAAGGTATGTTAAAAATTATTTAACACTTACACATATAAGGAAGAGGTACTGCCCCCGTGGTCCATTGATCGAATTGAATTGAATGACGATAGCTTTTACCATCTGATTATATAATAATAAAGATGATTACGCGCTTAGATGGCGGGTCAAGCCGTCCCTGCTGCCCATTGTTGGTCGTTAAAGGAACCACTTCGTGACCGACTGGCTGTTCCGAAGGATTCTGACACCAAGGTGTGCAGGTTCGATTAAACGTGTCACCTACACCTAATGATGATGATCGGTAAGACTTTATATATTTAATAGGCAAACAGGCATAAGATCCGACTGATGGAAAAGTTTAACCTCAAACGTCCTATGTTGTCTAAATATGACCCTGAGGTTAACAAGCAGTAAGCAAACCTATTGATTATGCTGAAATCATGTAATAGAAAGTTGCATCTACCATACTTCAAAATACATAGTACAAGTAAGTTCCAAGACCTTTAACATCGAAGGAATTTCTTTATACCTATAATGAGATCACCATACAAGCCAAGGAGCTGGATACTTGGCAACTGAGTCACGTTGTGGTTATCGTCCGACGTGGAAGCGGACACGCGCAGCGACATGCGCTGTGAAACATGTAACATCAATATTATTTCTTGAACTAATAACTTCACATTGAGTAGCTCGCTTATTGAGTAGGTTGCAATGTCTCCACTCTAGTGTTAGAGTTTTTAAGCTATCTCACGGTCTCTGATAAGATTTATTTGTCGATAGACAAGTGGCTGCTTGAACTACGAAGGACAGACGACCCTGCAGCGTCCCGGCTGACTGACAATATCTTCGCTTAAGTATGTTTCTCACTGAATTCGCATTTATGACCTTCGTATTGGACTATCGCTTCAAGTTTATGAAATATCATTTTAATTCCTGGTTTAAGACATAACTTGTTCATGATAATCCAGCGCTTAAAAATAATAATGCTAAATATTTGTTAAAGTAAGACTAAAAGGCTCTTAAAAATTAATATATATATAGTGATTTTATTCATCAGTCCAGAGTTATGAATCTGAAATAAAGAGTTTAAAAACATTGAGTACTTTGCAATGCAGTTAAAATGTGCGTCAAATACGATCACTTGTGATGAGTATCAATGTTAAACAATCTTGGTGTTACTGTTAGGTGTCTTTGTCTCCAACATGATGCGTTTTTACTCATTCCTAATTACTTTATACAATTCTTATAGCACTTCCGACTTTAATTTTGGTTGGGACTTGATATTTTAGTTTCCTAACTTTCCTATATAGAGAAAAATGAATTATAAAATTTTAAGACATTGCTGATTTTTTATTCTACTAAATAGGCAAACAAGCCTAATTAAACAAGGAATTGGGTAAACGATATAACTAGAGACGCGGTACTTGCGCGTTTAAATTATTTGGCTCACAGGAATGGCTACGGCGTAGACAGACCGCGTAGCAGCGCTACGACGACGTAGCGAAAACTAATGTATCGGTAAAATATGGTCCTTGTTACATCGCGTCTTAAATATTACAAACCATTAAAAATATTTCAAAAACTGTATATTCGTGACGATTTCCCAGAGATTACACGTAATGGGACGAAACGAACGAGTCGAGCGAAACGAATCGTGAACGACAAAGGCAACGGCAGATAAGCCTCGGTACGTGCTACGTGCGCCGGCGGCGGCCGCCTCGGAACCTTGAATACAACCGCGCTCCTTCCCGCGATATAATAATAAACTGCTCAGTCCGGCCCGAGCCTTTACCGATACAACACGACCGATATTTAGCACGAAACTCAATATCGAGACATTATGTGCCTAGTGACGATCCCGGCGCGACCCGAAATAAAATTCCCCATGCAGTGAGACACAAGTCGTATACTAACAGTGTATATTGTGATGTTTTGTGCCAACCCTCCCAGTGCCATAACAAGTGATTTATCATTTTGCCAGTGTAACAAAAGGTAGGTAAATCAAAAACCATGGTGTTGATTGTTCATTACTTTATTTAGTCTCGAGAAACTCTTTTGTTGCGCTTTTTACGCTCATTACCAGTCATTATGAACGGAATTGTAAATTATAAATTATTCGCCGATTCGCTCGCTAAGTGTGGCAATGAAATGCATATTTTTTGTATATCTGACACTGAATGTGAATGTGTACTTATTTGAAACAGCTGTGGGTATCGTTATCAACAGTTAGTTACAGGTTCAGTAACGTTTACATGTATAGTTATTGCCAAACATATATTTGCATCATAAGCGTTACAACTACCTACACAAATTCACACGTTTAACTCAACAATCAAATTCCATAATAACGATAACCAAAATTTTTGTATTGATAATAAATATTAAAAGAACGTAGAATGAAAAAAAATTTGGTTAGTATCTTTTATGTTGACAAAGTTATAATTAGAATTTTGTAGTAAAGTTATTAAGTTTGTTAAGTAGTTCAGGCAGTTGTTTATTTCTTACTCAGTCACGCTTTAACCTGTTAACAAAATCTGATATTTGATGCACTGTAAAATCAAGGTAAAATACTTAAAACGTCGCTTTTTAGGTTTACGTAGAAAAGTATACTTATTAACAGTTGGCAAGCTAACCACGGTCTATGTTAATATATATTTTCCAACGGTAATGTTACTCAATGCACTTGTCAATAACACTGTCGTGATTTTCAAAAGCTGCTAAATGTGAATCCTTTTACCTAAATTTATTTGAATAATAAATCAGTAGTAAATATATAGGAAAACTTTCTAAAATAGTCATCTCCTCAGCAATATCTAAGTATATTGTTTCAATAACTTGTAATCCACTTGAAAAAAGTATCTCAGCAAAATTTTTATGGCTTTAAGTACAAAGTACAACAGGAACCTCTATAATCACTATCACTACATAGTATAAAACAAAGTCGCTTAATCTGTCTCTATATCCCTATGTATTTAAAACTACGCAACGGGTTATGATGCGGTTTTTTTTTATAGTGTTTGAGTTTGAGAGACATGCGAAGCTGGGGCGGGTCGCTAGTTAAGAATAATTGGCATATTGCCATATTAGCACCTTACTTATATGTATAGTAATTGAAGTGACATTGAGTTTGGTACTTCGGTTTCATCCGTATTACTTGTGATTCATACTGTTTTTCTAGTATCTGTGAAAACAATAAATGATAAGTAAGAACTTTAAACATAAATTTATAGGTATTTTACATGCAATCAGATCATCGTTAAATTAATTAGGTGCCTACTGTTGCTGATTCAATAATCATGATCAATTTATTGTTTGTTTCACAGAAGACCTGAACATTAATGTTTTGAACATTATAATTCGGAGGAATTACAATTGTATAACAATTAACTTAATGCAACTTTTTTATGAATTTTTGGTGTTGATAGATTGGATTTTGAAGACCTAGACGCGTGTACAGCTTTAGCCTGACAACCTAACTTCTTGTGGTGTTCAATATATTTGACAATAGACTATGCTCCCTAGAATTGTTTGGCACAATGCTTACACACTTCCTATTACGGTACTCAAATCAAATAATTTTCCTTAGCGTTACATTTAACGAGAGAAGATATTTAACGAGCTTCTGTCCCAGCCTTTTTGAACGACTGTAACAGAAGATATTTTTCGAAAAGAGCGCATAAATATTGTTTAAGCTCGGCAGAGCATATCCATATTTTAAAATTTCATTATGGTCTATATGCTGTTAATACAGTCTTTCCTATCGATAATTAACAAATATATATTTATGTACTTTTTAGTTTATATTTTCAGATAGGATAAAATCTAAACGTTTTCAAGGGTGCTGTAGAAAATACCGAAATTAATAAGTTGGCCTTAGCCTTTTTTGCGTAGAGGTACTTAAAAAATTAAAGTCCAGTAGTAGACTTACACCAAAAGTCACCTAAAATAAGGATAAAAATCAGAAAGAATAATAAAAGGCTGTCTCTATCTACTCTATGACGATAAGTGAATTTAAGCATAAGTACGTACATATTATATGTAGCAACACTACTAAATGAAATCCGGTAGTGTTCTCCGGCAGTGTGGGGAAAACACGATTGGACCGTTCAATCACACCATCACAATGAAACAGGATGTCTCGTGGACATGTGACCTTTACAAACAATGCATAAGCATTGACAATCAACATATATTGTTAGCCATTTTACCAAGCTGCCGAATCATCGATTAATAAAAGATACCTAATCTAACCTAAGAACCTAATCTTCGAATCGATTAAAAATGAAGATAGCATTAACAAACCTTGACTTCTTTTAATCCAATCTCAAATGATTAATATTTACTTTATGTAAGCTTAGAAGCATTAACTTTCAGAACCTAGTGAAAGAAAATACATTATGTGCATTGTATGATTTCGAAAATTTAGAACTATTTGATCTCACAAGTACCGAAAGGAATTAATAAGGCGTTAACAGATTACTATTTGAGTACTGAGATCCCTAAAGACATGAAAGTTTTAGTTGTAAGTCATAGTAGGGAATTACATTTTCGGAGATATCGATGGCAGGCCAAAATTTCAGTCTACGCTATACTTTTCTGCACTAGATATCTTAAAATTAATATATACCTAAGTAAATTCACATTCTCAAAAGACGCAGGTGTAACTACATAAAATGTAAATCCGGAACAGCCACACCTACACAGTTCTAATTATATCTTTAGATATTTATTATATACATAGACAATTTATTATTGCAAAGACGTTTATAATTATTTAAAAAACGAAATATATTCCTAATAGTTTTAGTTTACATAAATCCTATCGCCTAAGTAATGCAGCAGGATATTTCACACGTTATCAGCCGTAGAATTTTGCATGCTAATATGCAAATACATGCTGCTACATCGGTTACATCGATGTATGTAATTTATGTTAGGGTGTATACCAAACTGTGTAGTTGTGTGCTATCTATTTTTCCTTTACCTTATAAGTCGTGTGATGTCGTGTAATCGAGAGTGTAATATCGTTGCGTTTTGCCCAAACCCCAAATATTTACGAAATTATAATTATAGCGCTATAAAATTACTCGTACAAACTACGTAACCCTAGTTTATTCATCAGCTATTTATCTAGACATTGTGTAACTGCCCTATTATTTCAGGTTGTAGACACTCCCACCAGCTGCCACTTGTTCATAAATTGGCCGTTGATAATTGCAAAGCCTAAGCATTCTACTTCCATACCGTTCACCACAGACTGAACTTATTTTCGACCGACTTCCAAAAAAGGAGGAGGTTATCAATTCGGCTGAATATTTTTTAACGTCCAGAAGAAGAAACTTAGTAGTACATTCTGAAGAAAAAATTATATGGCGAATCTAATGAAATTAACTAATATTTAAAACTTTCAGCCATAATTTCCACAGTACGAAGAATGGTGACTATTGAAATTATTTTTGCTAAGAGCCTCTTCAAGAAATACCAACTGGTCCGAATTGAGTTCCCATCTATTGTTTAGTTGCGTCACCTGTCTTATTGTACTCTAACGTCCCTTAAATTTACGTTAATGTTATTGTCTAAAATTGCACATCATTTCGGCATATGTTCACTTCTATAATATAATTCGGTAAGTACCTCAGTAAGTGTCTATTACTTTGATTCTTCATAGCTTATTAACAACTAGCGACCCGTTCTGGGCATATTCGCATAAGCATAAAAACCTTCCTCTTGAATCACTCTTTCTATTAAAAAAACCTCATCAAAATCCGTTGCGAATTTTTAAGATTTAAGCATACAAAGGGATATAGGGACAGAGAAAGCTACTTTGTTTTATACTATGTAGTGATAGTGATAGTGAAGTGATGTAGTGATAATTAAAAAGATTAACCAAATATTCTCCTCATCATGAAAGTAGTTTATAGGAACATCGGATTACTTTTAAGTTCGAGGGATTTAGAACCCTTGCAGTGTAATTTTCCAAACCTACGTTAAATTAATGTTGAGTCTGATTAATAGTAGTCAATTGACTACTATGTATCGTAATGATAAACCCTTTTTCTTTTATTCGAGTCAAAATAACCCCTTAAAAATTTCATACAGTTAGGAATATTATTAAAAATGTCTTCACTGTTTAAGTTTCTCTTGATGGTATTGTTAAAATGAAAAAGTAATTAGTTTCCTTCTTTTTCAAAAGCCTTTTACTTTTGTGACTATTATGGGTTTGCTTTCAATGAAATTAAGCGTATTTTATGATATAGAACCCACGGATAGAACCATTAAAATATGAAATCGCACGCAGTCACTACATGGCATCTTTTTTCAAATCTTTGTTTATGACAGTATTTTAATTAATACTAGTTACCCGCCCCGGCTTCGCTTAGGCATAAAAACCTTTCTCTTGAATCACTATCTATTAAAAAAAGGCAAAGGGACATAGAGACAGAGAAAGCGACTTTGTTTTATACTATGTAGTGATGAAGAAAACAACGCTAATGCAAGTCATTTTAGATATTCATTGTGACAACATTTTGATGGAAATGCCACAAGTGGCGACTAATCCAAGTCAGGCCGCGCTCACTGTCGCTTAACACGCGCGAATGTTAAGACTATAGTAGATGACGCCTTAATGTCAGTGAACCTTACAACTCTGACAACCGGATACTTGGATGACGAATGTGGTTAATTTATCATTGTGCTTTATCATTTAATAACTTTGTGGCATGCTTATACAAGATCCGGTAAGCGGCTTGATAAATGTTGAATAAGGCAACGACTTTTAATACGAAGAGTTTTTGTTTCAAACAAATAATTATACATCCAACAAATTTTAATTCTTCAAATTGTAAGTAATTTGAATTGTTTTTATACTGAATTACGTTTTTCAACATTCAAAACAAAAATTATTTGATCACTTGCGGGTCCTTCGTTACACCTATTAGAGACATCTTTGAATGATTAAATTTACCATGCCCATTAAGTCTTATTTGGAACATACCTACTTATATACTTTTTTGTTTACGTTCAAACGTATATGGTAAGAAAGCCATCCGGTTACCTAAACCGGAATGGTTGAATGGTCAAAATAACATTAAAAATATCTCACCACATTTCAACCACAATAATTCTACTGCTGGATATATGCCTCCTTTAAAGACTTCCGGTCTGACCGATTTTAAGCGCCTGGAACCACAGAAATTTCCAGATTTCTGTGGTTCCAGGTCGTCTTTCTGCAAAATTTTAAAGTACTATATATAGGTATAATGAGTGTGGTATATAATTCTATATTTTTTTCAATTTATAACTTTTGTGCATCTTACTGCAGTTAGTTGTTTAGTGTAGTGATACTATTATATTTTCTAAGGCAGTGAGAATGAATGATTGTTTTATCCTATACTAGAGATATACTTTGACCTAAAAATTGACGAATTTGTTGTTAAATTAAAAATACAAAAATACTTTTAAGATACATTTGGAAAAAGAAAATGAAAACAATACTTTAAATTGAAAGGGATAAGATAACAAAATTGATGAAACTGAACGATGAAACTGTCGGTTTCATCAAGAACAATTAAAATTTTTGTTAATCATTTTACAGTATTCATAGTAATAGTTCAATTCTAAATCAGTGGCTGTGACAAATGCAAATCTGTGTAGATTTGTCTCGAACGAAGTTGTTAGTTTACGTGGTGGCCTTACTGCGACCTCGCTACTGCTACACGCACGCATGATCGAAGCATGCGGAAAGAAAAACATAAACATGTACCTACTTAAATCTGTATATAATGTGTAATATACCATTATGTACTCATGTACTTGAAAGAGCCACAAAAGGATGTAGCGCCACTAGCGCCGACAGAAGTAAGAAGTACTACCGGTACTAAATATGTATGTAGTATGTAAAATACTTTCCATTTACCATTACATACAGACATCAAAGTATATTAATCATACTTGTTTACAATCGAGATAGGCAAATAATGCATTTTTATTATTATTTATTTTCTTTCTGTATTCAGGATCAGGCAAGATGCATGTATTTTTTTCTTCTAAGAACGTCTGCTATCAGTCTGATTACCAAAATAACTAGAATATAGGTAGCAAATTAATTTTCTTTTTCTTTTTGATATAATACAAACGAAAAACTACAGGTTTTGTCCAGTGTTAATTTCAGAAAACCTGTTTACAATGATTTACAATACAATTGTTACAACAACATTGTACAACGCTTGAAGTCTGTAAAAAACTTAAAACTCTGAGTCAGTCTGATGCTTTATATTTGGCCAAATCTCTAAAGATTGAAAAAAAAATACTAGGATTTTATCTTAGATATAATCAAAGATGGGATTTTATCAAATCCAGCAGTTACCTTAAAATTTAATAGGCTTACAGTTGGAAGAAGGAATATCGAAATAATCAATAATACAGTATAAAGAATATTGCCAACGATGATGAATTGATTTTAGAGCTAGGAGGAACAGACCTTGCCAGCGACTCCTAATTGATGTACATTAGAGGCTTTGATATACGCCAGTCACTTTGCGGGTGCATTGCTTTGGCAAATTACATATGTTGCTTAATCCTATACAAAATAGAGTGGAAACACATGCAATTTAGATAATGGAATAGTAATCAGAAAGCTAAAGAACTAAATAAGAAGTCTGCCTATAATCATATGCGTATATATTTTTACAATAAAAATAAAATAACTAAATATACTAAATTTTAGTTTATTCATATTTTGAAATCATGAAACAATAAAAACAATGTTAGATTGTAATTAACTTCAATTCTTATCAAATTTTCTTTTGATATTTTGTGATGAAGATTCGGAGTCAGAAAATAAACTTCTGTGTTTTTTGTGACACAAAGGTATCAGGGAGTCATTAATTTTTGATATCAGATCATTGATGCAACAATTGTTTCATTATTGTATACGTTTGTATTTAGTCTCGTCATTCCTTCAAAACTTCGAAATATAGATTAGATCAGAATGGTTTTATAACTAGCTTGAGATTCCATATAAATACCAAATGTCAAGCGCTATGAACCTCTTATCAGTGCATTCCCGACACGAATGAGTTATTAAGATGAAATCACCCTGGGCAAGTTGGATACCGTTACATCGCTAACATTCGAAAGCTATCAGAGACATAGATCTGAATTCTTTTTTTCCTTTTGTATATTGTATGTACAAATAGAACTGAGTTTTCTACGTTTTATTATAAAAATACAATACTATATACCCAAATTTTCATTGCAAGGCATCATTTAACTACATAGTAACAGCCTAGATGTAATTAAACATTTATAGACGCTCATAAATGAATCTGCCCCGATGGATTTTACAACACACCTGCGCCTGCGATGTACATTTCTGATCTTTTTCCTCTTTCAATACCTACATAGCATACCTATCAAAAATGATTCCGAAATGGTTCTATAATTATTATTTGTTGCAGAATATTAAATTTATTCCTGCGACATTGTGTGTTACATTTCTGTGTGTGTGTAACATTGACTTAGCTTAATTAGTTATTAAAGTGTGTTCTATTATTATAGTTTAAACACTAGTTTGCAAAAATACAACTTAAGGCAAATGCTGTCTTTGTAGAAAAGTATGAAGATTTTTGTGTTAAATTTTGTGAAAACAAAATTCAATATCCTTTATATAGCAATGTATCAAATACTGCGTCTAAGTAATATCTCTAAACTCAACCTCAAGAATGGAGCGACATTTTTCAGCGTGTAGAAAAAAATATAAAACATGACATCGATGACATAGAAATATTATATTCGTTTTACTTGCATTTCAATGTTCTTTAAATTTTATATCATCAAAACTATCACACGCAATAATAGTTAACAAAAGAATTAATCGCAACAATTCATTCATAATTTTCATAGGATTCGCCCGCTGCAGATCGGCAGCGATACGAGGTTCCCACGTTAATTTGGCTGAAACGCCTCTGTTATTTCGTAACTATTGTTGAAGATCAAAACAGACGTAATGCTATCTACGCATTAATCTCTACCATTCGTTGATGCATTCGTTGCTTCTAATTCAATTCTAAGCAACTTTGTTTACATATTTTATTTTAAATAACTGTTTTATTATATTTATAGGTGGTCTTCACATTTTAAATAATTCAATTTTAACTTGGACATTCAGATAAATGTTACTACTTTTTGTAACTTATTTGTAACACTTGCCTTTTCGTGAAATTGCAGTAAACATACAAACAATTTTATTACAATAAGTATTATGCTTTTGTATATCTCTAATTTTCATATTATGTATGTATCGACGCAACAGTAAATTCCATTTAATGTTAAACGAAATTAGTCATGATGATGTACCTAATATAATCCATTATTTCCATTATTTGTTAATAATACCTAAATAATAAGCAACCACTCATCTGTCCTTATTTACAATGGCAGACACCTCCGTCAAGTTTGCCTATTGAAATCGTAACTCATAAGTTATACTCATGGATGACCTTTATTGATTGTAAGGTCATAAACATATAGTTATAAAATCATAAATTATAAGTTATTTTTAGCCAGAATCAAATATTTAAATATATTCTTTAAATGTAAATTATAGCTTTGATCGATGCTGTACGTACTCTCTAAACACAAAAAAACGGCGATACTCGAAATTATATGATAAATATCTACTGTACTGAATTCACGGTATCTATCCATACACATAAGATATTATTATGTTTTAACCAAATTACTCTTATACGAAAGATTCGAATTGCAATTTAATTTAAAATTTGTTGATGGTTTTTCAACAATCTTTATCTTTTGCCAATTACGGTACGAGAATAACTCTAATATAGGAAAATAAATAATCAAAGAAAAACTGTTAGTATCTCAATATTTATTTAAGAATTTGATCTTGATTTACAATTAAATTGCAATCTGCCTTCACCTTCATACACTCTTTTAATATAAACAAACAGTATCAATTTAAACAGTGCATATTCTCTTAATTCTCTTAATGCTATCTACCGTACATATCTCGTTACAGGACCTTGGCTTGAATACCAACTGTCCGTTGTTTTTTATGCCGTGCTGTCATTTGAGAAGGTTGAACCTGAGCACTACACTCAATGCAAACTTGTTAGACCGGCAGTACAGTATAAGAAATATCTCGACTGGACTTTACTAAATGACCATCGGACTCATACTCTGAGAAAACATATATTTTCAAGTTATTAAATTCTTATGAATAAAAAATATCTCAGATAATATCTTAATAGACTATTGTCAGAGTAGGAAAAACTAACAGCTGCACTCAGTCCTTTAATGATTACTTGATTAGCCCCTTACTATAAATCTCAGAGGGAAATCTATACTAAAGAGTGGCTTAAGTTATCATTAAATAAGTGAGTACGGCTGTTACACATCTGGTAAGTGTATTTGTAATAAGGCATTTTTATGTTTTATCTGCATTGAGTTAAACAAAGATATCTATCAAGTTGTATAGAATGTGATACTTTTGGGTACGAATGAGTTCCGACCCAGTTTACATTCAACATACATTTATTATTTTATATGTCTTGTAAGTGTTAATTCATCTAAGTATTTAAAATAAGGCATTTTTATGTTTTATCTGCATTGGGTTAAAAAACAACATCTATCATGTTGTATAGAATATGATACTTTTGGGTACGAATGAGTTCCGATCCAGTTTACATTCGGCGGGTTCCGTATTTCGTTCCGAAGTTTGGTGATGCGATTTTCATGGTACGTAACACGGTGTGTCGCTAAATTATGAGTCATAGGTACATATATTATTTTGCACTTTTTTAGCTATAGTTCTGATTTATGATTAAAATTGTCTATTATGTGTCTCATAAGACAAAATAATTATCTTATAAAATGTACCCGACTTCACGTATCATAGACGATGTCGGCGCCAGTCACGTGAAAAATGAATCGATGCAGTTGAGCGATGATCCGTTTCTGTCCGTCTGTGAGATCATTAAGAAGAAATATTATCTATCTAGTAGTTCATGATCTATGAATATAAAGATGCATCACGCTAGCTAATTGGGTTACAAGTAATATGCAATAAATTGTTACTTATTTTAAAAAGACCAAAATTAATAAAATATATTATATATATTTTGTTTGTAAATTAAAAATAACCTTGCCTACTGATTTTTTATAAAAAGTTGCCTTTTGTTTTACTTTATTTTCACCGCTGATGTTTTAAGCACCTTACATTTATATTTATTATTTACATTAGATTGGATAATATATGTAATATTTTTTACTCTCGGCAATAATAGAATGTTGTGCAATTGCAAATCCATTTATCACACGACGCCTAAGGGGTGGGGCTAGATAATATTTTTAAAAAATACGAGTAACTATATGAAGAGAAGTGAATGATATATATAGTCTATAGCCGTTTTATAATGTAAAACGCCTTTGAAAGCGTTTGCGATACCATGTTTACTTGTAGTCGATACCGCACGTAACTATTTGCATACACTAGAAAAAGGTGTTACGATTACCAGTCAGCTGATTGATTCGTTGCGAAACCGCTATCGTCGATTCTAGTCTGTCTGTCTACAATTATCATTGAAGCAGAGAAATGCATGTTTTTGCTATTGTATCCCTTCTGGGAGTTACACCTTTCCAGAGTACTCTGTCCATACGTCAAAACTTTTTGTAGATATAATTAAACTGTTTATTTTGGCTGTAGTTATTAACAAAATTTTCTCAATCAAGTAAGTTTTTGTCTTTTATTTAAAATAGACACAAAACGGAAAGGTTTTCGTTTTTAATATCAAAAAATTTGAAAGAATAATGAACGTTATAACCATAAAGTAACGAATCTCCTAAACGGAGGTAACAACATATAATTTTAAAACATAAGTTTAAAACTAATTTATTTTCTAATTCAACAAACATTGAGATTTATGTTTTGTTCTTCAATTCGTGTCAATATTGCTTCTTTGTTTTGCTTCAGTCAGCTGGGCAAGGTCAAGTTCCGTATATCGGAACCAGTGCTCGTTACGTAACTGCAGTTACTGGTCGGCTGGCCAACACACGGTATCTTCTCGTAGTAAAAGTCACAGTAAAGACATCTATCCACTACTGCGTATAAACTAATTACCAACTTCTACTATTGTTAACAAATATACTAGACATAACTTCGAAAAGATGTAATGTGCGTGCATACTTACATTTGATAGTCAAAACAGTTTTATTTGCTGAGTAATAAGAGCCGGTAGTTAATCTAACTTACTCATTTTACCCTAAGACGGAAGGTGGCATGTGCTCTGAATCAATTTTTGTAAGTAGATACTAAACACTCCTTCATTTCTCATGGTTTAGCAGATGTCATTGCCCAAATACCCATTTAGACAGTATTCGTAAAGCTAGCCAAATAGCCAGCGTGCAGCATAGTCACATCTCACGTATCTATGGACTTAAAGCCTAATGCTCCAGATTCTTATTAGATATAATCAGTTAACTGAATTATGTTTTAAAAATGCACCAGTAAATTAATTTATATAAACAAACATTTCAGTTATGTTACTTTATTTGTTCACTATTTGTACTTATGTATATGTTTTGATGTTAGAAAACTAGACGATATCAATTGTAAATAAAAATAAGTATTTAATCTATGGTGTCTATTGTGAGGAATATCTACCGTATAATCATTTTTCATAACTTCGATAAAAGTACGAAATCTTTAAGCTCTGAAATTTCTGGTTTCTCATATACCCGTATCTAAAAAACCCGTTTTCATAATCACAGGTCAAAAAGTTTTGATGACTACAAACATATATGCAGATACATTAAAAATCATCATCAGGAAAGTTATAAAAATCCTACTCCATAAAAAAATATTTAAACACTAGCTGTTGCCCGCGGCTCCGCCCGCGTGGGACTCGGTTATATCGCGCCCAAAAGTAGCCTATGTTTGACCTCAGGTCGTTAACTATATCCCTACCGAATTTCATCAGAATCGGTCCAGCAGTTTAGCCGTGAAGAGGTGACAGACAGACAGACAGACAGACAGACAGACAGAAAGACAGACAGACAGACTTTCGCATTTATAATATTAGTATGGAAGTATGGATAGTATGGATAGTGAACGTAATTTAGGGCGGTAAGAGAAATGAACTCTCAGGGAATTGCGGCGAAAGTTAACTATTTGACGTAAACTAACCGCAACCTAAAGAGTTTATAATAATAATGCGCTTGCACAATAACTATGTGTTGGAAATATTTTAAAGTCTGTCTATTCTGAGATAGCTATACGAGTATAATTATGAGTTTCTTCGGTTTTGAATAAATATGCACACAATACACGCAACGCACGCTACTGCCTACGATAATATAAAAATATAAGAAATTATTTTACATATTATTTATACAGTTTTTATATAATCATGACAGATATTATTTTAAGATTATTTTATTGTAATACAAATTAATGTTACTGAACAAATCTGATATTTAATAGTGACTTACAATCATGTCAAAGCCAACTGATTAAACTGATGCATCGGATCATACATAACATCTAGGTACTAGGCCAACGATAAAACGGATCACTTCGACCTTTGAACCGACCTTAATGCGTTGTAATAAAGCTGTTAATATTTTATGCGCTTATATATCCTCCACAGGTTATGATCTGCAGTAAATAACCGGTTAGTTGGCCTCACAACTCTTCAAGGTCGGAAAAATAATGTAACTTAATCGCAAACCATAAAAAAAAATATTAGGTATTTCTTGTTCCTTTGGAGCACAGAGTATGTACTTGCATTCTTTATATTATGGGTAATATATTAAGATTATTTTAGGTTACTTTTACACAAGCAGAACCAATAAGGGTATTATGCAAATTAGGTGAATTTGTCCGGTCGAGTACAATACATTATATCATCGAATTTACGTGACCTTTGCTTGGACTTAGAACTTTTTTGTTTGATATTTTTTGCGCGCTTTTGTTTAAGGAATAAACTGTTTTTTATTGACATTGCTTACACTTGATATAATGTAAAAAATTCCATCCTTACATCCATTTGTTCATAGATGCACAGAATAGATGATACAGTACCAAAAGGTATCTCTATTCAAAGTCTAGATTGTACAAAGTAACAGAAATACTGTATACTTAGTCACGGATGACATTAAATACCACGTAAATACTAAAGTGTAATTGTCATAAAAGAACTGGCTTTGTTCAATACTATCAGTATGTTTGCTTCAGCATAGGCAGAAAACACGAGTCAGGTATCACTTCCATTAAATTAACCGCAAAACTATTTCCGCCACGTATATTTTATTAGCAAGTTGTTACGCCAACTTAGCAGCTGACATATTAAGTCGAAGCGCATGAAAAATGGGAAAACTGAAGTTGAATAACACTGGCTCATCTGACGATATTCACTACCACCGCAGTATTGGTTAAACTAGACTGCTCTCTGCAGATTTTACTCCCTACCAATGTCGGGGCCATTACACGGGGGCCTTATAGCGGATTGTAAATTAAATTATTATTTAAATAGACGTCATTTACATGAAACGGCTTATGGCCCTAAAAAACAAAAAGGTGTAAGTGCGCGTCTAAGACCGCGTCTCGCTGAGAAGCCGGCACAAGTAAATACATTTGTACTTTTTTATAGATGCGATTGTAGACATGTTTTTATATATTTTCGACCTAAAACAATTAATATAGGCCGTTGAGTGAGAAAAAATTTATTGACTAATTATAAATTAAACGTTTCTCTACAATTTCCTTAACTTAAACTTGCTATTACTATTTGTGACTTGAACATATCACGTATGTTGGCGATAACTTTTAAAATAATTTTAATTAAGTATTTTAACTATGCCCCAAGTCATTATACGTCGATTATGTATAATAAATCAATGATTGATATCGGTATTTAATATAATATCGACGCCTATTTAAAAATACCCATCGCATAACTTACATGACCTTTGTAAAGTAAGAGAGAATTTATATTTATAGATCTTCGCATGCGCTTGACCTCAGACGTTATATTTTATAAATGAAAATTAAAAATAGGGATCTCTGTTGCTATTAATTTAAGGACAAGAAAAATATGAACAAGATCATACCAATAAACAAAAATACCGTTGGGTTGGTACTTGTTGAGTAGTTTACCTCTACGAAGGTTAACTTTCGATATCTATATCTATATGTTATGATATTATACACAAAATATATAATACTTGGGAGTTAAGAACGCATTTACTTGTACTCATTCAAACTATAGGTCAAAAATTCCGATATTATATTTGCGAAAGTGAGTTTGTATATTTGATTCGTCCAATTCTGGAATCTTTCCTATACCGAACAAGTGGCAACCAATGATATAAATAACGGGAAGATAAGCCGTTATTATTTTTAATCTGAACACTTGTTAATAACTTAAATTATATGTAAATATAACTAACTACTAATAAATATAAATACCTATCCTCCTATTTCACCTCTATAATACTAGTCTAGATGTAAGAAGTTCCTTATCTTTTATATAAGTGTCATTTCTGTACTCTTCTTATTGTAACGTAGTGATTATATACTCTTTGGTAAAGTGAGTGCTTAGCCTTTAGCCTCGTCATGTCTTGGATTAATATAACTTCCGGTGGTTACCTGCCGATTTTCTGAGATACTTCCGGCAACTATCATATTTGTGTCAAGAACGTTACACCTCAAAGGTCAGTAAATGTTTTTTGCACTTGATATATTGAACATTGCTTGCCCATTCAGTTTATTTGAACAATCTTTAGCAGCCGTATTTAAAATTATAATTATTATAGATATATCCACCAAAACTCTCCGTACAATTTCGTTACAGTCTTGCACCTTTATAATCTAATTATTTTAACCAATTACCTACCTACCCTTTTTATAAAGTTTATTAACAAACCCGCTATTAAGGAATTATATTATTTCAGATGTTTATTCAGAAAGTTATTGTTACTGATGTAGGACATCACCATAAATTTAAGCGTCGGGCTCTTTTCTGTTGAGTTTCTTCTAGGTAGAATGTAACTAAGGTGTTAATGTTGTTAAATAACTAACTATTATAATAATGATAACATGAAGGTTATATACTTTTTATGCACAATGCTAATTAAAAACCTAACAATATAATTTTTATTTTATTTTGTAAAATACAACATCTGTTTTGTATTTTACAAAAAATTGAAAAAAAAAAACACAGTTTAATACAATCTGAACTATTTTTGCCTGAAACTCAAACATCCTTCGTTAACAAGACAGTAAATTACCGTAAATAAACGCGATGATAATCTTAAATCTAAACAATGGCCCATTTAATTTTCCACCGAGTGGGTTTTGTTGAGCAAGAGCACAATCTCTTTAGTATCACGAACATTTATAATTTAATTTTGAGTTGAAGCTTGTTCTGCATCCGTTTCCCGAAGGCAACGCGCGACCGATGCAGCTGCGCGGGCGCCATTTCGCAACAAAACAAGCATTCCGTCCACGTAGCCTGATCTAGAAATACTTGCCTTTTTGCAAGTTGTGAACGGGTTTTCACTGCAATTTTCGTATTTGTTTTTTTTATTCATCTCCATCCTGCTGTTGCTTTGCGATTTGGAAGACAGGATCCGCTAAGATGCCATCTCTTAATTTTTCTCTTTATAAGATACAACTTATAACATGTTATATAGATACCTACTTAAAACATTATTTGAGCTCCCATGCCCGATTTAATTCATCCTAGAGGATACTTTTGTTGGTAAATCCACAACTAGTCGGACTGAAGTCCAAGTAAATTGAGACCTTTATTGTTAAATACGTGTTCTAGGTAGAGGATACTGCAGATATCGCAGCTGATTATAATACCTTACGATACCTTTCCCTTAATCCATGTTCATAGTCAACATTTTTTCACTCAGAAGAGAACTATTTCCCAAATGTATCAGTTTAACATTCCATCGTTGTTTTAATAGATTCAATCTATTAACATCTCAATCTATATATATAAAAGCGAAAAACACTCACTCACTCATCACGAAATCTCCAAAACTGCTGAGCCGATGAAGATGAAATTTGGCAGGAAGGTAGATTGTGACTAAGAGACGTCCGCTAAGAAAGGAATTTTGGGAATTTTATCCCTAAAGGGGTGAAAAAGGGGTTGCCAGTTTGTATGAAACTTCGTCATTTTTGAAGTGAGATACATGAAATTATTAACATACATTTGAAGTTGGTAAAAAATAATAATGCACCAATCAGATTTTGAAAATTACATCCCTAAAGGGGTGAAATAGGGGTTGCCATTTTGTATGAAACTTTGTCATTATTGAAGTGAGACACATGAAATTTTTAATTTGAATTTGTAATTGGTAAAAAATAATAATGCATCAATCTGATTTTGAAAATAACATCCCTATAGGGGTGAAATAGGGGTTGCCAGTTTGTATGAAACTTCGTCATTTTTGAAGTGAGATACATGAAATTATTAATTTACATTTGAAGTTGGTAAAAAATAATAATGCATCAATCTGATTTTGAAAATTACATCCCTATAGGGGTGAAATAGGGGTTGCCAGTTTGTATGAAACTTTGTCATTTTTGAAGTGACATGGAATTAAAATTGAAAATGTCTTTTGGTATAATATATTGTATTGTATTGAATTGTATTGTATGTACACAACATATTGTAATAGGATACAATACATAATAGAAGACAGAGTGCAAAGATTTTATTTATTTGTTAATATTATGAGTTCAGTAATGTGTCAATAGATGGCGCCACCATACATTTTAAAAGTCGATATGGTTTGTCGTTCGCATTTAATCATCATGTGTAGTAATTGAGTATTCAAAATAAATAAAAAAAAAACTTTGCTTTTCTAACGATTTGATTGTGTGTTAAGACGATTTAGTACCTGTAAATATAAAATAATAAAATTAAATTGGAATTGATTGGAGTATGAAGTGGTAATTGCGGCATTATATTGTATGTATAGTTTAATATCTGCATTTTGGGCTACTCATTGATTCGTTTAATTTAACTTTAAAAAGTATTTTTCCGGATTCCGGATTTCGAATAATTCGAATAGTAGTTTGAAAATAGGTAAATCTTTGTGTTAATTTCCATAAGTTAGTTGCATATCTTAAATATATTGTAAGGTTTTTCAAATAAATTGTAGGTCTTTAAGTATATTTGTATTCATATCTAATTAGTTAGTAGATTAATATAATTTCTATATATATAAAAGAACAAGGGCAATTGATAAGTCAACGCCCAGCGTAAACCATAAAAGCTATAAACTTGAAATTTGGGCCGAAGTTTTATGTTAATACGTTGTGCTCAGATAAGAAAAGATTTTTCAAACTTAGACTCCTACAAGGGTTAAAATTGAGGGCAAAGTTTGTATGATGTACTTGAAACTTGGCAAGAATGCTTCTCAACAAAAATAACTGATGGCGTGTTTCAGCGTTTTTTGAAATTCAACCTCTAAAGGGGTAAAAAGGGGGAGGTTAACTAATTTATTTATCATCACAAAATCGAAACTATGTATAAGCCATAAACGAGAAATTTGGTTAGTGTCTTCATTATACTATATACTGCCCACATAAGAAAGGGTTGTTCACGATTTCAACCCTTACATCCAAAAAAGGGGTGAATTTGCGTACCTGTAGAGAAATTCCATTTGAAATTTCGCCAATTACTAACAACGCATGTTGGCCTATCGGTAGAGGTCGCGGATTATTTTTTTGGGTAGAGGGTTCTAATCCTGCTAAACATGACTTTTTTTACTTACTTTTTTTTTCGTTTTGTATTAGTTTTTTAGAATTCTATATTTTTGCTTTTAATATTTTAGTAAAGAAATGTTTCAAGAAATAGCTGGAAGTGGCTGGATCGAATCCTGCCACAAACAATAATTTTCTGTTTTCGTTTTTTATGTTTTCTATAATTATTTTCTTACTTTTATTTTAATTTTGAAAGGGAACGAATAAATTCATTTGCAAATTTATTTCCGGATAAACGATATCGCAACCCCAATCAAATCAAATCTAATAGTTTGTCATTGACGACATTGAAGAAGAAGATTAATCAAATGGTTGACTGGTAGAGAACGCTCTTAGCATTAAGTCCGTTAATATATCAGTATTTTGTACTTATCTATCTATACAAATTATAGGACAGTAAAAATCCAGTGTCTATACATTAAATATATTTCTAAAAAACTGATATGGAGCAATTAAAGAAGAGTAACAGAAACAAAAAAAAAACAATTTTTGGAATTTTTGTCTCTCTGGTACGTTATAACTTCTAAACTACTCAACAGATTTGAACGCGGTTTTCACAGGTGGATTACATATAATTAGGAGCGTTGTCAAAACGTTTGTTTGTTTTGTCATAATCGGTTAAGGGAAAAAGAAGTTATGGTCAGTTGAAGTTTACTTCTAACACTGCTTCAAAACTTTTAAACAGAGTTGAATGCGGTTTACATAAACGTATTTAATTTAGATAAAATTAGAATTTCTACTTTGTTTTATCGATATCAATAAAGAGAAAAACACACTGCAGTCTCTATTAAATTTTAATAAAATAACACATTGAATGTGTGTGGGCGTATATATATGTTACATAAAATATCACTTGATGGCGCTGACTTTATTTTAATTATTTTTTCGCATATGGTATAGCAGATTGAAAATTTCCTTACGGCAATTAATTTGAATTATTAAAAAAAAATTTGGTTGTTGATTTAGTTCTATTGCTTGGTTTGTTTATCGGTCGTGTTGTATTGTAAGCTATTTGAATTGATTGGTTGGTTTGGTTTGGCTTTGGTTTAAAAAATAATCAAATCGGCAAGTCAGTTCAGTTGTTGTTTGACGGTTTAAGTTAACTAACTTATCACTTTTTATTGAGATTTTCTCCACTTTTCACGCCCACTATATTTAGGAGTGGCTTTTAGGTCCAAATGACCCTGTAATAGGCTGCGTCTACTTTGTTTTCGTTTGATATCGTAGCAATGTAATGGCTTTATAAAATTGGCACGGGAATAGGATACTATTAACTATAGGTCTGGATAGTTATAGTTTCCACAGGTTACGCGAAAAGCGACCTACACGCGGGCGGAGCCGCGGGCAACAGCTAGTGTTAAAATAAACAAATACTTGCAAATACAGGCTGGACAAGAAACATTCGACCTTCTTTGATACGGATGTAACATTAATATTATAATTTTACCTAATTTAACATAATTCTCTTTTCTCGAATACCTTTTTTTGTGTATAGGTATAAGTCTAGTTTAATCCCTACGTTTTATAAATACATATGTACTGCGATGTTATTTACTACCTACTACTGATTCATATTATAAAAGCCCAAGATTAAGGTAACTAAATCTAACTGGTCTTCACAGAAGGCTTAAATGTCCAACAATGGACATCTCGCCAGTAAAATAATGATAATGTGTTTACTAGCTAAAGTACAGTACAGCTTCATAAATCCATTAGTTAAAGATAGCAATTTGTGTCAAGTACATCTGTGTGAGACATGTATAATTAACATTTTAGAACAGTTAACAGCCAGCTGTGTTCATGTTACGTCTAAGCAAACACTAAAGTGTGTTACTCTTAGACATAGCTTTTAAATAGACTATTTACCACCGGTCAATTACGTTACTTAAACTGGACGTAACTACTTACCCATGTAGACTTTGACACCCAACTGCTCAGTACACAAACAAATTTTATATTTAGGATGCAAATCCTAAAATCTGTCGCTAGTTCAGCACTTTAATCTTAGTCCTAAACAGTTCAGTATTTTGAACACTTTTAAAATAAAAATATTATTGTAAATAACTACAGTAAGCGAATAATTTACCTTGAATTAGTAAAAGAGATAATTATTCTTGTTGGTCCCTGATTTAACATTTCTTGGGTGCGAATAGACGAAAACTATTTCGTCTATTATATTCTGGTACTTTTGGCTGATCTCTCGCTCAAAACATTACCAAAATACTGGCTACTAACATAATACACAAAATGCGGAAATATAATAAAACTTATTAAACAGTTCTAATTTCAATAATTCTTTTTTTCAGGCCGGGTGAGCGATGAAGGGGTGGTTCGATGCATTTCGCGAGGAAGGCGGGCCGACCCTGTACGCGTACCACAACCGCACAGCAGTAGCAGCTGACGTGCCAGCTTTGGCGTTAGTCATTGCTGCCGTCACGCTCTACCTCGCCTTCCTCGCGATCTTCCCCGGCATCAGGAAAGAGGTACTTAATTTATTTTAAAATACTAACGACCCGCCTCGGCTTCGCATGGGCTTAAAAACCTTACTCTTGAATTACTCTTTCTATTAAAAAAACCGTATCTAAATCCGTTGCGTAGTTTTAAAGATTTAAGCATACATAGGGACATAGGGACAGAGAACGCGACTTTGTTTTATACTATGTAGTGATATTGTAATTATATATTTCTTTAGATTTAATTAGATCTTTGGGATGATTGTTCAAAATCCATAAGTCACCCACTACTCTGAGGTTGCATTAAAATAAAACTTGTCGCTTAGAATTCTGAGAACTACGAGGTTCATACTATTATTACTCTATTCATGAATAAAACTTAAAGGAATTAAAATTTCAAATCATAATTCTTAAGCTATTATCACAAAAACGAATCGGATCAGTGACTCAAGGATCTGTGCCTTGTGACCAATTCTTTCATTTGCATAATTTATACGGCAACTCCAACGCTTGATTTGGGCGCGATAAAAAAATATCAAAATAAATGATATTGTTAGTCATATCTGCTATACCCGTTATATGGTCATGATATAATTATCTACTAGCTGTTGCCCGCGACTCCACCCACGCGGGACTATATACCTTTAATATACCTATTACTATGTTAGACCTCTCGTCTTTAACTATATATCCATATAAATTTTCATTAAAATCGGAGTCCAGCGGTTTAACCGTGATAGCGTTGCAGACAGACAGACAGATTTTTTTGCATTTACAATATTAGTAAAGTACCTATAGAAGTATGTATGGATGATATTTCGTCAAAGATTAATGAATGTGTGTGTTCTAACAGATACGTGTTTATTTTTTATAATGTATTTTTGTTTGTTTTTTCAGAGATTTTCAACGTTCACCATAGTCACCTTAAGCCTCTTCGTCGGCACTGTTATATTAGGTAAGAAATTTTCACTCGAACCTTACACGTATAAATCAAAGGTTCTATTTTAATACTTAAAGCGCTAAATTCTCTTTTTTCATCAATGAAAATAATTTAGTTTGTGTAAATCCTAAGCGTCTTTTGGAGGGATTTTAACCACAAGAATTCTAGTGCTGATGAATATTGGTCTCCCCTATAAAAATCCATCTCTTGTCCACACACGCGTTTCTCTTCATGTTAATTACTGTTACATGTTTGTTACTAATTTGTTTATTCATTTTTTACTGCACTACAAACAATTTAACTTTATGTAGGTCTTGTCTTACAAGTTTCCTTTAACATGGTGGTAGGTAGATGGGAAAATTAAGTACACAATCAACATATGGAGTCATGAGTATAATAATATAAAAATAATGATTGTATGCCAATTGGAATAGGTCAATATCACAACTTCGATTACAAAACACGATTCCATCAAAACCTTTCCAGCGCAGTCATAAATTATTATAAATTTTACGACTTTGTAAACATAGCTGCGAATAATAAAGGACCGCATATCGCAGGCGGCAAGGTTATATAAAAACTCGTTCACGAGATGTAGTTAGTTGACAAACAGATGGATAAATTGATAGGATCTGAGAATTCTGTAAAATTCTGTAACTCAAAAGGATAGAACCTTTTAGGTACAGAATTTTAAAGTACGAATAATCAAGAAATATAGTCTATAGAATAGGACACTATATTGCTCCATTGTAATAAACAGTGGCGCGGTATCTAGGCTAGGACTATATTTAAAGCGTATCTGTATAAAATAGCATAATAAAGTGTTAATAACTATATATTATTCAAGAATGTGGAATTGAATGTGTATATACCTATCTGATTCACCTTAGCTTCAACAAGTACCTACTTATCCAGAAATTCTACGTGTATTTTAATTATACGGCTAAAACTAGATTTTAATTTGCTGTTTTATTAATCACAAGTACTTGGGATATATTTTATTACATTAAGTACATAGCAGCTTTAATAGATCTCAATGCATTTGGCGATCTTAACGATAAATTGAACAGATAAGCGACTTATTAAAATTTAATTACTATCTTACAGAGTGTTGATATACAGGCTGTACTAAAAAAGAACAAGTACATTTTATTTATCTAAATTTTTTATTTTCATTTTATTACTTTAAATCTAAAAGGTTAAATCAGACATTTATTTTAGTATTTATAACTAGCTGTTGCCCGCGACTCCACCCACGTAAGACTCGGTTATATCGCGTTATAAGACAGTAAGTACCCTGTGTTTTCTACTTAATTTTATTCCTACTATATGTAAACGAGTTGTGTAATTTGTCACTAAAAGATTGTAAAATAGTTTCCTTTGCCGATGACACAGCATTGATATTTACAGGAGATAGTTGGGAAGAAACTTACAAATCAGCCAACCTGGGTTTCAATAGGGTAATTGAATGGCTTTGTGTAAATGGCCTGACCCTGAACATCAATAAAACTAAGTATATGGCCTTCACGATCAGAAATGTCAACCGTCCTGATCCTATTAAACACAAATTACTTGCCCATACCAATGTAACACAGAACTGCTCTGATTTCTCTTGCAACTGTCCTGCATTAGAGATTACAAATACTGCCAAGTATCTTGTCTTAATCGATTCCAACTTAAATTTTTCCCCACATATTTTGCAACTTTTAACTCGTGTCAGGAAACTAATATATATTTTTAAAAAGCTTCGATACATTGCCGATCCCTATATACTTCGGATGACATATATGGCTCTGTGTCAATCTATTATTACATACTGTATTACTTCCTGGGGTGGTGCTGCAAAAACCTATTTACTTATAGTTGAGAGAGCTCAAAGAGCAGTTTTAAAAGTCTGTACGTTTAAATCTCGTAGGTTCCCCACATCTGACTTATATAACTTTTGCCAGGTGCTAAGTATACGTCAATTATTTATCCTAGCGACAATACTACAGCAGCATTCAAGACTACCCTTCCTCCCTGAACTTCTCATGAGAAATAATAGACTCAACCTTCCTCTCCCATTATTAAACACAGAATTTACAAAGAGATTCTTTTACTTTCTTGGTCCCTATTTGTATAAAAAAGCTCATGCATCAGCAAATATATTTGCCCTAAATAATTATAACAGCAAAAGTATGGTAAGTGAGTGGCTACAACATTTGACTTATGAAGAGACTGAAAATTTGTTAATTCCCCTACGTTGATATGTTTAGCTAGGAAAAATTAGTTATTGCTTAATTTATTTAATTTGATAGTCTGCTTAATCATATAATTGTTATTTTTAATCTATAAAATCTTCATTAGTGTGTATATGACAAGTCCTGGTGATCCGTAATACAGGTTCTCTGGATACCTAGCACGGACACCAGTTCTCCACAATCGTAGTTTTATTATTTTTTTGCTCCCTTATATTAATGTTTCTATGTATTACTTTGTTATATTTACTGTACCTATATTGTGGAAAGAAATAAAAAAAAAATATACGTTATTATTATGTGTTTGATTCCTTGTCCTTCACTTTATCCATACCAAATTTCATGAAAATCGATCAAATTTAGCCTTGAAAGAGTAACAGACAGACAGTCAGATAGACTTATACAGACATTTGCATTTATAATATTTAGTATGGAAGTATGGATGCCTATATGGATGCGAGTGAATATAAGTAACTAGCTATCACCCGCGGCTTCACCCGCGTGAATTTCGGGAACAGGGCCTTTTACCTTACCCTATGTCCTTCTCAGTACTCCTAACTATGTTTATGCGAAGTTTCAAGCAGCTTGGTTCAGTAGATAACGCGTGAGGAAGTAACAAACAAACAAATAAGCAAACAATCAAATATACAAACTCACTTTCGCATTTATACCTAATATTAGTTGGAACTATTAGACATCACAAATGTTTATTAATTAATTGCAAAATTATATTGCCTGTTGAAAGCTTTTAGGTACATTATATCGCGGCACTAGACATCCTGTAAATGAGTGCATAATTCTATTTACCTAACAAAAATTCCTCGTCACTATCGAACGTCATGCAAAAAGCAAAGAATTAGGCGTATAAAAAGCATAGTCCTTATTATTGAATTGAAAGTCAACAATTAAATTGACTCGTTAATCCGTCCATAGCAACTGCTTATGTAATCAATCATAGAGTAATTCACATTATATGTATGATAGGAGGCTATTCGCTAATAACCGTTACATGTTTCCAATAGGATAGAAACCGGTTATGTAAGGATATGTTAAACTTTTTATTAACTTTGTATAGTAGTAATTGAACATAATAACATCAATCAAAGCGCGAATCAAGTTGAGTTATACAAGAGATTGAAATACAAAATTAATAATTTAAACGGATACCTACCTAGTTATTTTTTCAGGCTAGGACAGTATTTATTGTGTGACACAGAAACATTTTTTTTTTTTTTTTCAATTTTTGTTAGTTCCAATTCACTGTCGTGACTTAGGTATATTTGTTGATTAAAAAATATTGATTTTACTAACGATGTACAAAAAATTTAATGCTGATTTTTAGATAATCGGAGATGTGGTGTTTTAAGAGACCTGTTTTTAGTTTATTTGGTGAGAGGACTAGTCTATAAAACCTTGTGGCAAATATAAATAGGTATTTCAATTCCAGCTCAAAATGAATAACGAACTTCAAATGCTTAAACTCGTTACCCTTAAAAATTAGAAATTAGATGACCGTTAAGATTTTGCAAAAAACTTATTTTTTCGTAATGAGAGTTGGCCATTGTCTTCGGGTGACCGGCCAAGTGGAGAAATCAACCGCTTGCATTCTGCCATTGACCGAGTTATTTCGTATGTCAGCCGCATTATTGCGGTGCATACAGTCCAGTGTTCGTCTAAGAAAGCCCACTGCATATCCACCCCGTATCACAGAATATATCCCGCATCATCATCATTATATCAGCCACAAGACGTCCACTGCTGGACATAGGCCTCCCTCATAGCGGCCTGCGTCTTCCTGCGACCTAAATAGGGTCGTCGGACCATCTAGTAGGTAGGTGGATGTGCCACGCAACTATTGACAGTACGTGATCGCCATTCCGGAACTTTTCTGTCCCAACGGTCATCCGCCCATTGCCACATCCCGTATGCTTGACTGTAAACGTAATTGCTTAAAAAACAAAAACGTATCTTGATAACTCAAATGAATTCATCTTTTCATACAATACATAGACTTAAAAAAACCCGGGGCAGAAACCGCGCGTTTATCTATGTTTGGAACCAATCTTTATCTTAACTTTCGCGTGTATAGCCTTCTGTTTGAAATGTGTAAATCGCGTGCTACTCGTTAAGTATGATTTGATCAAACAAATGATTTAATATTATGTATAAACACAATTATACAATCCTACCTTCAATAGCTGCAAGTACGTATCTACCTACAGGATAATTTTTTTAAACTAAACCGTTTTCTAATTTCTTCGTAGATTTTTATCTAACATGTATAGTTAAGTAAAGTGGTGCTAGAAATTAAAAAGGAACTTTTTTGTACTTTAGTTGTTATTTGCAATATTATTTGTTTGCTTTTTTAAAGCCAAAAACGAAAGCTGTAGGTAATTATAATTGATAGCTAAGTACAATTCTAAAGCATAATAAATTATTATGACATTTTGTGAGGAGTTTTCTCAAAAAATAGTTACCTTGTAGAGAAACTGAATGCTGAGGTCATATGCAAACAAAAACTGCGGTGGAAATGAAGTCCGCTTTGTTTTTTAAACTTTTTTGCTTCACATCCGTTGAGTTTCCGCGCTATTATTGAGAAGAACGACAATGAGTAAATGATTTGTAGCTTTGTTTTACGTTAACAAGCACATGCATGCATTCAAAAGAAGCAGCATTCCGTATTTTTTATTTTACGACCATGTGTACTTGAATTTTGAATTACCACAAATTATATATTTACTACTACTATTTACAAATTTTATGTACAAAAGAATAAACAAAAAATGAAATAAAAAAAAAATTAAAATAAAATATGTTAAAATTCTAATGCTTCGTCCTCTTGCCCGTGAAGCATAGTAGCAAGAACACTGGCTGCGTTCCCCCTCTGGATAGCTATGCTAATCCTTTGGGCGAAGAAGCAGCCAGCCTTCTTGTCACCAGCGGCGGCGATCAGTCGCGGAGAGATCTTTTTGAAAAGATCTCTTGCGCTAGGGCCCCAAGGTCCAAACGTCTCAACACCAAACGGCACAAATATGTAATCTTGGTTAAGAGAAGCATATTTGCGCCGCTTAGCGACTTCAGCGCTTTCAGCTGCTGACCCAGCTCTCACGGAAGATCCCTTGAGATGGGAAGGCGCCAATGTATCGACGCATGTAGCATCCCAGACTAGAGCCTTCCCGCGATCCCAAGGGATCAATGACATACCATCGGGCCTCTTGCCATCATCACGAACTACACCTCGGGGTTCCAAAGTGCATGGTACGTCAATGGTGGCAAGAGCCCTTTTGATAATATCATTCAGAGAGCCGTGTCGAGGTAGCCTACCAGCACTGAAGTGACAATGTAGACCATGATGCCCAAACTGATCGACGTCGTTGCCACACGGGCAAGGATGAGGCGAGCATACGGGAGTCCCAAGGCGGAGACCTACCGCTATACGGAAGGAATTGTTATCCAGCAATGTCCCGATGTTATACGGGGATGGCGTAAAGCCAATGGCTGGATTCCTTCGAGGCAACTGCTAAGAGCCTAGCGCGGTCAATTTCATTATCAGAATTTTGAGTCAAAAATCGGATTGTCCTCTGCACCAAAGGAGCATCCCAGAGTTTTTGTTGGTTTGTTTCCACTGGGATACTCTCTCCGGGACAGAGGGATAACCAAGCTTCCCTTGCCTCTGCTAATTGATCAATGTTAAGGTCTTCGTCATTGAGAATTTTATTGCAAAGTTTTGATACGCTATTAGCAGAGGAAAGGAAAGCAGGTAGGGCAACACAAAGAATTTTCCGTACGCCTAAGCCACCGTCTTTTATAGGTAGTGTAAGTTGGGTCCACGAATTATCGTTGAAGCGTAAATTTAGAATTTTTTCTAAGACGGTATGTAGGCGTGTATCAATATCATTTAGATAATCCGAAAATTTCCAGATTGGACTTGCACGAAGGAGGTAAGTAAATTTTGGGACAAATAGACAATATTTTAAAATGGTATATGCTATGTGAGAATTTAAAATTTCCAATCTGGAACTAGCAAAAACAAAATTTTCCATAACTTTATTCAAAAGGGGCGGTATACTTTCGATAAGTAGAGGGGCACCAAGGAGGTGCAAAGATTCATTATATATCAACTTAATGTCCGGAGAGATTTTATGAAATTTGTCTATAATGATGTTCCTAGATGAGTCGGATATATGATCAGGTATAACAATTCGCATTTTTTAAAATTTAGTTCTAAACCGATTTTATTAAATTTATCTATGAGAGTCTGAAAGTCGGTGAAAACAGAATCTTTGCTGCCTCCAATGGTCCCATCATCTAAGTACCAAACGTTTGATTTTGAATTTAGAAATGAGATAATTGGATGAATACCTAAACTAAAAAGCGCTGGCCCTAAAGGATCGCCTTGTTGCACACCATTAGATGAAAAGATAATTTGGTCACGGTATATCAATTTTGAGGGAGAAGAATAACACTGGGAAATATATGGAAAAAGGTCAGGCAGATGATTTGAAACTTCTTGCAACAAGGCGTTCCTATCAATTGAGTTGAAGGCATTCTTCACATCAACTTTCAGCAGTACCTCGGCACGATTGTTGTTGAGGAAAGTGCGAACTGAGTGAACTGCTGCTTCACATCCACCCCTGCTACCAAAACCCAATTGTATTGGCTCAAATTTATTTTTTAAAGAGTAAGCTATGTGCTTGCAAGCAAGTTTGGATGTCAGGCGACGTAAGGTACAGCCAATGGCTATAGGCCTTACATCGCCGTCTTTCTTCTTGAAAGCACATAGCCTAGCTCCATATAAAAATTCTGTAAAAGTATTATTTACTTTTCCTGAAAGTAAAAAGCTGCAAAATTTTGTTAACTCCCTTAGAAGTTGCCTTCCGGCGTCACCGGCGGAAACACTCACCAAATCTTTAAGATGTTGCGGAGTAAGTCCGTCAATGCCGCCAGAGGAACCATTAGGGAACGATAAAATGGCCGAAATTGTGTCCTCATCTTTAATATTGATAAAATTTTGTGTCAGGGGTTGAGTTGGTAAAGGGGTGGTAGAGTTGAGCGAAGGATGCTTCTCTTGAAGACAATCCAGTGTTTCTTGTGTAGGAGGAGCAAGAGTATCGTCTGAAAACAGAATACGCGCTGCATTTCTCAAGTCCCCATTCATGACCTTGTCCTCTACGGTTTTTTTTTTATGTCGAAAGCATGATGATTTGAAAATGAATGATGAGGTGGTATTATTAATGTGGAAGGCTTTACGGAATTCGATTTTAAAGATTTTGTTAAGGAATCTGATGATTTTCGACATGAAGGAGGCGGTATGGAAATGTGAAAAGATTGTGCCAATCGGTTAATGAGTTGGATAAGCATTTTTGCAAGGTCTCTGATAAAGACTTGGCCAACGATACTCTCGCTCCCCTTGGGATTCTTTTCACTAGAGGTTTGGCTCTATGCAAATAAGTAATAAGGTCCTCAAAGGGGAGAGGATTGATAGAGATCGAGACTGATGTTTGCGGCTGTGAGGAAATCTGAATACGTTGAGATATTTGGGAATGATTATTGTGACATTTAGAAATATGAATATTGAGTCCTCTTCGCCCTCTGAAGACTTAACCATCGATACATTGCTGGCAGCACAAGAACTCCGGCTGGGACATAAAAAAAAATTCCCTTACCAATTAAAACACTTAATATATACACATACACAACAAATAAATCAACAAAAATCACTACTACACTATGATAAAAACAAAGTTCCAATATTTGACGTTTGTATGTGTACTTATGTATATGCATACATATTATATTTTTACATGTTGTGCTTTGAATTTCAACGAATTTCGTTTACTAAGTCTTGGTATGGAAGCCACCATGTGATAGAAGGTCCACACAACATCTTGAGGGCTTTACTCAATCAGAGAGTAACTACCAAAATAAATAATGTGCCAAATTTCATAAGTGTGCATTAAATCCGATCCGCTCACATTTTTTTTTGTTTCAAATATTAGTTTAACTTAAGTAAGAGTGCAAGTTTCATCAAAAGCGATTCAGTAGTTTTAGAAAAAGATTCACAAATGTGTATCAGTTATTAAGAAAGTAGGTATATTGTTGACTTCAGCATAATTCTTTAACATGTCATTATTTATTAATTTTGTTTAAATTAATAGATTTTCTTTTTTCAGAAAGGTGTAATATTTTTAAATTACACTTTTTGTGTTACAGTTTGCAAGCACGGATCATCGTGGCACATATCCGGAGCGCGCGTCGCACGCGCATCATACCGCGCCTTCTCCACCGAGCGGCTGGACTGCTGGCTGGCTGTGCACGTGGGACTGGGGCATGTTAATGTTACGCTTACTGGTAAGGTTATTTACAATATAAATATTTGACATAGAAATATAGTCATATGTTTATCTCATAAGAGCCCTAGGGCCTAGGGTCATAAGACTAGGCCATGTAGCCGCATCGCCTATGTAATCATCATCATTGGCCAATTCCTTTGATAAACTTTTACAACTAAGCGAAGACAAACAGCTGATACCATCTGTTTTTTTATCCCATCATCAAAGAGTACTTTGAAAAAAAGACCTTAATTGTATTAGTTCCCTATAAAATTCATATCTCAATCATTCCAGCTCTCTCTTGGGGCAACAGTACAATCGGCGATCCCGGCGTGGACTACAACGAGCAGTTCCGCTGGGAGGAAGCCGGGGCTATCCAGGAGTGGTACCGAGCTGGCCTAAGCCGAGGTCTGCCATACCCGGTGCTATCGATCGCAGAGCACTTCGCAGTGCAACACGAAGGCTTCGAGTGGGGGGCGAAGTACCGCGCTGCCGGATATACCACGTCCACATTGCTTTGGTAAACAGGTTTTAGTTATAGCCAGTTATTTTTATTATAAATAATAGTTAATAATTGTTGTGCATGTTTATGTTAAAATTTTCACGAAGGGTAGATTACTTAACATGAAGTTTTTTTATGTTTTATCATATACAAGACTTATGCAATTAAAATTTATTAATGTTACATACATATGTAATTGTTAAGTTACATTTTTCGAGAGTATTCTTTGATTATGCTTTGCCCATACAGGAAGATATAAAGGACAAAAAGAAAAACCAAAAAGGCTTTCCTATTTAAAATATATTTATACTAGCTGTTCCCCGCGGCTTCGCCCCGCGTGGGACTCGGTTATATCGCGCCCAAAAGTAGCCTATGTTTAACCTCAGGTCGTTAACTACATCCCTACCAAATTTCATCACAATCGGTCCAGCAGTTTAGCCGTGAAGAGGTGACAGACAGACAGACAGACTTTCGCATTTATAATATTAGTATGGATAGTATGGAAGTATGGATAAAGACTTACCCGATAAAATTTACATACTTTATAAACTCGTTTTCCCAATTAATAGGTAATGTTTAAACCTATTTAATTATCTAACTATTACAGGGCCGCATTAGCGCTCTGGCTCCTAATGAACCTGCTCCTCGTGGTGGTCCCGCGGTACGGGGCCTACGCGATGGCGACCTTAGGAGTCACGCTGTGTGCCGCCGCGGGCGGGTACTGGGCGTCCCTGCCAACCGCACCGCTGATAGTCAGACTCGACGGGGCCATGCTGTTCTTCACACTGGGCTGGTGCTTCTGGCTGGTACTTATTTCAGGTCCGTGCTATTCAATTAATATTAAAAGTGAAGATGTTAGCTGCAGACAATTAAGTCCCTGAGCCACCCAGCTGATAGACAATATCGACGGGACCATACTTTTCTTCTCACTACGCTAGTGTTTCTGGCTGCTCTTCTGGCTGTATAATGCTAAATGAAAAAATACGATATGAACCGCAGTAAGTTGGTACTGGGCGTCCCTGCCAACCGCGCCGCTGATTGTCAGGCTTGACAGAGGTATGGTTTTCAATTAACTGGACTACTGAACGAATAGCAAAACTAGCTGATTCTTATTTCAAATGCCTATATAACTTTTTGTGTCACTTTTCTTCTTTTGCAATATTATTTTCGGCAAGGACTCAGCTGCTACATAAACCACTATTCGACATCACAATTGATAATTCTTCTTCACGAAATATACCTACGTATGACGCCTTTCTGTTTTCAGGAAGCATATGCGTAGTAGTAGGGTTACTGATAGCTGCCTTAGACCTAATGTGGCCGCACCGGTTCTCCACGGTGCTGGAGGTGGACTACGACACGCCGTACGACCGGCACGTGCTCATCGTGGACAGCAGCCGGCAGCGCGCGCGCCCGCCTCAGCCCTCACTACCGACGAGGATACTTAGGTAACACTTTCATATTTTCTTCTTCTCAAGTGAAAGATAAAATTCTAATGGTTGATAAGGTTATTTTTTGGTGTAAGTAGGTCATTCTCGCATATGACACTTTTTGAGAAGGTCAAGCCGCATGGCTTTTTATTTATTTTTTTATTTATCAAATTTATTAGACCAGGAAAATATTTTCCATTTTATTTATTTTCATATTTACTATACTAAACCCTATTTTTTTATCTTGTCTCGCTTTATAATGTTAATGTTTTTATGTGGAGTCATGACAGTATGTTAATAAGTTCCCCCACTTTATTTCATAAATCATTTATTATTCGTTCAATTCTATATTCAACTTGTTTACTATCTATAAATTGACAGTCTGCTTATCAAAGATGGCATAAGAATTTGGTTATTCGGTCTCCCATTGTTATTGTCCAGGAGGTTATCGTCGAAGACGAGGGACGTCGGCAACGTCTCCATGTCAGTGGTGAACGAAAGTGACCGGGGTAGAGACAACCCCGCCTTCCAGCACGAGCAGCGCAAACCTAACTCACCATGGCGGTATCCGCTATTTAGAAGACAAATAGACAGGTAAAGAAACCTAACTAATATTATTATATATTAATCCTAACTAACATTATATAATATAGCGAAAGTGAGTTTGTTTGTTTGTTACGCTTTTATGCCCTAGCTAATGCACCAATCTTCCTGAAATTTTGCATACACATAGATAGAAGTATTGAGAAGGATATAGAAGGATACCTTTCATCCCGAAAAACAACTAATGAATATACCGCGTGAATTTCCCGTGGGAAATTCACGCGGGCGAAGCGGCGGGTGAAAGCTAGTCATACATAAATATCGCGTAATTCCGATTGCATTTCTTTTTCTGCTTTTTCTTCTACATAACGCAAGGCCATCAGCGTCCTTCGACTAGTTGACTCTTCCTACATATAACGATTTGTCATTATATTTCGCGATATTGAAGTATTACAAATTGGACCAGATTTCTAAGTAAAATACTATGTTTATATTCGTATTTGATATCCCAGTCTGTTCGCAAGAAATCATAGCGCTACCACTGATAAAATAGACTGATCAACAGATTTCCAGATAAATTTCATAAACATAGCCGAATGAGAAGGGCTGCCTAGTGTTTCTGATAAAGTATATATATAATAACAATTCACAGGGCGGACTCTGCATCAAGTCTGGGCTCGAGTATAAATGGTAACAGTTCCGGCATCAAAATGTCGCCTCTGGGGAACAGCACTCTTGGAACTTCGCCGTCTATCCCAATACACAGGTTAGTTTGTTTAAATATCTTTAATGCTTTAAAATAGTTATACAAAAAATACAATGTTATTAAAATCAAAAGAGAATGGCAGTCTTATCCCAGGAAACTTATTACAGTCAACCGGCGAATCACGAAAGGAAATGCATGAGAAAAGTTAGTTTTGGCACAGAACACTTAATAGTAGGTACTTTTGATTTATCTATCGTTTTCCATTCATTTAAATTACTGTTTAATTTCTTTGATATAGTAATAACTTATTTAAAATAAGAATTTTTGAATTATATTACAAAAAGCTTTCAAAACATTATTTATTAATAAACGTTTATTTAATAAAGCATTGACATTGGCTACACACACTACCATAGAATTTGGAAATCAAGCCCGGCGAGGCAATTTTTTTTTAATCTCTGCACTCTACTAAAATTATTGAATACATTCACAGAAGAGCTTTCTATTTTTTTCAGGTTCAGGCCTCAGATCCCTGCAGCCGAACGAGTTAAAGATATGTGGTGAAGATGAACTGTTTTTAGTCTTAATAACCAATTGATAACGTAGTGCCAGGAATGAGTGTCTAAAATGCATAACCGCACTGATCTCGTGTGACGGACGTAATAATACCTACTCGACCACATAAATTAGACATATGAAATAAATGCTTCCGCATTTATTTCATACGTTTATTTGATCTGGTGTACAAAATAATTATCATAGTTTATGTATTTTTTAAGAACGTGTCCGTCTTTGTTTAAATCAAACTGTAAATATGTAAATTAGTAGTAAGTAATATCTAAATTAAATTACAATCTGTCCAGTGTCATAAATTATAATGTCTAGATGTAGTACATTTCGCATACCTCGTTATAACCGTATACTATAGAAAAATAAAGCAAACTGTACCTGCTTATTTAAAACATCGACACACAAGTGAATGCTTTGTGCCATGTCAAAAGTTAGATCATAGACAAAGTTTTGAAAACCAACGAGTAATCAATCTTAGACTATGGATATGTCATGTATGTTATTTGGAAGAAAACGTTAACATTTTGACCAACAAACTTTGTTGTCGATATCATATGAAATGAGCATAATCAAATAAAATAAACAGAGCAGTGCAGCAGTGACCTAGTAAACGACGACATAATGTATCATCAAATGTAAAAAAAATGGATAGCTATAATGAGGTTAAATCTCATTCAATTAAATCATTAAGAAAATATAGATCGCAAAATGTATTAATCCTGTTTTATAGACAATGATTTGTATTGTCTATTACTACTAGAAAGAAGTCATTTAGTATTAAATTTGATAAGTTATTTATTTAAATTTCACTACGTTGAGGTTAGACGTACGAATGAAATGTGATAAAGAAGTCTGGATGTTATATTTTGTAAATCACAATTGTATGTTCTACGTCATTAAGTATTTGTATTTTTAACATCACATATCATATTCAATGTTGTGAAAATGTGTTTGCAACAGTGAATGTGTGTCGTACCTTTGAAAATAGTAATGTAAAAGTGAGACTGTATAGAGAGTGTGTAAATTGTATCTATTTATTGTGATCGCTGAAAAATATAAACAAATTCGAAATGTGATTAGCTTTTATTTATTTTTACCCCACGTCTTATAGGTGAAAAATTTGAATATCGTCTAAAAACACACAATTAATGTTTTAGTTATGATCGTTTAACATATAGTAGGTATATTTTCTGAAAACAACAATCCGTCGAAAATTAAAAATCCATATTAAATAAGAAAATATATTAAAAACAGCATAATTTAATTATAAAAATTAAAATCTTTTAAAGAACACCAAGAACATTTAAATGACGTTTACCTTAGTTGACAATCTGGAGACTACGACTGATCCTTAACAAGGTGGTCCAAGTTCAGCTGGCAGAGGAAAGCGCTCCAATTTACATAACCATCGTGTATAAATGTATCCGCTTCTGTCCATAATTTACACTGTAAACATAATATTTATCAAGTTAACATTCTAACCGAAGTAAAGGAGGCCTGTTCCCAGCAGTGATATGTAAAAGACCGTCAATGACAATCATTCATCAGGTTTGTTTTATTTCCCGAAAAATAAATCATCCCATAACTTTGGCTTTATATTTTGTTTATGCAATATATGTAAAGCTTGGAATTTTAGTTTATTGAACTGGGGCTGCCATGTAAGATTGCCCCGAAGCCTAGATTTGAATTTTTAAACTTATCCACCACACGAAAACCAGATAGAAAAATAATTAAAAGACTGATACGATACAAATATTATAATGATGAAAAGTGTATTTATTAACCTCTGTATCTTTGACAGGAGGAGCATGTCGCACCACCTTCTCGTAGTCCTCCTCTGTAAGATTGAATACAGGTCGAGTCTTGAAGTCCAGGAAATCCATTAGATCTTCGTATAATATGTTGCAGTTCTCGTCTTTCTTCAATCTGTTAGAAACATAATTATTAACTTTTTTTAATATGCTACGAGGTTGTAAGATTGTATGAAGCCGTAGCTTACTACGAAATTGTAGGGCTGTACGAACTCGTAGCATTCTACGGATTCATAAGGTATGTTAGTAGTCGTAGCAGTCTACGGAGTAATAGGGATGAAATCATTACTGTCTAAGGGTCAATTTACTTACATCAAGCGGAAAAATACCCAAAGAGTTTTTTAAGAGCTGTTTAGCACTATTTACTAAACAACAATCTTATTCCACTCAGATAAAGCTGGAAATAGAATACAATAAAATTTTCAGTTTGTTAAAATAGCTATATTCTAATTTCAGCATCGTTTGTAAGGAATAAAGTTGATATTTATTATAAGTGCTCGAGCTTATATTTTTTGCTTGATGTAAATTGACTCTGAGATAATATAGGACTCCTAACTCTCAGTAGGCCTGGTTTATTATATATGATAAAATGTTGTAAAGTATGTAAAACTTACACAGAAAGCATGCAGTCCATAAGATCCCCGTTAAGAGGCAGCCGATGTGCCTTCAGTATCTGTCGCAGGCGATGTGGTGAGAGCACCCCGGTGCCAACTTCGTCATGATGCATCAAACCTTCACGTAGTCTATCTCGATCGTCCCACAGACCGCGTGTTAGATCCGTGAATACTAAAGACCTAAATGGTTTTATTTTAAATAAAGTTTACATATAAGATCCTTTACCTCAAATATTGAACTACCAGTCAGCTTACTAATCGCTTTTGCAAGCCTTATAATCATAAGATTTCAGGTACTAGAGACATATTGTGATCTTGTTTAACACGTTAGCGGACGCACTACGTCTATAGACGTTGTAACAATTAAACTTCTATTGTGTTTTCAAAACCGTCCGCCGACGTGTTAAGTAAGTTGCATCCAATCATTTTACAATAAAATTATTTATATGAATGTAGGTACTATTACAATTTTTACGTTTTGTTCTTATTCTGTTGTGAGGTTTCTTATGTTACTAAAACTTACCTAATCATTTCTCGACGTGGACTTTTCTCCATACCAGGATCGCCACGAAAATGACGAACCAATGTGATGAACTCATGCTCAGTCATCCTCTCGCACATAATTTCTTTCAGTGCTTGTCTAAACGCAAACATAAAATAATAATCTATTTCATATGTTATATTATACATGTACGAGTATATTAGCAAACGCATATAATGCTTCTGAATATAAGAATATGTAAATACTTGGGTACTTCACCCTCACCTATCAACTACATTGACATATCTGATTTAGACAAGACAAAAACTCTTTATTGCAACTGTAAAAATATACAATAGTACTTTCCAAGTTTAAAATATGTTTGTAAATAATGATGCGTCTTACTTGAAACATCTAACAGGCATAAGATCCTTCTTGTTAGGTAGCACCGTCTCCATGTATTTAGCTACGAAGTTCTTGTAACCGTTCTCTACTGTGGCCAGTGTTCGACGAATTTTATCCATTATCAGTGCTATGTTTGCCATTGGATACTAAAAATTATAATATAATAATTATTCACAATCAGTGGATAATTCAATGCACGTACAATATTTTTAAAATCAGAGACATTTTATAGCTGTAAGCTTTTGTTTATGGAATCTATCACCAGCCGGATAGGTACGTACATATTACGTTTTAAGACTGTGTCTGACCATGCAGTCTTCTCCAAGGCCTGGTAGAAGTTACCAACACAAAAAGTGCTGAGAAAAGTAAAGAGAAAAGTAAACCACGGGCTTCGAAGCAACCAGCTCAGTATGCAACCCGGAAAGCGCGAGGATGAAGAAGAAAAAGGTCAGACAGAAGTACAAGCAAATAGAGAACCCTTATAATATAATATACAGAAACCATTAAATCTACTCAATACAGGAATATTTATTTATTTGTTCTTACCTGATTGACCTCCATATACCTAAGGGCGTACTCATCAGCAGCCACCAGGCGGAACCGGTGTTTGTTGATGACCAGCTCGTTGCCCACCCACATGTCCTGGTCCGAGTATGCGGGAGGCTCAGTAGGCACGAAGAACTGAACGTCCGGCAGATACATTTTGGTACGACGGAAGAATTTGCCGCCCTGAAATTAAGTCACCAGGCCTTTTTTACAAAGGTCCAGATCTCCTCCGTGTTTCGGAAGGCACGTTAAGATATTGGTCTGGCTGTTATGGCTAGATGACAACCGTTAGGTTATGTCAGATGCCTTTAGGCAGCCTGAAAATTTTGTCCGGAAGACAAAGACAGTTTCAGGTAAATAAGACCTAAAATAACTTCTGAAGTACGAGTATATAGGCGGTATACCTGAAACCCGGAGTTACGCTCGCACAGCTCGAACACTCCCATCGTATCGTCTGATAAGAAGTATTTGACGATGAAGTATCTCCGCGCGTCTTCGGGGTTGTCCGTGATAAGGCGTGCTGCGAATCTTAGCACGTGGGAGTCATATCCTACTCTGCAATGTACGAAGCATGTTATACTTTACTACTCCCGCCTGTGGTGTGTATGATCGAGAAGTGCAACACAATAGTACATTACTGTCAAGGCCAGAAATGAAGCAATTTACGGCCGAATTATATTCCAAGGTCGAAGACTTTTGTTCTTCTAACTTTCTCATGAGACGAAATAACATCGTATTTTTTACAATGTAGGGTTCTTGTAGAATTTACCTGTCTTTATGGAGAAACTTAATAAAATCTCCGTGAGGGGCTTTGGGCTCCACTGTGCGACAATTTTGTGCCGAGTCGTCATAGGAACCGTAGCCGTTCCACGGCGGCAGCTGTCGGTCCGCCGTGCTGGTACTCACGCATTCTTTCTCATCCCCAGGAATGGGCAGTGGCGTGAATGCATCTGTTCACAGTTGTGTGCAATTGAAATGTTCAGTATTTTTTTTAAATTACTCAAATGTTTATGAACACAGTATTAGTAAAAGCTTAACGATTTTCTTTATAATTCTGTACGGTCATGCTAACCTAACATTTTTTATGAATTTATCAATAAATCGGTATGCAAAATCGGGAACAAAAATATGAAATTTAAATTACCTAAGCCATAAGTGATTCGATAGTACTCCTTAGTGTAGGGGTCACAGTCAGTCAATACAACATTTCTGCCGAAAGCATTAACCACGGCCCCGATACTCAAATCTGCAGGACCGTACGCCGGGGGCTTCGGACCTCCCGTCATTTCGATACGAGGTGGAATTTTCTAAGAAAAGAAATTGGTACTGTTATTAAAATACAGGATCGCTTTTTGAGAATTTACACCAATCAAGATAGTGAGGATTCTAAAATTTTTAACAATTATAATAAATGCCGATAGGAGGTTTTGGTATTTAATTATATTTTGTTTGTGTGCTAGGTCATTGTCACATTCGTTTCGTCACATCTTTTGACTTAGAAATAGAACTCTAAAATAAATCGAACAGAAAAAAAGCTCTGCGACCTTGTCCTCAAAATTAAAATTAGCAAATTAGTACTTTTGGTAATCGCATCCTCTTCAAGAACATAGGTCCCGCCTCCATCCCAGAGTTAGCTGGCATCACTTCTTTGATTTCGATGGTATCATCTGCCAAGAAGTAGTGTATCTCTAAACGATGCAGTATACCGAATTCAGAGTCTCTGTCATCCCAGTACCCATAGAATCTAAAATGAGGAACGAACCACTTAAAAACTGAATTAAGTATTGCAGCTTTATTTAAATAAAATATATTTGCCATCCACTAGTTTAGTAAATATGTGTCTTACCTTAGGACTTGTCTATCAAAATCCAAAAATTGTTTAAATGGTCTATGCTTTGGTGGTTTTCGTTTATCTAAAGCTATCTGTAAAAACGTGCATCATAAGAAACGGAACGACCACTTATTACGTAAACTATATACCTAAAATTAATATTATATTAGGCATAGATTTTCAGCACCATTATCTGGTTGTTCAAGTTATTGTCCCATAAAGGCAAACATTTATAAACAAATGAGTAGTGGAAAATAAATTGCATATTTTTTATATATTTACAATGTTCAGCGATTGACCAATTTGACCATGATCCCCTCTGATATTAAATGCAGATAATAAAAAATAGGCACAGCTATTATACGTTTAGAAAAGCAATGACAAGTTACCCAGTATTGTTCAAAAAATAATAACATAGAAAACTGTTCAATTTTAACTTTCTACAAGAAGAACTATTGCTTATATTATATATTAAAAAAAATGACTTGCTTGCATCAACTTAATATGTTCAACGCTAGTATAGCATTCTATAATCTGTGGTTCAACTAACCTCAACAGCATCGGGATACGAAATCGGATCCGGCACATTTATTCCTAAGCGGTTGAGAAATACTCTCGTAAAGTTATCACAGCTGACGATCTATAAGTTGAAATAATGGCAATCTTTTAAATCATGCAAAAGTAAAAGGAATATCAAATTAAGTAAATATGTAAGGGGTTTACCTTAAAAACTTTTCCAAAGAATGTAACTTCCAGTCCAACATTTAAATCCAATACATCATAATACATGTCGTATGAAAATGGAAGACGAATCCTCTGACGACTAATAAGAGTTCCTAAAAGTATACAACATATAGGCTTTCTCGGAAAATAATCCTGCTTTTCGTAATCACTTACCTACCTTATTAGGTATACATTCATATTAATATACGGAGCTTCTGTAAGTAGAATTTATAGGATTCATGCTCTACATTCATTTTCTACTACTATATACTTACTAGAAACCTTGGTTAGTACCGAGCACAATAGTTTATGAAATCTGTAGTGAGATGTATAAAAGCTTACTGTATTATTTATATGGTACCTATTATTTCAAATTTAAAAATTCACATTAGGTATTTAAGTTAAATCTACTATTAATTTAAGTAAATAATAGAGCCCAAGTTACTGTCATCACATGGTAAAGACCCAATAGACTGGTGGCATTTCCTCTGGACTGCTAAACTTATTCTTTGGCTAAAATAAGCACCAACCTTTGGGTTGGCAAACATAGGGGTGTAGATATCTCCTAGAATAAAAACTTCGCATGCACACCCCATGGCTCATTAGGCGCGGTTGCGTGTTGCTTTTTTATTTTCTTAATTTTTGGGATTATGAAATTTATAAATGCAAAAGTTAAAGTTTATATATCTTGCCAATGCTCTACCAACTTTATTTAAAACTAGCTAATCCCCGCGGATTCACCCTCCCGTCGTGTGTATCAGATAGAATCAGGCTATCATCAGGTATCGGTTCTAAAGTTATAAGCTTTCAAACATATTATATAGATTAACACAATTATCAAGACTATTCTCTTTATTGTCACAATATAAAACTTTACCCATACCGACCTTGTAACAAGCCACTATTGTCAGTTTTTGGCTCCACTACCTTGATAGTGCCATCCTCGAGGAAGAACAAAATTGTCACTTTACGCAATATGCTGGATCCGACTTTCATCTCGTGCAATGATTGTTGGAAATATGCTTGAAAACGTAGTATCTGTTTAAAAAGTAACTACCTAGTTACATTTATTTAGTTTAAAAGGTGAATATGCAGCTTATTTACTTGAACTTTTGTAGTTTTAATCCTTATGTGATATTTGCAAGTTCAACACATCTCTACATCATTTTAAATATGTTATATTTCCTTGATATTTTACTCTCGTAAATTATTTCATATTTACCTTTGCCTATTTTTTTTAAATATGTTTGTTTCTTGTAAATGTTATTAGGTACTAGCTTTTGCCCGCATACATAGCGTAAAAAGTAACCTATTTAGTCACTTCGGATTTTTAACTATCTCCAACAAGTTTTTGTTAAAGCTTCATAATTTTTGGGTTTATAATAGCATTATATACTAATATATTCTTTGTATGACTAGCAATTTCAGGAAAATTACCTAACTACCCAATTTCAGCTTCATATACTTACCTACCTCAAAATACACAGTACTCGCCTGTTGACAGGGTGTGTGATCATACAACGACGGCGACACTATCGCCAACAAATACATTCTACCTTACATCTGTTTACGACACAGAATTTAGAAATATTAATAGGATAATTTCTCTGTTCTGTGGTTTACGACATGTATATAGGGTTTGTAACAAACCACTTATCCCACTCATCTCTACATAGAACAGTTCGCCATTGTATATTTAAGTAAGTATATTATTTTTGTACCCATCCTTTGTTTTAAATTGTACAAAAATAAGATAGAACAAACTTACATTTTTATCATACATCAGCCAGGTGGGCAGATCCGGCGCTTGCTTACGGCAGTATAGTGACGGGACACGGTTGCCTTCCTCTGCCTTGTCCACCAACATGTTTACCTTGTCGATAGAAGTGAATACAGGCCGGACGCCGAAGCTTTTCTTCCCTATCTATGACAAAATAAGAATAAAACCCCTTTACTTTCTTAAAACATGAAGTAAAGCCAAATCGCATGCATTTTGTCATGTTTCGCGCTCGCATGAGTGTACCTAGACAAACTTTACTTCCACCAATCCATACTAATATTATAAATGCGAAAGTCTGTCTGTCTGTCTGTCTGTCTGTCTGTCTGTCTGTCTGTCTGTCTGTCACCTCTTCACGGCTAAACTGCTGGACCGATTGTAATGAAATTTGGTAGGGATGTAGTTAATGACCTGAGGTCAAACATAGGCTACTTTTGGGCGCGATATAACCGAGTCCCACGCGGGGCGAAGCCGCGGGGAACAGCTAGTATCCTATAATATTAAACGAGCAATAAATTTATTTGTACTCGCGTTTTTTAAAAAGGCTGTAATGATTTCTTTGAAAATTTAAACATAAGTTCTTACATACCGGTAGTCAAAAAGATAATCTAGCTAGGTTCCATGTCTGGGAAAATGTATTTTTTACCCATATTTTCACGCATAAAGATAAAACGAGCGAAGCTCGGTCGCCCAGGTACTATATATATTAAATGCACAATCCATACTTCCATACTTCCATCCATACTTCCATACTTCCATATCCATACTAATATTATAAATGCGAAAGTCTGTCTGTCTGTCTGTCTCTCTGTCTGTCTGTCACTCTTCACGGCTAAACTGCTGAACCGATTGTGATGAAATTTGGTAGGGATGTAGTTAACGACCTAAGGTCAAACATAGGCTACTTTTGGGCGCGATATAACAGAGTCCCACGCGGGGTGAAGCCGCGGGGAACAACTAGTTAATAATAAATGCAAAATAATATTTTTTTTGCCTCAGTCTCTATCTCTCTCATCATAGCGCATTCCTGGTTATGTCCTCGGCTGGTTGCCAAATCCGCTTTCCTACTTTTTCTCTCTACTTCGCCCGGTCTTCGCCGACTTTGGATGTGAGATTATATATACATTCCTGCACTGTGACGTCGAGCTAGCCCTTTTTGGGCTAACAGCGTCTATTAGGTATCTACGTCTTGGCGGAAACGGACTTATGACCGACGAATAATTGGTCATTTGTTCTCAATCGACGTGGTCATTGTGGAAACTCGCCTCAAGGTCCGTTATGTTTCGGTCATGATGGCTGCTCCGCGGTCTATCCGCGACAGTCCACACATCCATGCAACATCTGAATTTTCGTGACATCAAGCATGGGCCCTCCTCCCCACTGCCTTGTAAGACGGGCCTAATAAGGATTTACACACCTGTGACTTACCCACACCCACAGCGTCCGAAAAACGTTTAACATCATCGTAATGAAGTTAAATAAATACAAGTAGATAATATTGGTGTTTACCAGCGGGTTTGATCCATAGCCAGGTAAAAGTGGCAGTCTTGGGTTTCGTATAGACATGATGAATAACAAAATAAATATTTATCCAATTAAAAATAAGATGTTATTGTATTTGAGATCCAAAATAAACGTCGTTTTCAATACATTCCACAAAAGTTCAACATTCAACACTTATTTCAAAACAGTTACCATGGCAATGGTAGGTAATATTTTTTAAATAGGTATTTTTCCTCCTATCCAACTGCACTGGATCAGCCTGAAAATCAACATCATTTCAACCGCAGGTTGTCCAATGCTGGACATAAGCCTCCCCCATTTTTATAATATTGAAGTCGGTTCCAAGCACGTTCCAAGTAGAACCTATTTATAAAACAAATGTTGAAAAACAAGCTACTAGATAACGAAATCAATTTTCATCATACTTCCTTGAACTTAGATATTATTATTAATCAATATAAATGCAAGTCTGTCTTTAGGTTTGTCGATCTGTCTGTCTGTTACGCTTTCACATGGCTTTCACGACGAAACTGCTGGCCGCTGGACCGATTTTGATGAAATATGGTATGGATACCTATAATAGTTGGACCAATATAGAGGATACTTTTATTTATTTTTTGTGTGGTCGTAGCCGTCGTAGCCACGGACCAGGGGGTGTACCATCTCTTAAAACCATGCAAGATCCAGTGAGTAAGCGGGACAGTGCAATACATGATGTGTAAGGCGACATCTTCATAATTTAAAAAATAATGGTCACTTTCAAAAAGAAAAAGTAAAACATTTATCAATGTCAACGTCAATACAGTGACAGCCAGCAATCAAGCTAACAAAAAATGACGTAAATGTAACTGGTAAACAAGTGATTACATATTCTTTGCTGGTAAACTGGTAAATCAAACAAATGGAAATCAGTAAAATTATTAAACATATTTTTCACTAATTTCACGAAAAATTTAATATTATGTAAAGTATGAATATAATTTTAATCCATATAACAGTGAAGTGAAGAGGACAGCACATTACACACACTTAAATTTTATTGTGAAACGTGATAAATACTTAAATAAAATATAATAGGTAGCAAGATCAGAATAATGATTGACATTAAAACGAAAATTTGTTCGTTCTTTATATTTAATTCTAATTTAGGTCCTAAGGAAGGCGAAGTAAGTATTTTAAATGTAATTCATAACTCCTTAATACGATACAAATGTTACATAAAAACTAATTTGCAGGAATTAAAAAGGATATTATATTATCACCCAAGCCAAACTGCAAGCGATGCACGTAAGATGCAAGTTGGATTGTGTGAGGCAGTGGTTAAATTCATGTCGTAAGTATTAAAAAAGTACCTCAGTATAAATCGCGGTTGTTTTTCAACAGGAATCAGTAACAATGTACAATAATATTGTAATAAATTTAAGTCAAAAATTATAAGCTACATACACTACACAGCATACATAACTATATATGATTTGCCCAGCAGTGGGACAGCAACAATAGGCTAGGGAAAAAATTAATGTCATCATATATTAGTTCAAAGACAGGCAGCTGACACAGCTATTGTTACACGACTATGTGATCAGTGACCACTTGTGGGTTAGAGTATACGAAAGGGTGCGCAAGACTTGGGACTTGCGACCTGCGCACCCTTTGCAACACTGACCGTATTTTTATGTCATATTACAGAACATTTTCAACAGAGCCCTGTGAAGCGCTACAAACACAAACAAAGCGATATATCTTCTTCCAACCTGAAAAGGGATACTGGATGGTGTTGGTAATGTCACAATTCATGTTTCTATAACCATCATCATCATTGCATATGGCATTCTTCCTGTGTGGATCAGATGTCTATATTAAAATTTTCTATAATAAATTGTTTACATTTTAAGTTACAAATTCTATGAGCTGTTTCTGTTGTTTTTCTTTACCATCCATTTACTCAATTTGTTATAAGAGATGATGTCTTGCAGGTGGTGCGAATACCATATACAACAAAAGCTTTATCAGCTATTGGAGAAACACAAGGAGAAGTGGTAAGTTATTATTTTATAAAGTAATCATAAGTTTTTTTTTTACATCTGTATTCATAAAAATCGAAAATTGGTTCGATTTGAGATCTATGAGATAAGCCCTATGTCCAGCGGTGGTCGTCTTGTGGCTGATATGATGATGCATTATCTGTCAGCGTAAATTATTTTTTGTTAATGGTAAAGCAGTCCCCTCAAGCTGATGCCCACTGTTCTATCCATTTAAAACTGCAATATTTAATGTTCAAAAGGTTTACATTATTTCCTAATGTCTAATTTAATAATATATATCTATCTCATTAATAGTTAGGGTTTCAGAATGATGTGATGACAGTTTTAGCATTGTAATAACCAGTACTGCCAAATCTAGTACCAATAATAAAAGTGTCCCCTGGGCTCTGAAGCATAAGGGAAACAAACTGGGATTATAATGAATTTAAGTGTGTTAGACAGAGTTGTTTTCACATTAGTATATAAGGTTAGCATAGGCCGTAACTACTAGAGCTATTAAATAGGTACTACAATGTTTATTACTTCAAATTGGGTGTATTTTATTCTGTTTCAGGTAGACCCATCAGTGATGAGTTACTTACTTACAATGGCATACAAAATGTTTCAGATGTTCATGGGACCATTCAAAGATATTCCAATTGAGGAAATATACACAACTTGTGAAGAATTCTTTACACCGGTAAAGTACTTTATTACATTTAATTCACCTCAGCATGCTGTATCTTGTAAGCCGTAATAACTAGACATAATAGTTTTACAGATTCTGTATTTCTATTGTCGCTATATAAACAAAATAAAAAAGTTAAAAACAACCTCACGCTTGTTTAATCAATTTTTATTTTTAACACTTTTTATTCCAGTACATTTTGTCAACAAATCTCAAGAATGATGTTTCTGATGTTATTCAAGGCATTCATTACTTACCACTAGACAAGAATTCCTTCTTCAAAGTAGTATGTTTCATTGATTTACTAGAAGTGAACTATCCCGACTTCAAATGCATCTCTTTTGTATACAATGACCAGCTACTATGGTAAGTAAATTCCTTTGCTCCCGTCGGAATTTTGGAATAAAATGCTCAGGTTCTACCCATGTACCAAATTTCGACTGCTTTCATTCAACACCTGTTGAAAGGAGTGATAAATATCTACAAATCCATGTGTTATGTGAGCTTACACACACACACACACACATAATATTGATTAATAAACATGTGTTTCGTTACTTAACGCATCACTCGACCGTGATTAGTCTGTTTTGTAAGCTCAAAAATTAAACAAAAAAAAATTTTTACCACGTGTTAGTAAAAAATTGCGTGTCTCTGTACCAAACATTTGTGCATATTTATGCAGGATCATTTTATTTTGTAACCCACACTATATGAATAAATGAATGTTTCAGGAATGGCCTCTCGAACAATGACATGCTTACACTTTACCAGTATTTAGTTCAAACGTTACTACCAAAACAAATAGAGAAGGAAATACACGGAGATGCTGTGACAGCTGCGCAGAGGCATGGCAGGTTCATCAGCCCGGCTGAAGGCATCCGTAATAAGGACGATCTACAGAAGTTGGTCAAAGTCTACTTGATGAGGGAAGATGACACAGAGACTAAACAGTACTACTTGATTGTGTATAGAACTTTGAGTGCTACCGTTTGTTTTACAATTGATGGTAAGAAAGAATAATGTCACATATTACACAGAATATTATTTTAATACAGATTAACCTTAATACAAAGAAACGCGCCGATTTGTAGTGTACTAATAGTGTGTACTGACTGATACTAAAACGTATTAACGCCATCTATGGATCACTTAAGACAACTGCGCTTCAAACTTAGATAGCTTATTAAATATCAGTTTGTGGTAAGATAACAATACAATAAGATGATAAATCTTGCTTTAATTAGACTCCGGAAGGTGTGAGCAAAGACTAGTGAAAATTGAACAATAAATAATCACCAAATTCCCCACACTTGCATTCCACTCTATATCAAATTCCCTCAATATCTTTTTGTGATAGTGTGTCACTTTAACACTTTAATATTATATTGAAGGAGTTCCATACAACATATAAACTGTTTAATAATCAAATGTTTCAGTAAACACAAACCTGGATATTGACACATTCAGATCTCTAGATGCGTTTATGGGCCCGCAACTCTTCAGCATAGCCTCATCTATCAGTGAACAGTGCACAATACATGCCTTACAGAATGCCCAACTTGCCAGCGATCACAAATTTGTCTATTTCAATAGACTTAATTTAGCATTCAAAACATCTGTAAGTATAGCCACACATTACAGAATACTATACTAGTACAGATATTCAACCGCCATAAAAAGATGCGACGATTTTAGTGTACTCAGTACGATTATAGAGTCCTCTATAAGCGCTATCTATCAATCACTTGAGTGACTGTGATTCTAAATCCGATTGTCCTACATTAAAAAATCGGATTTTTATAATTCACTCTTCACCAAAAATAAGCTGCATTTTTTTCAATACTTGTAGCGCCACCTAATAGCAAGAAAAAGATCAAAATATTAATTTGGCAAAAGGAGCACATAGTATAGCTAACAACGGAATGCACGTCGAGCTTATGAGATACTAATAATCTATGAAGCCTTAATTCTCAGATTGTCTCAAAGCATGGTTCCATGTAATTCTTTTTTGCTAGCTCGATACGATGTCAACTTTTGAGTTCTGTATACAAAATGTAAAAACATTTATTTGTATCTCAGCAGGCTGCACCTTACGATACACAACAATTACACAAAATAAAATGAGATACTTGCTGTTTGACTCTGTGTGACAACCAATTATATATATAATTACTAGCTGTTCCCCGCGGCTTCGCCCCGCGTGGGACTCGGTTATATCGCGCCCAAAAGTAGCCTAGTCGTTAACTACATCCCTACCAAATTTCATGACAATCGGTCCAGCAGTTTAGGCGTGAAGAGGTGACAGACAGACAGACAGACAGACTTTCGCATTTATAATATTAGTATGGAAGTATGGATATGGATTAGTATGGATATACTTATTACAAGTAACAAATGCAGACTCTTTTTTTATTTCTATTTAAAATGTTTTATTTTAATAAGTAAATATTTATAATTTGAATGTACAAGTTGCTGTGGTGTCTATAGTACTATTACTATTATTATTTTTTTAGCCGGCTGCTAGTAAATTAGTTCCGTCAACAGCTGTCAAACCAGAGGTATTGAGTATGATTGCGGCTATACATTCAGATAGAAAAAGGTGTGTTTTATTATTATATATGAAAAATCAATTAATTAAAAGAAAAGAAAGAAGATAAATTAATTTTATCTAATAAATATTTGACAGAATAATACATAATCATATTTTCTTTTTCAGTCTGGGCAAGTATGGAGAAATTATAATAAAAATACCTGATGAGTTTTGGATAACGGGAAAGACATCGAACGAAAGAGAGTTTTACGTAATTATTCAAGAAAAGAATGCCACTCTGAAGGAAATCTCCGGTAAGACGTTCATTAATATAAACAGGAAATTTTGATTTGGTTTCCTTCCCTTGCAGAAAATCTCTGCAGGTCAGTTCCCACAATAATTTTACACATATTTTGTTACAGATGAAGTCAGACGAATATGTGAATCACAAATGAAAGGAGTTTTCTTTTACCCAATTTAAATCTTACCAAAAATTCTACAACTACTATAAATTTAATGTATAACATGGGCCGCATTCTCATTTTTCTAATTAATTACTTTATCCTGTCCGACCCAGTTTTGATGTGGTAGTCACAGGGACAATCATAAAATGAAAAGTATTTAATAAATTAAAACAAAAGTATGCCGCCGTATTAATGTGAAATAAATTAATAGGTATATATAATCAAATGTAAAAAGTAATCTAATTTATAAAGTGATATAAATAAAAATCTTTACATATTAACAGTCATATTTTATTTATTTATATTAAAGTACTATATTGACAAACTTATTAACTATTACAATTTACATAAGTTTTATTGTATGCTAGTCACTAGATACCTTTTTTTCTTGGATATTCATTATTTTTTTATACATTTTTATAACAAGTTTTCTATTTTCGTAGCCCCAGGCAAGAAGAACGCAAAATACACACACAGCTCCAATAGCAATATGTAGTAAAATGGAACTTTTTGAGAACTTATTTTCAGAAATTTTACAAATACATCCAGCAATAAACAATGTCAATAGAAAAAAATTACCAACATTTAGTCCTTCTAATGGCTTATAGCCAGTATCTCTATATTTATGATTTATAAAGTGTATACTATGCATAATCCTAGCGAACATATTGATACAATTAGAAATAATAAAACCTACTGGTCCAAAAATATAAGTCAAACCATATGATAGTACTAAAAAACATATAGAAAAGAAGACCATCCAGTAGTTATATTTATTCAGTTCTGCACTTGTCATAGTGGCAAAAGTGTAACATTCTGTAATGCCATTGATGGCCAGCAATACTATAGCCAAACAGTGGCTCCTTAACAACTGCACTGGCAGACCACTAGACACAAATGCTTCGCCTCCATATAATATTAATAGAGTATATGCATAACTCTGTCCAAAAACTAACACCAACAAACCTATTGAGCCCACAGTTTTGCATATTTGAGACAACACAGTACATGACTCTTGGATTTTATGTTGGTCTTGCTTATGAAGAGGTAATTCTCTACTCACCATCTGTGTAAAATAGAAATAGCTACTGTCCTCAATAGGTCTAAAAATAAACCTGGCTGCTAAGCTTCCCAGATTATTCACTACATCATATGTAGCTTGTTCAGAAAAGGACATAACGGGGCTCACTGACATCACATATTTCTCTCCCTCTGTCAACAGTTGCTTTACTATACCCTGCTTTGCAAAACTCACTGTAAGAGTATTTAGTTTTTTATTGAATGTGGAGTTTACAGATCCTAGATATTTAGGCAAAAAGTCCTTTAATGATGTGAATTGGAAATCATCCATATTATTATACAATTGGTGTAAAATTACATCAGGGACAAACTTGCTCTTCAAAGCACCTTTAGCATACAAGGGTTTATTTTTGATGTACCAGTAAAAGAAAACATAATAACACAATACTATTATGCCTATGCTTACTACTTGTGCCACAGAAAATGCAATAAGAGCAAATGATCTACTGTATACAATAATAGATACAAATAAGACTGATCTTATAAAAATATATAATGTGTCAAGAGCAACCTTCAGCTTAATAAAACAGAATAGTTGTGCAATCAGTACCATGTTGGCACCACACAGCTCTAAGATACAAGAAAAGGCAACACTCCAACAACCAATTGTGTACTGGGAAATATGTTCTGGACTGCTCAATGGCAGCCAATTTAACCAGATGTAAACAAAGACCAATGACAGCACACAACTGATAGGCACTGAAAGCCAAATTTGATTAACAATATGTGTCCAGCTTAATTCATCTTTCTGACCCATGCAAGCGCGATTAAATGGTTCACGGCTTAGAAACAATATTGTACTTTCTAATAGAAGCAATCGTACATTCATAATACCTAACACTTCATGGCCTACATTTCTGATAACCCAGGCATTAATAATAAATGTTACACAGCGGAATAAAATTTGAAATATAATATTGAAAGATGCATTTTCCAAACTGCTCATCAAAAGATTACGCCCCATTTTAGTACTTTATGTCAAAGTTCAAACATTAATAGCATTTCCGTCTATAGTAGATATTGGTATGGTCCTTTTTACCACATAAATCTTCTTATTAGAAATACAAATGACAAACCAGTGGTCATCATAAGTTATTGATATTTTCTTGAATGGTTCATTTGGAGCAAAGGCCACTGGGTCCACCCTGTAACATAAAAATTTGACAAAATGATTCAAGGAAGCTATAAATAAATATCTATTTTTCGTTAATGAATACGCACTTGTTTGACAACGTGATGAGATCAGTTATTATCGTGGCGATACGTTCGTCGTTTTCGAGCTCCCCGCCCGATTCAAGGACGGCTCCGTCCTCTGTCAACACCAGATAACCGATTTGATCTGGGATTTTGTCCATTATAACTGCAATTTAAAGACATTTCAATTGCAAAAATAAACAGGATAATAAATTGCCGATCTGTTTATATTTACCTCATCAATCGAGTGAATTAGAGTGTAAATTGGTAACGAAAGACGACGAACCCCAAAAAATCTTCGTTTTGCAGTCTTGATTCACTTGATTGACACTGACAACTGAGACTGACAATGACAGACAGATTTTTTTTTTTTTGATAGTTTTTACGGCCATGGAATCTTTAAGGCCTATCTTGAATTTATTAATCTTCTTCAGTCCTACTTAAGTCAGTCGAGTCAAAAAGTCAAGTCAGTAATCAAGTCCAGTCAAGTAAGTAAGTCTAGTCAGAGTCAGATGGCTAAGTGAAGCGGTGGAAAAATTTCACTTAGCTATATCATGGAGATTTTGGTGACAAAGATAAAAAGTCACGTAATCGACACTGTACCACTTCCCAACTCTCACGCTTGTTCACGAACACTTTGCGATTGATAATCCACCAATATTATGCACAAATACTCGAAAAAACCTAAGTTTTGGAAATTAAATACAGCGCCGACATATCGACAGTTTACTTTCCCTCCAAAAACTCCCGACAGACAGATTGAGGAGCTCGATAGCTCAGCGCGGCGCGCGTGTTCGTCGTCAAGCGACGGCGAGTGCGCAGCCATGTTTGGATTGGACGCCATTAGTGGCATTTCTATCTTGAGCTCCTCCGTTCTTCGGAAGGCACGTTAAGCCGTTGGTGCCGGCTGTTATCGGTAGATGGCAGTCCTTAGGCTATGTCAGTTGGCCTATTTCCATCTCTTAAAACCATGCAAGAACGATTGAGTAAGGGAGATGTCGCCTTACATCATGTATTTCACTGTCACGCTTACTCACTGGATCTTGCATGATTTTGAGAGACGGTAGTAACCCTCCAGATGCCTTTAGGCAGCCTAAAAAATCTGACAGTGTTGCCCATTAACACACCCGGGTCATGTTCCTGTAAGTCTGCTTTACCTGTACTAAGGGTAACGGAGGTCAGACGGCAGTCGCTCCATTGTTATAACCAGTTCCGCCAAATCAATACCATGATTAAAAGCGTACTCTGGACTCTGAAGCGTAAGTGGAAGATGTAACCGCGAAACACGCACGACAGAATGACAGACAGACAGAACAAGTTCAAGCAAAAATATAAATATTTATATAATAATACAGTGAGTAAGCGAGACAGCGCAATACATGTTGTAAGGCGACTTCTCCCTTACTCAATATTTCTTGAATGGTTTTTAGAGATGGTGGTAAGGCACCTGCATAGAGCCTACCCTTGATCATATACCTATACAGAAATAGCAACGATTTGTCATTTGGTGCAAAATTACCAAAACTAAGATGGCGAAATAGGAAAGTCCTTATGAACAATAAGAACCAAAGTTGCATCTTCTTTGTTAGCGTTTTCTTTGTTCGGCTAACATGCGTTCAAACGTCGACGCCATGCGCCATTCAAAAACTTAGACCAAATAAACAGTGAAAGACCACACCCAGTGTCTGACTCCGAGATGTGGACCACACCCAATGTTTGACTCCGAGATGTGGACCACACCCAGTTTCTGACATCGAGATGAAGAGATTTTAACCACACCCAGTGTCTGACTTCGAGATGTTGACCATTCCCAGTATTTCACATCGAGATGTAGACCACACCCAGTATCTGACTCCGAGATGTGGCCACACCCAGTTTCTGACATCGAGATGAAGACCACACCCAGTGTCTGACTTCCATTTGTAGACCATACCCAGTATCTGACATCGAGATGTTGGCCACACCCAGTGTCTGACTGCGAGATGTTGTCCACTCCCAGTGTCTGACTCCGAGATGTTGACCACACTCAATGTCTGACATAGAAATGAAGACCACACCCAGTGTCCGCCTCCGAGATGTTGACCACACCCAGTGTCTGACTCCGAGATGTTGACCACACCCAGTGTCTGACTCCGAGATGTGGACCACACCCAGTGTCTGACTCCGAGATGTGAACCACATACAGTGTCTGACTCCGAGATGTAGACCACACCCAGTGTCTGAAATAGAGATGTAGACCACACCCCGTGTCTGACTCCGAGATGTGGACCACACCCAGGGTCTGACTCCGAGATGTTGACCACTCCCAGTGTCTGACATTAAGATGTGAACCACACCCAGTGTCTTACTCCGAGATGTTGCCTACACCCAGTGTCTGACTCCGAGATGTGGACCACACCCGGTTTCTGACATCGAGATGAAGACCACACCCAGTTTCTGACATCGAGATGAAGACCACACCCACTGTCTGACTCCGAGATGTAGACCACTCCCAGTGTCTGACTCCAGATGTGGACCACTCCCAGTGTCTGACTCCGAGATGTGGACCACACCCAGTGTCTGACTCCGAGATGTTGACCACACCCAGTGTCTGACTCCGAGATGTGGACCACACCCAGTGTCTGACTCCGAGATGTTGACCACACCCAGTGTCTGACTCCGAGATGTTGACCACACCCAGTGTCTGACTCCGAGATGTTGACCACGAGATGTTTATAGGGTCCTAATGAAAACGTCGAAGAGAAAGGAAGACGTGCCACTGGAAAAAGACGGGAAATACCTTACAATGAAAGAGTCTGCTGAGCTGCTGGCTAAGACGTTCTACCAAGAAGATTCGGAAAGTGAAGACAATATAACACACCGAAATGCTAGAACGAAAGCAAAAATTGTTAATGCGAGCGAACATCCAAGTACATGCGAACGACCATTCACAACAGCAGAATTAAAGACGGCGACAAATTCTTTTAACCCTAAAAAGGCTCCCGGGGCGGATGGTTTCACCTCAGACATATGCATGAGGGCAATAGGTCGTGATTTAGATCTCTTCCTGGCACTCATGAACGTGTGTCTGAGGTGCAGCCAATTTCCTACACAATGGAAAGAGGCCGTAGTTGTAATCTTAAGGAAACCCGCGAAGGATACCTACACGACCCCAAAGGCATACAGACCCATTGGCTTACTGCCAATATTAGGAAAAATCTTTGAAAAAATGGTGGTCGCACGGCTGAAACATCATCTCCTCCCGAGAATGAGCAAGCACCAGTACGGCTTCATGCCGCAAAGGAGTACTGAAGACTCCCTCTATGTCCTGATGAACCACGTAAGAACGAAGCTGGCAGAGAAGAAAATTGTCACAATGGTATCACTGGACATAGAGGGGGCCTTTGATAACGCCTGGTGGCCGGCGGTGGTGCTCAGACTCGCAGAGGAGAATTGTCCGGTAGGGATCAGGAAGGTTCTCGACAGCTATCTTCAAGATCGAAAGGTGTCTATAAGATACGGCGGCCAGGAGGCATCAGTCGAACCAACCAAAGGATGTATCCAGGGCTCAATTGCGGGTCCAATACTTTGGAATTTGCTGTTGGACCCCCTCTTAAAAAAGCTGGAGAGCAAAGGGATACGATCACAAGCGTTCGCTGATGACGTGATCTTAATTTTTGACGGGGACCTCGCCGTAGATATAGAGAAACAAGCTAGAGTGGCTCTTGACCTTGTCCAGGCGTGGGGAATTGATAATAAATTAAAATTTGCCGCACACAAAACTAAAGCAATGGTAATCACCAACAAATTAAAGTTTGACGTCCCGCGTCTGAGCATGAGCGGGAGCAACATTGAAATGGTGAAAGATATAAAACTTCTAGGGGTCACCATAGATGCAAAACTTACTTTTAAAAATCATATAAGTAATGTATGCAGGAAAGCTATAGGTGTCTATAAACTACTAGCAAAGGCGGCAAAAACCAGCTGGGGCCTAAACTCTGAAATAATAAGAACCATTTATAATGCGACAATAGAGCCCATTATATTGTATGGCGCTAGCGTTTGGGCACCAGTGACAAACAGAGTAGGGGTAAGGAAGCAGCTGAACGCCGTGCAACGCGGATTTGCCCAGAAAATCTGCAGAGCCTACCGCACGGTCTCCCTGAACTCAGCCCTCGTGTTATCGGGATTGCTCCCCCTTGATCTACGTGTGCGTGAAGTAGCTTCACTATACGGGATCAAGAAGGGGGCGCCGATACCGGGTCTGGGCGACAGGGGGATCGAGCGATTGGCCCCAGCGATTGAGGCCCCCCACCCGGCAGAACGTATTGACCTTGATTTCTCCAGCCTGGTAAACCAGCAACAGGTGGATGAGACCAGAGATCATTCTGTTCAAATCTACACGGACGGCAGCAAAATCGATGGGAAGGTGGGCGCCGCGCTCTCCATATGGGAGGGCGGGGCGGAAACCGGAAAGTCTAAGTTTTGCTTGCCGTCTTATTGCTCGGTTTACCAGGCTGAGCTCTTGGCGATACGGGAAGCCACGGGGAAAATCAAAACGCATAAAGCCAATGATTTTGGAATTTACAGTGACTCCATGTCAGCTTTGATGACCATCACAAACCCGGGTTCCCTCCACCCTTTAGCTGTACAAACTCGGGATAATATAAAGGTTTTATCCCACCAGAACAAAACAATAAAGCTGTACTGGATTAAAGCGCATGCAGGGTTGGAGGGTAACGAAAGGGCAGATGAGCTGGCAAAGGAGGCGGCTGTGAATTCCAAAACCAAGGCAAAGTATGATTTGTGTCCGGTCTCGTGCGCGAAGCGAGTTCTGCGTCAGAGCTCGCTTCGCGAATGGGATCTGAGATACGAAGAGGGCACAACCGCGGGCACGACGAAATTATTTTTCCCGAAGGCATCGGTGGCCTATAAAACCATCAGAAAGATCAAACCGACAAGCCAAGTTACGCAAATACTAACTGGGCATGGGGGGTTCGCGGAATACTTGCATAGATTCAAGTGTCGCGAGAACCCCTCATGTACCTGCGATCCGGAAAAGGAGGAAACGGTGCTGCACCTTCTAATAGATTGTCCGGTTTTTGGCCGAGAAAGAGCAGACATAGAATTAGAAATCGGAACTAAAATTGTAAAAAGTAAACTACCGGAATTGATCCAAATTGATAGATTTCTTAGATTTTGTATAAATATAACTAAAATTGTAAATAAAAGAAACGGAAAGAAAAACATGCTGCCATAATATAATAAGTATATTGTAGGTCAGTATGTAGTAACAAAATTGTATGAAAATAATTAGATGTAAAATATAGAATAAGGAAAATATGTAAAACAGTATACAGCTGTAAAACAACCTGAAGTTAGAAAACAAATCAAATGTAATAGTATAGAATATAAGAAATATAAATATCAATAGTATAGTATAGATTTATAAATAAAAATTTTTGTATAACAAAAGAACACTAATATATAATAAGATACATATGTAAGATAGACACGTAAGTTTGTAAAATTGGAAAAAATAAAGAAAAATGTGTTATTATGTCCCTAAAACCCAATAAAAACTGAAATAAAACAAGAAGAAGAAGTAGAATAGCTAGATTAGAAAAAGTAGACGGGCATCCCACCTGTAAAAAATACAAAAGATATGAAGCATGAAAGGCAAGGATGAAGCGTGAAAGTGCGAGAGGAATAGATGATAGAACTGGAATGAAAGAGACTGGTTACAATAGGCACCAACACATCTTGTACGTTGGTGGTACAGATTATAAAAAAAAAAAAAAAAAAAAAAAAAAAAAAAAAAAAAAAAAAAAAAAAAAAAAAAAAAAAAAAAAAACCCAGTGTCTGACTCCGAACTGTTGACCACACACAGTGTCTGACTCCGAGATGTGGACCACACCCAGTTTCTGACATCGAGATGAAGACCACACCCAGTGTCTGACTTCGAGATGAGACCACACCCAATGTCTGACTCCCAGATGAAGAACACACCCAGTGTCTGACTCCGAGATGTGGACCACACCCAGTGTCTGAAATCGAGATGAAGACTACACCCAGTGTCTGACTCCGAGATATTGACCACTCCCAGTGTCTGACATCGAGATGTTGACCACACCCAGTGTCTGAGATCGAGATGTAAACCACACCCAGTGTACCTGACTCCCGAGATGTAGACCACACCCAGTGTACCTGACTCCCGAGATGTAGACCACAAATGTAGACCACATTTACTAGTAGATTAAAGAACCCGTTTCCAAAGCCGTAAAAAGTATTTAAAAATAAAAATATGTCTGACATCTGTCAGGTTCTGTATTATTCTGTGTTTGACGAATTGAATTGACGTTTTTGGGTTTATGTTTGTTGAGATTGTGAAATTGCATTAGTTTTGTAATAATACATTGAATTGTTAAGTCGTTTAATGTTTGAAGTTCTAAATTTTGTTTTTGAATAGGTAAAGCCTCTATTCTTACATAAATCTATATCTTTTCTGGAAATTTATAATTGATTATAGGGTTTTCATGTTTGCTGAACTGACCATTTCCACGTAGCATACACATAAAAATATGCAACACAACTCAATATTACTGTGATATCAATGACGTATATTGCTAATGAATGTGATTTGTTAATTTATGATCCGTGCAATTTTCCTTATAAGACAAAAAATTGGGTGCCTGCATTAATCAATGTAATGCTATTATGCGACTTATTTGATCTATTACTGCTTAATTTTACAGGTTGAAGTAAATAAAAATATTTTGTGGAGACATAATATTTAAACATGCTGCGGTTTCATCGCAGTAGCGAATGGCGCTGCTTATTTTGTCTTCATGTACGCACTGGTACAATTCTTCTAGGAACATGGCACCTGGTATGTATTATTTTATCTGTATGGTTTTTAAGGTTCCGTATCCAAAAAGTCAAAACTGGAACCCTTATAAGATCACTTTGTTTTCCGTCTATCTGTCAAACTTTTTTTCTGAATAGCCCTTAAACTGAACATATCAAGTTGAAATTCATAACATATACTCAGGCCTTTCGGCTGTAAAATAATCAAAATTTGTCAATGCAATCATAAGATATGACCGTAAATTTATCAAATTTTCAAAAATTTTTTGATTACATATGGGAATCAATCTATAGGGTACTTTCCGGTGTACTAGAATCATTAAGATTGGTAAGAAGCAGTATCTTACAACATTTATTCAGATATAAATCTAAAAACTGCACACACATTGGTGTAAATTTTAATTAAATAAAATTAATAAGAGCAATTGTATCAAGACATCCTTTACCACTTGCTACTAAATGGTGCCAAGGTGGTTACATTTTTTAAATAGTTGTCCATGCTTATAAGAATATTCCTATGGGAGTTCCCTCATCATAACTTAAATTATAGCATTCAAGAGTTTTTTCTTTACAGATGCTGCACCTAGTTGCTTTGGGTTTCTTGGCTGCTATAGTACGTGATCCCCGCCTGTTAGATGAATTGGAGCGTGATGAGTCACCTATAGCCGTTTGGAGCGATGTTGGCAAGCCAAACAATGTTCTGCCGACTCCTCTATCAAATGTGGAAGCCCCACCTAGCTCATACCCTCAACATTCCACTCAACCTAGAGACCATGGACTGATATACCGTAAGTTAGTGATTTAATTCCACATACCAGCTCTATGAAACTATTTAACGTGTAACGGAGTGGTAACCTAAAAACTGAAAGTACTAGACATCTAGCGGCTAGGTTTCGATTATATTAGGAAAGTTTGTGGCAAAACTGGATTGCACTGACAAAGTATGGAAGGTTGGCATAGACAGAGGGAGGCTTACACCCAGCAGTAGATCATAACAAGCTGATGATGACGAAGTACCCATATACTAGATTCATTCATTCATTTCATGTAGGTGTCATGGTCAATTAACCATGCATACCCTGGTGTCAGGTCAGGTTCCTGTGGGTCTGGTTTCCCTGTAAAAAGGGTTACAGAGGTCAGGTGGCAGTTGCTCCATTGTAATAACAATTCCACCAAATCAGGACAATTATTAATAGCATACCCTGGGTTCTGAAGTGTAAGCTGAAGATGTAACCGGGAAACACACTTGGACGAAGAAGAAGATGACTAATGTTCAGGAAACTTACCAGTAAATTTATACAGTTCATATATATTATTTGGATTAAAAACTGTTGTAGCCACTATCAAAGTAGATAAGATATGAATGACAACCTGTTTGGATCTATGGCTTAAAAAGAACAATTCAAAATGTTGGAATAATGAATTGGGTCTGTGTGCTGTAGATGATGTGGATGTGGGTGCACTGGTTACAGTGTGCACCCTGACCATCACCCTCATGCTGATCTACGGAGCTGCAAGAGGCAAGCCCGCCCATCTGCTACCATTCTTCTGCCTGCAGATATTCGACTTTGCCATCACTGTGTAAGTAAACTGAACATCTCATAATGCTGTATGCCATAAAAAAGTTTGAGAACTCCTGCTCTATGGTCTATTGTTTCCAGTCTCCGATTAAGTGGTTTAGGTGACCCCTTAATGACTGAGAGGTTGTTATTTGTACATAGAGGAAACTACTTTCCTTTTGTATTTTATCTCCAATGACTTTTTGTGTATCTTGTGCCATCATAGCTCTTGAAAAAATAGACCGAATTTGAAGTGTTTTTTTTTTTCGAAACATGTGTACAAGGTGGTTCTTACTAATACGGACTAATATGGGGGATTTATAATTTATTTTTTTATATTATTTGATATGTTTAGGTAATATTTTTAATAGGTTGTATGTTAATTTTTTAAGGACATGTAGATACGACACGCGAATAATGGCACGTAACAAGTCATACATGATAATGATGGATTTTGAAATACTTTATGACACTCGGTGTTACATCATATTAGTTGACCAATGCAAAAATCCAAAACAAACAGATACAGACAGTTGTTTGTCAAAGTATGAAATTCAAATTTAAAAGCAGTATAAATACATACATAAACAAATACATTATTATATTATAGAAAATGATTTTTGTTGTTACCAACAATATAATGTACTATAAAACAATTAAAAAAAAAACATTTTCATTTTCCTACCATCCTACTAACCTACCAACATATAATGTGCTACAGTCTAAATAAAGTTTTTTTTTAAATATAATATTTTACTAGCTTTAGCCCGCGTGTATTTCCCACAGGATTAGTGATTTTTCCCAGGATGAAAGATATTCTATGTCCTTCTCAATACTTTTATGTATGTGTATGCGAAATTTCAGGATGATTGCTGCAGTATAAATAGGGCGTGAAACCGTAACAAACAACCAAAAAAACTCACTTTCGCATTTATAATATTAGTTAGGAAGTTAGGATAAATATAATTTATTGTTTTTGTATACTATTGTTATTCAGACTGACTGCCACGGGATATTTGTGCTACCTCCGCTCCATCCACCGTCTGGTGGCTGAGACGCGGCGCGTGCCGTGGCGAGCCGAGCTGCTGCAGCTGCCGGCTCCGGCACTGGCGCTCGTCGTGCTCTCAGCGTTCCTACTTGCCGTACTACTCAAGGTTAATATCAATACTTTTAATTATTTATTTACTAGCGACCCGCCCCGGCTTCGCATGGGCATAAAAACCTTCCTCTTGAATCTCTCTATCTATTTAAAAAAAACCGCATCAAAATCCATTGCGTAGTTTTAAAGATTTAAGCATACAAAGGAATGTAGGGACAGAGAAAGTGACTTTGTTTTATACTATGTAGTGACATTTAGTAGTACTGTAATAATTTAACACATTATGCCAGATTGATGCTTTTCATTTCATTCATTCATTATTTGAAAGAAACTGCTCTCATGGTCTAGTGGCCTTGACGATTGTCTTATGATCCGGAGGTCGAGGGTGCAAACTCTTTTTGAGAGTTTCCGATCTAATAAGACATTTAATCACCTAATATAATTTGTTATTTAGTTAGTCCCGGTTTCAGAGTCCTAGAGGCGGTTTAAAAAAAAACTGATACCAGTATGTGCAGGCTCAATTTTGTAACCAGCTTTCCGAAGCACATAGTTTTTTTTTTATTATGGCCAGAACCCATTCCTAGTATTCAGCTATATTCTTTAATTCATGGTATGATTCCTAAACCAGGGTTACTGCATCAACGTGGTATGGCGCTGCTACAAGTACCTGACGATGCGCGCGCACGCCCTGCAAAGCCTCACCCCGTTCGTGATCTCCGAAGGCATCATGTCCACGCCCGCGCCGCCCTACTCCGCGCCTGCGCCTGCGCCGGACTACTCCAATCTGCTGCCCGACTATGAGGAGGCTGTCAAACAAACCCCGCCGCCTTCCTACCGCGCTGCTACTTTGATGGCTACTGCAGAGCCGGCTATCACCACTGTGAGTACTTTGTAGACTAAGATATGAAGTAAAGTCAATGTAGTGCAACAAACTACTACTAGCTACTGATTACTAATCACTACGATCAAAGATGATTTTTTTAAATGTAGATTTACTAATTCTTTACTTTGGCAGTATTTAACGTTTTTTTTTTATCGCGTTTAGTTCTTGCTAACAATTTCAGTATCTCAATAAAGACAAGTACAACATTGTAATGTCAACTACCACATTATTGCTGCGAATGTTATATTTAGTTATTTATTTTAAAGTTACTAATAAAAATATATACTTACAACAGGTGGATTTTATGCAATATGATATGTATACCTGCCAGAAAAATCACTGGACCAAATTGTGGGTTGTGAGATAAAATACAAAATTTTACCAATATTTAATTAGATGGATGACAAGTGTTGCGGATAGATTATTTTTATTTAGTTCCATAGCATTCGTCTCTATTTAGAATTTTCTTTTTATTCTGACGACCTCCGTGGCGTAATGCCTGACCGCTACTGAAGAAGTCCCGGGTTCGATCCCCGGTCAGGTCAAGATGAAAAATGATCTTTTTCTGATTGGCCTGGGTCTTGGATGTTTATCTATATATGTATTTGTTAAAAAATATAGTATTGTTGAGTTAGTATCTCATAACACAAGTCTTGATTACTTTGGGGCTAACTTGATCTGTGTGACTTGTCTCTACATAATGATTTCTTATGTTTTCGCGATTGTTACACATTAAATTAAACTATTTTATACGGTTTTCTATCGCGTTTATGACACAGACGAATGTCAACTCAGTCTGCCTGCGACCATGAGCTCTGTAAAGTGCTTGAAACGTTAGGTATAAATAAGTAAGCAATAAACGCGATAGAAAACCGTATAAAATAGTCTAATTTAATTTGTCCCTACATATTTATTTATTTATTAAATTATAAACATGAAAGTTAATAAAGATTTTGTTTTTATGGAAAAAATTATCGATTCTACATTGTAATTGTCATTACCTTTCCATGACAGCCGGAAACGCCGCCAGGCGAGCCGCAGCCGCCGGTCGCCGCCAACACAGTCGTCATGCTGCCAAAACAGGGCACACAAGCACGCGTTTGAATCTCATCCTTATGTCATCAATATATAAATCAGTGGTCGGACTACATAGATTATATTTATTTGGACTTTAAATCTTCTAAAAGTAAGATTTGATTTAGATCTTCCGCGAATCGTAAGTATATTTTTGTATTTTACACATGAACTCAAATATCATGATTTTAACAGCCCTTTTTCTACCTACTGCATACATAGCTGTTGTAGAGTTCGCCCAGCCCTGTTTGGATCAGCTGAGCAGTTTAATAGTGTAGAAACTATAAATCTATTCAACTCAATTTACCATCACAAATTTGATTGATACACATTACACTGTTCGTATTTCGTTTTCGTCTATTCTATACATTTATTAGTTAATATACTCCTTGTATTCCGATGACTATATAATCTAACAATATTAATTGATACTATATATAAGAGCATGTTCAGTATTTACCTACTTACTTTCTATTGATGTCTATTTTAGGTTAAAAATATTGTTTTAATGTGATTTATGAGGTATTTTTGTCTATTAAACATATATGTGAAATACAAAGCATGATCGTTCTATAGTTTCAATTAATCTTGCCATTTTATTTCGCTAAAATAGCATCAGCTTATAAATCACGAAAAAAATTGTCAACTCTGTATCATCCTAATTCACAGTGTCATCTCATTAAATTGATATTAGAAACTAAACTCTAGACTGCTGTGTTTTTCTTCTATTTCTCTTTTTTAAACTTTCTTGTTCCCATATTATCACTCATTCCGTCTACATTCATTACCGTTCGTTCAAGTGAAGTCTTATGGATAATTATTTACATATTTTTAAAACATTTCTGCAACAGTTGGGAATATAATTATTATCTATTAAAAAGATTATTATGATTATCTTCTATTTTTAAATCATTATCATAATGCGTGTTGTACAACTGTGTGGTGCCATTTATGTTGTGTTTAAACATTTTATTTTTGTATATTAAAACGGTAGTATTGTATTATATTCTTTATTTTAAATTTAAATTATTGAGTTAAACCTGCCCAGACGGCAAATTTAACTTTTTATTTTCATAGTTTTGCTCACACTAAATCAACTATAATATTTATGATATGATTTACCATCGAAACTAGATTAACATTTAAATAATACAAATTCAATCTGATGATTATTGCGTAAGTACGTACGTATTCTTTCCTACTCACATTTTATTGCGCATACATAATAATATAGATGATACTTTCCATGTAAAATTGGACTCTCTCATCGAGCGGAGTGTACTTCAAACATACATTCATACATTTGAATGTATGTGATGCTCCAGATGAATATAAAAAGCGATGCAATTGTGTTGTGTCGATTGAAAAAAATCATCATGGTTTACCTTATTTCATAATCAATGACAAAAATCATCACGCCGTCCATTTCCATTCGATTCAGTAAACAGTCGCGTGTTTGTTCCTAATGTATATTTTTCAAGGATGCGTTTTTGATGTCTTTTCCTCTAATAAGTATCTAACTAGATAAAGATTATAATATAGTAATTGTTGGTTAGCATCATAGTTGATGGTATTTGATAGGGGTGACTGTTTCTAATAATAATATAAAAAACACAAGGTTACCTATAAAAGTAGAAGAGCAATTAGTCATTAACACTTGTTTTCTTGGATAACGTTATCAGTATTGAAAGGGAAGCCTTTTCTAAATTGTCGAATTATTAACTTGCGCTAGGCTTGGAAATCGTCGTATATAATCGTCATTGAAATGCCAAAATCTATGGTGCCTTAAATATATTGCATAAACGCATCCTTTAATTAATTGAAAGAGCAAGTATGTAAAATATAATTGAATTGAATTAGATCGCTTCTAACTGCTGCTTTGATTGTTATGATAAGACCTCGTGAGTAGTTTCATTACGGCCTAAAAAAGAGTGGATTTATGAAGCTTTATTTTTGTTTAGTATAAGGGGCACTGACTTGTAAACGTTATGATTTGAATTTATTTTATCAAAAATATAGTAATGAATTGGCTATTTAAATTTTATTGAATAGATACCAAAACAATGTCAAAAGTGTATTGATAATATTAAAAAAAACCGTCACAACTTTGCGAAGAATCAAGGAACTAACATAAACATGCGGGAAAAATAAAGCGGCTATAAATTCTAAATGCTTTCTATGCGAGGTTTGTTGAAAAATATTTTATTTGGCATAAAGTTCAATATAACACGAAACAGTAATTCCAACTAATATGACTTTGTAACATAACGTTTAAAGCAGGGACCTATTTTTTGTGTACTTAGATACTTTTACAGTTGGTTTTTTGTGAGATCAGGAATTGACTAAAATGTCAATTATTTGCAATAATATTTGTTTTTGTAAATGCAGTTACTGTAATCAACTATTAATAAAATCGTTACCTATTCGGTGTGTTTATGTAAGAATGTCTTATAATGTACTGTATTAAATTATTGACTATGTAAGATATCTAAATTTGAAATAAATCATAATATGTACTTGAAATTGTATTTTATTTTCCATAGTAATATTTTATTGGTGAGCTGATCCCACTATTGTTAGAAAACTTTTAAGCCCTGCACTATTCAATACGATATTATATTATTACTAGCTGTTGCCCGGGGCTCCGCTCCCGTGGGAATACCAGGATAAAATGTAGCCTTATGTGTTTTTCCAGGGTCTATGTAATCTCCATTCCACTGCCAAATCGGTTCAACCGTTTGCCTGTGAGAGTAACAAACATCCATACAAACTTCCGCGTTTATAATATTAAATAGGATTTATTAAACTAGTGGTTCTGTGAACAGTAGACCTCGCGACCCTCCGTTAACCCCCTTTCCCTTTTTTTCATAACTATAGGTATTTTCCATTCTATTCATTATTTTTCCTCGTCTATTCTTAGAAGAAATAGAAAAATAAAAGTCAAAAAAGCTAACAGATCAGTAACTGAAGCAAAAGTAATAATAATAAATTAATATATAGGGACAAATCACACAGGTAGAGTTAGCCCCAAAGTTCGAGACTTGTGTTATGGTATACTAACTTAACGATGCTATATTTTATAGATAAACATCCAAGACCCTGCTTGGCGAATCAGAAAAATATCAATTTTATCTTGACCTGACCGGGTTCGAACCCGGGACTTCCTGAGTAGCGGACTAGCGTGTAAACCATTACGCCACGGAGGTCGTCTCATCATAATCATCCGAGCGTGTTTCCCAGTTGCATCCACAGCTTACGCTTCGAAACCCAGAGTCCGCTTAGATCATTTGCTGCCCGTGGTCCACCCGCCTAGTTCACCTGGGTGGACCATGGGAAATTATTTTTGATTCCTGGAGCTAAACCCTTTTTACAGAAAATCTAAGCATGATCTAGCGATAACAGCCCGGAATAACGGCTAAACGTGCCCTTCGAAGCACAGAGGTCAAGATAATAATGCCACTAGTGGCGACCAATCCAAGTCTAGTCACGCTCGCTATCACTTGACACGCGAGATTTTACCGTGTTGCGATGCGCATGCCCCGCCACCCCGCTAGCAAAGAATAACACTCCGCTAAGTTATCGAGCTCTTCCGTATTATGATGTCTCATTATTAAATCGACATTACCTAATCAATGAACTGTCATTGGTCCTAATTATTACTATGAATAAGATATATCGACGCATTAAAACAATGAGTAAAAAAAACATTGATACGACTTGGTGGGATGTTTCTATTGGTTTCGCTATGTTTGAAACTTTTAACAAAGATTATCTTAGTTGTTCCCTGTGTGACAACAATGCGTAGAAAACGTGAAGGAAAGGTCACTTTGACGGCCACAATCTACAAACAATCTCGACGCATGCGCGATAGCGACACCGCGAGTGAGTCCTGCAGTCCAGTAAATTCTTGCGGGACAACAGTGCGAAGACGGGACGCGCGCCGCCTCGTGCATTCTCTATTTATATCGACATCGCCCCTCTCGATGCACGCATGCGCAATGCAGACCTGAAAACACCGAAAGTGAAAATTGCACATCTTGGTTATAATTACAGTCGACTGGTTAGGACTATTTCTACATGGAGAGCGCTAGTTAGTTGCGAGTAGGATTGGCGTCTGCCGGCATCCTATCGCAGGATGGCCCATGTCCGAGCGGCACTCGGCATTGCGGTAATATTGCGTCACAAATCAGCTGAGGCGCCGGCCGGGGACGCGTGCTTGTGACGACTCTCATCGTAGGCCGCGCGAAGCCGGCGCGATGGCGTCTACCATGCAGCTGGAATTCACCCAAGCCATGACTGACTTCAAGATTATGTTTCCTGATATGGATGATGATGTTATTGAAGCGGTCCTCCGAGCGAATCAAGGAGCAGTGGACGCAACCATCGATCAGCTGCTCGCCATGAGTACCGACAATCAAAATGAAAGGCTACGATTAGAAATGGAAAGAGTAGAAAACTGTACACCATCGCGGAGTAAAAACAGGAAATCAAAGACGGAAAATGGTGAAGACAGTGATACTACAGCACTTGTGTAAGTTTTTCATTTTTTGTATGTAAATAATTTACTGCCTACTCCAAAATTTACCTAAGTTACGGCATAGCACAAGATGCTATCATAATCAAACAAACAGTTTTCTTTGACCTTACACTTCAAGCAACACGGAACGGAAGTTGTGTTGCTCAAACACCCTACACAACTAACTTGCTTGGCAAATAAAACTGTATCAACTGCTTCTCTGACTTTACGTAACAAACTTGATTGATTAACAAAAAGAGTTCTCATTGACTCTACATAACAAACTTGCTTGGTAAACAAACAAAAATGAGTTCTCCTTGGCTCTACATAACAAACTTGCTTGGTAAACAAATAAAAAAAGGGTTCTCCTTGGCTCTACATAACAAACTTCCTTGGTAAACAAAACAAAAAAGAACTTCTTGACTCTACATAACAAACTTGCTTGGTAAACAAAACAAAAAAGAGTTCTCTTTGACTTTACATAACAAACTTGTTTGGTAAACAAAACATAATTTTCTTTGACTCTACATTACAAACTTGTTTGGTAAAAAAATATAATTTTCTATGACTCTTTAGAACAAACTTGCTTGGCAAACAATAAAGAATTTCCTTTGACTTTCAAAGAACTATATAAGTACCTATACTAAGGAGCCGATAAGAGTATAATTCGTTATAAGTACTTTATGTCTAGTATGTTTTCAGATTTACAGCAATGAAATTTTTACCCAAAACAAATGTAACCAAGGGTTTGAATAAAAAAATAACAATTCTATATCTATTTTATAATTTAATATGGATTTAGCTAACATATTTATCTCTATGGAGCAACAGGTTAACATGACAGCTAAAACGTCGCCGTCTCTTTAATTTTATATGGTAAAAGGTTTACCTATAGATTAAGAAAAAAAATTGCCTCGCGTTGAGACCGCGCGCGATTCGAAATTCTTTGGGTTTACCATATTTTATATAACTACATCTCAATGAAAACACAAACGATATATAGATCGACCTTGATAGTATAGCTTCCATTGTTATGTTACGCTTTCGACACTCCCTAACGCGTGGGTACGCATATTGTTTACTAAGCATTCGTTATGAATTATCTAGGTACTTGACATTGTAAATAACATCATCTTTTTGCGAGAAAATATGGGTAAAATGAATATTCCCAGACATGGAACTTAGCTAGATTATCTTTTTGACTATGTTATTATGTTTTTTCTAACTATTTCTAACTTATAACTAACTACCGATTTTTTTTAAAATTATAAACATTTTCTTCTTCAAATATGGCTTGTTTAATAGTATAGGATATGTTGAAAGTCCAGCTGTATAGGCTACAGAAGCTTAAGCGATAACACTTAACTCTTGAAGAACATAACCTCCATCGGGCAGGTGGTTAAAAAACAACGGTGCGGCGGCGTCTGCTCTGAATACTGGCTGGCGTCTAAATAGAAAACAATGTGAATAAAATAGAATAGAGTGCATCGCACCCGTGGCACCCGTGGGCCCAACCAACTAGTGATTAGATGTTTACAACTAGACAGGAGCATCATGTGGATATTAGGTATCAACATGAAGTCTTTAAAATAAAGCACAAAAATCTTCTTTACGGTAAGCAATTCCCAGGGTCATGGGAACTTAGCAACCTAATCTAAAAAAATTTAACTAGGCGGACTGGGCGAAGTGTCACGGTATTTCATTTAAATTATTTTCCTTAATTAACTAAAAGCTAACTAGATTTAAAACCTGCCTACATGCACTAACTATTAATTCGTTTAAGTACTTACATCCCTATCTACATATACCTACATAAATTCTTATGCTTCTACCACACTGCTCAACTACCGCCTCTTACATGGAGGCAAATACCAAATATTCATATACATTTAGTATCTGCCATATTTGCCGAATAGGCAAATAACGCAAAAGTTTTGGCAAATAATTATACCACACATGATCAAATAGGCGAATACAAATAGCCAAAAATGGTAGCAGCATTAAACGTTTCCATATAGTTGTGTTTATAAAACTCTTACGTTAGCCATTCCAACTTAGTACGAGTAGGAGGTGCCTACCAATACCAACCTTACATTCTTGTCGTACCTGGTATGTTTTGCCCGCATTCCAGCCTTCTCTGCGTTCTGCTTTACGCACAGGCATCATTTGCATGAAAACTAAGCAAGTTTAGTGACTTGCTTCTTGGCTTGGTATCGATATTATATATAATACTTTGTCGATGTGAAAATTGCGGCGTTATAGAAAGACTTCTAGCAAGAATGTTCTAATTACTTTCAGGGACACATTTTATTTAACACTTAAAAGTAGGTTCCGTCTAGCTATCTGTCAACTGCCTGTGATATTCATCGCGGTCTTGTTATAGTGTCACGTCGTATCACCGCCATGGTCTAGTTATATCCATTCAATCTACGAGAAGAAGAATGGTCATTTTATTAGTTTCCTCTTTGATTGTTTGATACTTAAATGTGGTTGAAGTCGATAGTCCCATGGACTGTGTTCAATTAATAAGACGAAATAAAGAAAAACAATTATTTATTTATTACAGAGACGTAGATGACGACTCTATTCCACTTGCTGTTCGGAGAAAATGGGTACCGCGTATGCTTGGGCCCTTACCGCCAATGTTCCTACGCATCCCTCCAAACACGGATGCCAGGATTGACCTCAGTCTAGAAATGGATGATGATAGAATAGCTACCTTCCTGCAGAATGAAGAATTCATGGCAGAGCTCCGGTGGAATCAGGAGTTCATGGCAGCTCTGGACAGCGAACAGGGTCAAAAAACCAAATGCCACGATGACGAAGCTGCATTCAAGGAAAGGCTGAAAAATATGGGCAAAAGTAAGTTTGACATGAACTATCTTTGAATGTGTTTCCTTTCTGACATACTTGTATCTCCTGCTTAGTAATAAAAAAATGAGTCAATGTAAATAAATATTGATTAATTTTTCGGTTGCACCAGGAATTATAGGTTCGCCGCAGACGAGGATTTCTGATGGTTGGATTTTATTTTTAACTTGACAACTTCTAAAATGGTAAATGTTTTTATTGGTATAAAAAATATGACACGGGTATATTCAAATAAATTCAAACAAAGTCCTATAGTTATATAGCTTCTTTTACATTTCAGTATCCCGAAAAAAGTTTGCTCAACTTTCGCGAATGTTTTCCCGGGGAGGATCGCGGAAGACCGGAAACGTACGAGCGCCGCCCCGAGGCCCTCCAGACAGCCTACTGCTACAGGAGGAGCACAGCGATGACGACGATCGACCACAGCAACTCACCAAGATATAACGTTGTGGTCGGTGCACCTAGTGGGCGTGCTCGAGATTTGGCACTGGTTTAGGGCTCGCTTAATCTGAGGAAAATCGGTTGTCATTGGAGGAACCTAATGAATTGTATACGTATGTTGATTCAGTCTTCTTAATTATAGAGAAACCTTGTTCTCTATTAAATTACAGAGGTTTTTGGACGACTACAACTGCGAGAGCCTTAAAGATTAAGGCCTTATAGGATGTATGTTGAGGTTTAGATAAGACTGGGTTTGTTAAGAAAATGAATGTGGTTATTGATTTAGGGACACGATTGTGTCGAACAATTGGAAAGAAAGGCTGACAAAGATTTGTATAAATGTTTACGTCTTAGTTAGGTAATGTAAATACTTTGTTGTTTCAATAAATAGAAGCTTTGTTTTAAAGTCAAATTTAGACGCCGTTAGCTCATTAGTTATCTCGGCCGACTGATCCCACAAACTACACAGCAGATTGCAAGTTAGAATGATATGCACTATTATCCCCCGGAAACGCACGGCCATGAAATTAGTTTCCATTTGCACATAGGCCATTACAGAAATGAAGTAATCACAAGCCGCGATACTATTTACCATTACCTTTTTATGCATTCATTAATGTTGATTGGACGCTTGGACAGCTCAGAAAACAGAAAGTGCGCGATTTGATGACAATGTGATATATATTCCTTATAATAATATAAGCTTATCTTAGATGCGCTTCAAATTATCGAGAACTTTTAAATTTTGATTATGAAAATTTCCAATAGATCTTGTTACATACTTCATTCATTAGGTAGTTATTAAAACTTTACAAGACTGTAGAATCTTCAAACTCTTATGTAGAGTATTTTGTTCACGTTTCTTAGCTTAGCCGAGCTGCGGTCTCGAGATACAAAAATATTTATTTACAGATAATAAAATGTTTGTTTAAGCTCTACCTATCTTTTATTTATTTTAATAGGATTTTATGACTTATTTTTTTTTTTGATCTATAGTTATAAATTAACTTTTTTTTTCACTTCTGATTTTAGGTTTAACCACAGAATAGATAATAAAAAATATTTACCACCCCGCCTGACACAGCAGTCTAATATAGGTCAGCCTGGTTCAAGGCTTTGATTATTAAATAATTATAAGATTACTTTATAGTTATCTTAATTGCGTTTACCCGAGACCTTGGCATACCTAAATCCCACGGATCGTCAAATCTGATTGGACAACCAAACTATATAAATGTTATTTAAACGTTATGGGATCTAATGTTATCTCCAGAACTGAAGAAATAAGTTGAGTAAGATAGATACTGTAACTTGAACTACTCTGCTACGCATCGAAAAATGAGGTTAAATATGAGAGTAATCTTGCGACCATGTATCGCATCAAAGAAAACCTGCGCTTGTCAGGCTGCGCGGTGGTGCGCAACCGAGAGTGTCCACTATCGATGTCGACAAGCATTCTGTCTCACCACTCATATGGTTTCCTCATATGTACTTTAGAGCGTTCTATAAGTGTCCATAAGATTATTTTAGAAGAACTGTAAATTCTTATTCCTCTTACATCTATATTCTACTTTCATTCTTATTTTGTTTATAAGACTGTACTTGAGTTTTAGTATTTCTAAATGTCCAAAATTCTAAAGAATTGTGTGGAAGTGAGGCCCAGGCACATGCTATAAACCTATTAAGTATAGATGTAAAGTTACCATCTGTGAAATAAAAGACATCAACGAACCTTCGTAGTTCTAAGCGTATACATGACCAACAACACGAAATATTTTATACTAGCTGTTCCCCGCGGCTTCGCCCCGCGTGGGACTCAGTTATATCGCGCCCAAAAGGCCTATGTTTGTCCTCAGGTCGTTAACTACATCCCTACCAAATTTCATCACAATCGGTCCAGCAGTTTAGCCGTGAAGAGGTGACAGACAGACAGACAGAAAGACAGACAGACAGACAGACTTTCGCATTTATAATATTAGTATGGATAGGAGAGAATATCTATTTACAAATAATTATGAAATTATTCTTCCACGACTGTTTTCAATGACATGGTGTGAAGAAACTGGAACATTTCGTTTGCTGTGAAAACACACCTTGACAATGCGATGGAAAGTTACTGGCAAATGCATATTAAACTTTCCTTAGCAAAAGTAAACATGTAGAAAAATTATGTAGAAAGAGAGATCAAAGAACCATAAAATGATCAAAAACAAATATGTACCTATGAGAAAGAATACTAGAGAAATGGTGAAGGATTTTTTTTAATTACATACCATATTTCATGTTTTGTTAAAGCATTAGAATTGTTTTTAATTATTGTTGTATAGTTAGTAGTTTTGTAGATATTTTGACAAATTCAAGAACATCAGAGCTGGTGACGATCTTTATACTTTATCCTTCAAGAAAAGAGATATATTGAAGAATGATACAAATCCAATAATATAAAAATTGCATATTTTTTGAAATTTCACACGAAAATGTTAAGTTATAGGTAAATATAGATATAGTTACATAAGCTATAAAAACAGCTAAATTATTAATAAACAGTTTTATGTGAATACTCGTAAAAACTATAAATAAGAATTACCACCATAAGGCTACTACGCATAGGTACTTATTATTCTGCAACATAAGAGAAAACATAATGTTCTCGAGGTGTTCATGCTATTGTGTGTGACACACATTTTCCATTCTAATGGTTGGCATAAATTAATGACTGTAGTTTGTTAAATAACTCTTAGTTCTCATACGCCACAATTAAATAACATTAAAAGAGTTTCTCAGCCGGAAAATAACCAGCGAACGACTTCAAATTATATCAACTTTCGTTAACAATAAAAGTAGTGAACAGCAGTAAATATAAGAACCACCCGCTAGCTAACAATTATGAATTTATTGCTCTTATATAATGTAGTATTATGTATTATTGACGTACTCGGAAATGTGTGATCTATTGACCCAATCTGTGAAAGTAACTAGCTGAGAAGATTGTCATCGAAATAAGCACTGTAATTCCCTTAGTCCCATTGGTCAGGCAGTACGTAAATCCTAACTTCCTTATATTATTAATGCGAAAGTGAGTTTGTTTGTTTGTTTGTAACGCTTTCACGCCCTATCTACTGCACCAATCTTCATGAAATTTCGCATACACAGGAAGATGTATTGAGGATATAGGATACCTTTCATCCCAGGAAAAAGCACTGTTCCCGTGGGAAATTCACGCGGGCGAAGCCGCGGGCGAAAGCTAGTATAAAGTAGTTTACACATCTGTAATTGAAAATTAATTTGAATTTGACTTTAACTGAAGACAAAGGGTGTTCACTACATTTCTCATTTTATCCTATCTTTTGCAAAGTTAACATTGTACTGTTGAGTAGAAACAGCTTTCATTTGACATCTCAAAATAAATTTATCATTCTGTCCTCTCAGTATTTTTAGTAGGAATCAACGCTGCTTGCACCTTTGGCCTGCCTGCTTTGCAGGCGCCGCGATGCCGCCGGTCGTTTGACGCGCTGCGCCGAAACCTCCGTTGTCGTCTAGTCAAGTCAAGATGCGTCTGCGCAACATGCAGTGCACGTGCATCCGTCACGCATCATGGACACCCAGTAATTCGCTCAGTTTGTCCCTAGACTCCGCGCCAGTCGCACGCATGGAGTTTCGAAACTTTTCCCGCGCTTAGTGACTATGATAAATAAAGCTGGTGATATTCATGTCTCGGGTCTAGCTGCAGTTCATCCAAAAGCTTATCTATCGGAAGCTGGTCTGGAGTAATTATTTTGTGAGTATCATTTATTTAGGCCCAGATAGGGCTTTGACCGTGTCGCGCCGACTCCTGCTGCAGGCGAAATAAGAATGAGTCGATCTGTACTGAACCTGTTGTTCACCTTGTTTGCTAAGATCGACGAACTTTGGCTGGAATGATCTGCAGCTTTTTCTGCTGTCCAATTAAAATATTGTAGTGAATTCTACTTGAATAATTTTATAACAGGGCTATAAGTTTAAAAAAAAACTGTCTACCTGTAAAGAGTAAGCATGTTGAGCTTTCACGGCCAAACCGCTGGACCAATTCGAATGAAATTTGGTATGGATTTAGTTAAGAACCAGAGATCAAACAAAGGCTACTTTTAAGCGCGATATAACCAAGTTCCACGCGGGCGGAGCCGCGGGCAAAGGCTTCGCTCGTTTTATGCAGACAATCTTTTTGCGTGAAAATATGGATAAAATGAATTTTCCCAGACATGGAACCTAGCTAGATTATCTTGACTATGTAAAAACTTATGTTAAAAATTTCAAAGAAATCGTTAGAGCCGTTTTCAAAAACGCGAGTACAAATAAATTTATATATATAGAACTAGCTGTTCCCCGCGGCTTCGCCCCGCGTGGGCCTCGGTTATATCGCACCCAAAAGTAGCCTATGTTTGACCTCAGGTCGTTAACTACATCCCTACCAAATTTCATCACAATCGGTCCAGCAGTTTAGCCGTGAAGAGGTGACAGACAGACAGACAGACTTTCGCATTTATAATATTAGTATGGATGTTAAAATTCCTCGTGGTCAAATCAGTTTGTCCCCTAAGTTTGACCACTAGGAAGGAAAGATATATACAAATATTGCTCGTTTAATAGTATAGGTTTTTTTTTATCAGACTGTAGTTGTCGGTATGTTAGTACAGTACAGTAGTATGTACCTAAGTACAGTAGTACGGTATAAATAACCAAAGATTTTGAATTTCCATAATTCTAGATCTATGAAAATAACCCTCTATAATAAATAGGGAAAACTTGATGTAGATTAACTTCATGATAAACTTATTACTCAATATCAAAGAAGTTCGAATCCTCATTCGGTCATTTTTTTTTTAATCTATGCTTAATACAAAACAAAACTCCTTTTTCAAAGGTGAAGAAAAAAATCTTTAGAGTAATTGAAAAAAAAATTAATAAGCTATGTTATGGTAGTAAAGTAAAGGCAGTATCATGTCAAGTAATAATAAACCAAGCAAAGTAATCTACTTTAACATTCGATTAAAAAATATATTTCATGTCTTTAAGAAAACGTACCAAGTCATGCAAAGAAGTTGTTTGCAAGCAGAACGTAAGACCGGCGCATAGGTAGGCTAAATTAAAAAAAATCTAAACAAATTTTCCTTATTCCTGCATATAATGTGCAATTCTAAACTTGGCTCATTCTGTTTCATTTATTTTTTGCAATTTTGGGATCATAACAAATCAATGATTTTGATATCAAAGCTGAAACCTTGTACAAATTATTTGCTAATATTTTAGGTACATCTCTTGATTCCGTGCATACTTAAGTACGTACTTATTAAATACTTACTTAAAAATGTCAAATACAAAATATGCAATTTTATTAATTAAAAAATTTTTTTTGATCGTAATAAACTAATATACAAGGTCCTTAACATGTGTTACTTTAATTAATTTGCTTCTCGTGCTCAGCTGGACACACATGGGTTAAAAAAGTCTGTATATTATAAGTTCATAATCGGCCTTAAAACCACATTGCAACTTATTTACGCTGTTTATAATATTTTGTACTATTTTTTGTCAGCAATCAAAAATAATAATAAGAACTACTTAGAATAAATAAAATCTTAATTTGTAGAGTAAGTATTAAGTATTGAAACAATTTACGAACAAAATGAGTCACAAAACAGCCTCAACTTTAATGTTGCAAATAAACTAAAAGCTGGAAGCTAAATGGCAAAACAAGGCGAAGGATGAGAAACCATTACCAGTTAAAATAATGGGCATAATCTGCTGCATCCAGGGCCGGTGGCGGGCACCCCAGTCCGACGGCTTTACTTTCATTTACATAATACGCCCATATGTACCTACTTTCGATCTATAGAGATTATTGTTAAGTTATAGCAGAGCGCGCGCAACCAAGCTATCGTGAGCAGATAGTTTAAATAAATATGTACTATAATTAAATAAAGAGTACTACTAATAATATTATACTTAGTTTTGCGAAGGAATTTTGTATGAAATGTGGACTAGGCCCAAGGCATTATGGTCTCACGCAAAATTTCAGATTTTCACAAATTATTTCTAACTTATTGACCACACGGCACGTTGACAATCTTCAACATGTGCTTAATAATGGCATTAGAAAAGAGCAGTTCAAAAATCGCGGAATTATAAAACATTATTTAAAATCATTGGACACACCTATTTTAAGTAAGTACCTAACTCGTAGTTTTCAAAAATAGAGCTTTAAGGCACTATGTAGCCCGGTGGCTACATAGTAATAATATATCTGTATATATTTATTGATGTAAAGTACGCATAGAAGCAAAAAAATTGACCCATTTACCTCCATGGAGTAATGGTTAGCATGCCTGCCCGCTACTCTGGAGGCTCCGGGTTCGATCCCCGGTCAGGTCAAGATGAAAAATTATCTTTTTCTGATTGGCCTGGGTCTTGGATGTTTAACTATATAAGTATTTGTTATAAAATATTGTATCGTTGAATCAGTATCCCATAAGTAACACAAGTCTCGAACTTACTTTGGGGCCAACTCAATCTGTGTGATTTGTCCCTACATATTAATTAATTATTTATAATATATATTTCAATTTTTATTTTTATTAGATAAAACGTATTTCTTAGCCAAAATCTAAGACCGAAATAAGTAAAATGACATTAAAAAAGGATTTATTGCTGATTGTGCTCTCATATGATTTAAAATTACAGAATACTGTGATAGGTAGGTAGTTGATACTAACTCTACCATTCTGAGATACTCCATAAAATTCGGCCACCACAGCCTGCTTGACTAGCAGGCTGTGGTTTTAATTCTAGCATTGTTGTTTAAATCAAATATACTATCAATGTTTAAAAATAGTTGATCAAGTTACTTGTTTGATTTATTTTAATTTTGTCGGTTAGTTCCCCATAATGATGTGCAGCCCTAAATAAATAAATTCAGAAACTGCGTACTCTATCTCGCTTTCCCAGTGACAATGTCCTTTCTGGTTTCTTGAAAACTCAGGCTCCGCTAAAACCGAGCACTCTATGTTTGGTAGTAGTTCTATGATCGGATCTTTATTCCACGGTGAATAAGTGATGGTAAAAATAGCTACTGTAGGCTAATAATAGGTAGTTATCCTATTACAGCGGCTCAATATGCAAATGACTTAAAGTTCTATAATTAGCTGGGAGCTTACTTGTCTCGATTTATTAATTTATTTTTAACCGTGAATGCATGAAGAAATCTTTGCTACCTAAATATTTTTTTTCAAATTAATTATATTATAAGTAATTGGAGTAATAGTAACTTATTTTTAACATTACTACCACCATTATTTATTATAGATTAGATTTAGAATGAACTACATATTGATGGGGACTATAATAAATTAACATGACGCTTATAAATACTACAAAAATAACTAAGTATGTATATTAGGAAAGGAATGAATTAGCTTAACTCCACTTGCTGCACGAAGAGTCACAATCCGAGTTATAATACTTATTTCCATAATTTACATTCACAAGAAACAGTGAATTATGTATACCACTTCCTAATTAAATTCAATGGAATTCATAGCTGAGACCTGTGGCTAGATAGTTATGAATTCCGACTGATTATCCAAACCAGCATATACGTGTATTCTGCCAGCAATCCTGGTCACTCGGGGCGAGAGGCCAAAGCTCGCCAACTGACAATGGGATTGCGTTGGCCATCCCGCCACAAAGAGCTTCCTTCAATAAATCAAAGTGTTTACGACCAAAGCCTCGATTTTACAACCCTGCATCTCAGTCAGGCCGCTCCGAGGAATGCAGCCTCCAATGCCTCCATAATAGGGAAAATAATGCCTTTCAATAAATCATTGTAATTTAATACACACTTACGTTCTGCTATAATCTGGGAAATTCATGTTGTACGTAAAGCAAAAAATTATGAATATTGTTACGAGCTGGAGATTCCATATTTTGGAGATATAGTTACATCGGATAATTTCTAGTTCACGAATTAACCACTTCTTTTCCTTCTATAAAAGTTTTTAACCTCTTCCAGATCTCGCTAACAATAGCGGTCCTATTAAGAGTTTATATTAGGCAGATCAATTTTTTTATAACAAACCTCTTTAAGAGAAAAGATTGAGGCTATCTTTAGGCTCTGAGGATGACCCTGACTGAATACCGTTGTAATATATGTGTAACTCTTATTTGGTAACCTAATCCAAACGAAGATTTCTTCTAGTCAAATTTAACCGCAAGCAACGTTAAAACTATTATATTTTGCAGGCATTCAGGCATTACGTGCATTTTTTTTAAATATGATGTGAACTAAAACCCAACCTTCCCAGCGCAGTCTTTTTATGTATGAACAGTGATATCCGCCAACAAACACATTTAACTTCCGACCGAGGTGCGCGTTACGTTCTGTTTCATAGGTACAAAATAGAGACAAGTAGAGACACTAATGTTATGCATTAGTCATAGGAAGCAGTGACACGAACCAGTGAACTGTAATATTTGATAAGTCCATCCTACTTGAGGACATACTTCAACCTTACATACCACCGACTCACCACTGTAGCATTCCAAGCTTCGAGATCGTTATGACTGGAATTTCCTTGAATTATAAAGATAGAACGACTAAATAAGGTTAAATAAAATAAAGAGTTTAGGTTCATGCGGTGTTTAGCTTATATCTTTCTTAAAAATTCTCTGGTAAAAATATATGTGACATAAATTGTGCACACTAATATTGTGTAAAAACAACTTTTTGTGTGCCTTTGTACACATTGTTTGTATTTGTATCAACATTTATAATTTGTATGTTAATGGTACCTACAATAAAGAGTATATCTATCTATATTAGTATGTATGGACTATATAATAGGTTTACATGTTTTATATTTAAATAGGAACCAACTTAAAATATATTATTTTATGATGAGCTATCATCATAAAATAACATAATATAGTTATTTAATATTAACAATTAAGTTAACTATAGGTAACCCGACTAGTGACTACGTTAAAACGGTGTATGAAAGAATGAAACAAGGAAATATTGAGATAGAAATGAAAAAGAAAAAAAAATTTAAAGTATTTATTTTTTTATTTAATTTCAAAGTCACGTACAGTGATGACGTCACTCCGCGTTGAAACCAAAGTTGAAAAAATAAAGTCAGGTTATGTTTACTAGAATAAAAATATGACAATGACAGATTATGACAATTTGAATGAGTTCTGCTCGCAGTACTGCCAAGCAAAGAGTATATAATCCCAAATATAACTATAAAATGCCAAATTACAGAATAATTGGGCAAGCCTCTTACGTTACACGTTGACCTTATAGAAATTTCTGAAAATGAAGCTCATTGGGTTTTTACCTGTGTACAGCGCTGTAAGGCAACTAAGAAATTCCATACCAAAATCTTAACGCAGTCGCTAGCATCTGCGTTTATAAAATCTCATACTAGGGGTACAGAGGAAGGCAGCGTTGTTGCTACTTACCATATTTCACGGGTACGAGCACAAAACTATTATTATGAGTACTTGTCTATTTTTCTGTTTGGTTAAAAATTTTGCATTTTTTAAACCTAAAATTATAAATATATCCTCTACATGTCAATCATTGGGAGTTTAATTAGGTAGGATTAACTATTACTTTGTATACTTAGGAAGAAAGTACTTTAAAAATAAACAAATCCTCCACGATATTTATCTACTAATTTCAGCGTATCAAAATTTTAATTCGTCAAGAAGCCTATTAGTGAATTTAAAAAATATATTAAGCCCTCACCGATTATTTTGCACCGTAAATCAAATCGGTACTTAATTAATTTAGAAAGTTCATTCGTTATATCTAGTAATCTGTAACACCATCGTGAGTTTACTGTCTTTTCAACGTCACGATGTTTCATAACATTACACGCAGAAGTTCAAACGCAAACCTAATGCGTCAGGTTCAATGAGTTATTTACAAAAGGAAAGTTTGGAGAAACGGAGTAATTGTGAGTACCGAGTATTGAGATATTAAATTTAGCCGAATCGTGTCCGGCTTAAGAATGAAACACCCCCTATTCCTATGGGTATCGTAAGATGCGACGAAGGGAATATCAGATTAATAAGTTATCATTAATTTGACAAATACCATCAACACCAATAATGTATTGGAATATCACTATCACTACATCACTTCACTATCACTATCACTACATAGTATAAAACAAAGTCGCTTTCTCTGTCCCTATATCCCTTTGTATGTATGCTTAAATCTTCAAAACTACGCAACGGAAATTTGATGCGGTTTATTTAATAGATAGAATGATTTAAGAGGAAGGTTTTTATGCCCGTGCGAAGCCGGGCGGGTCGTTAGTAAGCTTATAAAAAAGCTAAGTAGTTCAACTGTAGTAAGACATATTTCCCGGTAAGCAAAATAATTATTTACTGAAATGCACTACAAATCTTAAATATCCGTTAACGCGTTGATGTCTTTTGCTGGTACCGTTCCTGATTTATTTTTGGAAACGAAAATAGTTTAATTTATTACCATTTTAGAATAAAAAAATTTTAGGCAGATACTTGGGTCATATTTACACGCAGTTTGTCTACTACTATTGATTCGTGTAACTTTCGCTGCGTTTCCAATTTCGGTGGCATGTGTATTGATTACGTTTTTACATGGGCAATGGACTACTATTAAGTCACACGATAAACATTAGCAGCGACTTCACATAATTGTTGAATGCGCGTACGCCACCGGTAACTGGCACGAAACTCGTATTTCATCTTAGAATATGACAAGACAAAAATTCGATGGTGAAATATGTTGCTGCATAGATAGGCAAAACTCGAGGACTGCTGGACTAAATGCTATGTAGGTATTATCCTTGAAGTTCAGGGAAGGTTCTTATGGAGTGATAAAAGAAAAATAATTCTCAATTCGAAATTCTCAAGGGGAAAAAAGCCCATGGAAAGCTTAACTCATATAAAAATGGAATGATGTCGTACGATGTGCATCAAATTTTATTAGTATAGAATTTATCATTAGGCAAAGATAAATAATAAATGATCGCTGTATTTCCTATATACGCACTAAGTTACTGTCGTGAATCCGATAAAACACGCTTTGACCAAGCCGACAAATAGCACAGAAAACCGCGTAAAGTATAATCACGTTTCATCGGGCATTTTCATTTTACAATGTGGCGGCACCAAGTCGGCACTTTATTTGTCACATTGTTCAAGGTGCTGTCACCTCGGGGCTGTATAATGCTGTTGTTTTGATAAATAAGCATGGCTGGAAGCTGCATTGATTGCTAATCATATCAAATTAAATTCTAATCTGTTCATTAGTGCCGAAATATTTTTAAGTTTTAGTTAGGTTCGTTTTACTTTTTTAATTTTAGTATTAGTTTTAATTATAGTTTAGGTTTGTTATTTTTAGGTTTATTTTAATATATTATCAAAAGATTGACCAATCTGTTCATCAACAACAAAATGTCGAGTAAGTTATAAAGGATCATACAATAACTCAATACTTTGATAAATCACCGTACAACCTTGTCGAGATTATAAAATTTATATATCTAAGTAACAAATCTTTTTTATAATATTATTATTTGTATCTCCTTTAAGAATCACGGGTCTATTTATCCTGACTTTTCAGAGGCTTGCGCGGGGTTGTTAATCTAACGGGTAGAGGCCCTTTGGAGAAGTTGATGTTATGTGGTGCTCCTGCCAAAACCCGTTCGTAATATTATTATTATTATTTGCTTTTTATTCATATTATGGTTATTTGATATATAAAATACATATTTTATATATTACTAATATAATTAGACAACATGGCTAAAAAACACAAATTATTTTTATTAAATTCAGGAAGAAACTAACAAAACGTCAAAAGGCTTAATTATGTAAGCATATAATTTCACTTATGTTGCGATATTATACTTTTTTAATAATTAATAATTATTGATTCTTAATAGTTTGTTTAATTTAGAGGATTTGCTGCATGTAGTCATATGATTTATTAACAATTCCATTAATAGTTAAAAGATTAAATATAATTCATGATGGGCCAATCATGTCCTTTAGTTTCATAGGAGATTTGTCTCATGTCCAATGATATACTTTATTATATACTGTTTACTGTACTACAATCAAAGACTATTTTATAATAGAAGGAATATAAAAATTGTAAAATAAATAAATTGTACCTACTTTTTATTGTTTTCGCATTTGCAAAATCACACATACCTGCACAATTTCGAACACGTTGATGTCTTTTATATGAACAGTTCGTAACAGTGCGGTAAAGTCTTCTTTTTGGCAGCTAACTGAAATTATTTTTTCAGTAATTATCTCAGTCAGCTAACAAGTTTATTGATTTACATTTTGTCACATTTGAATTAACTACTATTGAAGTTAGTGTATCAAAGAGGTGTGATTATTATGGGTTCACTGTCTGTGCAAGGCAAGATAGAGTCCGTGACTCCTTAGAAGGTGGCGGCTGAAAATCAGTGCTAGACATCTCCTTATGTCTATTGTGATACTGAGATGGGGACTCGACATTTGGTTTTAGAAAATTCATTCGGAATAAATGCCTATAGTATAGTATAGTAGATATGATTACATAAAATGAATCAAGAGCCATCAATGACTCGACCACGTCATAAATTTAAACATGTTAAGGAGATGTGTGAAATATCTGCGTCACGATTAGCAGTGAGATGTAAGTGAAACAATAGGCAATGCAGGAATGTGACGTGGCACCGGCGCGCGCGCAGTTTGTGGTAGACTCACAATCAGTTCTGCCGAGTTTCACCCTGAGTATTCGCGTTGTTACTTTTACGCGCGCGGCCGCGCACGAATGCTCTGTTTCCCTAACACTTATTGTCTTCAATACCTATCACGTTGTCGGATGATAACTTTGACTTTCCATGCGGTTGTCACCAAGATGTAATTTAATTCATTGCAGTTCCTTGCAAGCCCCTTTTGCCCCCTAAAACCTAGCTACCTATATATCAAAATTCTATATCTTTGCGAATTGCGATTACATTGATCATTGATCATTTAATTAAGATGTTTTTAGGTGATCATGTTTTCTGGAATTTTTTTTTGTTTTAGTCGCTAAATAATCATCGTCCATCGTCATTTCTATTTATTTATTTATTTATTTATATTCTTAAACACACTAGCAGCATATAAAGCTGATGCGTGTGCATCTTAAGTTTGGAGATTTTATACTTTGTCTAATCTATTTTTAAAAGCGTTGACTGAAGGTGCAGCGATGACACTCTCGGGGAGCCTGTTCCAGTCCGTGACCACACGATTAGATAAAAAATTCATTTCACAAAAAAAAATCAAATTCTCTGCCAATGTATCCAATGACAAGCATCTTATAACGAATCGAACCAAATGCATGAGTCCATCCAAATGCACCAGGTTGGGCTAGATCAAACACGAACATAACCATGAAGTTTTCGATCATAGTTCAATCACCGATGTATTTTCTGATGGACAGAATAATTGTGCAGATTTAATAGAAATATTTAACACAGAAGGTAGATTGGATACATAATAAAATATTCCTTCTAGTAACTTCCATCTAGGTATATTATTATATTACTTTTAAATAAATGCCCCGTCAGATGTTTATTATTCTGAGCACCGCGCAGGCTCTTTCATGTCATGAGATCGACGGGAGCATGCGCCGGCGGCGGGCGTCCTGCTGCTCACAACTCACGACCAGCACGGCCTACGAATACTAACCAACCTCCCATACATTTTATCTTGAACGTCGTCTCAAGTCAATATTTCTTTTGCAATTTACTATTGATAAATGTTTGATGTTGGCATCGGTTTATTGAATCACAAGTTACAACTTCTTATACTAGTTCTTTACTCTGCTGCGGGAATGATGTAATAAAAAAGTAAGTAATTCAGTATCGATTTCTTAGATGATAGCGTGTCTTCTCGTTTAAAATTGATTAAATTATTCTTCCTTAACTATAACTTCAGCCTTCTTGTCAGTGTAGTCAACATGCCCTAACAAATCAACTAACACGATCAGTAGGTACTCGTATGTATAATAAGGTGACCAAAATGTAAATCGAAACAATCCTAAAAATACTTGTCCCCCTTGCTTACAACATAAAACGACATAAACCCAACAACAACATAATTCGACTGGAATTGATTTCTACTCTCTTCAAATCCACTAGTATGTCTAAAATTTTATTATGTGTAATTGCTATGTAAGAACTTTAGACGCACAGTTTGGCCATAAAATAAATCTATGCATGCCAAAAAATTAAAATTATTTATACGGAAGTATACACTTAACGAAGCTTGTTTGTTATACAGCCCACCCTCCATCCCATAAGGAATCGACATCAACGTAACGTCAAAACACAGCTATCTGTTTACAAACATCGGAGGCGAACCAATTACGTAAATACGGACATCAGTATGTATCTTGAGATAGAGATTTGGGAGTGATTCGAGATAAGGCGGTACCGTTGGCGAGATCGCTCGCTCGTGCGATTGTCGGATCGCCCCAAGTGCTGCGCCGGCGCAGACCGTTACTTTAGCACCAAATATGCCTACAGTACATTTTGTAAGGTATACAGTTTCGGATAATAAGTTTTAAGTCACGATCCGGTTCCTTGTACCTTTCCACGTAATCTCTCCACTGAATTAGAAGCTTCCTTTTACGGAACGAATGCATATTTATATTTAGAATGGTCGTAGTCGTAGATATTCGTATCGCAAAGACGTATTGCGGCCAACGGTGATTTATTTTGTTATGATGACGGCGTGACGGGAGGGTAGAAGATAACGTATTGCCAGAGCATTACCGGAGCGTGAACGTCGCTTTTACAGTAATACGAGGTAATATCCCCGCGAGACACTAAGACACTTTTAGCTCCAATGATTTACGCTCACTTAGAGACAATGGCAAAGTCATAAACTATATGGATAGTTATACGTCTGTCTTCAGACCCTTACAACGCTAAGATGAGAAAAAGTCTTAAGGTCGTGGTGTATTGAAGTCTGCTAAAATGAAATACAATAAGTATCTTTGTTTTTCTTCAATGATATACAATGGATGGTCTGATGTCTTTGGGAATGCAATTGTTTGTGGAATTCAGCAGCTGTCGAAGAAAATTACATAAAGAAAATAACATAAATATGATGTCTAAAATTACTAGATAGAAATAAAAATGCTTTAAGAGATTCTTTCCTAGGATAAGTCCACCATTGTCTTTTTATTTTACCTAATACATTTTGTTATTACTGATTTTTGGAATAATAAAGATAATTACAAATAACAAAGAAAAATATATAAGTAGGTACTTATAGTTGTCTACTATAGAAAAGTGTGAGTTAGATTCGCACGCAAAGGGTTCCGTAGCAACGTCATTTATTGTGAATCTATAGTACAATTTTATATAATTTGTGAAATTTTAAAATCTACCTACTCGTATTAGTACATGACCCCATAATATAAAACATAACGCTTTAAGACATATGCATTGGGTTGCGATCTAGACCGCATTTTTTATTGCTATTGTATAGTTCTATTTATTATAAATTATAACCTGTTTTATGTGCCTAAATAAATAAATGAAACATTTTCTTTTAGTCAGTAAGTACCTACTAAAACCAATCTCAACGTAAGTCCTATTTTTACAATTAATGTGTACAGTGGACCACATAGAACTTTGTACTAACAAACTCGAGTTCTCAGTTATTTTAAGAAAAGACTCATTTGAAAACATAGACAGAAATTTGAAATTAGTGTATATAAGATGACAAATGGATAAGAAGGACAGCAGAAGCTTTATAAATATTTCTACCAAAAAGAGGACGCTATGGGATACTAAAAACGGCTTAAAAACCTGTTTGATTGGTTTGTTTTGGCATAAGAATGCTGGAAAAAACCTGATGAAAAGTTGCAAGTAACTCACCACACCACAGCCTTATAGACCGAAGGGACTAAATTATACGAACGTTGCACTTATCGGATCCTTGTTGATTTTACGAGAACAGCCGCATACCAATTTAAAGAATATGTCTGTCTGTATGTTCTGAACAAAGCGCATGTAAATATACATGCGCTTTGTTCTAAAATGCTGTCGTCTTACGTCTAAAAAAATACCCAAATATAAATATTTTAATTTAAAAAAATAGCTGCAATGTAATCACTACATAGTATAAAACAAAGTCGCTTTCTCTGTCCGTATGTCCCTTTGTATGCTTAAATCTTTAAAACTACGCAACAGATTTTGATGCGGTTTTCTTTAATAGGTAGATAGTGATTCAAATGGAAGGTTTTTATGCCCATGGGAAGCCGGGGCGGGTAGCTAGTAATATCTATAATACTATTATATAATATATACAATAAGGCCTTATTTAGCTCTACACGTGCCAATACTAATACGAGAATAAATAATCAAAGACTAATACATAAACCGAAGTTTGTTTGAATATATAATATCGTACGTAACTAGCGGCTAGGCTACCTAAAACTTTAAAAGGACTACTTATTTACTTCAATACATAGACAGACCCAGGATTAAACCGCAGGGCACATCTAGTCATTTAATTTGCTCTCGCAATAAAAACGGGTAGGTACACACATAATCAAAAGTAAACATATAGATACTTAACTACATGAGAATGATAATTTTGTGGTGAATGTAATAAGGTTACCTATAATTATAACGAAACATACGTACTTAATGCATTATGCAGCAGTAGCAAAGGCAGTTGTGACAAGGCAATGTGATTATTTAATAACTGACTTTTAAGTACTTATCAGACTAGTACATACAATAGCTATTCTTTAAGGGAACGTGGTCACGTCTCATGTAACGACGAAGCAGTAAAAATGCCAACCACGCTAGGATAATAACACGATGGGTTTCTTATTTTCTTTCCAAGTAAAGCACGACCCTTAAGTATATTCCTAGTCACGTTTTAAACCGAGGACATTAAATCGCCATGAAGCCCGACCTGACCATTTCGCCCTTTATGACCAGAAATAAAACGAGAGGGAATACTGATTCGCTAAGTTAGAGTTCCTAGAGGTGGATGGCGAAGGCGATCGAGGCGTCGCTCGAACCGGTTTACGAGAGATTCTTTGTTTAGTTATCGCTGTCGAAACGTCGCAGCTGGGGGCGGGACTGTATCGCATGACTGACGTGCACCTTATATCGTTTCAGAGATAGCGAGTCGCGCGCGGATGATCGTGGAGCGAAGCTCGGGCACCTAGGGCCGCGTGGTCATGGCTGCAGCCGAGGTGCGGACGCTGCTGGTCACAGCCGCGCTGGCCGTTGTCGCCGCCGCCCACGCCGCACGCTTCGGCGACCGCCTGGCGCCCCGCGTCCCCGCCGCATACGCCCCGCGCAACGCCCCGTCCGAACATCATTACACTGACGCTGACTATGAGGAGACATACGAACAAGAATATGAAGAGCAAAACCTTTCCGTTGAAGATGAGGAAGTTCAATCGGAAACAGAACCACCGCCACGACGACCAGCGCGCACTGAAGCTCATCGGCTCGAGATGAGCACTGAATACTTTGTGGTCCCTGAAAGGACGTCATCGTCGACACCACCGCCGACCTCGGCTAAAACTCTTGTATCACCGCCTACTCCTCAACTCAACAACACGACTATCATAACAGCTTTACCGCAACCATCTCAGAGTATACTGAGACTGGAATCTTGGGCAGTGCCAATTTTAGCCCTGGCTTGTGTGACGATGGTAACATTAGGCGGCTTCGAAGCTTTCGTTGTATGGGGGGCTAGCCGTAAAGCTCCGAGCCAGCGTCACTTACTGTTGGGACAGACACTGCTGTTTGGATTGTTGTCATGTGCAGCAACTGCTGCGCTGTTCGCGATCACTCCGACATCTTTCACTTGCGGAGCTGTGCGTTTTGGAACAGGTGTCTCTTATGTGATTGTGTTTGCATCGTTACTAGTGAAATGTGTATTTTTATTAAGTTTAAACGGCGGCGTGTACCTGCCGGCGGCGTATCAAGGACTTTTGTTATTTTTCGCGGTAATGATACAAGTGGCAATCGGTGCACAATGGCTCGGTGGGTCGCCACCGCGCGTAGTGAATGGTGGCGGACGATGCGATGCCGCGTTGTCTGATCTCTTACTGTCACTGTCGTACGCGGCATTCCTGATAGCAGTGGTGTGCGGTATAGCATTGAGATCGCGAGGTATCCGTGACAACTATCGCGAGGCGACACACATCGCCGGGGCGGGAGGCGCGACCGCGGCCGTGTGGGTGTGCTGGGTGGCGGCGGCGCTGGGCGCGCCGGAGCGGCACAAGGACGCGTGCGTAGCGGCGGGTTTGCTCGCCACGTGTGCGGTGGTGTTCGCGCTCATGTTCGCTCCGAAAGGTCGCCGCTTAGCAGCGCTGGGCCGCGAAGGGCGCTGGGACGCGGACCGCGAGGAGGGCCTGAGCTCGCTGGGCGCCGGAGGCTCGGGCTACTCGCCGTCGTTCTTCCACTTCAAGCCGGTGAAGTACGGCATGGTGTCGGCCGCGGCGCCGGCACCTGCCCCGCCCGCTCTAGACCGCAAGGAGCCGCCCGCTCAGCCAGCCGGTTAGTTAAGTATCTAACGTGCGCTAAACAGTAAGAACTGGCGCTTTGTGCACGAAATTTGACCGCATATGTTCTGTTCGCAGATCTGTACGGAGCTATGTTCGCGAGCACTACGCACCTACACTCACGCCCTCTGTGCTCTCCACCGCACTACCCTCTACACCCTTTAATGCACTACCAGTATAATTACCCGCCCTTCCATTACCTCCTACCACCAGGTAATTATTGCACTAATTCACGCTATGGGTTCTATATAGGCTAATTTATGATTTAATAAATTTCTTGCACTACATATAGGTTTACACTTACGAGTATTTAACTAACCTAAGTACCTGTCTAATGTAAAATTTCTCTGTTAAATACAAATAGGTATTTGTTTTATTACAAAGATCAACGTAACAATATTATAAAACATTAACTTGCATAAAAACTAAACTAAACGAATGGTATAGCATATATGTTCGGTTTAAAAATGATCTTCTTACTATGTTAGTTTAGTCTAAATCCACCTTCCTTTACTACTTACCTAATGTACTTACTTATTCCTTAACTTATTTATTTATATGCAGACTAGCTGTTCCCCGCGGCTTCGCCCCGCGTGGGACTCGGTTATATCGCGCCCAAAAGTAGCCTATGTTTGACCTCAGGTCGTTAACTACATCCCTACCAAATTTCATCAAAATCGGTCTAGCAGTTTAGCCGTGAAGAAGTGACAGACAGACAGACAGACAGATAGACAGACAGACTTTCGCATTTATAATATTAGTATGGATATGGAAGTATGGATTATTTTAAAGTTGAGGAATTCGATGCTATAGCGTGTTCATAACAATTACGTGTGTCAAAAGACGGCCAGCGAGGTCTGACTTGGATTGACTATACTTTACTGGAATTTAATCTTAAACTCCTCCTATTGGCCCGCTTTATTATCGCAGCGTTAGGCTGTGCCAAACTGACCTCCGCCCCGTTGTGGCCACAGTGTTGGCCGCTAACACACCCCAACTCATGATCTCTGCAAAAAAGGGTAATGAGGTCAGACGGCAGTCACTCCATGTTATAACTAGTATAACCTGGGTTCTAAAGCGTAAGCTGAAAATACAACTGGGAAACTTTGACGACCTCCGTGGCGTAATGGTTAACATGCCTGACCGCTACTCAGGAGGTCCCGGGTTCGACCCCCGTTAGGTCAAGATGAAAAATGATCTTTTTCTGATTGACCTGAGTCTTGGATGTTTATCTATATATGTATTTGTTATAAATTATAGTATCGTTGAGTTAGTATCCCATAACACAAGTCTCGAACTTACTTTGGGGCTAACTCAATCTGTGTGATTTGTCCCTATATATTTATTTTTATTTATTTAAACACGCTCGGAAGACGACGGAGAGGGATAATCACATATTAAATTTAGAAAATAGTTAAACTGTCAGAAAAACTAGAATTTTCAAATCTGGATGGAGGGGAAAATCATCTGCTTAGTTTAATATACGCAGGAAAGCGTACCTTGGGCCCCACCTTATATCTCGTATACCACAGTAGTTGTAAGTTTAATGGTAAAGTGGTATACTTTTCTATGTGGCCCACTGTACATCTCCAAGGTACCAGAGATTATTATAGAGAGTTCAAAACGACTCCTTAGCTTTTTCTGTTAGCAATTTTTTGTCTCTAGCATCAAGTTGGATATCATAATAAAGAACTAAATACACTTACAGGCGTGATGGTGCGTCCTGAGGAGGGCAACGTGTACACGAGCGTGGAGCCCACCTTCAGCAGCAACCCCAACGTGTACTTCCAGCGCACGGAGCCGTTGCACGTCGGCATGATGTACTGAGCCCCTGACAAACCAGCGTTCCCCGAGAACCACTGGCATTTGGCAGCGCATTGGCGCCTCTCTTTTAAATAAAAATACCGCCCGCAATTTATAGCGTTAGCTCCTTTTCACGTGTGCTAGCTTGATTTATCTGTGTAGATCAGCGTGCTAAATGAGGCACGCCACGCCGCGTACGAGACGCTGATGCCAATCTTGTACTGCATACAGGATTTTTATTCGTAATGCGCTATGCGTGTTCGCAGCTATTGTAATCTACAAGAAGTTAGGCGCCATTTCAGCAGTGTATATGCTAGTCTAGCATTTTTAAACAATGGGAAAGTTGCCTTTAGTAATGGCAATCGATGTTGCTCGTGGCTTCGCTAGTGGGTCTGTTTTATCGCGCCCGAAAGAAGCCTATGTTTGACCCCTGGTCCTTAACTGTACCATAGTCCATACCCAATTTCATCACAATCGGTCCAGCGGTTTAGCCGTGAAAGCGTAACAGGCAGACAGACTTTCGCATTTATAATATTAGTTTGGATGTACGGTACGATCTCATTAAATTATTGTCTATAAAGATTCAATTATTGATTTTCATTTAATGGATCTACAATAGAACCTACAGACTTGAAATTTTTCGCATGTATGCTATATTCTACGCTCTTTGCTTAAAATTGTCAAGTTTATAGCTTTGTGCATTTTGCCTATTAGACTTCTTTAGACAAAAATTTAGTGTAGACAATCTATAGAAAATCGACTCCGATCATTATGCTGCATTAATTTTGCACCATCTTTGTCATAATATAATAATAGATGATAATAGTCAGTAAGTAGGGTTTGGTTGGAACATAATCGTGCAACGAATTTTTGGTGCGGCATATTGCTAAATATTATAGATTCGGAAACTACTGGGATACGCGAAAAGGAGCTAATGTTCTAATGGCCACAGCCATTACAAAAGTATACTGCTGCTGTCAAAAGTATCCCTCCCTATATCTGCTATGTGCAAATATTCCTTAATGCATCTACTTTCTAGTCATTAAACATATGATTCGAAAAGCATGCACTGTGCACTCGTTAAATTAACGACCTTATGTAGCACTAGTGATTTTTTAAAGGGCATTGATTAGGAAAAGATACTTTAATCAGCAGTAGGATAATAGACTTTAATGCGAAGAAATAAAGCTGTTTGTGATTTTAAATTGAACTCAACCCACCCTGATATTGAAAGCAGCTATATGATTACTTATTTAGATATAAGAAGGACCATGTATGTTAAGTCTGTCACTATGATAATAATGTAAATAAAAACTGAAGACTGTTTATAAAATGTTTTATTGTTCATTAATTTAATTTTATAAAATTATTCTCATAACAGATTTTACTCAACAAGCACACTTAAATAAGATTTAGTTAAAACACTCCAGTGTAGGTTTTCTAAACTCAAATGTTTGAGCTAAACTGATCTCACTCATTCACTCACTGATTCGGATGTGTCATTCCAATTCACTTGGTACCAGTGGAGAGCAACGCCAGGAGTCCTGAGGCAGCTGTCAGAGATACGATGTAATTACTGTGTATGCTGTTAAGAAAAATGTATTAGATTTTTGTCTGAAAGAGATACTTATAAACTTATAGCTGCTGATGCTATCTGGTAATCTTCAAGCTAAGTCAGAAATTTTCTGACAGCTTGAAAAATCTGGTACCAGTGTTGGTCATCATTGCAGACACACATCTACCATAAAATGAATAAAAGGATAAATGTTGTTGTCAATAACTCTACTGAATGAAACTTATTAATTAAAACTGTTGTGGGTTAAAAAGGAAACTAAACTTTTGCACTTGCAATTGCAGAAAACGAATATAAATTCACGAAGGAGTAATTAAATGAAATACTTACAAAACACAACATCAAACTAGGTTTAAAGAAAAATAGACACGAAGAGCTTTCTGTTTAGTTTAAATTTTAAATATAAATACCAATTATAAGTTATATTTTCTTTTTATATTGGCAACAGCAGTGTGACTTACAAGTACATATTTATCCACCCATTTTCATGTGCACTGTCAATTTTGTCACTTACTATAATTAACAATTTGCATGTTTATGTGGAGATTTATGTTGTTTTTTTTTTATGATAATGCAACATTAAAAAATAAGTTTACTTAGAAGTCTATCAAAATATATGAAAGGATACACAGTGGGTGTGAAAGAACGCAGCAAGTAGAAGCTGCTGAGGATGACAATGGTGAGGAACAGGGCGTTGTTGTAGAAGATGGAGTAAGTAGTCGCCTCATAGTCCGCCACTTCATTTTTCTTCCATAGAATCCTGAAATTGAAAGGTTTATTTCAGAGACTAAAGATTCACATACTTTTTCCTTTTAGAATCTGTTATTAACTTTTTTTTTTAGTTCCATAATGTGCTTCAGTCAGTGTCTTATGCACTTCAGTTGAGCAGCAACAGTAAGGTTGATGCAAGACCCTGCTTGTTTCCTCATGCTACTCTTTCAGCTTTATGTTTACAGACAAATTTTCACAGTAAAAGAGTCATAAAATCAGTAAAATTGTAAAGAAAAATATTCATAAGTAATAAGAAGTGATTACACAATATAGGTATCTAACCTACCAACTTCCTTAGAATACTAAATATAAATATAGTAGTTTCTTATTGGTTGTTTTGACATACAGCACGTAACCATATGTCACAATAACAATAAAGGGTATGAGATTAAATAAACATTACCTCTCATCCTTCTCCTTTCTGCTCATCTTCTTGTCTTCGGCCAGTTTTCTGGACATCTCACGGGCCACAGCATCCTCACGACGAACGGCGACACGGTGCTTCAACTGGAACTTTGTGTTACGGTACGCCAGCGCCAGCAACCAGGTGCACGCACCTGTTACCAGCGCGAACCAAACCAAGGATGTACTGACCTCTAAAGCGTGTACCCTCCAGAACAACCCTAAAAGAATAAAAATAGAATAGAAATTACATACACAAAAACAACAATTTTATGTATGAAAACTGTTGTACTTATCAATGGCAATGCTAAGAAATACATATAAATTAAAATAAGTATTATAATTACATATGGGAATCGCGGAGACGATAAAAGCATTCCCGTAAAATAAAGCTGAAGACTTCGTCGATACATTTCTGCTGAAATCTTGTAACAGCAGCTCCTCTTCTTTTGTAAAGGCTTTGTTACTTTTTCCAGACATTTTATTTTATGTTCCCAATTATCGTTTTCACTTATACTTCACGAATAACCTATCCAATAATATCCTAAAGCAAATCTTTGAAATCTCCGAAACGAAAGTTTCCTGCGTTGGCAGTAGAAAGTGAAACGTCAAATGACATGTAACCAACGTGTCAAAGATTATTGCCATTATATGCCATACATGCCATATTACATAATCAACACGTAAAGCTATTGCCCGTTGATTGAAGATTGATGATGAGATGGATGACTGATTCATGATGATCCGTGAACCGTGCGTGTAGCTTACTATCATCTCTAAAAATCATCCAAAACGAGTTAGTAAGCGAGACGAAGCACATCATACACGCTATAAGGCGAAATCTCACTTACTCAATTGTTCTAGCATGGTTTTAAGAGATGATAGTAAGCTACCGTGACTGTGAGTGGCAGTATCTGTAACTCACGCACGCACGGCACGGATACCGGCGCGTGGCAGCCGGATGGATAATGGACAAACGAAAAGCAAAGTCAACTTTTCCGAACGAATATGTCAGTCAGCATTACTTTGTAAATGTCATTGTCATTTTTCAATTTGAATTTTAAAAATTATCGTTGTTCATTTCGTTACGTTGTTTTGATTATCAAAATAAACAAATATTTTGCAGTTTTTACTGCATGATATATATTATTATTGTAGTTTAGGCGGAGCTAAGCTGTTAGTTCTAATGACAAATGATATATAAATCTGTAATTTAATAAAATAATAATCTAGTAACATGAGTCACTTTGAATTTGCTATACCCTTACAAAAGGATGAATTATTAGAATCTCATGCTGGACAGTACCACGTTGAAGATGTAGTTCAACCAAGGCTACTGTTGTCTAAGCTACAAGGTAACCATTGTCGTACTTTTCGCAATATTTAACATTATGTGAGAACCTGCGCTCTTTAGTGCGATATTGACAAAAGTATCGCCTTGTCTAAAAGGCGGGTAATGCCTTTCAAACATTAGATAAAGATATCCAATTTTTCCTTTCCATCCAGTTTTATTTGTATATTCTCACCAAAGCTTCTCTACCTGTTACAGATGCCGCACGCGCCTATAACTCTGAGGGAGTTGACTACATTTTGGAACATTTTGACACTTACTTTTCCATCCTAGTACATGGCAATAAATTAGAATGGAATATAATAAATAAAGGTAATTCTTAAAGAAACTTTTGCCTTATTAACATTTTAAGTGGCAGTGTATATAATTTCACATGCAGCAGTCTTACAAATGTATTATGAAGTCATATTTTTTATATAATCTTGTTTTAGGTTTTGACCATATTGTTAGAGCTGCAAAAAATCTATGTGACCATCTGGATGTTGTTTTTCAAGAAAAAGAAATTGATACAGATGTGCGGACCAAGAACCTTAACATTGTCAAGATGGTTTTATATCTGTTTACACAAGTTATGAAAGCCAAAGATGCCAAGTTAGCTGCTGATGTAAGTTCACCAAAAACTTAGTGCCTCCTTATGAAAATTCAGGGACAGCTAAGTTTTTTTATGAAGCCCTCATAAAATGTTATTATACAGCGATATCTCAAATGTACAATATTTCATACAAACTTTTTAGTTATTGTGTTGATAAACAAACACAAAGAAACAATTAACTGAAATAAGAGTACCTACTTATTTTCTTTAGAATTACTAAGTAACCCTAAACCAAAATGTTTTCTGAACATTACTAACTTTACCATGGACTCATACTCATTAAACTACAAATTTCATCCTTTCCAAAAATATTTCATTACATTACTAATTTAACCCTGAAGAAAAATATTATCAGAATCACTAACTTCTTCTGAATACAATTATTTTGCAGAACTCTACTAAATTAACTCTGGGCAAAAAAGGCAAGAAGGCAACCAATGATGAAGAGTTTTGTGGATGGACAGAATCTGATAAACAAGCTGCTCTGGTCACATTGCATTTGGTTCTGCAGCAACCTCTTTCTAGGCTCTGGGACCCACCATTAGCTGAAGATAACTTTGTATCGTAAGTTTAAGATTTTTTTGTGTATTGTTACATACATAAATGTTTGACCTGAGACATGCTGCAGGAACTTTGTGGGCCAGACTAGCTAGAGATGGGGAAACATGGAAAAATCTGGAGGAGGCCTATGTGTCACAAGGACACGCTGGTATCAGCAAATAAGGCTTTGAAATTGAAATTGTAAACATACATAAAATACTTAATTTGTAAAGCATTTTTAACCTATTTCACTTATAAACATTGTTGTTTTTAATCAACTCGCCTCCATATGTGAAATGCATTCTGGCATCTTACCTAGGTGTTGCCTGTAACTGTAGTTTGTAGTTGTACTGTAGCCAAAGTAGACGCCAGTATCGTCCCAAAACAATGGGAATGCTGATTGATTCCAATAAATAGCCCATTAGTTACATTGTTAAAAGTAATGGACACTAATTTATACTTCCTTGAAATAAATCAATACTCATAAACATACAAAATATCTAAGTTCCAGAGTTAAGGGGGAGGGGGGAGGTGGCCACGGTTGTTTTGGGAAGTGGACTTTTTGGGTCGAAAGGGTAACTAAAATTATGCTAGGACAAGAGACAAAGTTCATAAGTCCACAGATTCACTTTCCAAGATTTTGCTGCATGTGTTTCCTTATTTTTTTTTTTTTTATAAATAATTGATGTAACCCTACTCCTAAGGATGGTAGCAGATCCATGTTACAAAGCTTTAGAAGAACAGATAATCAAGAACAAGGCAATAAGAGAAACAGTGTTCCAAGTTCTTGGGGTTTTGATCAAGAAGTACAACCACGGCACATCCTGTCTCATCAAATTAGTTCAAGTGGGTATATTTTTATGATTTCATTATTTCTATTAAACTTTATAACACAATGTGTAAATGGCGCTTTCATTTAAGCTGTGGTCTTGATAGTGAAATTTCCTTCAAAAGTTATTTCACCATAGAAGTTACACAAGCTTACATAAAAATAATATCAAACATAACATGTCTAAATAGTCTTTTTATATATTTTTTTCAGGTTTTGCAAATGGTAGAACATGCAGTCTCTCCTATATGTGCTGGTGTGGTTCAGCTGACCAAGGAATTCGGGCTTGGAACATTTGGACCTCAAATGGTAAATATTTAAATCCATATTAAATTTTAAATGAGAAAGTAACATTGTCTCTGGTACATGAGGTTTTAGAAATATAGTTTTGCATTGATAGACGCATTCTTAACTAAAGTTATATTTACAATACATACATTAGTTACACATAATAGCTAATATACTAATGTTAAAGACTCCCACATGGAAAAATATCGAATCAATCGTGTCGTTTGTCCCTATATATTTATTTTATTTATTTAACTTATTTGCAGTAGAAATATATCCCAACTAATATAATAATTGCGAAAGTGAGTTTGTTTATTTGTATGTTACGCTTTTACGCCCTATCTACTGAACCAATCTTCCTGCAATTTCGAATACACATAGTTTGTATCGAGAAGTCATCAATATATTAATTTGTTTTTTGCACCAGGTACGTGAGATAGCCGAAGCATTAGCTTCTAGTGATGAAGAGAACGCAGGCGCCGGCACCGAGCAAGCAGCGGCGCGCAATTGCGGCGCTTTCTTATTGGAGCTCACCAAAGAACTGCCCAAGGAGATGACCAGCGCTATTGCCACGATACAGCCCTACTTGGAGAGTGATGAGGTATTCGTTGTTTAATAACTTGCTATAAAATATCTTTGTAAAAAACTTTAAAAAAAAGTAACATAAATTTTCCAGTCACTGGCCCATTGGGATTTGAAGCATTCGTGGGCTTAATATCAAAATGAATAATAAAACATTTATTTTGATATTGAGAACCTCCTCCTTTTTTTAGGTCGGTTAAAAAGACTTTGGGGTTGAATAGACTGAAAGGATTAAGAAATAATTAATTTCAGTCATTCTTAAATAAATAAATGTATGGTATTTATGATATAGTTATAATTGGTATTTGTTTGCCCAGTCATACACACTACGTATCAGCGTGCTGGGAATGATGTGCGAAGTGCTGAGCGTGGAGCTTCGTGGCGAAGGCCTGACGGACGAACAGAGGTCGCAGCGAGACGACTTCCTCGATGACCTCTATGAACACATGCATGATCTCTCAGCGTACGTCCGCCATAAGGTAGGTATACAAGGTAGATAGGACAAGAATACCATCAACTTGATGGTGTTAAAGAGATCATTAATGTTCATATAGTAGTAATTAAAAAAACAATTTCAAAAAATTTACAATTTTAAAACATGTGTAAAATTAATATTTTTATTTAAAGGTTCAATGGTTGCGTACTGCTTTCACATGCGCGTGGTGAAAGCTTTCTTGACGACGTTTAATACCACATACGAAAAATACCAACCACGAAATTTTGGGTATTTTGCGTTAATAAAAAAAAATACGGATATTACCTAATACGATGTTAACCATAAACGCAAAATACCATCTCACTTTTTGGTATATATGGTCGCGCCATGTAACATGAACGCTGGCGGTTACGCTGCGCAGTAGGCGAGTTATCGATGTGTGCGGTGAGCGCGGTGCGGGCGGGTGTCGTCCGTCGCACGCGATTGGTTCGTTTCCCGTGTTGCGCAAGAAGGGGTAGGCTTAGTACAAACACTACCCACGACGTGGGAGTGAAACCTCAGGGAAAAACTAGTATATTTATAAAACAGCACATTCCCCTCAAAAACTAAAGTAAACATGTATGTCTTGTATTTTGTGTTCTCATGTAAGTGATGTAAATATGTCTTAATGAGAATTAAAGTCTTTAAACCCAAAATATGCAATATGGTAGTAAAATGATCTTCAAGGTGCTGCAATTCTGGTCGCGTCTCCAACGAGAGAACTGCGTGCCCGTGAATCGGCAGCGCACGGTGCTGCAACGCGCCATCGGCCGCCTGCGGGACAAGGCGGCTCTCGTCAGGAAAGCCGCCATACAACTGCTCAAGGTTACATTTTTTGTACATATTTAGTTGCAGTAAAATAACCTAACTAACTATGTGTGTGTATGTCTTTATAAACTTGATCCTACTTAACTACATCACTATGACTACATAGTAAAAAATAAAGTCGCTTTCTCTGTCCCTATATCCCTATGTATGCTTAAATCTTTAAAACTACGCAACGGATTTTGGTGCGGTATTTTTTTAATAGATAGAGTGATTCAAGAGGAAGTTTTTTATGCCCATGCAGAGACGGGGCGGGTCGCTAGTATATTATTAATGCGAAAATGAGTTTGATTGTTACGCTTTCACGCCCTATCTTCTCCACCAATCTTCCTGAAATTTCGCATACACATAGATTGAAGTATTGAGAAAAACATAGGGTACATTTCATCCCAGGAAAAAGCACTGTTTCCGTGGTAACTTCACGCGGGCGAAGCCGCTGGCGAAAGCTAGTAACTTGTAATTAAGAGATTTAGGATTACATTACAAATACTAATACAGAAGAATATGTACCAACTGTATTACAACAGGAAATTACAATACAAAGTAGATGAAATAATTCTCAATACTTCTTACTATGTATATGCGAAATTTCAGAAAGTTTGGTTGAGTAGATAGAACGTGAAAGCATAAGAAACTAACAAACTCACTTTCGCATTTATAATATTAGTATGATTATTTCATAATAATTGCATTCAATTCATATCTCCATATTTTAATGCAGGTGTTTCTTGAATGCAACCCGTTCTCTGCACAACTGAAGCTAGAGCTATTAGAAAAACAATTAGAAACTGAACAGAAGATACTGGAAGATCTTCAAAAGAAACTCAATCCAGGGCCGGACCCTGAGCTTGTGAAGAAATGGGAGAAAATAGAAAAAGATGTTGTTTCTATGATCAAAGAAAAAATGGATATTTTGACTCAAGATGAGCCGGAATTGTCGCAAGCGTCGTTGGAAAATCTATATGACGCTATACGTAAACATTTGCGGGATAAAAATTATTACAAAGCTTATTTAATAGTAAAACACACGGAAAGACAATATCCTGATGCTAAGCTTCTTAGGTGTGATATGGAAAAAAGCGACCAGGTAAGACTTACGAGGTTACAGAGTAGATACGGATTTTCGGTCTTGCTATCTTGTGATGCATTAACAATCATGCCTAAATAAAAAAAATGTTTACAGTAAACAGTGTAATGTTAATGTTTTGACCCTAGCTTTTATTGTACAGTAAAATTATTATTATAATGTAAGATTATTCATTATTGATAACTTTAAGATAATAAATTTTTTATATTTCATTATTTATTTCTTAAAACTGTAAATATAAGGAGAAATTATGTGAATCCTTTTTTTTTTTTTGGGTGATAGAATATATTTTGTATTTCAGATAGACTACTTTGTAGCTTTACTCCGAAACATTTTCATCATACCTGACCGTAGGCAGTCAATATCCATGACGCAACAATGCGAGAACGAGCTAGCGCTATACAAGAGAATGGAAGAGAAAGAGAGCATAGTGGCCTTCCTTCAAGAATCCGTACACTTCTGCCGAATGGTGTCTGAAGCTGTACCTTTGATAAATTCCTTGCTGATGTCGAAGCAAGCAGGGGACGTGAGCGAGGCTATAGACTTTTTCACGGCAGCACACCATTTTAATATAGAGTCCGCTAAAGTTGGCGTTGCGACAATGTTGCTGCTAGTATGGTCGCCTGACCAAGTAAGTTTTATTATAACTAGATAGAGATAAATTTCTATAAAAAAATTGTTTGTCTGTAAAGTCGGTTTACGGACGGTAGTTTGACGTGACAACGTCAAACATTGCAGTAGTATATTACACAGAAAGAGTGGTAGATGCAGTACGAACAGATCTGAGCCGATCATGCCTCTCTCTCGTTCGTGCCGCGCTCTCGCTTACGGAACGCGACAATGAGCATAACGGGACAATGACGTCATCTTTTTCGTGCATGCAGCCCGTAGTATCGAGTTATTAGACGTCACGTCAAAAAATGTTTATAATCTGAAGACTGGTTTTATTGCATACGTTTCCATTTGTAGGACAAACGCGAAGCTGTGGAGCGAGCGTACCGCGACATGTACTTGGAGTGTGAGAACAAAAACGAGCGCGCGCGAGCGTTCGCGATCGCCCGTCGTCTGACCGACCTGGCGGTCACTGTGGACCGCGGCAGCGCGCTCGCACTCGACCACCTCGTCCAGCAGTGGGTCGACAAGGGGGACATCACGCCCGCCATCATACAGGTGACCATATTGGACAACATCCTAAAGGTGTTAACACGTTTACGCCAAAGATTTGGCTTGGATTTCATCTGTTATCCACATTATAGAGGTGACGATTAATAAATAAAGATAAACATGGAGCTCGAGGCTTCTGAATGTTTTCAGTCACCTTTTAAAACAAAAAAAGGTAGTCTATTTGTTTCAAGAACCACATTAACCAGTCGGCTATCTATACTATTTTATTATATAAATTATTGTCGCCGAAGTAATCTTATTCCGAACTAAAATGAAGCATTGTTGATCATTATTATTTCAGGTTTTCTGGGAGATGTTCTTGAAGAAAATCGACGGTACCACCGACATGGATAGCTACGCGGCGATGTCGATTCTGGTCATGATCTCGAAAGCCAAGCCTTCCGTAGCTCTAGCCAACTTAGAAGTCATCCAAACTCACGGCCTAACAGGCGACTACAACTCGAGAAATCTAAGCGCACAGTTACTGCTATCTTTAGCAAAGAAAAACCAAAGATATCCGGCCGACCATTCTATATTTACTGCTATATTTGATAGCCTTCTAGAAGCGTATTGCAAGATGAACAAATTCTTGTTGTTTGCATCAAATACAATTGATTTAATATATGCGGTGTGCGATTCTCCTGAGACATTGTGCGCTAAGATTTTAGCGGAAATGTTCAAGTTATTACAAGAGTCAGTGGTGAAGGACAAAGAGAGTGAAGAGGAGGCCAGCATGCCGACTGAACTGTTGACGCGATTTGTGTTTGTGGTGGGGCACGTCGCGCTACAGCAGTTGATTTACCTTGACACTAGTGTGTATAGTGAACTGAGGAGAAGAAACCAGGTGAGGAAATCATTCTTTGCTTCTTTAAGCGCAAAATGACCTCAAATCTATCACTACAATGCAGTGCAGTTGCACAGACTGAGATCGGATTCTTGGATAACTCTCAATCTATCATGGATTAAGTTATAATATAAAGAGATTTCTCAAAAGGGTTCATGTTGAACGGAAAAATACTAATGGGGCTCTAATCTATTGAAAATTCAAAATACAAATTCAAATTTCAAATTGTTTATTTTTAATATAGGATATTCTTATCACTTATTGATGTCAATTGCAAATATCCTAGACCATTGATAAATTAATAAACTGCTTTGTCCTAGGTTCGCGAAGAACGTAAAGAAGAGGAGAAAAAAAAGAAGAAGGCCAGTGCTTTTGCGACTCCGGCGCGGCGCGGCCGAGCCGACGACCTCCGGAGACAGACCCTCATGAACCTCAGCAACGCCTCGGCGTCCTCGCGAGGACAGCGCTCCGCCAGCGTCTCCAACAAAGCTTGCTCGGTGACTATATCCTACTAGTGATGTATAGTGATGGTGAAGTGAGCAGACCTCAAACCACAGAACAGAGAAATTATCCGAATAGATATGTTTTGACGCGGATTTAGTTCCAGGATCAGTGTGGCAGCGTATTCTCTCTTTTTATAATCAAGTAATACATGTAAACCACACCACACCTTATTAGAAATGTATTATGTTTATGTAGTTTACAACAAAGCCACCTAATATTATCGAAATATAACAGTGGCAATAAATCACGCAATCAAATTCCCAGACCATTTTTTCTGTGTGAAACGTTGGCTTGCAAGCCAAACTAGTGACACGTTTTTCGTGCGCTATGCTACTTGTTAATATTTCTAAATTCTGTGCCTCCACCCTAAATAATTTTTTTATGAATAAATAAAGAAAAAGAATAAAAATGTTTTTCTGAATAAACATTTATCGATGAAGTTTCTATTTCGTAATTCAAAGGCAAACACAACAATGACGGAAGACGAGGCAGGATTAGAAGGCGCAGTAGCGGACGACGCCGACGCCGAATATGTGCGCAGCGTGTGCGAGCGAGACATCGTCGGAGTGGACACAGCTCTAGCGCGCTACATACCGCTACTGCGCTGGTTGTTAGCCAACCCTGCGCGATGTTCCACGCAACTGCAGGCTGCCGCAGCGTTAACCTTCACCAGGTACGTTGTAGCAGCGAGACATCGTCGGAGTGGACACAGATCTACTGTAATAACAACCAGTGTTAGCCAACCCTCCACGATGTTCCAAATTACATTTCTATTGCTCCCGCTTGTAAGCCGTCATTGGCTGATATTGTGTGCCAATATTGGTTCAAACTTACTGCGATAAAAACTTAAAATTATACATTTTTAATTTCTCGTTTCAGATTCATGCTAGTTTCTAGTTCAGTATGCGAGGATGGCCTCCAATTGATGGTGACCGTACTGAAGCGATCTAAAAATGTTGCCTTGAGGACCAACCTGACCATCGCCTTCGCTGATCTCACTCTGCGGTTCCCGAATCTCACACAGCCTTGGACACATCACATTTATCATATGTAAGTTAACGCGGTAAAAGTCGCCGTAAAGATGCTTTAAGTCCTTACCTTCACGAGATATTTCCGTCATCTTTTAAATAAGAGACATAGCTGACCGGCACAACTAAACAATGACTAAGATGTTACTCAAACAAACCGTAAAACGATTACTTAAATCTATTGCATTATCTCTGTAGCCTAAATGACGAAGAGTTAGAAGTCCGGCAATGCGCTGTGAAGATGCTGTCCTTCCTTGTCCTCCACGAGATGGTCCGCGTCAAAGGACAAATAGCGGACATGGCCCTTTGCTGCGCGGACAAGGACGCCGGCGTCGCCAACATGACGCGGTTGTTCTTCAAGCAGCTGTCGCAGAAAGGGAACGCCCTGTATAACGTGATGCCGGATATCATATCCCGACTCAGCGACCCTGAGCTCAACGTGCCGGAAGACCAGTACAGGCTTATTATGAAGTAAGTCGCCTATTTATATTTTTCTTTATTTTATACTAGCTGTTCCCCGCGGTTTATGTGCTATGGCCTATGCCTTCCCCAAGGATCAGGCTCTCATAAGAAAGAATTTTTTAAATCCGTCCACTGGATCTAAAGTTAGCGTTCAAACCAACAAACTTCAGCTTTATAATATTAGTATTATAAAAATATAGATTACTTATTGTGTGTTGGTAGCCAGTACTAGTATCTGATTTCTGAGTTGTCATGAGCAAACAGGCCTAATAGTTAACCTGATGGAAAATGTAAATAAAAAGTTAGTAACCTACGAAAAGCTGCAATACCTGGTGTCATGACCGCATTGCCTACTCTAAATACTTGCCAGCTTTAATTCAGTTATTCATGAAGAGCGTTATCAGCTTTTGTCATCAGTTAATTAATTCAAAAACTCCAGTTTAATACACGAAAATGTGTGATAGACAAGGACAGTCTTTGAAGTCGTAACTAGCCGTTTACTTCTTTCAAAATGCCGATGTGCATATTAGTAAATTACTAAACTGTATACAACATGAAATGAAGAAGGAAAAGGTAGAAATCGATCCCCAGTTTTTTAAGTTGAGAATGCAACCGGCATACACTAAATTAGTAGAGAAAAACAGTCAAAGAAGAAATATTTCCAAAAAAAATAGGTGGTATCAAATTTTTGATTCGCTCTTTAAAATATGTTTACCTCCAGGTACATAACGTCGCTCATCCAAAAGGACCGTCAAATGGAGGCTCTAGTGGAAAAACTGTGTCAGCGTTTCAAGCTTTCCACCGAAGAGCGACAGTGGCGCGACCTGGCGTACTGTCTCTCATTGTTCACGTACAATGAGCGCTCCTTGAGAAAGCTCATTGAAAACCTCGACTGCTATAAGGATAAGCTGCACTGCAATGGCGTAATGGAGTCTTTCACCACGCTTATGAATAATACTTCCAAAATGGCGAAGAATGAAATCAAGGTTAGTATTATTTATATCTATTAGATGACGCGGCGGGAGGTTCTCTGTAAAATCGTGGTAGAATGTAGTTCATACCTATTCGAGACGATGTGAAGATAAATCAAAGAGTTGTGTGTAAGAAAGGAATATTTAGGTGGATTTTTTCACAAGATTAACGAAAAACAAACTAAAAATAATGCTTTTAAATATGATTTTTTATGGAATCCTTTATGAGTATTTAGCTCTTATTGTATAATATTACCGAACCATTCATTCATGTGCACCCGATTCGCACATGGCTGGTTTAATTTATAGAAATTATTTGTTTATTTTCATGGAAAATTAAGAACAGTTATAAACATTAACAACATAACTTATATACCACTACCAGACGCTTGTGACGGAGCTGGGTGACAAGATCGAGGAGTGTTTCGCGGTTCGTGAGGGCTCCGACGGCGAGAACTCTGCGCCGCTCTCCGCCACCGCCACCGCCAGCGCCACCGCCCGCGCCACGCCGCGCCGCAAGCCACCGCCACGCCGACAGCGCCGCCGCTCCTCCAGCCCCGACGAGGTTAGTGGCCAATCATCATCATCATTTCGCCCGCAGGCCGTCCACTGCTGGACGTAGGCCTCCCCCAATGATTTCCAGAACGACCGTTGGAAGCGGCCTGCATCCAGCGCCTGCCTGCGACCTTATTTAGGTCATCTGACCATCTGGTCGGTGGATGTCCGACGCTGCGCTTGCCGGTGCGTGGTCGCCATTCGAGAACCTTTCTGACTTTCTTATTGATAAACATACTACTGAAGACCTTGACACTATTTTCATAAAAAAATTATATTTATTACTCTGTATGCTAATCCCATGTTTCTGTTTAGCCTTTAAAAACAATTCTAGTATATGCAAACTGTGTTTTTTTTTACGAAGTCATATCTCTAATCATATATGATATATTTTTTTGCAGAATGAACCTCCCGCTAATGAAGGGACTCCACCCTCAGTACGAAAGTCTAGCAGAAAACCAGTGAGGAGTAGAAAACCGGTGTCATATGATTCGGAAGAATCAGGTATGCATTTCTCAAAGTATGTTTGTTATTGTCTATGTTGAATTAATAAAGATTGTTCAGTTATTACACTCATTATTCTTGTATTTTGAACTCAATAATATATAGAAAACTAGCTGTTCCCCGCGGCTTCGCCCCGCGTGGGACTCGGTTATATCGCGCCCAAAAGTAGCCTATGTTTGACCTCAGGTCCTTAACTACATCCCTACCAAATTTCATCACAATCGGTCCAGCAGTTTAGCCGTGAAGAGGTGACAGACAGACAGACAGACAGACTTTCGCATTTATAATATTAGTATAGATAAACAAAACATTCCGACGTATTGAAATTTTTTTTGAAGTCAAGAAAACACCTCTTTGATTTTTGATGTTTTTTTTTTTAAAAGCTGATTTGATCGAGATTGTTTTTAGCTATAACTTATCGCTAGTTAATGTGATTTTTTATAAAAATTTCGAATTTATATTTATGAAAAATTACTAAATAATACTATTGTAGTTTTTCATGTAGGTACATTTTAAATATAAATTGTTGTTACCATTGTTCAGCAAATATTTAAATTCCTATGTATCAGATGTATGGCAATTTTTTTCAGATGACGAGGAGCAAAATAAGGACGACGATGTTTTCAAAAAACCCACTGCCAGAAAAACTACTCGCAGAAAGAAATAAATTAAAATGTTATGTTTTAATTGTTAAGAAATTACTTACTTATTAATTATATTATTACATACCAAACAATTGTATTATTAGATCCGGTGAAGGTAAAGTATTCTTTACCAAGCGAGTTTCGCAGTTACATCCTCAGCTTATGCTTCAGAACTCAGGGTACGCTTTAATCGTGGTCCTAGATATGGCGACAACTGGTTATAATGTAGCAGCGACTACCGTCGCGTCGTCGTAACCCTTTTTATATAGGGATACCCGTTTACTCCGGGTGTGTTAGTGGCCAACATAGATTTATTATTACTACTACCGTTAGTGGCCAACATTGCCAAATTTAGGCTGCCTAAAAAGGCGTATCTCAGTCACAGCCTAACGATTACCTACCATTTATAATTATAATATTCGGGACGATCCGCTAAACGTGCCTACCGGCCTACCTAATATACGCCAAGGAGCTCAAGCGCGATGGACATACCACCAATCATGGCTAGAACGAACTAACTGCTAGAACTGATTTTCTTTTTTTCTAACGTCCTTTATGACTGGGTCTTGATCTAAAAAATGTTGGCCACCGAAACTACATTTCGGACATTGACTGAAGCAAGGCTGAAGTATGAAGTTAATTTCGATTAGAAGAATACGACGTAGGAATATTAAAAAAATATGTCAAATGCCGTTCTTCCGTCAATGTCAAAAATAATCTAACCTTGATCTAACCTATCAAATCAAACCTATGTTGACTGCCGATCAAGCAAGCCGATTGTTTGTTTGTTTTTGTTTATTTCGAAAAGGTACGAAAAGAAAATTCTTAATGAGAAAGTAATTAATATACTTCATATGAATTGAAAGGTGTGTTATATTGGGCGCTTTTATTGCGAACGTACTGTGCAATATATTTGGATAACTAATTTAATGATCACTAGACGATATTTATTTTTTATGAGTTTCAAAGTATTTCTAGTTTTACTATCAAGTTCTAAAACGTTGCATGCAAGACCTCAGATCACTATGATGTCAATACACTTCAAATGTAGGGGTGGGACTTACCCTCGGTCTAATGTACAAAGGTTTTTTGTTCCTGATGACAAAGTTAGTTGGTCAAATGAGTATAAAGATTACAAACCTCCAAACTATACTGAACCTACACTAAAAGGAAAGCCGTGGGCCGATCCGGACATTGGTAAGTTATTTCTAGTGTAATAATACTTTTGTGCAGTAAATAAGCTAAAATTCAAGTTCATGTATGTTATTTATAGGTAATAGTACCTTTAAACCGAAGTGGCATAGTATAGATGGCAAAATCAGCAGAAAAAGTTACATCGGCGACTACCAAGTAGTTGATGGCTATCCTTTAAATCCAATTGGCCGCACTGGGATTTGTGGACGTGGAATACTTGGGCGATGGGGACCAAATCACGCAGCAGATCCAGTGGTTACTCGATGGAAAAAATCAGAGTCTGGAGAGGTAGTTCATGATGATGATAAAAAGTGAGTTTATATTATTTCCTATAGGATAACCTGTTATTTACATACATAAGTATTAATTGCTCTCAGATTATCTTGATCTTCACAAGAACATACTGATTATCCTAACCAATATTAAAAATGCGTGAGTTTGTTTGTTTGTTTGTTACGCTTTCACACCCTATCTATTGCACCAATCTTCCTGAAATTTCACATATACATAGATAAAAGTATTGAAAAGGACACAGGGTACTTTTCATCCCGGGAAAAAGCACTATTCCCGTGGGAAAATCACGGCCCTGATAAAATATTGATCCATAAAAACGTTTTGTATTTTTTTGCAAAACCAATGAATCCCTTTTAATTTTTCACTCAAAAGAGTGAAAACAGAGTACTTAACTGTGTTTATAAAAACTCATGGTAGAAGCAATGTTTTTGTAACATAAACATCACAAAAGCAGTAATGAAAGTTATCAATGATTCAGCTGGGAAAGAGGGATAAAAGTACTGCACAGTGTGAATGTTACTAATTATGTGGGTTTGATTTGTCTGAAGGCAACATTTTAATAAGGTTATTTAATTTGTAGGCCAATACTTCAGTTTGTAGCTATCAAGCGCGGGGACACAGGAGAGTGGGCTCTGCCTGGTGGCATGGTGGACCCTGGAGAGAAAGTCACCACTACAGCAGTCAGAGAATTCCAAGAAGAAGCCATCAATGGCTTGGTTATGTCTAAAGGTAATTCTAAAATCCATACTTCAATAATATCCTACTAATATTTTAAACACAAAGTTTGTAAGAATGTATGGATGTTTGTTACTCTTTCAAGGAAAACGTCTGAACTGATTTGGCTGGAATTTGGAATGGAGATTGCTTAGACCCCAGAAGAACACATAGGCTATATTTTATCCTGGAATGGCAGAGCCTCGGGCAACAGCTAGTATATTATAAATGCAGAAGTCTGTCTGTTAACACTTTCATGGCTAAATAGCTAGATCGATTTGAATGTAATTTGTTATGGGCATTGCGAAAGACCAGGGATCAAACAGGCTGTTTTTTAGCAAGTGTTAAACATATAGACATTTAAATGTGTATTACTCCTTTGAAAATATGATTTAAAGTAAGAAAGCTATATCTTGTTCTAAAGCTATACTCTATGAAAAAAAAACGATATCTGTCCGTTTCAGAGGAAAGGGAAGAATGGACAAAAAGGTTTGAGAAGTTTTTCAATGAAGGTGAAGTGGTCTATGAGGGGTACGTGGATGATCGTCGCAATACTGACAATGCGTGGATGGAAACAGTAGCATACAATTTTCATGATGACAATGGCTCTATTGTTGGAGGCCTTAATTTACATGCCGGGGATGATGCAGTGGGTGTAAGATGGGTAGACGCAACCCCAACTATTACTTTATATGCAAGCCACGACTCTATTTTAAAAGAGGTTGTAAAACGACGTTTAAGCACCAGGTAGGTAGGCACCATAACTTTAACAACATTTATTTAGATGTTATATTAATAAGGTTTTTGACCACCATAATACTGGCCAAAAACTTTTTCCTGTGAACAAATAGCTTTGTGGACCCTGGTGATTTATATGTTTAAGATTTGTTTTCTTGAGAATACGTATAGTCTAAGATATTAAATAAAAACTAAATTTAAAAAACGCTTTTTATTAAGTCTATAATTTACTCAGATATCTATCACAAAAAAGCATACAAATACACTTGTGTGTGTAAAAATATTGCATCGATTCTGATCACAATATAGAATTTTGTTTTTTTATAAAAGTTTTGGTGATGACTTTAGATAATCACCTGAATCTATTGCATATTGCACCCATTCATCACCCTTTAACATTTAAGCCTAATAGTGGATTTGTATAAGTCTGAACAATTTCATGTTTACAATGCAAAACATTTTCCCACATTTTTATTAACCTATACTTAGCCAAAGTTACATTGCTTCAGCAAAGTATTCAACATTTTTTGAAAACACTAAAATATTACCTTTATTAATATAGGCATACAGTAGAAAAAAAAATTAAACACATGCACAGATACTATCGCCGTGAGCATTACGTTTAGAAATAATAATATATTTAGTTTTGTACTTAATTTAATATTTCCGTGTTAGAAAATGCTGACGAATTTCGATATCGTTTTGCTAAGAAGCGATGCAACTTTGGCTAAGCCTTTAGATACTCATAATGCGAAATAATGACGAACGTCGTTTGGATAAATGCAACGATTGTAAGTTCAGTCCAAGATTAGGTACACCCAACAACAACAACAATCTAGGAATGTCCAAACCTTAAACACTGGTTACTAAACATGTTTATCTTATTTCTTGTACGATATAATCCAATATCTATATTCATTTATTTTTCATAATTTGAACTTGGTTTACTATTAAAATATTAAACCGCCGAAGTGCATTTTTTTTTTATACCCGTTAAAGGTAACGACTTGAGCTGTTTGTAGTCCTAAACATTTTATAGAACTACCTGTAGTCAATATTATCTAAAATTACAATGACTAGTCATGTATATTTACAGAAAGTAAGGCGGAATGGTATTACTCCTTAAATGTTGTTGAAATGAATTCACGCCATTTAAATTATTAATACAATGACATACATGACACAATGTAGATGGACACATCGATAGGAACTAATTAATTAAATTGATGATAAGTAATTACGTTTCAAATAATAAAAAATAATCCAAAGACTTGAAAATGCCTATTAAATGCAAATTTACTGTTGGCTTACATACATTCCGACCTTAATAATGGAAAGAAATAATTATTACCTCAATTCTTTATGTATAGAAAAGTCTTCTTTATCATCCTAGCGTGTAGCCATAGTTACTTCATCAGTTCATGCTTCAGAGCCCAGGGTATGCTTTGTTTATAGTTAGATATGGTTAATAACTTTCATCTAGCAAGACCTGCCTTCCGAAGCACGGAGGAGCTCAAAATAGATATACTAGTGGCGAACACTCCAAGAATGTCAATTCTATTTGGTCTATCGAAGTCAGTCCGCCGTCGCTTGACACGCACAATGTATAAAGATTTATAGAAGTATTTCAACATAATCATGGTCATCCACAAATACAAAAACAAATGGAATAATATTTACATATCAGACTACACCACTGCATTTAACAAGATATAAAATTACTTAACTGATCTTATACATAACAAACTTCTTTTCCAAAAAACCATTTCCTTAACTTGCAACCATTTCAAGCTCAGTCGATATCACAAATGTGTAAACTAGAGAGTTGTGACGTCATCGCTACGACATGCCGCTCGGCACGAGAGCATTGTACGCGCGGTAACAGTTCACGTCGTTCATCAGTCGCTGGATGTTCTGAGTGAAGGTTGGCAGATCCTGTTATAGAAAATATTCATTTTCATCTCTCCAGCCGGAAAGTGTTTTTCGTACTTAAAAAGCGAAAAACTTTTAGCTGCCAACTAAATAAAAGTGGCTCGATTTATGAAGATATTACGATAATTTGTTCAAAAACTTTTTGTCACATATTATGACTACTACCAATCAAACCACCAATTTAACTCATATAAGAGTATAATTTATTGTTCTCCGAAGTATATTGAATAAATAGGTCGAATCAATCTATCCATACTAATATTATAAATGCGAAAGTCTGTCTGTCTGTCAGTTTAGCCGTGAAGAGTCACGGCTAAACTGCTGGACCGATTGTGATGAAATTTGGTAGGGATGTAGTTAACGACCTGAGGTCAAACATAGGCTACTTTTGGGCGCGATATAACCGAGTGCCATGCGGGGCGGAGCCGCGGGGAACAGCTAGTAGCACTATAAACATCAAACACGGTTTAAAGGTAAACATACACCAGTAGACATTCTAGGTAAACATTCTGCACTCATAAAATAACTAAATATGTCTAATGGAAAGCAAAAGATACCGTGTCAGGAGGAAATTGCGCCAACTGGTGCACATGATGCGGGTTGAGGCCTTCGAGAGACGCCAGGAAGTGCGGCAGGAAGGCGTGTCGGAACGCCTGGAAGTCCACGGTGGCCATCGCGTGTAAAGCTCCTAGGATTTCTTCGCGGAGCAGCGCGCGAGCACCTCCTTCTACCAACGTCGCGAGGAGAACTGACAGGAATTGTGACAGGAACTCGTTGCGGAAGATCACCTGAAAAGAGGGATATTCATATCGTGTGGGCTACAAGGTCAATTGACCCTGTAGTGCATTGTCAAAAACTCTTCAAAACCACAGAAATTATCCAATAAGAACAGAGAAAAGATATTTTTTGACGCGGATTTAGTTCCAGGATCAGTGTGGCTAGCGAATTCCCTTTTCTCACCTTCAAATTCATACATGTAAACCACACCACCTTATTAGAAGCGTATTACGTAGTTTACAACAAAGTTTAAATATTATGGTCCAATAACAGTGGCAATAAATGACGCAATCAAATTCTCCGCCCATTTTTCTTTATGAAACGTTGGCTTGCAAGCCAAACCAGTGACACGCTATTCGGGCGCTATGCCACTTCTTGTTAATATTTCTAAATTCCGTGTTCAAAACTCAACAAAAGCTCATTCCGTGTTCAAAACTCAAAAGCTCAAAGTTTTTCGTAACCTTTCATAAGTATTTGTTATAGACTAAAATTTTAATAAATAATTGATGATTTCAATTGAACTTTTCGAGTGTATAGTATTAGGGAAAATCTACGTTCTGTTGGGAAATAAAGAAAGAATATATACCTTATGGTAAAGCTTCCACTTGGTGTTGAGCACATCCAGCGTCTCAATATTGATGCGCATGAGTTCGATGTCGGGCTGTAGCAGCGCGCGCCCCAGCGCCGCCAGGCCCGATCTCAGTTCGTTGGTCCTTCGGGCGCTTTCTTCCCCATCGCATTTGTGCATGAAGAAGTAACGCCATCGGTGGATTAGGACGCTAAAATAAATATTTTATTATTAGATATTATAGATATAAAGAATCGAGCGAAAAAAAAAACCGTGGCAGACACCATGACGTGAAATTCCACTTTATCAAATAGACCTGGCCAGCAGGCGCAGCGCGGCGCGCGCGAGGTCGGGCGCGTGCGGCTGCGCGCGCGGCAAGGCGTGCTGGTGCAGCAGCTCGAGCACGGCGCGCACGCGCACGCCGCCGCCGCCCGCCTCCACGCCCAGCCGCACGCACGACACCAGCCGCTCCAAGCTGCTGTCGCCGCCGCCCCTGACAAACATCACACTTTCGAAATACATTTTAAAATTAGAACTTTGTTTGGGTTTTATTGTAGCCAGCCAGTCTCTCAACGTTACTGACAAAGATGCGATAATTAGGCCGAAGTTTAAATACGTTGTGATCTCCCAAATAAGAAAAGTTGTAGATGCAAATGAAAGTGTACTACTTGTAAGCAACATATTAATTTATTAATGCTACTGTTTTTCTGTTTTTTTTTTTTTTTTTTTTGTTCCCTATGCTTATCGCTAGATTATCTTAAACTCATGCATATAATAAGTACCTAACAAATTTATTTTATTATTTTAATACCTTTGTGCAACGTCGAGGAACACGTCGATGGCGGTGTAGGCAAAATTTCCGAGTTGCGGCAGCAGCGCGGTGAATAACGCCAAGAAGAAATCCGTGATTTCGGTCTCTTCTTGCGCATACGCAGGTTCGCGCAGCATGCGCAATGACGCTTCGGCCGCCTGCTGCATGCTTTCTGCTATTATCTGAACAGGAGAAAAAAATACAAATACTTAAATAAATAAAATGGCACAAACATATTCGATATATTTTTTTGTTTATTTGGTTCACAAACAGGCAATATATTTTTTTATTGTAAAATTATTTAACCAAAGCTTAATAAGTGTCATATCGGAAACAGTTCGTCGCGTGTCGGTGCACGGTCTCACAGTACCCACCTTCTTGGCGAGCGTGGGCGCGTGCGCGAAGGCGTGCAGCAGCGCGGTGAGCGGCGGCAGCGCGAGCGCGGGCCCGCACTGCGCCAGCTCGTCGGTCCACGCGCGCAGCAACACGCGCGCCGCCTCGCCCGCAGTGTGGACGGCGCCCGCGGGCTGCACGGCGCCGACCGGCCCGCGCGGCAGGCACAGCGACAGCAGCGCCTCTCGGACCACTGCCGCCGTCTGCGAATCAAATATCGGTGTCACGCATCCGTACAATTGTCTAGTCCAAGTTTTTTACAAAGATGTCTAATTCGAAAACCATTTAGAGGAATAGGCTTATTAACCAGTTAGCGGTAATCAGATTTTTTATTTAGCACGTATTTTTTTAGCTAGTTACAAAAACTCCAATGACCTTCATTTTCAAAAATTTACTACAAGGTTAAATAAATTGCAAAAGCCGCTTATGGGTAGGGTTGCCAGGTGTTAGGATAAAGCAGGACATACGTAGGATTTTTGATTGCTTGTCCGGCTAAAATAAGCGACATCCGGTCTGTTAGGATTTAGGTAGGATTTTTCAATTTCGAAATTCGCGCGCGGAAAATCGAGTATCGGCGCGACGCGGGGCGCGGCGACCGGCGGCCGCGCGCTCCCGAGAACAGCCGACCGCTGTCGCGCCCGCCCGCCCCTGCCTGCTCGGCTCGCCAATGTTAGAACAAAAAAAAATTAGTTTTGCACTTTTTATAAAAAAATGGACAAAAAAAACAAGATGTCCGGATTTTTTACCCAAATGTCAGGACAAACTCACAGGTCTGTCCGGCTTTTGCGTCTGAGGACCTGGCAACCCTACTTATGGGACGTAAGCGGCTTGCTCAATTTTTCCTATAAGTTGGCAGCATAGGGATTATTATACACTTTGCTTGGAAGTACTGCAAGTACAAGCCAGTTAAATCGTCATAATCTTTCATTGTCATATTTTTATTTTAGTACATAACCTAAATACTTTTGTTTCAACGTGGAGTGACGTCATCGCTGTATCTTTAAAATTATAAGTTACGGTTATTTGTCAGACGTTGTCGTCATCAATCGGATCGGCAAATCATCCGCCGCCTGACGCAGCGCTGCTCTTCAATTGTCTATGAAATAGCTCCCGTCTGTTCTCACCCGATCTAGCACAGATCAATCATAAATCCGTTTGAAAAATGTGCCTTGCGCTGACTTAAACTGTTCGAAGCGACTGGCAACTATAAACGACAGAATTTATTGTTTACCTTTTTTCCACATTTACCAGTGTTAGTAAATAGTAGATTGTATCACAAGGGAGCAAAATAATATTTTTATGGCGAGGGCGATTTTTGAATCCAGAGCGGAGTGAAGGATTCTTTAATAGAATCCTGAACGAAGAGAGGGATTCAAAGTACATCGCCCGAGCCAAAAACATGTTTACGCCCAAATGATACACTACTTTTCATCTCGCTCTATGAGAAAAAACAAAACACGTACAGAACTAAATTTAAATTAAATACATAACTGAAAATTAATAATATTTAATTCATCCGATGATTGCGTTTATTCTTACCAGCTAGTGTTTTATTTTTCATAATATGTGCACTCGGCATGACCGTATTGTTTTGTTCCAAATTTGAAACTCATTATTGCCCGCTTAAAAACCCTATCGGAAAAGACTTACTTTGGTCCCACTTTTGGGGCAGCAAAGTTGAACATTTCGAATAGAAGGGATGAAAAAATATATACAGTCGAGTTGAAAAACCTTTGAAAACCAGAACTTTTTTTTGAAGTAGGCCAAAATTTACCTTAGTCTCCAAGTACCGCAGTGTCACTTGCGCGTGATGATAAAGGTCGCCCACTAGCGACACGGGCTCCCGCGTAAACTTTACGTTCTTCGACAAACTCAACAGAAGGTGGGCTGCCGCGTGACTCAACAAAGCTGGTTCCTGTCAACATAATATAAATAAAAAGTGGTTTGAGAAAAAAAGAGTTGATAAATTAACACAAAGTAAAACTTCTCATCGTAAAAAAATAGGTTGTCAGTTTTGACAGCTAAGTAAAAACTTACGGTGAAGTGCGTTTTTACTTGCCTGTAAAACCGACTTTATCTTGGTTGTCTGAAACGTAAAATATCAACTTTGAATAAAACAAACTTACAGGAGAGTCATGCGGCAGCAGGAACGGCACTGCCGATGTAAAGAGCCCTTCCATGATATGCATGGGTACGCCGCAGTCGTTCGCGTAGCAACACCACGCGCCCATGCACGCAAACATCTCCGCGTGACTGATGAAATAAAAGTATGTTGATAAAAACATGTCTGTATTCTGAAAACAAATATTTGATCAAACATTTTTCGAAACTTTTCTTATTGCTCTAATTTTTAACCGGCGAAGCGTATTTTGTATATATATATATTTAATTTCACAATCCACACAGTACGCTTTCGAAGACACACTTTCAATCAATCAACTTCTTGCTTGAGCTCATGCAACATTTGACTGCGGTCAAATTAGAATAAATTCGACGATAGTTAAATACCAGCCCTATTTAAGCTAAAAGATGCCTCGTCGTCGTTTTGATCGTAACTCAACACACACACACACACAGCACGAGTTCACTTACACTTGCACGAGTGCGCGCGCGTGCGCCTGGTTGGTGGCGGCGCGGTGCGGGCGCGCGCGCGCGGCGGCTCCCAGCGCGCACTGCACGCGCTCCACCAGCGTGCCGCCCGCGCACAGCGCGCCGCGACGACGCGGCTCCGGCTCTACACACACAACATAATGTTGCTCAGCATCATTGATTTGTAGATCGTCTCTTGCACGAGATCTTTTAAATACTTGCGAAACATACACGTAAGAAATCGTAAAACATTAAAAAAACATATACTATGGAACTATAAGGCGATACCTTATGATGCAGTCGAAGTCGAGCAGCGCGGCCAGCAGGCGATCCGCCTCCGCTCCGGCTGACAACAGCTACATTACCTGCCATCAGCGCCGCCGCCAGCCGCCCCAGCAGGCGGGTGAGCGTGGCGAGGTCGAGCAGCGCGGCCAGCAGGCGGTCCGCCTCCGCTCCGGCTGACAACAGCTACATTACCTGCCATCAGCGCCGCCGCCAGCCGCCCCAGCAGGCGGGTGAGCGTGGCGAGGTCGAGCAGCGCGGCCAGCAGGCGGTCCGCCTCCGCTCCGGCTGACAACAGCTACATTACCTGCCATCAGCGCCGCCGCCAGCCGCCCCAGCAGGCGGGTGAGCGTGGCGAGGTCGAGCAGCGCGGCCAGCAGGCGGTCCGCCTCCGCTCCGGCTGACAACAGCTACATTACCTGCCATCAGCGCCGCCGCCAGCCGCCCCAGCAGGCGGGTGAGCGTGGCGAGGTCGAGCAGCGCGGCCAGCAGGCGGTCCGCCTCCGCTCCGGCTGACAACAGCTACATTACCTGCCATCAGCGCCGCCGCCAGCCGCCCCAGCAGGCGGGTGAGCGTGGCGAGGTCGAGCAGCGCGGCCAGCAGGCGGTCCGCCTCCGCTCCGGCTGACAACAGCTACATTACCTGCCATCAGCGCCGCCGCCAGCCGCCCCAGCAGGCGGGTGAGCGTGGCGAGGTCGAGCAGCGCGGCCAGCAGGCGGTCCGCCTCCGCTCCGGCTGACAACAGCTACATTACCTGCCATCAGCGCCGCCGCCAGCCGCCCCAGCAGGCGGGTGAGCGTGGCGAGGTCGAGCAGCGCGGCCAGCAGGCGGTCCGCCTCGGGCGCCGCGCCCGCTGCCCGCCCCGCCGCCCGCGCGTACACTCCCGCCAGGCATTGCCAGCGCTCCAACTGACAAAATGATGTAAGTAAGATACAGGTCGCGCCATGTAACATGAACGCTGGCGGTTACGCTGCGCAGTAGGCGAGTTATCGATGTATGCGTCGAGCGCGGTGCGGGCGGGTGTCGTCCGTCGCACGCGATTGGTTCGTTTACTTCCCGTGTTAAGAAGATTTACTCTCTCCGCTCTACTCCAGCGTTCTTTTTATATGACGCGACCTATACACTAGTACATTTCGCAAACAATATAATCGTGATAACACACTTAATTATAACCCTACAGCAAACTTCCCCACTTTTGCCTAGCATATTCCCCCAAATCATAAAACGATACGCAAATATTTTTTTAATGATTCAAATATCATGCGACTACTTCCGTCGTATTAATGCTCTTCTTTTCCTTTTCCCACTTTCCTATGTAGGGTCGGCACAGTATGTAAATTTCATCCATTTAGATTTATTGCCAGCCATTTCCTGCGTCACACTCCTTCTGATCATATCCTCCCCTAGACACGACGACGGAATACGATGGAAGTCGTCTTTTTAATGTGATACGTAAATATTATCGTAGTCACGATTTTTTTTCGATAAATCATATTTATATTGCTAATTTTATTATATAGTTACCTATAAATAGGACAACCGATATTACTATTTGCATAACTATAAAAACCAGAAAAAAAATCGTGGAGTACTTAACCCTACCTACATACATTAGCGATAAAGCCGCCTACTGTATTATCTATGTTTGTAATTTCCACATTGTATAATTTTGCTGGTGCAATAAAAAAATGCTTTTTTTAATAACATTTTTTTAGGCCCGGTCCAAATTATATATAACTAGCTTTCGCCCGCAGCTTCGCCCGCATAAATTTCCCACGGGAACAGTACTTTTTCCCAGGATTAAAGCGGTATCCAATGTCCTTCTCAATATTTCTATGTGTGTGCGAAATTTCAGGAAGATTGGTGCAGTAGATAGGACGTGAAAGCGTAATAGGCCCTCTACACGTTGGCTGTTTGTCACAAACAGCAAGCAGCGGCAAACACCGGCTACAAAAACCCAGCACCAACAAGCATCCACACGCTCGCTTGGCGAGTACGTCAGTATGTCGCGAGATGGCAAACACGGCGGACTGCTTAACAGCAAAATTTTTAACCATCATCAAAAAAAGGAGATTTTATTTTTTATGTATGCTACTCAACTAGGTAATCTAAAATGCCTGTACCAAATATTTTTTTTTAACTGATGTAGGTATACTTTTCGAATGGTCCCATAGTTTAAGATTTGATTATGTATCTTGGAAAAATCGAGGGAACTTCTAATTTTAGTAGGATTTGGGTATTTTTTATATTACCTATCATTAAGATGAGACGATGCTGGAATATTTAACCAACTTTCAAAACTGCAATTTAATGTTGTAATTTTCGTTCACCATGCGGTTTGGCGAAATGAGAAGTATACCTAATACGTCCAAGTATGATAACCAGATATGAAGTATCTTTAAATTCCTTTCATTCTTCCGAGTAGACTAGATATTTTGACGTAAACATTAAAACAAATTGTAAGTAAAAAAATTAGTTGATTTGTATTTTCGACAGTCTTGTTTGCCAAGCGTGTGGATGCCTCGCAAATTTGTTTGGCGAACACCCATCGATTTGTGAAAAAAACCGACATCGATGCCGAACACTCGCCCAACGTCACAAACAGCAAACACGTTGGTGAATGCTGTTTGGGTTGGCTGTTTGTGAAGTGCAAGCAAGCGTGAGAATGAGGCATAACAAACAAACTCACTTTTGCATTTATAATATTAGTTAGGATAATAAATATTGTAGGTATAGGTAGGATAAAAGGCACTTACCACCGACGTGAACACATCAAGAGGAGCTAAATCAGCTACTCGAGCGACGCATTCAATGCAATGCTTAAGGAATGTGTGCCATTCTGTCTCACCCTAAAAACAAAATTGAAAACGTCAATTTCTAAAATCACTTTTTTTTAAATTGAATGTTCTCCCCTGTTTTAACAACGATTTAAAGACAGTATCAAAATAATAATGAGCCAACCAAAGTTTTGCATGTATAGCTTTACATCGCATCTATAGTTTCTGTTTCTGACGCCGCATGCACATACTAATATAAGACATTTACAACTCTAGGAAGTTGCGTTGTTCGGATAAGTGAAATTATATAGACCTGTTTGGTTGCACGTGCGTCGCACCTTGTTTGAACTCGCACAAACTATTTGTATTATGTCATAGTAGAAAAATATAGTATACCAAATGACTAGCGTGTCACCACATTATTGCTTTGGAGATACATGTGAAAAAAAAAATTGATAATAAAAAAAAATTGATAAGTTAGTAAATTAGGTCAATATATTTTAATTTATTCGGTATTAATTTAATTCAGTTTTCATAATTATTAAACTAATTACTTATTAATAAAACATTAAAATAATATACTTAAAATAAAAATAATAATAATAAAAAAGAGAGAAATTAGATGGGCGGGACACGTAAATCGAAAGCATACCAAAAGATGAGCATATATTGCTACTAACTGGAATCCAGACGGACGAAGAAAGAGAGGGAGACCCAGGAGATGGACGGATGATTTTAAGGATTTTGAAAGGACTGGATGGTAACATCACATAATCGAAAGAAATGGAAAAAAAGGGTAGGCTTTTTCCCAGCAGTGGGATCTAAATAGCTAGTAAAAAATAGTACTTAAATAATAAACTAACATCATCATCGCAAACTTCGTTGTCTAGATGTTGCAGTTGAGCCTTGTTGTGTTGGAACTGTATCTTGTTGAGCACGCCCGTCACTAGGGCTTGTAACGCCTCCCAATATCTACAAACAATATTCAAAATTATTTTCTTTTCAAAATTTTTACTATTTCTGCTTAAGAATTGGAATGAAGGCTTGGGTTCGAATCACACGGGTGTTAAGTCAGTTATGTACCGAATTTTGGAAACATTCCCTATTTATATTTCCGAGAATATTTCCAAAATTTCTGAGGGGATAATTAGAAATATTACCGGAAATATTCACATTTTCCAAAAAAACCTTTAAAACATGGGAAAGTTTCCAATCTTTGATGACTTTGTTTCTGTTTCTGATTTCTGTTACCTTTGTAAATTTCCAGTGACACACGGGAAGGGAATCCTACTTCGTACAAATTTATCTGCCTTGGGACATTGCACTCTTAAATCACCTACAAGTATATAAATATCCGATAAGAATATTCCGCGTCTTGACTGCAATCTGGTGGTCGTTAAAGGCCTATTAGGCACCAAAGGCAGCTTCTAATAACCGGTACCATGGTGCGCAGGTCAATAGACTTTGTGACGCTCACGATATGGAGAAATGAAATAAGAACAAAACAAAAGAAATGTCTATGTTATATTGACTAACAAGTTCACGAAAAACAATCAACATCGAAAAAATTAAGGAAACGCTTCTTACTTACTTGGGAGTGTCTTCAGGTTTCAAAATATCAATAAACTGTATCCATATATCTAGACAGTTAACAAATATTGCACACGTAGGCACCTGAAACATAAATACCATGTGTTGTACATATATCTATTATGTACTTCATTCAATAGCTAATAAATTTTCTCATATAATTCTGATTGTTGGGGTTGCTTTAGGTTCACTTTCGTATGGAGAAGGTTCTTAGTAAAACACTGTGTGGTTTGTACGAATGTATTAATGCGACTGACTCTCAAAACAAATGTACATGCTTATAAGGCGATTTGGTAAATAGGATATAGATATAATTTAACAACGGACACAACATACCGCCCACCAAAAGAACTGTAAGTTCTTTTAAAAAGAGTAACATTTATAATCATGCATTAATTTAACTTTATCAAACTACTAAACAATTCAAATGGACTGTAACTTTATGAATACTGTTCAGTTAAACTAATCAATGTCCACAGGCAATGCACACAACTTAGTTACACATCGTTTCACTACATTATCACCACTTTTCACACTATAAACTCTAGTCAGGCCGTCCTGACCAGGGTGCTTGTCTACTATGCGTCCTAGGGCCCATTTCGCAGGTGGCAAATTTTCCATTTTTATTAGAACTATATTTCCCTTTTCAAATTCTTTCTCAGTTTTTAGCCATTTAGGTCTCTGCTGTAATCTTGTTAAATATTCTTGTTGCCACTTTCTCCAAAAATCTGTCATAATCTTTTGTATATGTTGCCACCTCGAAAGACTAGTTACTCTCGTATCTTGCACGTCATGGCTCGGAATAATCATTGGCGCTTCCCCAATCAAGAAATGTCCCGGCGTGAGTGGATTTAAGTTATCAACGTCTGTATCATCTATAGGACTGAGAGGTCTAGAATTCAAACAGGCCTCAATTTGGCAAAGTACGGTTGCTGTCTCTTCAAAGGTCAAATTGCTGGTAAGTACTCGGCGCAGGTGATGTTTTATGCTCTTCACACCGGCCTCCCATAAACCTCCGAAGTTAGGGCTATACGCCATTATAAAGTGCCACTGTGTTCCTTCGTAAACTAGCTTGCTTAAAATATCTCCAGAAAAATCAAGGTTAGCTTCTTTCCAAACTGCTTGAAGCTCCTTATTTGCCCCAACAAAATTACGACCTTGATCGCTCCACAGGTTGCAACACTTGCCACGTCTAGCGGTAAATCTTCTGAAGGCACCAATAAAGGCATCTGATGTCAAGTCTACAACTAATTCAAGGTGAATAGCTTTAGTTGAAAGACATATAAAGATTGCTATGTATGCCTTGTTTGTTTTGGCTCCTCTTCCTCTAGACCACAAAACTTGTAAAGGGCCGGCGAAGTCGATACCACTATTGATAAAAGGTCTTGCTGGTGTTACCCTAGGTTTAGGCAAATCACCCATGAGCTGTTTTTGGGCGACAGCGTTATGTCGAGCACACACCATACATCTGTGATTGTTTAATTTTACCAATGACTTCGCTCTGATAATCCAGTATTTTGTTCTCAAATAGCTCATCATCAGCTGTACTCCACCATGTAGTGTTTGTTTGTGGGCGTCATCAATGATGAGGGAAGTAAGTTTGTTTTTATGCCCAAGAATAATTGGATGTTTACCATCATGATTCATGTTTGCGTGTCTTAATCTTCCGCCCACCCTGAGAATGTTGCTTTCATCTAAAAATGGAGTAAGTGACTTTAAACTACTTCTTTTCTTTACTTGACCCTTGCTTTTCAGAGATTCAATTTCATCTTCAAATTGTTCCTTTTGTACAATTTGTATGCATTTATGTAGTGCAATATCTATCTCTTTAGTTGTAAGTGTCTCTTCTGTGTTTTGGTTTCTTTTAAACGTTAAAAATCTAATGCAGTATGCAATAGTTGTTGTTAATTCTTTCAGGTTATCAAAATCTTCAAAATGCGTTGTTAATTGTTTCTCTTCTTCGTTGTCTATTTTCAGGTTTATTTCTATTCTTTCTTTCCTTGCTTCTAAATCTGTATTTACATTGTTTGGTCTCGTGAAATCAATATTCTTTTCTTTCAACCAACCAGGTCCTTTCCACCACAATTGATTTTGTTTTAATTCCGATAGTAGCATGCCCCTCGATGCTATGTCTGCTGGGTTGTCTTGCGATTTGACATGATGCCATCTATTCTTGTCTATATTATCAGTAATTTCTACTACTCTGTTAGCAATAAAAGTCTTCCATTTATTAGGGTCACCCAGCAGCCATGCAAGTACTATAGACGAGTCCGTCCAAGCAAATATCTGGTCAGTAGGTATTCTCATAGCGTTTGAAACATGCTTAAGCAATTTAGATAATAGTACCGCTCCGCATAACTCAAGTCGTGGCAGGGATACAGTTCTTAAAGGTGCAACCTTCGTTCGGGCAGCTATGAGATCTGTTGTGATACCTTTTGCTGTTAGGACTCTGACAAATACTACAGCAGCATAAGCCCGTTGAGAAGCATCGCTGAAACCATGCAGTTGAGTTTTGTGCTTCTCAGTGTTTTTTGTTTGCAACCATCGGTTAAGTCTTATCAAATTTACACTGTCTAGATCTGATCTTATCGCTCTCCATTTATCTGCTAATGATGAACCAACAGCTTCATCCCAATCAAGTTTTTCGTGCCATAGCTCCTGGATTAACATCTTGGCAAGGACAACACTAGGTGCAATCCACCCAAGGGGATCAAATAGCTTTTGCACATCAGAGAGCATACTCCTCTTCGTGACAATTGATGTAGTTGCGGTGAGATTAAGTTTATATTCGAGCTCATCTGTTCTTAGGTTCCAAGAAACTCCAAGAGCCTTGACAGTACCGTCTACGTTCAGGTCCACAGTAGCATTGGATGATCGATCTTCGGGTTCAACTGATGTTATAAACTCAACGCTGTTTGATGACCATTTCTTAAGTTCAAAGCCAGCTCTCAGCATCATCTCTTTCAGCTGTTTCTTAACTTCTATGCCTTCTTCTACAGTATCTTTTCCAGATAGGACATCATCAACATAGAAATCGGTAAGTGTGACATTTGCGGCAAGTGGATAATTTTCAGCTTCATCGTGTGCCAACTGCCTCAAAGTTCTCACTGCCAGGTAAGGTGCAGCAGCAGTCCCAAAGGTAACGGTAAGTAATCTGTAATCTTTTATATTATCTTCTTCATCCCTTCTCCACAGAAACCTCTGGAAATCTACATCCTTTCTGGTAAGTAATATCATTCGATACATCATTTTTACATCAGCTGTAAAAGCGACTGCATGCATTCTCCATCTCATGATAATACTGCGCAGATCCTCTTGCAGCACTCCATTATCACCCTTACAGGATGCATCGAAGACGACACGAGTTTTTGATGTTTCTTTATCATCTCTTAATACAGCATGATGTGGTAAGTAAACACTCTTTGCATTCAACTCTTCTTTAGGTATTTCTTCTGCATGTTTTAAATTTATATATTCTTCTATTACCTTAACATAGTCTTCTTTTAATTTTGGTTGTCTTTTAAATCTATTTTCTAAATATTGAAGTCTTTTCATTGCTATGTTTCTTGTGTTTCCATTTTGTGATTGTGTATTTTCAGTCTTGAACGGCAAGTTAACAATATATCTTCCTGTATTATCTCTTGAGTATGTTTTATTATAAATCTCTTCACATAATTTTTCATCTTTTGTCTGTTTTCTTTCAGCATCAGTATCAATTTCCCAAATGGTCTTCAGCATTTCTTCCATATTGATTTGTGTATGCATCACTACTACAGAATCTTCTTGTTTTGTATTTATTTCTCCAAACAGAATCCAGCCAAGTAGAGTTTTCTGGGCGCATGGCGTGCCTGGAGGGCCTCTTATGAGCTGTTCTTCTACGATCTGTGAGTATTCTTTCACACCAAGAAGTAAATCGACGGATCCAGGTTGGAAATAATTTGGATCGGCTAGTGACAGCCCTTTCAAATGTTGCCAATCACCGACGGTGATCTTGAGCTGTGGGATGTTAGTGGTGAGCTGCTTGGACATTACGTATGCTTGTATACGTAAGTTTGTATCAGAATTCCATCTTGGTGCAATTTCAACTTCAACCACTTGTGATATATTAGTCTTCGTAGAAGCTACTCCCACAACAGTTCCTCGTGCTGATTTTCTTTCTAAATGAAGTATTTGAGTCGCCTTCTCGCTGATAAAATTCGCTTGTGAACCTGGATCCACCAGTGCTCTGAGTACAATGGCGTGCCCTGTCTTGCTCTTCACTGTCACCATTGCAGTTGCCAAAAGTGCTGTTTGCTGTTTCTTCTTACTCACATAATTAGACGCAATCACTGTATTTTCCTTCTCATTCTCTTCTACACTTGAATGTGTCGTTACGTTAGGCTGTGATGAGTTCTGTGGTTGGCCTAATGAACGACTGCCATCGTATTTCTGTTCGTGCAGTAAAGAGTGATGACGCCTGTGGCACACGCGGCATGTCGTAGGTATCCGACACTTAAATACCTTGTGGCCAGGTAGCAAACAGTTGTAACATAAATTGTTGCTAGTCACGTAGTGACTTCTTTGGGTAGGATCCATTTTCGTAAATTCCTTGCAATGACACAGAGTGTGTTTCTCCTTGCACATGAAACATGACTTATCAGTTGTTGTTGTTGCCGTGTGGTACGAACGCTCTCTTACTAGTTGGTGTCTCTCTTTTGATGTGGAAGAATATGGAGTAATTAGTTCTAGTGTTCTAAATTTAGATTCCAGGAATTTCTTCAACTCGTTCCAAGTAGGTAAGGTTTCAGAATTTTCTTTAAACGCGTACTCCTCCCATTATTTATGGGACTCCGAGTCCAATTTCTGTACCACCAGAAATATAATTAATGGGTCCCAGGAGTCAGTAGAAACGTGCAAGTTATTTAAACTATTCAGGCATTCGGTAGTAGTATCGAGAATATTTTTAATATGACTTGCGGATTGAATGGTAAGCTTCTTCTGATTGCATAAGCGCTTTAACAGAGAGGTAACTATGAGACGTTTATTTCCATAACGGCTTTTGAGAATATTCCATGCTTGAGTGTAATTATTATCTGTTATCTGTATATGTCTCAATAAAGATTCCGCCTCACCGGTGATACTAGTTTTTAAGTAATGCAATTTTTGTACCATGTGATTGTTATGTACCATGGACTGAAATAAATCTTGGAATGTTGGCCACTCTTCGTATTTACCGGAAAAATTTGGCAATTGTATTTTGGGTAATTTTACGTGCGAAATCTTTTCTTCTGTGGTGACGTCACTATGTGTTTGTTCCAAATTGCTTCTATTAAATTTCGATAACATGTCGTTTAAGTCCGCCTTTAAGCACAGATAAAGTTCTTCTATAGTAAAATATTCTTCTTTAATAAAATAAGTTAATTGCAGTCTTTCTTCTTTAGAGGTGCATTTATTCAAGTCATAGTGTGCTTGCGTGAAAGTGTTCCAATAATCCTCGATGCATTTAATACGTGCTTCGATATAACCGGGCGTCAATCGTTGCTTAGGGCATTTCCGAAGATTTGTTTGTGTTTTGTGTAATAACAATGCCGTATCTTCCAATACATTTAGTAATTTTATTGTTCACTTGTAGACATTTTATTATTTAAGTTATGTACTTTTAAACTGTAAATTTTAATCCAAAATCTTCTGAAGTAATCGTAAACGCAACGATAGGCGCGATGAATATTCTTCGTAAATGAATTCACTTATAAGTAGTTATAAATAACTCAATAGGTTGTTTTTGTGCAAACATCTACCTGTGACCACTTCTTATCTGATTCTTTTGTTCTCGGAGCTCGGTGACGATGGCTTGGCTATCCGGCTCGATTTCGACCATATGTTGGGGTTGCTTAAGGTTCACTTTCGTATGGAGAAGGTTCTTAGTAAAACACTGTGTGGTTTGTACGAATGTATTAATGCGACTGACTCTCAAAACAAATGTACATGCTTATAAGGCGATATGGTAAATAGGATATAGATATAATTTAACAACGGACACAACACTGATAAATTACCTGGAATGTGTATTGGAATAAATAGGACAAAAATTCGATTGCATCGAATTCGGGTTCGGCCTCTAGCCTCTTGAAATGCAACGACACGAACAGCTTCAGCAGTTCCGCTAACTTGTTGAGGTAACTGAAAGCAATTATAACTTGCACAGTGGGACTACGAAATATAGTTATCCTTGTGGTGTCATCAGTAGAATAAGTGAATAAATTTATAAATTAAAAATCTGTGGTAAAAAATCGATTTGACTCACTTTCCACCACTAATGCCTCTCCACAAACATTAAGCTAATAATAATCCACCATTATTACGCACAAATACTTTAAAAACACAATTTAAAAAAAAAATACTGCGACGAAGTTGACTGTGTAACTTCCCGCCAAAACCCCTTCGGCTATAAGTTGTAGCAAATATAGATAAAATGTTAAAAAATATATAATAGACTGACTCGTGTTGCGCGTGCAGCATGTGGTTGTTGTTGTGTGTGAGGTGTCTGAGCAGCCGCAGCGCACAGTGGTGCAGCCGCAGCGCGGTGGTGGCGGACGACGGCGGCGCGTACCGCCGGTACAGCACCTCGCACACCCCGCCCAGGCCCGCCAGAGCCGCTTCGGCACTCTGCACACAGAGCCGAAAGAACCGACTACTTTAAACACTTTGTAACATACAAATTATATTTTCTTTGTGCTGCTCGGGAATAGCTTCATTACTAAAAAAAATACGTCAATAGACTCATTGCTAGCCTACGCCAACAATGTTATTTAAAAGAAAAATAATTGCCGGCCGCTAATGGAGGTGTTTTAATGTATACGCAATGCACAGCAATGAGTGATTTTAAAAGAACTCTGCTTCGCCTCGTCCTTTTAAAAGCACACTGCTTCTTTCATGGCTTTGACAGTAATGTAATATTGTAATCACCTTTTAAAATTCTTTATTATATAAGCTCAGGATATTTTTTTACATTTACAGTTTTTAAGTTACGAGTTAGAGAACATAGATATGTATGGACATACATTCAAATATACATACAGGTCACATAACCCACTCACAATTTTTTTTTATATTCTATTTCTTATATTTCGCATTTTTCTTATTTAACATCAAACAAAGATCATGCAAAAGCTGTGCAATTCTGACAATATATATGCACATAGTTCAAATTGATAACTGATTTTTTAAAGGTAAAAATATAAGATAAAGACATACATGAGACTGAGTGGCAATGCTGCCCCAGAAGAAGACAGTGGTGACGAGCGAAGGAGGCACGTGCGACGACAGCGGCAACCATGAGAACAGGTGCTGCAGTGTGCTCAAGCACTTTACTACTATCTCCGTGTTTAGAGCCCTGCAATGATGGGTTTTATGATTTTATTTGAAACAAAAACATACGAATTTTCTTTGTTTTGCCCTAAAAATTATATGAAACCATGAAATTTTTTGTGTTTACTTTTATTATAAGCAATAGCCAGGCAGTTTACATTTGAACTTAAAGGCTGGTTTCTACATGCGTGTACCTACACACACTGCTGTTTTAATGCTCGTAGGTACCTTGTAACTAATTAAAACAGTAACACTAGTATGGTCGTTTGCGGTCTGTCAAGGCCTCAAGTACAACAAGGTCAGTACTCAAGATACTAACTTATCTTCATTCCTTGATTGATCCTCTCTCGCACTTGCTAGTAGATCTGGCAGCGCTGACATTTGCGGTATACCACTAGTAGGAGAGGGCGGCGGATTGGACTGACCTGAATCTTGCGCATTTTTCTCAAGTATTCCTGTGTAAATAAATTAAATTATACCTGGTGCTTTAAATATTAAAAGAACTTCAAAAAAAAAATCATCACTCAAATATTATGAACTTTAAATCTATGATCTTTTAAATTAAAAAGGTGCTATAGTAAAATAACCTTCCCCAAAAATCAAGCTAGCATATGCAAAACTATTTTTTTGATCCTAACAGGACTTAAAGTTATAAGTTCAAACAAACAAACTTCAGCATATTAGTATAGATACAGTATAGGTAAAAAATTGTTTAAATGCAAGTTAATAATGGAATACGACATTAGGTTTGCTGGATGTCTTTAACCATATATGCATGTAACAGTTTGTTTACCACTTAATGCTGCCAGCAGTTGAGGCATCCCCTTGAGCATGAGCCGTTCAAGCTGATTCCTCCGCTGAGAAGGCAGGAGCACCCCTGTGTCGCGAACTGCACCCAGTTCTTCACTGGCAGCCTGTGCCAGCACTAGCCCCAGTATGCAATGATGCCCATCACACTTTATTAACTACCAACAAATATAAGATGATTAAAAAAGTATACCCTATGTGTACTAAATGTACCTTCCTTCCTTCTAATTAGCTGTACTAACCATTGACAGAAATAAAAAAATATAAACCAGCTTTCTAAGGAGGTCGACTCTTTTTTAGAATGCTGAAGTAGTTGGTATCAGACACGTCAAGTTTTGAAAAAAATTTGATCCTGGTTTGTTTCTCAGTTACTGTTGTCTTATGTATGATACATAATTTTTATTGACTGATGAACGCCCTAACAATATAAGATTATAGTAAATAGTTTCAAAAACAATGAATACCAAAGATCACTTACTTCAACTATATTATCAAAAAAATCAGGATAAAGATCTGGCCAATCATATCTTGCGATTGAGACCATAAGTGCAGCCAGTTTGTTTCGAATAAAGTATACCATCACATTATGCTTAGACATCAACTCATTCCACAGTGTTAGACGTATTTCTGTCTTTTCATTGTTTGACAAACTTATCCATTGCCTATTTATAATATTCTGAAAGAGATACTGGTCATTATTTTGTGTGACAATACTTATAATCTTTCTGAGATTAAGGGTTTAATTAAAAAATATATCATCATTTCAGCCACAACTTCTGAGATCTGAGAGAAGATTTTATCCACAATATAGTACTATGTAATAATCAAAACATTTGATGTGCTTATTCAGTGTACATAGAAAATATGAAATTTTAGAAAAAGAACATCAGAAACCTTCCTATCTAAAGAAATTTGATATACTTTACCTCTAAAGTTGTCAATGTGAACATTAGAACATACTGGTTCTGTGACTTTTGAAGAAATAATAAACAATGCTTCCATGAGTCTCTTCTATTAGAAAAGTTTTCTAGCAAGTTTTCTATTTCTCTTTTTCTGTAGTTAGTAGTGGTTGGTGCAAAAAATTCAGACATCAACACCTCTAAAGAGGCCAAGGCCTCGTTCACGTCTATATCACCCTGTACAAAAAAGATTAAGCTGAATAGTACTTTATGAGTTGATTTTTTTGTTTTGAAAACTTATATCATCAGAGACCACGTAAATCATTGTGTTATCATTATACACAAAGTAAAGCATCCTGTCTTACCATGACTTAAACAAATTCCAGACTATCATACAGGATCACATCATTTCATAAAGTATAAATGACTTGCACAGAAATGCTGGAAAAAAATACTAGTATATTTTATTTCAAACGGCCGTTTTATTATACAATATCACGAGCACGATTATGAAAATATTTATTATTTCTTTCGAATTTTCAATTTTTCTTTTCCAATCATTATTATACATGCATTTGACTTGACATTTGATTGATTCTTTGACATTGACATAAAATATCTCTTTAATTTCCATTCTGACATCATCTGGGGGTTTTCACCATAAACTATTTTAGCAGGCAAGGTGGCTTACCACCATCCCTTAAAACCATGCAAGAACGATTGAGTGAGCAAGATGTCGCCTTACATCATGTATTGCGCTGTCTCGCTTACTCACTGGATCTTGCATGGTTTTTAGAGATGATAGTAAGCCACAAGGTACATGTAGATACCTGTTCCTGGGAAGGAACCTGGAACGGGAATCTCACGAGGCTGAAGTCGTTTGCAAAAGCTAGTAACTAAGTAAAAAGTTAATATAAATGGAAAATATTGTAGAACTAGCGACCCACCCCGGCTTCTCATGGGCATAAAAACCTTCCTCTTGAATCACTCGTATCTATTAAATAAAACCGCTCCAAAATCCGTTGCGTAGTTTTAAAGATTTAAGCCACAGACATATAAAGAAAAACTTTTTCTTTATATGTCTGTGATTTAAGCATACAAATGGACATAGGAACAGAGAAAGCGACTTTGTTTTATACTATGTGTAGTAGACTATGTAGTGATACTGTGATAGCCTAAATAGGTAATCACGCGCGGTCTTTTTTTAAATCTATGAACAACAACCCGTACAACCAAAGAATTTATATAAATTACTAGCTGTTCCTCGCGGCTTCGCCCCGCGTGGGACTCGGTTATATCGCGCCCAAAAGTAGCCTATGTTTGACCTCAGGTCGTTAACTACATCCCTACCAAATTTCATCATAATCGGTCCAGCAGTTTAGCCGTGAAGAGGTGACAGACAGACAGACAGACAGACTTTCGCATTTATAATATTAGTATGGATTTGTGTACAACACCGACATGCTGTGACTTTTACCCACAGACTAAGGAGGAGATACTATTGCTTTTACCTTTCCGCCAAAACCATGTTACTTTTCATTGTATTTGTCAAATTGTCACTGTCAAAAAGTCTGTCTATGAATGACAGACATGACATGTCTATCTGCTGCTTGTCCATACCATAAATGGAATCTAAGGTTTTCGTTATTTTCCAAATAAACAGAATATTTGAACTACTACTGTATTTTCAGTTTGTCGTAAAGAAAGTGAATCTTATTATAATATACTAAGGAAAACGACCGTTGATATATTTTTTGTAATGGCAGTCAATAGGTTCATGCATCCACGCAACATTTACAAACAACCCCCTGATTTCAAAATCTTAGCCAAAAACTATCCAGAATTTGCATCTATCGCAAAATTTGTGAGTATAACAAACTACTCTTTTGCTGATTTTAATCTCTAGCATAAAAAAATATTTAAAACAACAGGTTATGCGTTGTATGTATTGTTCTGATCTTGTCTAGTTATAAATAAGTTATCCAGAGAATATCGCAAGATTTAAGGGTTGCATTCTATTTTTTGTAGGATATAACTGGAAAAATAAGCATTGATTTCAAAGATCCACTCTCCTTAAGAATCCTAACCAAATGTTTGTTAAAATCTGACTTCAATCTTGATGTGGACATACCTGAAGATAGGTTAGTCCCAACTTTACCACTTCGACTCAATTATATATTATGGGTAGAAGATATTTTGGAGACAATTGATAAAAGAGATGAAGTTTGGGGCTTGGATATTGGTAAGTTCCTATTTGGTGCTTTGGTGTTATTTCAAAAGGGAAGTTATTTTGAAAAAGGGAGACATTAACACCCATATTCTCAAACGTTTCCTCATAGGTCGCCTCCACTCAACCTCATTCGAGGACGCCTCAAGGAAGTCCTCCAACTTTCCTTGAAAATGGTATTCTTGATTGTTTCCTTGAGGAAACTCCAGTGAGGATGAGTCAAGGAATGACGTTCCGTTTCATTTCTGTATGTTGGTAAACCGTTTAACTTTTTGACGTAAAGAGAGTTTTTGACAAAGTTTCTTTTTCAATTTTAGCTAACTAGCATAGATTTATTATAAAACAACAAAATACTTAAATACACAAAGAACTTATTATAGTAGGTACAAATTCTTTTAAATCTGGTCCTCAATAAAAGCACCTACCTTTCGTTAAACGAAACGTTTGAGGCTTCCTTATATTTGACAGTTCATTCCTCACCTTCATTGAGTAATTTCCATAAGGTGAGGAAGCTAGTGTCAACTATGAATACCATTGAGGTCGAGTGAGGATGAGTGGAGTTTGAGGAAACGTTTGAGAATATGGGTGTCTGAGTACCCAAAATTGGCGAGTATATATGACTAGAGTGATGAGTGTGGAGTGAGTATGTAAGGATTATAGCCAATGGAAATCTCTAGTGTCTGCCTACCCCTTCGGCAGAGAGGCGTGATGATAATAAACATTTCAACCACAAAAATTCTATTTATATTGATGCTTGAACAGTTGAAAAGAATGAGTGTTTTTCTTCAACCTTACAAACTAGGTCTTCGGGTCATCTAGTAAGTGGATGTCTTACATCAAGCTTTTCAGTAGATGGAATGGTGACAATATGCTCTACTGGCCATCAGTTCTAAGCGCTTGTGTCATATTTAATCATATTTTTCATTTTCATTAATAGGCACAGGTGCATGTGCTGTGTATCCTCTTCTTGCTGCTGCTAAGAATAAATGGCACATGATAGGGACAGAGACAGATGAGGCCAGCCTTCAGAAAGCTGATGAAAATGTTAAGAAAAACAATTTGCAGGAACTTATTACAGGTAGTCCGGCAATTTGTAAGTCAAACATTCAAAATAATATTGTGTGGCTCATAATTTAAAGGTCAATGTTTCTAGTGATGAAGAACCCAACTACTACTGTTGTGAAACATGTACTGTCTGAAGAAAGTAAAAAAATATTCCATTTCACCATGTGCAATCCACCATTCTACAGCAGTTTTCAAGAACTGTGGGAATCAAGAAGCCCAGCAAGGTTAGTTAAAATACTTGCCTCATTGTTGTATATCAACAAAAATAAAAAGATAGCCATTTATTGGTTGAGAAGTGAGAACCACCATGATTACATGATTTTTCACAAAATCTACATTGATGTAGTCATAAACATTTATACTTTGTTTATAGACATGTGGTATTTTTTTCTTTTTCATAGGTACTAACCAATTCTTTTGCAGACTGCCACCTAAAAACGGATTCACAGGATCTCCTCAAGAGTTAATTACTGAAGGAGGAGAGCTAGAATTTTGCAAAAAGTTTATAAATGAAAGTAAAGATCACACAAACAGGGTTTTGTAAGTATACTAGCCAGATATTGAGTGATGAATCAATACTTTATTAATGTACTAAATAACATTGTCTTTTTTTAAGAGTCTATACCACAATGATTGGTCACAAATATAATTTGAAAGTGTTATTGGAATATCTGAAATCAGAAGGAATAAAACATACACATACTGAATTCTGTCAAGGTCGTGTGACACGATGGGGCCTAGCTTGGACTTATCAATGTTATGACATTTACAACTTAGGTATGTATAATGAGTAAATTATGTTCATCATTATTATATCAGCTCTTTCTCAATTGCTTTTAAGTGCTTGGAACTTACTTATTAGTAGACCAAAGGCTTTAGCAGAGGAGCTAATGAATTGATAACATACACACGGTGACTAATCAAAGTCATGGCCACGCCCTTGCTTACTTAAAATGCTATTATGTTACAAGGGCATGCAAATCACCAGGCTGACAATGTATTAAATGTATTGTTTCAGATAAAATGCTATATCATGTCATGTCCTATAATTTGTATGAATTACAGGACAGGATATAGCATTATATTCACATTGAAATTAATTATTTTTGTTGTTTACAGTGCCACCTAGGGATCAACCTCGTAAAAAGAATTTTCCAATAGCTTATTTACTGCCTCAACTACCAGATAGCCCACATAATGTGGAAACTGCTTCAAACAAACTTAAAGCTATTATGAATAATTTACACATTTCCTTCAAAGTAATCAATAAAAGGGGAAATAATATAACTTGGGATGTTGTAGCACCTTCAAACACTTGGTCAAATCAAAGACGTAAAAGAAGACTCATGAAGAGATTGGTAGCAGATGATGCAAAGAGGTCAAAAATTGAAGGTGCTGAACCTACTACATGTGAAAGCCATGATCCAGTTAATAATCAGGCTGACTGCAAACCTGAAGAATTGAGTACCATAAATAACAATATAAAAAATTGTGATGCTGGACCCAATAAAAATCCTGTGGTACATGCAGAATTAAAAATCCTACAAAAAGATAATGACATTATTATGGAAATGGAATTTCTAAATGGAAGTGCTGGTAAAGAAGGGCTACATCAAATTGTTCAATACATTAAAAATAACTGGAAATAAAAATGCCATTTTTTATTTATAGTCCCTGAGATAGTATATGTACGTCTCCAACACTGGCAGATGACCGGGGTAGTAGCACGATGCCGATGATGAAGAAATCATAACTAAAATAGCCAACCTGAATGAACAAAATCTAACTGTATACCATATAGCGTATATACATTTAATTATATAATATAATAATTAACTAGCTTTCCGTCGGGAACGGTGCTTTTATCCGGGATGATGAATACCCTATATTCAGTACTTCTATGTATCTGCAAAATTCAGGAAAATTGGTTCAGTAGATAGGCATGAAAGCGTAACAAAAAAACACCCACTTTCGCATTTATAATATTACTAGCTGTTGCCCGCGTGCGCCTCGGTTATATCGCGCCCGAAAGTAGGCTATGTTTGACTCAGTGTATAACTATATCCATACCAAATTTCATCACAATCGGTCCAGCAGTTTCGCCGTGAAGAGGTGACAGACTTTCGCATTTATAATATTAGTATGGATTTGGGTCGGGATAAAGTAAAAAGCTGTCTCGTTTCGTGTCGGAAACGAGACAGCAGCGCAATACATGATGTAAAGCGACATCTCCCTTACTCACTGGAACTTGCATGGTTTTAAGAGACGGTGGTAAGGCACCTGTGCTTACTACCATCTTGCATGGTTTTTAGAGATGATAGTAGGCCACCAGAACACTAGGAATTACTCCTTAGTAAGGCACATGGTGGCCTACTGGAACTTGCATGGTTTTAAGAGACGGTGGTAACACAAACTAAATAGAGATACTACGTATGGGTGGTAACCCCTCTGAAGATTAATATAAAAGGCCTTAAAGGACTAGTTTCCATCGCCGTAAAAAGTGTATAAAAAATAAATGATATCTCGTTTAACGGCAACACTACTATTTCTGTCATTATCAAGTAGTTTTTTATTTTACTCTGTGAAAAATAAATAATATTGATTGGATTGATCGTACATATCGTACTTGTGATTATTGATCACAAACTAAATAGAGATACTACGTATCAGACGGGCAAGCTTGAACATTAAAATTGGGCCATAGCAAATTAAATTTCATGGCAACACTGACTGCAAAAATACAAAATGACAAGTATTTTTTTTTATATCGTCGTGCCAGCTATAGTTTTAAAAAAGCTATTTAGGCAAAGGAGAATGAGTTTTAAGTTTTATACAGTATAACCACAGGTATAACCGTTACTTTAATAGGTGATATTCCATGTTATCCTTCAGGATCTCCTGAAAGATAACATGGAATATCACCTCTTAATGAAAATGTTGTAATGACATACAAAATAAAAGACCGAATGAGTTTTACACATCATTTAATAAGTATATTATTTCTTAATTTTTTTTAATTTATAAAAAATTACCAATTAGTCAAATTCACAACTTGTTTGAGCTTGATGTGTTGCGTTACGAAGGACACTCCCTTTCTATCAATATAGTGAACTGAAAAGGAAAATGTTGAAATTATTAAGGGCATTTGATAATCCCAAAATTAAAAAGTGATGCGATATCATCATGATCATTTGAGCCGCAAGCTGTCCACTGCTGGAAATGGGCTTTTCGCAAGAATTTACAGCATGACCAATCAAAAGCGGCTTGCATCCAGTACATGCCTACGATATCAAAACAACATACAATATTAGGTAAAGAGTTTGTTCTAGTACTAAAACAACTTATTTTTGTAGACTATTATTTAATAAAGACTATTTATTGCAACATAAAAGTACAAAGATGAAATTATTGATGGTTGAAAATATACAATAGCAATTCATTCATATCATGTGTTAAAAGGCCAATTTAACTTTGTTATCCCCGGGGTGAGAGTTCATTCGGAATGGCCTCTCTGTCTCTGACTTGATTCTTTTAACAACAACCAGAGGGCACCCTTTACATGCATTCGAAAGCACATTAAAATATGCTTCCTGTGGGAATTGAACCCACGACCAGTAGGTCTGCCGGCAAACGCCTTAACCACTAGATTATTAAAGCAGTTACTGAAATAAAAGGTTTTCGCTTTTGTAACATTATAAAACTATTTAGGTAACTAGGTACCTACTTAGCATAATTACCATTACATTATCCAACTTACCAAGTCACAGAATGTGCTTGTGCTATGTACCCCAGTGTGTATATCAGTTATCAATACATATAATAAGACACTAAAATGCGAGTGTCTGTACATTTAATATTTTTCAAAAAAACTGATTGAGTGCGATTAAAAAAGAGTAACAGAAACCAAAAAGACAGTTTTTGGAATTTTTGTCTGTCTGTATGTATGTATGTCTGTCTGGTACGTTATAACTTCGAAAATACTCAACGGATTTAAACGCGGTTTTTACAGTTGGATTACATATAATTAGGAGCGTTGTCAAAACTTTGTTTCGTCAAAATCGGTTAAGAGAAAAAGAAGTTATGGTCGATTGAACATTTACTTCAAACACTGCAAGTTGCGTACCTATAGACAAAACCCATTTGAAATTTCGGCAGTAACAAGCAAAGCATGTTGGCCTATCGGTAGAGGTCGCGGATCATTTCTTTAGGTAGAGGGATCGAATCCTGCTAGACATTACTTCTTTTGTTTTTACCCTTTTTTTGTTTTGTATTAATTTTTTAGAAGTCTATTTTTTTTAAATATTTTAGTAAAGAAATGTTTCAAGAAAGTAGCTGGATCGAATCCTGCCACAAACAATAATTTTCTGTTTTCGTTTTTTATTTGTTTTCTAGAATTATTTTCTTACTTAGAGAAAGCTCTTAGCGTTAATTCCGTTAATATAAAAGTATTTTGTACTTATCTATCTATACATATAATAAGACAGTAAAAATCGAGTGTCTGTACATTAAATATTTTTCTAAAAAACCTCTACGGGGCAATTAAAGAAGAGTAATAAAAACCAAAAAAACAATTTTTGTCTGTCTGTCTTTCTGTCTGTGTGGTGCGTTATAATTTCAAAACAACTCAACAGATTTGAATGCTGTTTTCACAGGTGAATTACATATAATTAGGAGCGTTGTAAAATCTTTGTTTCATCAAAATCGATTAAGGGAAATAGAAGTTATGGTCATTTAAAGTTTACTACAAGCACTGCTTCAAAACTTTTAAACAGTTGAATGCGATTTACATAAACGTATTTAATTTAGATAAAGCGAGAATTTCTACTTATATCAATAAAGACAAAAACACACTGCAGTCTCTATTAAATTTTAATAAAATAACACATTGAATGTTTGTGGGCGTATGATTTAGTTACATAAAATATCAATAGATGACGCTGACTTTATTTTAATAGCAGATTGAAATTTTTCCTTATTTAAAAAAAAATTTGGTTGTTGATTTAGTACTATTGGTTGGTTTGTTTATCGGTCGTTTGTTGTGTTGTATTGTAAGCTATTTGAATTGATTGGTTGGTTTGGTTTGGCTTTGGTTTAAAAAATAATCAAATCAGTGTTTGACGGAACATACGGTCGTGTCGTAAGGACGAATTTATCTGACTTATCACTATTTATTGAGATTTTCTCCACTTTACACGCCCACTAAAACTTTGGGAGTGGATTTTAGGTCCTAATGACTCTGTAATAGGCTGCGTCTACTCTTTTAGAGACAAAGATTGATAGTATGAATGTTAAGAGCTCCTTCTTCTGAAGGTCCGTTGTCCGTAAGCCGCGTAGTCGCGGCGCTCACTCATTTTGTAGGTATTTAGACATCATATTTGGGAAAATAACACTACAAAATCAACTTCAGCGATTTTCACTATATAAATACTTTATCTAAAGGCTGGTATAAAAGCAGGGCAATAAGTTTATTATTTTAGGCATAGTATTGAAAATAAACTTCCAAAGGAGGCAACTTTGATTTTTCTATCGAGCGAATTTTGTCTGATATTGTTACTGTAAGCGAATTTCACTCTGCTAGATCCTCAACTAAAAACATATATTTTTTTCAGAATTTTACGACTGTTTAATACTGATTCCTATTGATTTTAAAAACGGTATTTGAGAAAGAAGTGGCCCTAATATTTAACGATATCGTAGCAATGTAATGGCTTTATAAAATTGGCACGGGAAAAGGATACAATAGAATTAAGTAACTATGGGTCTGGATAGTTGTAGTTTCCACAGGTTTCGCGAAAAGTGACCTACATGCGGGCGGAGCCGCGGGCAACAGCTAGTAGTAAATAAATTGGGATATGCCGATTGCCGTAGTAACTTGCCATCTTGCCAACATCTCTTAGTTATTGTGACACACATAAATACAGAAGCTTAGGTACAGCTTCTGTAGGTTAGTTAGGTTAGTCGGGTCCTGCATTGGTTTTAAGAAACTTAGGTATGTACTTAGTAAAAAACTATTCCTTTTGCTTTCTTAAGAAGGAATACAACACCACCAAAACATTATCAACACAATTTTCAAATATAATAAAGGCACTGTGAACACAATGCTATTTTCCAGTCACCACATGGTCCAGTCAGTCAAAAATCATAGAGAATAACGTATGGCGAACAAGGGGGTGAAGAATGAAGTACGGGAGGCAAGACAATTGTCAAAATGTATATTTGCGATTGTCTATGACGTTCTCTATCGATAATTTTTTTTCTTTGAGCTTTATCTGCCGTGATTATTGATTACGAACTTGTTTTATATTTTATCTAAAATAGTGATTTTGTAATTACCTCATTATAATGGAAACTGAAACACCCCAGTCTGAAGCTGCTGAAGTTGCCCTTGAATCTCAATCCGAGGAAGTAGCAAATCCTTCCTCAAAACAAGACACTGTAGCCGCACCAGTTGCTAACGGCACTGAAATAAATTCATTACCAGCACCTGTTCTATCAAAAGAAAACAATATACAAAAACCTTCTCCAAAGAAACCCAAAAAACGCAAACCAAAAGTACCACGGGATGTTACAGCACCAAGACAGCCTTTGACAGGTTAAAAAGTTCTATTTGATTTCCAGTAGGTCTAAACAAATTTATGTAAATCACACTTGAGAATGTCTCTAAAGTAAGTTTTAAACTTGTAGTATGCTGTCACAGAATATAATTAAATCCTTGATACAACACTTGCTGTGGGTGAAAACGCTCTGTTGGTATTTCTGCAATATGGTAGTAGTACCTAGTGATATAAGAAACAGTATGTATTTGTCTCCTATGAAACATATTATTATAAATCTTAGAGCTAAGCTCATGTTGTGGAGTTCCATAAAAGAAAGGAGTACATAGCTTATGTCTTTTTGGAGTTCATTTTAAATGGTAAAAATAAATTCAAACTAACTGATTGCTGTGACTGTGAAGTTAACTTTCCACATACAACATAGCATGCTGTCTTTATTATATTAATATGTGTTTTTAAGCTATATTATGTGACAGACTATTATTGCTGTCTGATCCCTGTTGTTTTATTTTCAGGATATGTGCGGTATTTAAATGAACGCCGTGACCAGCTCCGTGCAGAGCAGCCAGATTTAGGTTTTGCAGAACTTACACGTCAGTTGGCTAGTGAGTGGAGTAAGTTACCAGCGGAAGAGAAACAACATTATTTAGATGCTGCAGATCAGGACAAAGAAAGGTTTGTATGTTTCTAAGAACTGTGTCCTAGCTTTAAGAACTTATTTAGAACTATCTTTATAGAAAAATAAAAGCTTTAGTGATTTCTTTATAGTTTTTGACTTTTTTTCTGTTATATTACATTTTAAAGCTGTTTTATTATAAAAAGAAAATATATTGCAGATATATCAGAGAATGGGCAGAATATAAAAAAACAGATGCATACAAAGAATTCAGACGCCAACAAATGGAACAAAAAGATTCTAGTGTTCCCTCCAAGAAAATAAAACACAATCCTGTGCAAGACACATCATCACTTAATAATCAGGGTAAAGTATAACAGACTTCTAACTAAGTATATGTACAATTTTATATTTATTTTCATAATCAATGGCGATTAATTCATATTGTATAGAAGCTTTCATATGTAACTAATAATTGGGACTTCACTGGCCATAATGGCATAAAAACTCCCTCTGTGGTAAAGTGTAAAAAGTTCTTTCATTATTGCTGTGTCATACGAGAAGATGTCCAATCTGACTGATTTGAAATGGGCCCTTTTAGCTAATAAGTCTTTGCACAGGTATCTGTACTCGGTACCTAGACTGTTGTGTGGTTGCTTCTTATGTCAATTCTTATAATTTCTCTTTTATGAGTATTTTTAAAAACTTTTAGCAAATATCCAACCTATAGAACAAAGTGCTGTACCAGTGAATGGGGCCAGTGCAGTGCCAGTAGCCCAGGTGATTCGTCAACAAACACCGCCCAGGCCGAGGCCTTGTATTACTCCTGCCTCAGTAAGTATATTTTTTCTTAAGTCAACTAATTTCTAGGACTACATACCTATAACATACATAACTATATATCTAATCAATCAATAGAAGTTTTGAATGTAATCAATAGACTTAATTGGTGATTAACAATACATGTATTTTGAAATCATTACCACATTTGCATAAGATTTACTAACAAAACATGGATCAGGTTATCTGATATTAAAAGATTTTTATTTTATTTACGCGGCTTCACCCGCGTGAATTTTGGGAATCGTGCCTTTTCCCGGGATGAAAGTTACAATCCGCGCCACGAAAGATGAGACCTGACGAATCAAGTGCTTTGACTTGCGCAGTAGACGATTGTACCCTATGTCCTTCTCAGTACTCCGAACTATGTGTATGCGAAGTTTCAAGCAGATTGGTTCAGTAGATAAAGTGTGAAGAGGTAACAAACAAATTGCACTCACTTTTATAATATTAGTTGGGATATTAACCTTTCCATATGGCTTATCACTTTACATGAGGATTTAAGAAGCCAATCGAGGCTCCTTTCATTTACTGCCCAGTTAATATTAGTTGAAACATTTTCAGGAGGAGCTAGGTGGCGGCGATACAGAAATTCCAATATTCACAGACCAGTTTCTGCAGCATAACAAATTAAGAGAGTCTGAACTACGGCAGCTCAGAAAAGCGAATGCAGATTATGAGCAACAGGTGGGTTTTAAAGGAACTGCTGCGCTTCGTCCTTAAAATATTCCTCGGCCATATATTGCTTTATTTCGGGCCTCGACAAATACCTATCCAATTCCATTTTATGTTAGCCGGCTTGTTCCTCGTCGTGGCAATCCTTAACCCATTTAATGTGATAATTGTACAACAAGCACAAAGATGGAATTGCGTATATTTATTTCAGAACGCTATCCTGCAAAGGCACGCGGAGGAGGTGAGCGGGGCGACGTCGCGACTGCGCGCGGAGACCGCGGCCGCCGTGGAGCGCACCGCCACGTTGCACGCGCACCGCCGCCGTCTCGTCGCGCTGCTGGCGCACGCGCTGCACGCGCTCGCATTGCCAGGTACGCCGCTGTGGCCATCACTATATCGATAGAATCACCTTCGCCGAACTCTTATTTATAGACGTTAGTTATTGCGACCAAAAGAAGTATGTCCTTACAAACATACACACATCTTTACATTTATAATATTAAGTTAGTATGAATTTGATTTTACGAGTGATTGCTACATTAATACAAAGCTTAAACCATTGCCTCGCTGAATCCAGACACAATAGAAAAACTATTGTGACAAATTCGTCCGCATTTATCTTCAATATTGATATTCTTACTTTCCCCTTATTGGAAAAAATTACTAAAAAAATAATTACTAAATTACTGTGGACCGTCCCTGCGGCCGCGGGTCGTTGCGCTCTCCTTGCCAGCCACATTTCGACCTATGCCGAGGTTTCACCAGATGCCGGCTGGGAGCAACAGCCTAACATGCCCTCCTAAGCACGATTACAGTTTAAAAACACTAAAGTATTATCATCATCTCAAATGGATGCTACAGCGCCGACTAACCAAGCCCTGACACTACTCAACGCTCTGGTTGCTCAACTCCCTCAAGTTGACATATTTTATATCAATTTAAATTCTTTTATTAGTGCATGTATAAGTTATTGGTCAAAATCAATCTAATTATGGTACCTAACTCACTACATGTTTTGGGAAACTGTAAGTGTAGTGAGCAGTTAAATATATAAATACAGCTACATCCATTTAGTTTATGGTATGCCACAAATGAAAAGTTTAAAGTAAATAAATAAATAGGTTCTTCTTGTTCTTTACAGGTGGTCCTGCAGGGGCAACCGACGCAAATATTGACGAGTACATGGAGAAATTACAAACACTTGCCACAGAAAACAAAACCCATGCTGTTGTTAAACAAGCCAGAGAAATATTGACGAAAATTGAACTACCAACAAATTGAAAGAATGTTTGAATTTAAAAAAAAACTTTGATAGTATTATTTTTTATTATTAATATGTCAATAATTATTGAATAAACGAAGTACAATACTTATACAGAATTTGTCTTACTTGTATATTACAAAGTACAGCCCCACTCTTACTAATTAGTTGTTATTCTGAATGTTTTCCTGTCAACTCTTCCTCATCAGATTCTGACTCATATTGTGGTGGATTATTAGGTTTATCTGCTGAGTCATCGTACTCATGTAACTGTTTTCTCCATATTTTAATGAGAGTATCCCATGACCTTCTGCTGTATTTGGAAAATTTGTCAGGAGTCTTTGGATGATCTTTGGTACGTTGATCTCTGAAAATATATCCATACTAATATTATAAATGCGAAAGTCTGTCTGTCTGTCACCTCTTCACGGCTAAACTGCTGGACCGATTGTGATAAAATTTGGTAGGGATGTAGTTAACGACCTGAGGTCAAACATAGGCTACTTTTGGGCGCGATATAACCGAGTCCCACGCGGGGCGAAGCCGCGGGGAACAGCTAGCACTACATATATAATAAAACAGCATAAAATCCTGTAAAAGAATCAATTTCAACAACAAAGAGACCTCCAGTGAATCTCCGAAATCAGGGTAATTATTTTGTAGTTAATACATCACAAACATAATGTTTGTTTGCTTATTTATAGTATACTAGCGACCCGCCCAGCTTCGCATGGGCATAAAAACCTTCATCTTGAATCACTCTGTTATAAAAACGGCATCAAAATCTGTTGCATAGTTTTAAAAGACACATAGGGACAGAGAAAGCGACTTTGTTTTATACTATGTAGTGATTTTATATACTTACATTGGAACTTTCTTTGTATAGTTGTAATATCCAACTGTGTTTTTGCCATAGTCAATTTGTTTTTGACGTCTCCCAAGAATGGACATGTCCGTTTCAAATTCCAGCAGCTTCCTTGGAGGTCTACTATTAATATTTATATATTTATTCAGATGACTAACAGCAAAGATAACAATTTAGGTTAGGAAAAAAACAAAATATTTAAATTGTTTAAAACTTTCAACAGTTCAAGACTTATTGTAGCTTAATATAATTTGCCACTTGTGCAATAATTTTAAGCGCATCATTTGCAAGAGTTGTAAACAGGGCCTTTCAAAATAGTTCACTTCTCAAAATATACTACTACAAAATATATAAATAAACTGCACAATGTTGGCACACAAGAAGTAAAATTTTGTGTCATTAATATGGTATGTATTATATGATCAGCATTGAGTGATCCCTGCTGTTTTACACGGATAACATATTTACGATTTCCTGATTGAATCCTTAGCCTGTTGCTGCAGAGAACAGGGTCCGCTTTCCTGCTTTACCTTCTCCATTTGATTCTCCAGTTGCATGTTCACAAACATAAAGGCTGCCCCAAATGTGGGAGTTTCTCATGAGTTTCTGATTCCATCTGTACCGCTACAATGATGCTTACCTTGGTTTCTTTTCTGCTTCACTTTTACTGTTTGGTCGCGGTCTTTTTCTACTCTTAGACTTTTCCTGAGCATCTTTAATCTGTTTGTGTTTCTCTGAAAGGCATTAAAGTATGTGTCAATAACATGAGCTACTCAAACACACATTAACTCAAGTAGTACCTGAGTTTATACAACTTTCTTATAGTTAAGCCTTCATACATACGCTGTTATTCTCCCCTTCGAACTCGTTTTTAACAACATTGGCTTCCTTGTTGTTTCTAAATGTCTGTTTTTCTATATATATCATGCATTTGAAGAACAGTAATAATAATAATAGTGGATATTAAGATACTCCAAGTGAATGTTTGTTGTAAATGCCCGAAATAAACAAAAGTTAGGAAACTTTTACCATATTATGATGTCAGGATTAATTTATTTAACTTAATTATTATTTATTAAACATTTATTTTTATTCACTTTTACAGTAACATAATATAACAGTTATAAAGATTAAATTGTCAAATCAAAGAAATCTAGTTATTAGTTACCCGTGTCACTATCTATAGTATCTATACTGTGAAAAAACACATAAATGGGGTATCCTGTTCTTCATTGCACTATTGTTTCAAAAACTCAGCCTCTGCTATCTGTCCCATCGCCTGTCTCTCAGCAATGCAGGATGCTGTAGGTATTTTTAATAGAACTTTTTCAAGTTTACAGAATATGTAACTAATAAGATGAAAGGGGAATACTGCAATTGACAAAAGTCTTTCTTTTTGTTTCTTACATATTAAGTAAGCTTGAAAATGTTCTATTAAAAAATACCTACAGCATCCTGAATTGCTGAGACAGGCGAATGGACAGATAGCAGAGGCTAAGTTTTTGAAACAATAGTGCCATAACCATAAAAATAGAATAGCATTGGGTACCTGCTGTTTTTACACTTGTGTATTGTATCCTAAGAGTATGATAAAATAAAAACTGTTTCATTGGAATGAGGGAAAGATTACATGTTATAAAAAAAAACGTAAAAAATATAAAATTACAACTGTTATAATCAAAATATACTTACCTTTCACAGATGGTTCTTCTTCATGTTGTGACTCAGTGGCCCAATTCATTTTTAATCAGTACAATGTTACTACCTAATCTGTGTAAAAAATAAGAGTATCAAGTGAAGAAAATATCGTGCAAATAAAAAACTAACAAAGTAGTTTTGTCTCGAAAGTTTTGTTTAGATTGTAGAGAGGGAAAACTTACAGTCAACCAGGGTAACTTTGCCTCACTATCTTATTTTTTTTTAGTTGTATGTTGGTAATAGCGTTTGTTTTACAAAACAAAAATTTTCTGTGGGTTTCTAGTCTGCTTTACATGAATACAGATTATATTTACTGAATTTTATAGAATAAAACAAAGAAGTTCGAATCGCGCTTGTGACGCAATTTTTTTTTTTTTAATCTATGGAATAAAACATAAAAAACTCCAGAATCTTGGTAGGTCAATGTTAGAAGATCATTTGGGTAACATTGCATACGTACGAAATTGGGTATTATTTTCCATTATTTTATAAGTTTTATTTTAGCTAGATTAGACGCTTTTTAAAAGTAGTTTAATCTAAAATGTTGCCATAAAACATTTTTTTAATACAAAAACTACAGTTTGGGGTTACTAGATTAATGAAATAAAACTGCCTATGTTGAAATGAACTCTTTATTTTTAAATTATTATATTTTTGCTTTAATCAGACTTTTTACTTATTGAATACGTTAAACATAACAAAAATAATGAACGGAAATAAAAAAAATACCACTTTAAAAAAATAAACTGAAAAAAAACAACTCGAACTTAAGTTCTAATCTCCCCATTCCATTGATAGAACATCATTGTCTATGATATAAAAACTACCCAATTTTGAAATATTTGTGTCTTCTAAGCGACTTATGACACTTTCGGTAGAACAGGTCACCCTCTCTCATAGATTAAAAAAAAAAATTGCGTAGAGCCGCGTTCCTAGTTCTATGCCCTCTCTAGTGTAGATAGCCATTTCCAACCTTCTTGAGTTTTCTGCATAACAGATATAGTAACGCTGCGACCATCTTCTGCTATGATTTTTCCAGGAAAAAGCATGCTTTCATAAGAAAAGACACAGTAGTCTGAACTCTTCTGAGGAGAAACTTACGCTTTATCTGTCTTGCAAAATAAGCCTTCCTGCTGTACTTCGTATTCTCCTACTATCTCGTTGTCCAAAGTCTCAGATTCTATTTCAATACCTGGACGATCTTGCACTGAGGTATCACCAACAGGCGATGAACAAGATGGCAGTGAAGGATCAACTGGAACTGCAGGTTGATTTAAGTATTCTATCTCAATATCTTGATCTATAGGCGAAGGTGGATTAGAAACGAGCAACAATGTACGATTTATAGCACTTTCTTCAGGCGACGAAGTATGCGACCGTTTATTACAAGGTTTAGGAGAAATAGCTGCTGATGTAGAAGCAAAAGTGTCAAAATTGTGCAATGATTGTAATCCTGACGGGCCAGCAATTGGCGAAGAAGGTTTGTGTTGAGAGGTTTGTGCTTTTTTACCTTTAGATTTTGATCCCAATGGGCGTCCTCTTTTTTTAGGAGCCGCAGATTTATTCTGGTTATTTTCTTTTTGTTTATTTTTACCCTTTTCAGATTTCTTTTTCTCCCTTTCTTCATAATATTTCTCTATTTCTTCGACAGACACACTCTTACCTGATACCACGGGTATTTGAAACTTTCTCGTCTGTTGCATTTGGAGGTCAGCATCGCGAATTTCAACTATATAGTTTTTGAAGCTCTCGCCAATCGACTCGCGCACCTCGTCACACACTTCAGATTTAGAATAATCCTTGTCATTCCAAAACAATACTCCGATCTTGAGGATATATTCCACCTTGAAACCAGCAATCAAATTTTGACCAGCATTTTGTCTGCCTTTTTCCATAGTTCTCGATAACAAAGTCGCGAACACAGGTTTTGGCAAAACATTCACTATTTTGCCTCTTTTGGTGTTTCGCCAGTCTCTTAAAACAGACCTCCATTCACTTTTTAGACCACTAAAGTATGACACATCTAACGGTTGGAGTAGATGTGTTGAGTTGGGAACAAGGCATATAAATTTAATATTATTTTCGGCGCAGAGCTTTAGCCATTTTGAGGTAATATGCGAGCTCAAATTGTCTCCAATGACAATTTTTTTCCCTTCCTTATTTCTTAAAACTGGCAATAAGGTTCTTTCAAACCAATCATCAAACGTATTAGCATCTATCCATCCTGTTGGTTTCACTGCCATCCGAGTACCAGGTGGAGCTCCAAAGATCCAGTTAGACCACTTTTGACTGGCTTTATAAATAACATATAGTGGCACAAATTCACCGGCAGCATTCCCGCAAAACATTACAGTGTAACAAGACTTTGTAGAGTTTCTAATTATTTCTGGATTCCGGCAAGCCCTCCGAAATAAAATCTTTTGCTTTTTTGGGTCGTCATGGAATCCATTCAACGTAATTAAAAATGTTTTCCGGTGGTACACTTTCGAGTTCAAGGGTTAAATTGTCGAAGAATTTTTCTATAACTTCTTGGCTTACTTGAGCCCTTTTTCTGCTTATGTTATGTGCTACCTTTTGTTTAATGGAGGGATGTCTTTCTAAGAAAAGCTTTCCCCACTCCCATCCCGGAAAATTATTTTGAAATTGCTTTGCATTTCTGTTGTTATCATCCAAGTATTTTTTTACAATGATCCTTACATCCTGCATACCAATCGGAATCCCAAGGTCAGATAATGCTATTATATGGGCGACTATTGATTTCTCTTCAACTTCAGAAAGAACTGTGGGTTTTCCGACTAGTCCTGTGAGCTGGTCTTTTAGTTTGTATTTCAATGTGCTTAGAGGAATGTCATACAGTTCTGCGGCCTTTCTTTGGGAGATTTTGCAACATTTTACCTCTTCTATTGCCTTTTCCAGTATCTCTTCTGTGTAGCGACTTTTCTTCCCATATTTTCGGGTACCGGGTGGGGGACAAACTCGTTTTCTAGGCATATTTGTACTCTGAAATAGATAAATGGCAACAATTTGGTACAGATAAAAACTATTTGGGTAACTTTAGCCCAAGCTAATGTTACCCCAATTTGGCTTAAAATTTTTCTGCCTGCCTAAAACAACGAATTTAAAGAATGTTTGTCGATTTTGACAATAGATTTCTATAATATGTATTAAAAAAGGGTATACTTTATAAATTAAGACATAACTTACCTCTGAACAAACACTTTATTTGAAGTAACAGACTACTTCAAAAAGTTCAAACCAATGATTTTTTTTTTGAAAAGTTTATACGGCCATGGAATCTAGTCCTTTAAGGCCTTTCTTGAATTTATTAATCTTCTTCAGTCCTACTTAAGTCAGTCGAGTCAAAAATTCAAGTCAATAGTCAAATCCAGTCAAGTAAGTAAGTCTAGTCTGAGTCAGATGGCTAAGTGAAGCGGTGGAAAAATTTCACTTAGCTATATCATGGAGATTTTGGTGACAAAGATAAAAAGTCACTTAATCGACACTGTATCACTTCCCAACACTCACGCTTGTTCACGAACACTTTGCGAATAATAATCCACCAATATTATGCACAAACACTCGAAAAAACCTAAGTTTTGGAAATTAAATACAGCGCGGACATAGCGACAGTTTACTTTCCCTCTAAAAACTCCCAGTTCAAACCAACGTTAACTTTTCACTTCAAACTTCCGACCCGCTTAAAAATATTTTTTGACAGATGACAGTAACTTTGACGTTAACAACACGTTCGGATATATAAACGATTTGAATAAGCAAGCTATGTGTAGGTTATGATGCGTTCAAAACAAAGGAAAACGAATAATACCAAAAATTAAAGAAATGAGTCAATGTTATATGGAAAGTTTAAGTTACCCTGGTTGACTGTACTAATATCGTTACTCTTGTAGCTACTAATCCAACTTTGTATATAGTATTTCTCCAACATATTAATATGGAGTTATTTTTTTCTTTAAAACCACAAATGTAAAAAAGCGTTTGTAGCTTAAATAATAATGGATGTTACGTTACGGATGGAAACAAAAATTTTAAGTGGCAGTAGTATCTCCTCCTTAGTCTGTGAGTGGCAGATACTTCCACCAAAGAATTTATATATAACACTAGAATGTTTACGGAGGACAAAAGCCGTTCCCGAAATAACACCTAAAGTTTGTAGGTATCTCTTTCTAGTAAGTTGTATAATATTCAAGAGGAAAAGGGACACCTACAAACTTTAGGTGTTATTTCGGGAACGTTAGGTATTTATATGTAGGCTGTAAAGGAAAATCAACTTTGCCGTAGAGTAAAAAGGATTAATTTTGAATGTTGTTTTTTGCGATTATTGTTATTCGTAAGCATTCTAAATATATATATAGGGACAAATCACACAGATTGAGCTAGCCCCAAAGTAAGCTCGAGACTTGTGTTATGGGATACTAACGCAACGATACTATATTTTATAACAAATACATATATAGATAAACATCCAAGACCCAGGTCAATCAGAAAAAGATCATTTTTCATCTTGACCTGACCGGGGATCGAACCCGGGACCCTCTGAGTAGCGGTCAGGCTTGTTAACCATTACGCCACGGAGGTCGAAAAATTAAATATCGCTTAAAAATATCGATTTATCGGTATTTTTCTGACATCCCTATTATTGTTAACTATGTTGACATTAACAATATTTTATTTTCGCGCGTTGCTTACAATCGGTGGAAGTCAAAGAATTTATATACAACACTAGAATGCTTACGAATAACAATAATCGCAAAAAACAACATTCAAAATTAATCCTTATCACTCTACGGCAAAGTTGATTTTCCTTTAAAGCCTACATACAAATACCTAACGTTCCCGAAATAACACCTAAAGTTTGTAGGTGTCCCTTTTCCTCTTGAATATTATACAACTTACTAGAAAGAGATACCTACAAACTTTAGGTGTTATTTCGGGAACGGCTTTTGTCCTCCGTAAGCATTCTAGTGTTATATATAAATTCTTTGTTTCCGACATCCCTAAACAATAATGTCAATGTCAAGCTGTGACTTTTTTATAATATTTTTTACGGCCCTGGATACGATACCTATATAGGCGCACATTTTGTCGAGCTCAATGCAACGTATTTTTTACGATACCGTTAAGATTTAAATATCGTTAACTCTGATATTTATTTTTAAAAATGAATATCACCCGCAAAGAAATTGAAATAACAAAAGTATCGTTCGTTACGTTAAAACAAGCCCTATCTTTATCCGGCAAAATGCCGGTCCGTTTGAAGTGCGCTTTCGCTTTAAGGCACACATTAAATGCTCATGCACGCATGATGGTTTTCCATCAAACAAAGGGATGGTACTCGAAAGGTGAATTAAATCAACTGATTTCCAAACAAATCATCGCAAAATTCTTGATATAAACTAAAAAAATTAAATTGATTTGTTTGAAAATCAGTCGATTCAATTCACCTTTCGAGTACCATCCCTTTGCTTGATGGAAAACCATCATGCGTGCATGAGCATGTAATGTGTGCCTAAGAAAGTGCTCTTCAACTGACCGGCTTCTTTCTTTGGTGTATACGCACTAAGGGCCTTCGCTGCGTTAAGCGGGCGCCCGTCGCGGATGACCGCGCCGTGCGCCCGCCTGCGCTGTACGGACGCCCACGACGGACTCCCGTCTCTCAGAGCGCCGCCAGTACAATTTTGATCGCGTAGGTGTAGTCGATAATTATGGATTATTTATTGATATATTACTAAGCCAAAAGACGACGTGAACAAAAGCGTCAGCCAATCAACCCATATGTCACGTCTAGATTGTTGTGTGGAGAATTTGAAAAAAGACTACAAGCACGGCGCGTGCGACACGGATTAACGTAGCGGCGCTCAATGATTTTGTAGAAACAGCTCCGCTCGCGTACAGGCGAGCGTGCCCCGTCGCCCGCGGCTGTCTGCCTCACGCAGCGCTGCTCTATGGCACACATTACATGCTCATGCACGCATGATGGTTTTCCATCAAACACAGGGATGGTACTCGAAAGGTGAATTGAATCGACTGATTTCCAAACAAATCATCGCAAAATTCTTAATATAAAGTAAAAAAAATAAAATGATTTGTTTGGAAATCAGTCGATTCAATTCACCTTTTGAGTACCATCCCTTTGTTTGACGGAAAACCATCATGCGTGCATGAGCATCTAATGTGTGCCTATGAGATGATATGAAACAAACACGCGGAGCGGACACACGCGCCGTGCGCCCGCTTAACGCAGCGAAGGCCCTTATGATGCGTTGCAGCTGCAGCTCGGCTCAGAACGCCGCGCCTCGACCAGTGTTTCTACCACAGGTTGCTATGTCCAAATGTAGCTACGATTTGTCATTTGGTGCAAAAATTAGATGGTGACAGGAATAGGAAAGACGATAAGGTAAGGACCAAAGATACATTTTCAGTCTGTCAGCATGGCTGTTTTGTACTACTATTCGCACTATTTTCGACATTTTAATAATTTACCAATAAAGACAAGGAAAAAAAAGCTTTAGACTTACCACATTTCTATTTATTAAAAAAATTAATTATAACAAGTCTTGTTCTTACTATCCACTGATGTCAAAAAAATATTTCAAAGTTACTTTTGCATTATTTAAATTCATCATACCAAACATTAGTTTTTCTTACACCCATTGTGTATAGTGTCCTTTCACTGACTAATGTTGTTTTCACTTAATTTCTTTAACATAGGCGTCTAGTTCTGCGTCTAGTTGTTCGGCAGTGGGCACGGGGCGGCGCCCCCGACCCGCGCCGCCGGCGCCGCGCCCTCGTCGCACGCCGCCACGACCCCCACCTCCACCTCCGCCACTTTGGTTTCTACTTGCTCCACCTGTCGAAAAATAATTCATATTGTAAACAAAAATCTTTGAAACTACTTCTGTTGCTTTAATTTGTCAGATTAGTATTTAATAGTTTAGTGAGACTATTGCTTCTTCCGAATTCATGCTAAATTGCAGCAAAGTTATCTCATGTTCTAGGAATATAAAATTTTTAATAGGCTGTAACACTCTTTCTCATTTATAGAGCCTTTAAGTAAAACCTTCTGAAAAAAAATTCATCATCCTGCTAACAAAAGCATTAATAGTTTACTTAAGATTATATTTACCTCTGTTTAAATTACGCCGGGGTCCGCCACCTCCTCCAACACGGCTTCTGTCATCAGGTCTCAATGAACTGATTTCTGAAGTAGCTAGTTGGATATTCATTGCACGTCCATCTAAAGGAACTCCATTGTACTGCTTCATAGCTTTCAACGCATCTGCACGTCTTTCAAACACGACATCAGCAGTTCCTAAAAATTATGGAATTGTTGAAAAACTTGAGCCATCCATAAAGAGATAAAGATAAAGATAGCCTTTATTTCTAGGTTACAAAAAAAATCTGTTTACGTATTATATAATATACACTAAGCCTTCTTAACCCTAGATTGTCCACTGACATAGGCCTCCTCCAAGTCTTTCCACTTTGATCTATCTTGAGCTATTCTGGTCCAAGCTGTTTCTGCAATCTTCTTAATATCATCTTCCCATCTGTAAATTGGCCTTCCTCTTTTCCGTTTTACTCCTCTAGGGTACCAGTAAGTAAGTTTTTGCGACCATTTGTTGGGACCTCTGACCATGTGACCTGTCCATCTCCATTTAAGTTTCCTTATTGTTCTGTCTATAGGTGTTACCTTTGTCTTCTCTCTTATTTCAATCAACCTAACCTTGTCCTTTCTTTTAATATTTAGCATACTCCTCTGCATTGAGTTTTGGCACACCTCTAACTTTTTTAGATTTTTGTTTGTTAAGGCCCACGTCTGACTTCCATATGACATACATGGTGTTATGCATACATTAAGAACTTTTCCTTTTTCTACTGCTGGTATTTCTTTACTTTTCATGATTTCTTTCATTGACCAAAAACGTTTCCAAGAGTTACCGATTCTTTTATTAACCTCTTTTTCCATTTGATCTGTAGGGGATATTGTCTGTCCTAAATAATCATAACTATCAACATATTCAACATTTTTTCCATTTAATTGAATCTCTTCCATTATCCCATTCGTCATAACTTTTGTTTTAGATATGTTCATTGTCAGGCCTACTTTTTTGCTTTCTTGATCTAGTTGATATAACATTTCCTGCAATTCTGAGGAGCTTTCGCTGAGTAGAACAATGTCATCTGCGAATCTAAGATGATGTAGGTGTTCCCCATTTATGATTATACCTTTATTATCCCATTGAAGATTTCTAAAAATTTGTTCCAATACTGCTGTGAATAGTTTGGGAGACAAGGGATCCCCTTGTCTTACTCCTTTTTGTATCTCGAACTCTTCTCCTACTGATTCTAATTTTATTTTTGCTTTGCTGTTTTTGTAAATTTGTTTTATTATATTAATGTATTTATTTTCTATTCCTTGTTTTTGAAGAGCATCCCAGATAGTGTCGTGATTTAAAGAGTCAAAGGCCTTATTATAATCTATGAAGGTTACATAGTATATTTTTTTGAATTCATTGTATTTTTCAATTAACTGTTTAATTGTATATATATGATCTAAGGTTGAATAGTTGTGCCGGAATCCTGCCTGTTCTATAGGTTGGTTCTCTTCTAATTTCTTATTTATACGGCCTAGTATTATTTTTGAAAATACTTTATATAAATTTGACATTAGGTTTATAGGTCTGTAGTTGTTCATTTGTTCCTTGTCCCCCTTTTTATGCAATAAAATTATCGTAGTTGTGTTCCACTGTTTTGGTATCTCCTCTGTTATTAATATATCATTGAATATTTCTGTTAAGGATTCTATGATGGCCTCAATTGATGATTTTAGTAATTCATTTGTTATTTTGTCTTCACCTGGTGTTTTTTCATTTTTTTGTGAAGAAATGGCTTTTCTTACTTCTGATTTAATTATGCAGGGTACTTCTTGTGTTTTATTTGTGTGTTCTTCTGATGTGTTATTTAGAATATTGTGTGTATTATTATTAGATAAGTTGTCTTTGTATAGTTGACGGTAGAATTCTGTAGCTGTTTCGATTATTTTCTTCCTCTTTGTAACTGGTTTATTATTTTTGGTTTTAAGTTTAGGCACCCAGTTTGATGCTTCTCTTAGTTCTTTAAGCGCTTTTTTCACGCCTCCAGATTTTTCTATGTGATGTTTTATTCTGTTTATCCGTGTTTTATGTCTAAAATTTCTTATACTGGCATTAATTCTCTTGCTTACTTGTGAAATTCTTTCCCTATTGTGTTTTCTATTTTTCAGTAATTCTGTTCTGTCTTTCATTAATTGTCTTGCTTCCTCACCAATTTTGTCTTTCAAGTTCTTCTGTGTTTGCAGTTTGCTCCTAAGGTTGGCAAGTTCTTTTTCTAAGTAATTATATTTATCTTGTACACAATTCATTTTCTTTATATTTTGTAGGTCGTATTTTAATTTCTGAATCGATTCTTTGGGAATATCTAATTGGTAGTAATTTGTAGGCAGTGTAATTGGCCTAATCTTTGTGCTTTTGTTGTTTAGTGTTCCTCGTACCATTCTATGATTGGTGTTAAAATTTAGGCGGTTAATTACTTCAACATTGTCAAATACTTTAGAATTTTTGGTAAGAATAAAGTCGATTTCGTTTTTAACATCTCCACCGGGTGAAATCCATGTCCATTTCCCGTTTTTTTTTTTTTTGTAGAAGGAGTTCATTATTTTCAGATTGTTTTGAAATGCAAAATCCATTAGTCTATCTCCATTGTCATTTCTTTGAGCCCCGGTGCTGTATTGGCCTAAAATATTTTCTTCGCCTTTGTTTCTTGGTCCAATTTGACTATTGAAATCTCCCATAATGATTACATTTTTATGTGTTGTGTTAAAAATTGTTTTCAGATCTTCGTAAAAATTATCTTTTATTTCTGAACTTGCTAAATTTGTAGGCGCATATACTTGAACTATTGACCAATTGTGTTTGTATGTGGGGAGTTGTATGTTCAATATAGCAATACGTTCCGATATACCAATGAATTCGATTATGTTTTTGCGATATTGGCTTTTCACCATGAAACCCACCCCATATAGTCCCGGTGTTTCTCCTTTGTGATATAATATGTAGTTACCATAATCTGTGATTTCTTCGCCCATTCTTCTTACTTCAGATAGTCCCAATATATCCCAATTTATATATTCTAGAGCTGCTTCTAATTCAAATAGAGATTCTTGTGTTCTAAGAGTGAGTGTGTTTAGAGTAGCTATATATGTTTTACTAGCTATGTTGTCTGAGCCATCCATAAACCTACTAATATTTTAAATATGATTTTGCAAGTTAACCCTTCACGCTTAAACAGTCAACAATTTGAAAAGAAAAGAGCTACAGAGAATAACTTAGGATAATGGAAATACTTTATTTTACCAAACCAATTTACAGTTAAAGATGTATAGAGTAAGATAGAGATGACAAGCCTCAAAATGTATGCAATCCGTACTAATATTATAAATAAATGCGAAAGTCTGTCTGTCTGTCACCTCTTCACGGCTAAACCGATTGTGATGAAATTTGGTAGGGATGTAGTTAACAACCTGAGGTCAAACATAGGCTAATTTTGGGCGCGATATAACCGAGTCCCACGCGGGGCGAAGCCGCGGGGAACAGCTAGTTACATATATATAACAACTTAAATACATAACGAATTAGACACAACTTACCATCTTTAAATAAAATAAAAAAAATTAATGCTTACCTAAGGATCTTCCAGATCTGTCATAATGAACAGCGGCACTCTTAAGAATGCCAAATTCTGAAAATAGCTCTTGAATGTCAGAATCTGAAACTCCAAAGTCCAGATTGGAGACTAATAGTTTAGTGGGGCCCGTAGAAATAGGGCCACTGCGCTGTATTTTGCGGTCTCCAAAATCATTGAACATGTCATGTTTCCAAGTGCTGTTTACATCACCCTGAAATAGTCGTCCTTCATAGAGCATGCCAGCCAGCCGCTCCAAACCTCTTTGAGCTAAGATACACTCAAAATGCACTGGGTTTACAAGCTTTACAATTTTTTCATACATTACAATTAACATTTAATAAATATTACAATTTACAAATTGACAACAAAATTTAACATTCTTCAGCAAAAAATTATCCAGTAGGCATTCACATAACACAACACTTGGATTTTTTGACACACAGAAAGTTCCAGTATCACATTGATGTTGTTACACCATGAGTAGTGTCCCCAACTCTGGCAAATGGAGCGGGATGAGAGTTGACACGTAACGCTCCACTACCTTGCTGCCCACTCCTTTAATGGAACACCATATATGTGACCTCCTCGACTCGAGTAAGACTGCTTTTCTCCAGTAGAATGAATTGGATGACTGGTTGTTGTAGTATGAAAGGATTGGAATGAAAAATTCCAAATAAATAAGAACTGTTTCAGTGTTCAATCCAATTGATATAAATACCATATAGATACAGTGCTTGACATGACCCAAGGTAATAGATGTTATTTAGAAAAAAATTGATTTATAACTGTTGTAATTATAGCGTTACTGTAAAGACGTAATTATACTGAGTGGAGTAGACAACTCCACTGTTTGACAAATATTTTCAATTTTAGAAACTGCCTTGCGACTTTTAGCAACATCGTCGCCATGATGCGTCACAATCATAAGTAAGCCGCCATTTGCAATTGTTTTAATCATCAATTTAATGGATTTACCCTTGTGTAACTCGCAGGTTTGGATATCCCACCGCGATTTCTACCACGTAATACGCCACTTGTGCGGCCGTTACGAAATCCACCTCCACCACCTCCTCGGCCCGGTCTTCTGCTACCATCAAACTTTCTTCCAGCTCCACCTCCTCTACCTCCCTTTTTACTTGCTTTTATGATATCATCTAATGCCATATCAATTCGATCAACCATTTTCTCTTCTTTTCTTCGATTTAAATTAGACGTCCTTTTTTTATTTCACGGTTATTCCAAGCTTACAACGTCTCACTGCAACGCAATATTAAAACTTGAACAAGAAAGAACCAAATTAAAAATGGCGGCGCTAGTGTTGCCGGCGTTGCTGCTAATACTATCGATTAAACGTAGTGATTACATACTCTTTGCTATCGATATTCGGTACTCTATGGCGCACCTTACACGCTAGGTTATGCTGTCAGTTTTGCCACGGTTTTGCCACGATTGACGGATTTCCATGGTTTTGCCTATCGTCTAAGGTGCTGCCTGACGTCTGCATGATGAAACTTTGATTTTTTGGTAAGGCGCACCCTAGACGCTCATGCGCGCATGATGGCTATCAAACATGATCTTGGTTTGCTCGCCGGTTTTTGATGGCAATAAATCCACCCCAGACACTAGGTTCTGCATGATGGAAACCATCAATCATAGGGATGGAACTCGACAAAGGTGTAGCGACATTCGAATTGAATCGACTGCTTTCCAAACAAATCAAACTGCTCTTCCGAATAAATTCTTGATTTAAACTAAAACTTATACGAATAGTCGTAATGTCGTTCGAATAACATTTTAATTCGAATTGAGGTTCGATTCGAAACAGATTAGATTCGTTTAAGAGCGTTGGACAGATGACTTTGGAAGTTTGGATAGTTTGGGTAAAACAATAACCGATTTTATGTTGCCAAAGTTAAATATACTTAGACGTTAGTCATTTGTTTATACTTATCTCACTCTCTTTCTACCTGTTGTGTGTGTCAGATTAAATAAAATAAATAAATTTATCGCACTTTATACATTATTTCTCACCTATATCTATACATAGTATTAAATGAAGCACAAAGTGAGATAATTAATTATTTTTACTATTATTTGCATACCTATCAGAGTGGAATAAAAGAAATTATGTTATTAAATGAAGACCTATGTATGAACTGGTGGCCTACCACCATCTTAAAACCATGCAAGATCCAGTGAGTAAGGGAGATGTCGCCTTACATCATGTATTGCTCTGTCTCGCTTATTCACTGAATCTTGCCAAGAATACAGAGGGGTTACTCTCTACAGTCTCTTAAAACCATGCAAGATTCAGTGAATAAGCGAGACAGCGCAATACATGATGTAAGGCGACATCATCATCGCAAAATTCTTGATATAAATCAAAAAAATTAAAATGATTTGTTTGGAAATCAGTCGATTCAATTCACCTTTTGAGTACCATCCCTTTGTTTGATGGAAAACCATCATGCGTGCTAGCATGTAATACATGTGTGCCACACACCCATATTCTCAAATGTTTCCTCAAACTCGACTCACACCCATATTCTCAAACGTTTCCTCAAACTCCACTCATCCCCACTCGACCTCAATGGTATTCATAGTTGACACTAGTTTCCTCACCTTAAGGAAATTACTCAATGGAGGTGAGGAACGAACTGTCAAATATAAAGTTGGTCGAGAGGTACCTTAAAGAATTTGAGGCTTCCTTAGGCTAAAATTGAAATAGAAACTTTGTCAAAAACTCTCTTTACGTCAAAAAGTTAAGCGGTTTACCATCATACAGAAATAAAACGGGACGTCATTTCTTGATTCATCCTCACTGGAGTTTTCTCAAGGAAACAATCAAGAATACCATTTTCAAGGAAAGTTGGAGGTATTCCTTGAGGCGTCCTCGAATGAGGTAGTGGAGGCGACCTATGAGGAAACGTTTGAGAATATGATTATTAGACGCTTATTCATGCATGATGTTAAACCATCAAACCAAGGGATGGTACTCTAATGGTGGATTGAATCGACTGGGGGGTTACTACCGTCTCTTAAAACCATGCAAGATCCAGTGAGTAAGCGAGACATGCAATACATGATGTAAAGCGACATCTCCCTTACTCAATCGTTCTTGCTTGATTTTAAGAGATGGTGGTAGGCCACCTGATTTCCAAACAAATCATCTTAAGTTTTTAATTTAAATCAATATTTTTGCAATGATTTACAGTGGAACAATTGAAGCGACTGAATTCTAAACAAAACATCGCAAAATTCTTGATTTAAATTAAAGAAATTAAGATGATTTGTTTTTAAATCAGTTGATTCAATTCACCTTTCGAGTACCATCCCTTTGTTTGATGGTTTTCCATCATGCATGAATAAGCGTCTAAGGTGCGCCATACTATTTAAAACGAGTCTTTCTTTAAAACACATATAGTACAAAATACAAAGAATTTCACTTTTTGTATATCCAAGTTTTTGTATGGCGTTCAAGTAGGCCAAACAAAGAAAAACGGGCACCTGAAAGAGACAGAAAATGTATCTTTGATCCTTGTCGTTTTCATGGACTTTTCTATTTTGCCATCTCATTTTTGCACCAAATGTCAAATCGTATACGTATATATCTATGATTTATATCTATGCCATGATCTATTTTATCGATAGTTTTGATTGATATAATCATTTGACACACGGGTTTTGTTCATATTTTGCATGGTTTTTGGAGGGAAAGTAAACTGTCGCTATGTCCGCGCTGTATTTAATTTACAAAACTTAGGTTTTTTCGAGTGTTTGTGCTTAATATTGGTGGATTATTCACAAAGTGTTCGTGAACAAGCGTGAGTGTTGGGAAGTAATACAGTGTCGATTACGTGACTTTTTATCTTTGTCACCAAAATCTCCATGATATAGCTAAGTGAATTTTTTCCACCACTTCACCTAGCCATCTGACTCAGACTAGACTTACTTACTTGACTGGACTTGACTATTGACTTGAATTTTTGACTCGACTGACTTAAGTAGGACTGGTGGCCTACTATCATCTCTAAAAACCATGAAAGTTCCAGTGAGTAAGCGAGACAGTGCAATACATGATGTAAGGCGACATCTCGCTTACTCACTGGAACTTGCATGGTTTTAAGAGATGGTGGTAACCCCCCTGAAGAAGATTAATAAATTCAAGAAAGGCCTTAATGGACTGGATTCCATGGCCGTAAAAAATATATAAAAAAAAACATATTTTGCATGTAAATAAATAACAATAATACGGTATTACGGCCCTGGGTAACTGTCTTTTGGGATGGTTGTCATTGACTGTCATTGTCATGTCCATGTCATGTTTGTGACGCTTAATAATATAACCTATCTTTTAAACCTATCAGTTTTATTTCGTTGGTTGGGTTGTTTGCTATTTTGGTTTGGGGCTTTGGTTAGGGTATTCCCATCGAATTGTGTGGAAAAAAGCATTAATGAAAAGAACTATTTCATTCTCTACGAAACTGATACTGTTATAGAATAGTAACTAAGACTAAGATGAATCTATCGGGTACGTTTTCTGCTCATGTAGTTTTGATTGTTATTTACGTGACCTACCTGCAAGTTTCTATATTCAGCAATCAAAACCTCAATCTGCTTTGATCGTACCAAAGTCTTTTTTTATTCAGATCCCTCAGGTGACGAAGAGTCCGGCAGTGATGAATCTTTAAGTCTTAAGTCAAAGAAGCGATCTCGTGTTGATACATACTCTGGTAGTGATGCTTCTCCTATTGCACAAAAACGGTCCCGAGTGGATACTTACGCGTCCACAACTTCTCATGGCTCAGGTAACATTCTTACACTATAATATATAGATATAACTTAGAAACAAAGATACCCAGACGATTCCCAGTGCGTAATATTTTTTATATTAACAGATGTTTTCTCCAGGCTGTGTGGTATTCAGCTAAAGAATATTACACTGCCAGTTCTTTAGTGGATGATGTTGAGATGTGGTGGCAGTGGATTCCATTGCCAATAGAATTTTTAAGGGTCAATGTCAGAAAAAGAATCAGAACTTATTTGTGCAAAAATGTTAAGGTGACTAGATTCCAATGAACTGGACTCTCAAATGACTTTGAAAATGTTGATGATGTTAAGAGACTCTTTACCTAATAATGTGTACATCATTGTGGCTGTATGATTGACAATTTATAACATTTTAATATTAATGCATTCATTAATGGTTACATTTATTACAGTTTTACAAGAATCAGACGATGAACCATCAGACACCCCACAACCTAATTATTCAGGAGCGGAGCATCCAAGAAGTAGGTTAAGTTATACAGAAAATAGCCCCAGCAGCAGGAGGAGCAGGAGTAGTTTAAGTGAAAATTGTTCTTCACCAATAGAACACTATGAGGACTACCGGCCAACTCTTGACAACAATGATGATAATGGAGAAGTCTCCTTCAAACCAAGCTTCCAAGATACAAACGATAACAAGTTTTATGGGAAAAGTTCTAGTGACCATGAACATGGCAATGACTCATTTGGTACTGGTTATTCGGAAATGTCTAAGCGTATGATGAGCAACATGGGCTTCAAACCTGGCAAAGGCTTGGGTAAATTTGATCATGGTCGTGTAGATCCTGTGGAAGCTTCCAGTCAAAAAGGAAGGAGGGGTTTGGGTTTAAAACCTTCAGTGGTTGGTCAAGTACCCCGGGACTTTAAGTGGTCACCTGACGATGCTGAGCCTGAAGCTAAGGAAGAAGTTGTAAGTTTAATTTTATCAAATAATACCATAATTTGCAAATTATTACAGATGATGGGCGAATTCCACATTAACAAATTGCTCAGATTATAGATAATAGATTAGAATGATTAGATTGTTATCAATATCACTATCACTACATAGTATAAAATAAAGTATCTTTCTCTGTCCCTATATCCCTATGTATACTTAAATTTTTAAAACTATGCAACGGATATTGATGCGTTTTTTTTAATAGAGTGAGTCAAGAGGGATGTTTTTATGCTCATGCGAATCCGGGCGGGTCGCTAGTTAATATATATAATTAAAAAGAGACGTTGATAATCTGCCTCTGTGTTCCAGTGGTTAAGGCGATTGAAATCCCAGATATTGTGAGTTTGATTCCTACATAAAGCATACTTTGTTTAGTTTTTCCAGTTTGGTGAGGAAATTGCGAACTTAAATCACCATGATGAATCCGTGCTTCGGAAGGCAAGTTAAGCTGTTAGCCTGGCTGCCCTCTGGTATTTGTTATAGGAACCACGTCAGAGGCCGAGAGGCAGTTCCGATGAACTCTGACACCAGAGTGTGTATGGTCAATTAACTCTATAACCCACATAATATTATGATGATGAAACTCACATTTAATTAAAAATATAATTTCAGCTTTGGATGCCACAAGCTCCTCAAGAACCATTGTCAAGAGATGTTTTAGAAGAGTGGCTAAGTATTGGACCAAAAAAATTAACAATTGATGATGAAACAGATTTTGTTGATGTTCAAGTATTAAAAGGTGTACTCGATGCAAAGGTCAGTCACATTCAACTAACTTTTAGGTAGGCTTCTTTATTGGTTTAAATACTTTGATACATCATTGCTAGAAAAGATATATGGAATTCATGTGGCAATAGCTTGTTTGCAAATGGGCTTCCGATCATAATACTGATTATCTACTACAAATTGTCAACTACTAACTTTTACCAGCGCTTTTTCTTGCGAGTCATTCTTTATTATCGTCTATAAATAAGTAGCATATAATGTCCTTTCCTAAGGTCCAATATTTCACAAAGATTATCACAAAATATCTACTTATTTTGTTTAAATTTTTAAAGAAGCACAAACGTTTAATGCTATGCCAAGCAAGCCAGCCGTGCTGGACATTAAGAAAAAACCGAAGCAATATAACTTACCTTTCTCTTGAGCCATTACGAATTCGAGTTTTTTGCCTTCAATATTTGTGGTAGATTATACATCGGAGTAAAATTGATTGGGGTTTATATAAGAACTGGAATGAAATACTATTATAAGATGTAGTAGTGTAGAAAGAGTAAGTATTATTTGAAAATATAGTTACCATAGCATGGACCTTTTGGAAGGATCAGCAGAGGTTTATATTATGATGTCTAATTTTATTTTACAGACTATATTTGATAGCTTAGATGATGAAGATTTGAGACATGCTCGGTTCAGAAGTAATCCATATGAAACAATTGGTTCAGTCTTCTTTTTGAATAGAGCTGCAGTGAAGATGGCTAACATGGATGCTGTTTTTGATTTTATATTCACTAAACCTAAAAAACAAAACAGTAATGAAAGTGCTTTAAAAAATGGGGAATTGCTTTATTTTGCTGATGTTTGTGCTGGTCCAGGAGGCTTCTCAGAATATGTTTTATTTCGTAGAGGATGGAAAGCAAAAGGTAAAATAATAAAAACAATATACTACAATCATAAAGACCAATCAAGCGTTGACAACTTTCGGCTCCTTTATGTCATCTCCATTATGTGAGAACACTATAATATAATTTGTAGCATTACCATGTCTAACTAGTCTAACTAGTCAAGAAATTTCAGCTTAATCAGTAAGTGAATCAAATAGTACTTGCAAGACATGGGGACCAATAGAACTAAATAAAAGCTTGTAAAAATAGCCTGATTTCCACGCCGATTCCTATTTAGAATAACAATATTTTCAGGTTTTGGTTTCACACTGAAAGGTGGAAACGATTTCAAGCTATCAGATTTTTATGCGGGACCCCCAGAAACATTCAACCCATACTATGGTATAAATGAAGATGGCAACATATTCGATCCAGATAACCTGGAATCCTTGAAGGAACATGTGCTGAAACAAACTGGAGACATTGGAGTTCACTTTCTGATGGGAGATGGAGTAAGCATCTTTTTACCAGTTTTCATTAGCTACAAGTTGAAATACTGCTTGATGGCCTTCATCAATGACTTATTAGTGTAAGTTGTTGATTGTCAGTTAGCAAGTATACTCTTGGCTGTGACTTGTTTTAAGTTGGGTGAGGCGCCGATTTGATCCCCGGTAATCGGAAATCCCAGGTAAATCCCACAAAAAATAAATAGTAAAAAATGTTAGCTTGTCAATTACATAGAATTGATTGAAAATCCATTATTGACAGTATCATATATTTCTTAAATCCCACTCAAACCTTTAGATTTCATAATTCCTTTTCAGGGTTTCTCTGTGGAAGGCCAAGAGAACATTCAGGAGATATTGTCAAAGCAGCTGTACCTGTGCCAGTGCCTCGCTGCCCTGATGCTGGTGCGCAATGGCGGACATTTTGTCGTCAAATTGTTCGATGTGTTCACGCTTTTCAGCGTTGGACTCATTTATATTATGTATAGGTGTTTTGATAAAGGTAATCGTTTTGTCGTGTTTTTTTTTCACTTGTTCTCAAATATAGCTAATGTGCTTCATGTTTGATGAAATCTTCTCAAGTATAAACCTCCCTTGGAGTTCCATGAACATTTTAAAACCAAAATTACCCAAATCGTTTCAGCTATTCTCGAGTTTTGCGCTTAGCAACATTAATTTTTCTTTATAGATAAATATACATAATATAAAACATCAGTTATCATCTGAACAAGATTGTTAATAGTGGTCCCGTTTGCAGTATGCATCCACAAACCTGTGACGTCAAGGCCAGCAAACTCCGAGAGATATCTCATCTGCTTGTACAAGAGGGCAGGCACGGAAGCAGCAGAAAACCACCTGTTCACAGTCAACAAGATGTTGCGCAAGGCGTCTGAAGATGGCCGCGGGAGTGACGTCACACAACTTGTACCACTCAGTGTAATTCAAGAGGATGCTGAATTCCATAACTATATTTATAACAGTAATTGTGTGTATGTGTTATTTGTTTTTTAATATATTACTGAGTAGGCGAACGTGCCATCACAATGATGAGCGGTGACCGTAGCCTGTGGATGCCTGTAATCGCCGAGCGTCTCATTAATAGACATAGATTTTTGTTTGTAATTATGTAATTCTTCGCATCTGAGTGAAAATCCAATTCATCTGAAACCCTATTATTTTTCGCATCGTGTTGACAACACCATTTTTGAGCGCTTCTCACATGTGCGAACGTCGGGGTCGACCGCGACGGGAGCTCATCATCCGAGCATATTTTCTAGTTGCATCCTTAGCTTACGCTCCAGTGCCCAGGGCCAGGGTACACCCGGTTTGTACCATGGTCCTAGGTTTGGCGGTACCACAGATTACAGAATACTAGTTGGTATATACTGGTACAATGGATCGACTACCGTTTGCTGACCTCCAGAACTCTTTTACCAGAAAACGAGACCAAAAGGGACATCTCCCGGGTGTGTTAGTCGAAAATTATGTCATCTCCGACAGGAGTTTGCTTTTACTGTAACTAATAATATTAATTATTGCAGACTTGGTGAAAGACAAATCAAGAACTTATTGAAAATTGCCGCCTTTAGTAAGGATAAAAGTTTGAAAGAACCCTGCCAAGCCAAAATGAGGGCACAGTGTTTGGAGTTATGGCAGGTAATTAATTGTACAGTAATCGGCTATAAGATAGGGAGCCGCTAAAAGATGGTTCCACATTTTATGGGATACAACTTAAGAAATTGAAAAAAATGATGTGGTGGAATCCGACACGAGTCTGAGTGATGTAGATCTTTGTTAGCTTCTTAATCGCCTTTAACGACATCCACGGAAAAGGAGAATCTGGTCATGGTCACGACAAGAGTTATTTTAAACCGGATCCCACAAGGACTTACATATTTTGTCTATTGCAGTTGCCAGATAAAGTGCGAACCCAGCCCGACAGGCACGGTCCTGAAGATACTCTGAAATCCATCCTGTCGCTGGTGAGGACCCCGCCGCCGGACGCCCACAACAACCAGGGCTTCCGGGCCAACGTCCTCAACAAGAAGCCGCAATACCTGGAGCACCCCGCCGATCTCAACAGCTTCAAGAGTGTCTACGACTGGCACTGTACATATTTGAGTAGTAGTAAAACGGAATCAAGTTTGAGGATATTCTTGGGTAAGTTACATCTACCGCTACGCTTCTCAAGTTTTTCGTAAGGTAGGCTCCGAAAAAAACAGTAAAGGAAATAAGGAACAACAAGAAATAATTACTGTAAATAATTTGGCTACTATATTGTATTAAAAAAAGGAACTTGCTAATGATAGACATAAATGGAAGGAACTCCACCGACAAAAAGGCTAGTTTTAAAATTTTTGATGATGATCAAACAAAAGGCTGTAAATATAAGTTGTCTAGGAAATTAAATACTAATCGCGTCCATACTAATCGCGTGCACTTTACTCGCTCTCGTACGGCGTTGTCAATATGTCTTAGCTAGCTAGCTAGCGTGTTTCCTATACAAATCCCAAATCCATATCCATACTTCCATACTAATATTATAAATGCGAAAGTCTGTCTGTCTGTCTGTCTGTCTGTCACCTCTTCAAGGCTAAACTGCTAGACCGATTGTGATGAAATTTGGTAGGGATGTAGTTAACGACCTGAGGTCAAACATACTTTTGGGCACGATATAACCGAGTCCCACGCGGAGCGAAGCCGCGGGGAACAGCTAGTAATATTATAAATGCGATAGTGAGTTTGTTTATCGCATTTCTGTTCTGAACAGAACAGAACAGAACAGAAATGCGATAGTGAGTTTGTTTATTTGTTTTTTTGTTCCGCTTTCACGCCCTATCTACTGAACCAATCTTCATGAATCCAAACTAATATTATGAATGCGAAAGTGAGTTTGTTTAATTGTTTGTTCCGCTTTCACGCCCAATCTACTGAACCAATCTTCTTGAATCCCAACTATCCCAACTAATATTATAAATTCGAAAGTGAGTTTGTGTATTTGTTTGTTACGCTTTCACGCCCTATCTACTAAACCGATCTTCCTGAAATTTCGCATACACATAGTTAGAAGTATAGAGAACAACATAGGGTACCATTTGTCCCGGAAAAAAGCACTGTTCCCGAGGGTAGTTCACGCGTGCGAACGCGTGCGAATCCGCAGACAAAAGCTAGTAGATTATAATTTCTGACCGCGCTACATCACGCGTTGCAGTGTGATAAAAACAGTATTTTAAGACAAAGCACTTGTTTCAGGATGTGGCGGTAGACAAGTATACCAGTTTGAAGATAACGCGTGGCGCAATGTCACTGAATTGCAACGCGCTCTACCCGCTAAAACTCTCATCTATGGGGAGGTATGATATGTTTAATCTTATTGCCTATCTCACTTGTCCAAGTTGTTATATTTCTCTTTAAACGAAACTAGATACAAAATCGAAATTAAAATGTATACCAACAAATTCTAATCATGTCAGTCATTAAAATGTATACCAACAGATCTGTGTTTAGACAGTTTAGATTTTATTCTTATCTAAGGTTAACCAATTAAGTACCTATTCAACTTATAATAATCAAAGATGTTTTGATACATTTACAGATTGTGAGGGAATACAAAGGCGAAGGAAATCAACAGTTGCATACAAAAGCATTGCATGTCATCGACGGAATGGTGCTAGGTGGATTAGATATTTCATATTTACCTTTGTCTGAGAGGTGAGTCCCTCCTATGATCATTGTTATTAATTAACTAGCGACGCGCCCCGTCTTCGCATGGGCATAAAAACCTTCCTGTTGAATCACTCTATCTATTAAAAAATACGGCATCAGAATCCGTTGCGTAGTTTTAAAGATTTGAGCATACAAAGGGACATAGAGACAGAGAAAGCGACTTTGTTTTATAATAAGTAGTGATTTGATGTATTGAAGGAAAGGCGTGCTTTAATTCCAGCAGCATTGTAATATTAAAAAATAAATACAAACGTATACACGTTTATTATGAGAAAATCAGATTCAAGCCTGCAATATCCTAAAAACAACTGAATAAAGTATGCTTTCCGTGGATATCGAACTCACGACTTCCGGCTCTTCAGGCAAGCGCCTTACCCACAGGACCAGAGGGAATTTTGAAATTATCGGTAATATCTACAACATCGGTACGTCAGATATATGGACAAAGGTTTTGTTTTTTTTTTGAAGACATTGTTTGAGTGTTTTGTCACAAAACACACAGTGTCTTCTGCAGTAAAAATTAGTTATGTTTAATGATGTAAAATGCTTGATTTTCAGGATAAACCAATGCGACTTGTTTTGTACAGCCCTCAACAAGCCATTTAACCCAGAAGCTTTACCAATAAGGTGCAAGAGATTTTTCAATATGGAAGATTTTCCCTCATCTCTCGGACATTTGCGTACTCGTGACATGAAGCGGATCAAAAGGGCTGTGACTATGGATACTCCAAACAGGATTAATAGGGATGACAAGTTTTATACAGTCGGCTCAGTTTTGTTCCTGAAGGAAATAAAAGGTGGGTATGTCAATATATCTAAGAGATATTGATTTTGTAATAGAATTTAGACCCATTCAAAAATTGCCGACGGAAAAAGGCTGTATAATCGCGGTAATAGAATACTATTACAAATAATAAAACAAAAAAAATATCTTGTTTTCAGAGCCGTGGATAACACAAATGTCCAAGACTTACAAATGCAAGTATTATTTCGGTGTTGGGAAGGACAACAAACCGCGAAGTGAGTATCGTATGCCGGCAGACGCCCCATTGGATATGATCAGGGCATACATGAGCAGGATCATGTGGTCCTGGGATCAAAGCGCTTGTGCCATTTTGGACGGCAAGACTGGACCGGGAATAAGCGTTACGCGGATAGATGTTGAAAATTACATTTTGAAGAATACTGGCAGGGCTTAGTATTCATTGCAGCTTGATTGAAGGCGACTTACTACACTTTGGTGATTCGGTCATTTTATATTGCTTTCTATGTTACCACTTCAATAGTGAGCCAGAGGCAATTAATTTTGATTTACGAATGTTTTAATTTAACTACATTTTTCGTGTAGCGATTATAATCTTATGAGACGAACTAGGTTGAAATTATTTTCTAAAATGAAATGTGATTTTAGAATATTGTATTTGTAAATATTTGATGTGACTTAGAAACAAACGTTGGTCAATAAAATTTAATAGAATTCTTACTATTGTAAATTCTATAATAAAATACCTAGTAACCAAAGATTGATTAGGTATTGTGCGATATGCGTGCCTGCGATATAGTTGTACGTGTACAAACTTTATTATCTCTATAAGCTGGTACCTAACCTGGATACCTTTCTCTTGAGGTATACGCGATAGCATCCCTTATTTTCGTAAAACACATATTTTTAACATTTTCTCTTTATAACATTTTACTTCAAAATGTCTATGTTTCTTTTTTCATTTTAAAATTTAGGAATATCATATAATATAAAGGATACATTCTTTGAGCTGTTAAACTATTTAAAATTTTTGCTTTACAAAATATGATTAATTTTCCTTTAGAGGACGCTAGTTGTCATTTCGATGTTTATTATTTGGGGCTGCGCGTGTCACGTCACATGATATCGATACAAGGTGTATTGATCTGGTGGCTTACCACCATCTCTTAAAACCATGCAAGAACGATTGAGTAAGGGAGATGCCGCCTTACATCATGTATTGCGCTGTCTCGCTTATTCGATGCAGTCGGCAGTCGATGCAGGCATCGAACTCCAAAATTGTTTTAATAAGTTCATCTTTCATTCAACATCAACATTGACGCCGCATTATGATTGTCTGTATCCACTAAGTATATTTGATAAACTCGCGTCAGGTGTTACTACCACCTCTAAAAACCATGCAAGAACGATTGAGTGACGGACATGTCGCCTTACAACATATCTTGCGCTGCATCGCTTACTCGTTTTTGCATGGTTTATAGAGATGGTCGTAAGCCCCTAGCACGCGTGATTTCGAAAACCGGCCGGCGCGGCTTTGAAGAGGAAGTAATATCCCCCTCACTTTCTACTTAAATAGTTTTAACTTTTTAATCTAATAAGTATATATGATAGCGCAATAAATGGATATTGTATTTTACCACATAAACAAGTAACTTATTAAAAACAAGCCCGACTGCATTTAAATAGTGTCACTCTCACAGTAATTTCAAATCTAACGACACCTCTTAAAGCTAAATGCATCGAGCCGAGTACATACTACTCTCGAAAAACATAACCCTCCTTCTGGAACAGTCGGGTAATTATTTTATAAAGATAAAGTAATTCGTGCGAAATTAATCCCTAAGTATTCCAAAAAAAAAAAAAATAAGAGTGCAGTGCAACCCGTTGTTTTTTTTTTCAAATACCTATTTTTTTTTTCAATATAGATACTTTCTTAGAAATAATAATAATAATAAAAAAAGATTATTAACTTAACAAACTGATATCTTATACGAAAAATAGACTTTTGAGAATGGCGATAAATTAATTTAAGGACTGTTGAGAATTTGAGACATTTATCTAATTTAACATACACACGACTATATAGTTAAGTGACATTTACTCAAATATAAAATTATTATTTTAATGTTTGCTTTTATTATCCCTCTATCAATAAAGGGCTTCGCTACTTTCGCTAGAGGAATGCTAAGAAAGCGCATCTTCCACAAAAAGACGGAAAAGGGATTTTGCCATCTCACTTGATGTTCGAAATAAAGCACTTGCTGGAGGAGGTGTGTTGAGATTGCGATGCACAAAGTTCCCGACGGAAATGCACAAAACTTGAGTGCTCGGCGTCGTCGTGTCTTGTAATGTTTGAATCTAAGGCATTTGTATTATTTTTAATTTTTAAAATTTGTAAGTCATGGAAATAGCGATCCTTACTCTCATCTCAACTGCTCGAAGTGGACAACTGGTAAAACTTAGTTGTCACCCCTGGGGACAGTGCCGGAGGGTACTACTGGGAATAATGGACTACTCTTACCAACACAGAAAAGACAGTACTCCATCATCACTTACGCCGCAGGCTATCCACTGCTAAGCATAGGCTTCTCCTAAGGATTTCCAGAATGACCGGTTGGAAACTGCCTGCATCCAGCGCCTGCCTGCGACCTTCAGGTAATCTGACCAACTGGTAGGTGAGTCCAATGCTGCGCTTGCCGGTGCGTGGTCGCTATTCGGGCCATCGGTTCTTCACGCTATGTGCCCCGTCAACTGCCACTTTAAAGAAGCCCAAAGGATAAACCTCTGGGCTCCATCGATTATTAGTCATAAAGTAATAGAAAAAAAACACGCTTTTAGCACACACTAAAAATTACAAAACTTGGATTTATTATTTTGCGCAGTGTTCGTGGACAAGCGTGAGTGTTGGGAAGTGGTACAGTGTTGAATACCTTCTACGTGACTTTTATCTTTGTCACCAAAATCTCCAGGATATAGCTAAGTGAAATTTTTCCACCGCTTCACTTAGGCATTTGACTCTGACTAGACTTACTTGACTGGACTGGACTAGACTACCAATCTCTATTTGGTTTGTGTAGACTACTAACTTGACTAAAGAAACTTAGAAGATTAATAAATTCAGAAAAAGTTTCCATGGCCGTAAAATGTATTTAAAAAAAATACCTAGTAGTTGTCATTTGGTTGACTTGACATTTTGACATTAACAGTTTGGGCTCGCGCGCGCGCGCCGGCCTCTTGTGATCTCTAGTTAGTTTGTGCTCTTGTGCTTGTGTTTTGATAATATTTGGTTTGGTTGGTTTCTTTCTTCCTTCTAAAAAAGTCTTAAGATATTAGACCGCTAAATTAATATTCTTGCTTTTCTTTAACAATAACAGGACTATAAAATCTATTGAGTGTCAATATTGGACAGTTGTAGCAATGACTTTAGGGGAAACTCATAAAAATTTGCCTTGGTAAGTAAACAATAAGTAAAACTGACAATTTAATTAACTGAATACTATTACTAATTTCTTAATATTTATTGTAGGGTTGAGAAGTATCGACCTTCTAAGTTAGACGACCTTGTTTCTCATGATGATATTATCAAAACAAGTAAGTTATTTTTTTATTATATTAATATGACATCTATTATCAAAACAGTAATTTTAAACTATATAGATAATTTTATTTATTTTTAGTTAACCAGTTTATGAAAGAAAACCAACTGCCGCATTTGTTATTTTATGGACCACCAGGCACAGGAAAAACATCAACAATATTGGCTTGTGCAAGGCAAATGTACACACCACAACAATTCAATTCTATGGTTTGTATAAAATTTTGATATTTTAAGACAACCTACTTCGATAGGTATTTATCCCATTACTGTATAATAATGCTTTAGTTAAGTCACCTTGTTACTTTTTAATATTAAGTTATTGAGTAAACTTGTTTTTATTGACTAGAATAAAAAAAATATTTTTGATAGGTGTACAAATAATAAATAAGTAAAAATTGTATTTGATTCTAAAAAAATAATTAAATCATCATTGTTAATATTAAATCCAAAATCATCCCCTTTCAAATCAGGCTACAAGGTTCAAATCACATATAGTAGGCCACATAAAAAAATTATTTGACCTAAGTTGTAGGTATGTGAGAATAATGTGGTTTACTATGTGGCCCACTGTACTTTGGTTCTCATTCATTGTTAGAATTAAATCAAAAGCATGCAAAATTATTTCTTTTTTTGATTTCAGGTATTAGAACTAAATGCATCAGACGACCGAGGCATTGGCATTGTAAGGGGACAAATCCTGAGCTTTGCTTCAACTAGAACAATATTTAAGGCTGGGCCAAAGCTGATCATACTGGATGAGGCGGATGCTATGACTAATGATGCACAGAACGCTCTCAGACGCAGTAAGTGTTTGTAGGAACACCGTAATCTTATTTATGCTTTTAAAGTTAATTATTATATGTCTTAATCTGATATCTTTGAATCATTAGTATAATAAGAACATTATGGCTTATTTAGGGTTTAATAATTATCCCAGGTCAATTAGGTTTTGAAAGTACCTAGAACTGGATTTATTAGTGAAGCATTTAAATTTTGTACCTATATACAAGCACTTTTAATATTGTACCTATGTACAAGCACTTTTAATATTGTACCTATGTATATATTTATTTAACTTCATTACATATAAATGTAAATGGCGGACTTAAAGCCATACTTTACTTAAAACTTATTTTCTTACTGTTTGATTACCTCTCATTAAAAGCTTATCTTAATTGTGATATTTGGTGTTTTTTATGGTCTATCAGTTTTATCTTCAAGTTAAATTGTTTAAAATACAGACAAAATTTATATGAGTTTTTTGTAGTACATAAAATATGATAATTGCATTATTTATTTAGTTGATTGAAACTTTAATTAATTAACATGACAATAATAATTTAACAAATATATATATATACTGCTGCTTTGTATCATAACCTGGTAACCATGGCAATAATTTCCACAACAATTAGTAATGTGACAATGTAGGCGTTGTTATACGAACATGTTTTTTTTTAATTTTCAATTCAACTATTAATAAGGGTATGTAGTGTTTGGTAAATGTGTGTTAAACTACCTCGTGAAATTAGAAACACATGTCAGACACAGAGGATGAGGATGTGCAAAGTAAAACAATTAAAATTACTGTTGTGGGGGAGCCGGGCACTGGTAAAGTAAGTATTCTTTTTTTTTCCTCTTATTAAATATAATATTTAGGTATAGTTAAATATTTGTTAGATATAAATTTTAACATGCAATTAATATTTCATAAAAAAAAACTTGCACCTAATGCATGTGCCTTTAAGAAACCAAAAACGTAATTCATATTTGACGAATTCAAGCCACACAGACACACAAGAATCGAGACAAAAAGACAGAGATAAAATATATAGCAAATGACCTTCATTGGGGGTCACATTATAATGTAATGCCTCTACTTAATTATTATACTTACAACTAGGCGCTACAACCCTTTATGGGTTTAGGCCTCCTCCACAATCATCTTACATTTTGTTCGATCTCTAGCTTACCGTCTCCAAGATTTTTTCTTGTCTCTTCATTTCCTCCAATTATTATTAAACCTCTTAAAATTTTAGAGCAGTCTTTGCTCCCGCTACTTGGGCGGTGTGGCGAACGTATCAAGCGGAGGCACGCAGGGCGCCGAGGTGATGGCGGGTCAGTGTCTCGGCCTGCGCCCGCCCGTGCCGCTGCAGCTGTGCGACGTCGCCGGCAATGCCATACACACAGCTATGCTTGCCAACTATCTGTATTCTTCGGACGTACGTACTCGCCGTTTTGAGGTGCTCAATTTGTAGGATAACTATGCTTTTCTTTTATTAATATCAATTAAAATCTATTTGAAATTTATTATATGTGCTAAAGTTTGTATGAACTTTTGCTACTTTATTTATAAGCTTCATAAATTATTATAGCTTCTTTTAAAGTATTGACTTATGCCATTATATATAATAGCTTACTTTTTAGAAGTCAGTTATAAAGATCCGTTTTAGTGTATTTTAACTTAAGTGGTTTAATACTCAATTTTCAAATTGTATGTCTGCATGGGTTGAAGGTTAAAGCTCAATAGGGCCATTTCCACGGCATGGTTTTATATTAAGGTATACACTCAATTAATATTAGCTACTAATGAACCGTGCAATTACAGCAGCAATAAATGAATAAGAAAAATTATTCCTAAAATTTCAGGTAGTATTATTTGTGTACGACCTCACAAACCTCCAAAGTTTCGAGAGACTCCGCATATGGGTAGCCAGAGTCAAAGAGATCTTCGAGAACGAGCCCAAGAAGCCTCTTTTGGCGCTGTTCGGCAACAAGTCTGAGCTGGAGCATCAGCGCGCCGTGCGGATGTCCTCCGTTCAGAAATTTGCTTCGGAACATTTGTTGGAGAATTTCAAAGGATCTGCGAAAACTGGCGAGATGGTAAATGTCTATAGAATTTATTTAATTTAAATTTTGTAGCCTCGAGCAAGCAAATACCGTGCTGATCGTGTATGGTGCTATTTTCGAAACCAAAAACCACCGAGTAGCATGAGAATCTTGTTCCACAGTCTTCTTGAATGAAAATCAGAGAAGTCAAAAATAGGTCCTGACCATTCACCACAACGTTTGCGTCACATTTTGGAGAGAGTGACGGGAGCGATAGTGTTATGCTCGACCGCCACAAAGGGAAGATCTTCCCGCCAGGCTAGGGTGTTATGCCTGGGGAACCGCGGCTCCGACGATGTCTTGTCGGAGATTGTATTTATGCTCCAATCCGTAGAAACTTTGCAAGCGCGATTTTAGACTTTCATAGTAATTTGCCATCTTGTATGCAATTCTGAGATTGTTGCTTTTAACGCCATCTGTGGTGCGTCTTTGTAGATATTGTTGTGGCGCTAGTGTCGCCACAGGACTCCCTTCCAAGACCGAAGGTCTGATAAATCTTCATGTGCAGTCTGTGCTTATGATGTTAGCTTGCAAGTGCCAGTTGCTTGACTTGACGTCCCAGTGAGTCGGGTACGTTGTTGCTGCTTGCTCGTAGTCTGCGGTGAGTCGAGACTGTAGTGAGCGATGACTTGTTGGCGCCGGTAGATGTCCTGCAGAACTGCCACGCTGGTGCGGTGGCCGGCCGATGAATACCAGGCGTGGGCTGCGGTGGATGTGCCGGTCGCTGAAGTCTTTTGAAGTGAGGGTGGTTGCAGGACCAGGAAGCTCGGTGCGTCGGCTGCGTTGGACCTGTAGATACCCCATTGTTGTTGGCTTGCTGTGAGACTGCTGGCTGCTGAGGCTTGTAAGGTAGCGAGATGATGGATCGGAGAATGTTGATGGAGAAGGCTGCTTCCAATCACGTCGGGGTCACCACTTTGGAGAGAGTGACGGGAGCGATAGTGTTATGCTCGACCGCCACAAAGGGAAGATCTTCCCGCCAGGCTAGGGTGTTATGCCTGGGGAACCGCGGCTCCGACGATGTCTTGTCGGAGATTGTATTTATGCTCCAATCCGTAGAAACTTTGCAAGCGCGATTTTAGACTTTCATAGTAATTTGCCATCTTGTATGCAATTCTGAGATTGTTGCTTTTAACGCCATCTGTGGTGCGTCTTTGTAGATATTGTTGTGGCGCTAGTGTCGCCACAACATCATGGCGGATGATATCTGGTCCGTGTTAAGTTAGTTCCGAATTTGAAGTGTGGTTTAAGTGTGGCGCAGCCATAGCGATATGGCATCTGGCTACTGAGAGCAATGTTCATGAGCTCTCAGATAACTGACATAGGGAGTTTTTGGAGGGAAAGTAAACTGTCGCTATGTCCGCGCTATATTTAATTTCCAAAACTTAGGTTTTTTCGAGTATTTGTGCTTAATATTGGTGGATTATTATTCGCAAAGTGTTCGGGAACAAGCGTGAGTGTTGGGAAGTGGTACAGTGTCGATTACGTGACTTTTACCTTTGTCACCAAAATCTCCAAGTTATAGCTAAGTGAAATTTTTCCACCGCTTCACTTAGCCATCTGACTCTGACTCATCACTTGACTAGACTAGACAACTGACTTGACTAAAGTAGGACTGAAGAAGATTAATAAAATGAAGAGAGGTCTTAAAAGGACTAGTTTCCATGGCCGTAAAAAGAATTTATAAAAAAATGACTGACATAGCATATCGACGCCCTGTCGTTTCCTGTTCGCAGGTGAGCATCGCATTCACCCAGTTGGTGTCGCGCGTGGCGGGCCCGCGGGCGCGGCTGGTCCCGGGCACGGGCCGGCCGCCGCGCTCCGCCGCGGACGGCCGCGCGGGCCCCGACCGCGACCACGAGCTCATCATGAACAGGAAGGCGCTTAGACGGCGGCTGCAGAAGGGCGCATCCTCCTCTATTTGCAAACTTCAATAAATATATTTTATGTTTAAATACTAATTCTTTTATTTATTTTTCGATTTTTTTTTTTATTTATATGTTTACTAGCAGTTTTCCGTAGTTTCACCCGATAATTGTGTGTATGCATGTAACCTTTCCTTAAAATCATGCTGTCATGCCCAGAAATAATTTTCTAAATCCGACCAATATTTCTAAAGTTATAAGCATTGAAAGAAAGAAACTCTTCGGCTTAAAGTAATGTATTTATTTAATACTTATAAATTTATAAGTGATATACAAAAAAACTTTCATTAAAAAAAAATAAGGCCCGTGGAAATTATACCTTCAAAGTAATTGTTTATAGGTATTCTATGCAATAACCAACACAGCTTTAGAAAAGTTTCAATGGCACATTAATTAAACGACACGAATTAACAGCGTCAATAGTTTATTATTTTGTATTGAATTGTAATACACTATAACCCTGTTGTTTGTGTTTTTTAAATTTTAATATAAAATTTTAATGTTTCAGTTATAGAAAAGTACACGGAAAACGTACGCTTCTGCGTAATATGCAACTACTTGGGCAAGATCATACCAGCGCTGCAATCGCGATGTACCCGCTTCCGGTTCGCGCCGCTCAACAAGAACCAGATCGTGCCGCGGCTAAAGGAGATCGCCGCCGCTGAAGGGTGTGTGCTATGGTGTCTATGTGCGTACAGTGGGCCACATGAGAGTATACCATCTTTTTTAGGTTTAAGGGTAATATAAGACGGTATACTTTTGTCAGTTGCCCACCTGTACTATAGCCTATTTTACGAATTAGGCTAACGATAACCTAATTCGTTTATTTCTTAACGAATAATCGATTTAAAAAAATCTTTTAGAATACGAATCCGAAATGATTTTTTTAATCAATTCAGAGGTTCCGTTAATTACCATCTCATCTGTACTTCGGAAGGCATGCCGTTGATCGCGGCCGCCATCTAGTGACCGTTAAAGAAAGCATGCCAGAGGGCAACACCATATTGTGATTTTAAGAAATAAATGAATATGAATTGACCTTTATTAAATAAAGGTCAATTTGCATACCTTGGTGTCGGCTTCTAGAATGGTTAGAAAGTTACAAATATTGCCTCTTAATAATATTATTAGTATAGATAAATAGAGTACCCAACACAATCCAATGAAATAATCAATATCGTTCAGAGTAACCATGTCAGAAGACGGCATGACCGCGCTGCTAACGCTATCTGGCGGCGACATGCGCAAGGTCCTCAACACGCTCCAGAGCACGTGGCTCGCGTACCGTGACGTCACCGAGGACCACGTGTACACGTGCGTGGGACACCCGCTGCGATCCGACATCAACGCCATACTCAACTGGCTGCTCAATGAGAACGACTTCGAGACATGCTTCAAGAGTATCCTTTTAATAGAGTTAATTTATTGAAGTGCCATCTTCAGCTCGACCCAAGAAGTAATAACAATATTTTCTGTCCTCTTAATTGCATATATGACACCCAATGGGATGAGAGACCGTTCAAATAGGTCACTGGGTGGTTACTACCGTCTCTTAAAACCATGCAAGATTCAATGAACAAGCGAGACAGCGCGATACATGATGTAAGGCGACATCTCCCGTTCTCACTGGATCTTGCATGGTTTTAAAAGATGGTGGTAGGCCACCTGAACACGTAAAGAATATGCGTTCTGTGATAGCAAATTTGCGAATTTAAACCGACATTTAATTCTGCTAGCGTTTGTAAAAAATATGATTTTCCTGAACAATGTTTACAGATATACAAGACATGAAGCTTGCAAAAGGATTAGCCTTGAGTGATATACTAACAGAGTTACATACTATAATACACAGAAGTAAGTATATTAAATTACTTAATGTTTTGTATTGACAAATACTGGTCTTTGCATTGTCTAGTCACATGTGCAAAAGTACATTTTAGGAACAGCACTTTTTCCTGACTACTGTTCTATGCACATCCTCTCAATTGCTCTTCCTCTTGATTGAAGAGCAGTGGAGAGCATTTGCCTGAGCTGAACGCTGTAATAGTCAAAAATAGGTCTGAACTGACCTTTGACGTCACATCATGGCGAATAATGTCCGGACCGCGTATTTACTGTTCCGAATTTTAATTATGATATATGAATTGTAAATCTGAAATTGAAAAATACTATTTTTAGAAACTGAAATCGAGATATTTCGGTTTTGTGGGTCAAATACTACTACTATTTACTAGGAAATAAACATTTATTACATCAAAATTCATATAAGTCAAGTAGTCTATCATGAAACATGTATAATACCACCACCATATAACAAAGATGATTGTTTCAGTGAAACTCCCGCCACAAGTGCTAATGTCGCTGCTTATCAAGATGGCGGACTCCGAGGCGCGGCTGTCCTCGGGCTGCAGCGAGCGCATCGAGCTGGCTTCACTCATCGCCGCCTTCCAGCTGGCCCGCGACCAGATACAAGTGGACGCTAGCTGATCATTGCACGTAAATATGTACTACCTTATACTTAAACAATAAACTCTTATTTTCATTAAATATTTGTTTTGTTTCGGACTCTCAATTGGAATATTATAGAATTGGCTACATACTGGCTTGTAATTTTTTTCTATAGTATGGGATTTCATTATTAATTTCAAATTGGATAAGACTCCGCGATTATGCAAGACAAAGTTTAAAAACTAGGTTTATGAAAATTACTTGTGATATAAAAATAATTAAATAAAAAAGAAAACTTAGTTCCTTTAACGGTTCAATGCTTTCTACCACGTTTATTGCATAATCAATGATTCATTCACTACATATTTTCTGCCACTTGGCCCCCTGCTGTGACATATTTATCGAACTCTTGGTACACGTTGTACCAGAAATCGAATCGTCGAGCATTCGGCCTGTGGTTTACTATCGAGGGGTTGTCGGAGAGGAGCAGATAGCCTCCTTCTTGACTGAACATCGGCCATTTTGTTCCTGTGTAGCAATCGGGCGTTGGATTTCTGGAATTTATGGACAAAAATGTTAAACGTTTATTTTAAATATTTGGACGAAAGGAAGGTCAGAAGATATCGTACATACACATCAAGGATAGGTGAATCAACTAGTAATTTGTTTTAATATGGTAACCAAATTAATGCTTACCCGTATTTTATAAAGTTAGTAAACAGAGTCATCATCAAGTCCATCATGCTTTGCGTTCTCGAATCTAAGTCCTTCAATAGATGGTTCGTTGTTTTCGTGACGAACTGATACCCCAAGTCATCCGAGTGCGCCGTCCCTGCCACTTCGGTGACGTTGTACTTCAGCTTGGCCCAGTTTAGATCTCCATCAAAATCGAACAAGTAATAATACAATGCGTTACTCAGCTTTTGTTCCTTATATACCCTTATCCAGTAGTCAATATTAAATGTATATTGAGTATCAGAGAGTAATTCAAGAAAGTTGTGAAGAGTGAAGTTAGGTAAGGTTGTACCACCGAAGTAAAGGTCGCTTATAGAGTCAACCAAATTTTGATAGGATTTTGAGCTTTTCGGATAGGCTACGTCGGGTGGAATACAATCCGCAAACAGTATTGGCAAATTTTCTACTAAAGTTTCATTTTTCTTTATAGTAGCCCACATATATATGCCTTCTAACGAGTTAAACCCAACGAGGACTGGCACTTTGTTCGGTATCCCAGATTTGATTATATGAAAGGGATATTTCGTGACGATCGCTTCAGGTGATTCGGGTTCTATACAGGGAACAAACACACCGAACGGTCGCATCTCACTTTTCTCGTTTTCCAAGATATTATCCTGGGCTTCCACAATATCGAATGCGTCTATTTCGGCAAGGTTCTTAATAAGGAGGTGATTATCTTCCGTTGTTAATTTTAATTTCTTAGCCAACGCAAGTGCGTTCTTTTTTGGCTGTTTCTGTACAAATCTAAAACTGACGGCACTTCCACTAGCGAGAAATGCTTGGTTGAAAAGACCTTTGGTTTTATCTGTTAACATTAGGTAATGAGAGATGGAAGAGCCAGAGCTGCTTCCACCGATTGTTATCTTATTATTGTCGCCTCCAAAACTTCCTATATTTGATTTGATCCAATTCAGGGCTAGTATGACATCTTTCAAGCCGGCATTTCCCGGAACTTCGCTGTTTTCGAGGGAGAGAAACCCTAAGGCTCCCAATCTATAAATATACAAAAGAAAGTATGTGTACATTCTTATGGAAAAAAAATACTCGCATTTAATTAGTTTCGAATTACGAGTAGATAAGCAAATTAGATAAGCTTATTTTAAACTATCATCGAGAATAGGCAGTAATCTGTGGTAGTAATACATATAAAACAAAAAAAAGCGTTATTTAGGAACTCAGTATTACCTGTAATTCATAGACACATAAATAAGGTCTCGTTTGAGGTAAAATTGAGGTCCGTACTGCAAGTCCGAGTTCCCAGAGAGTAATTTATACGCGCCTCCATGTACGAACGCAAAAACTGGTAGTAACCCTCCGGTCCTGTTTGCCGGGACATAAACATTTAATACTAAGCAGTCTTCAGACATTTGCGACTTGTTGTATTGACCTTCAGACTGCGGGCAAACTGGCCCGTGCTGCGTGGCATCCATTATATCAGTCCATGGTTTCTTGGGAACGGGAGCCTGTGAAAAATTATATTATATTAATGATTAATATTATTAGGGTTCCGTACAAAAATATAAAAACGGAACCCTTATAGGATCACTCGTGCGTCTGTCTGTCCGTCCGTCCGTCTGTCGCAGCCAATTTTCTCCGAACCTACTGAACCAGAACAGATGAAATTTGGTAAGATGGTGTAATCCTGTGAGCCAAACACAGATGTGCAAAGTAAATAAATATATTTTTTTTTAACTAGTCATTTTCATGGGACAACATAGGAATTTAAAAAATAAAGTTATGCAAACCTTACCGTGTTATGTATCAAATGAAAGGGCTCGTTATGAGGATCACAAATATATTTTTGTTATTATTGTAACATAAATAGTTTTGGTTTTATTCATGAAAGAAGACGAAAATTGACCATCCCCCCCTGATCTCCGAAACTACTGAGCTAAAACTACAGGAAAACCTACAAGAATTCTTTAAATTGAAATTCAGTGGTAAATACTAATATTATAAATGCGAAAGTCTGTCTGTCTGTCTGTCTGTCTGTCTGTCTGTCTGTCTGTCTGTCTGTCTGACTGTCTGTCTGTCTGTCACCTCTTCACGGCTAAACTGCTGGACCAATTGTGATGAAATTTGGTAGGGATGTAGTTAACGACCTGAGGTCAAACATAGGCTACTTTTGGGCGCGATATAACCGAGTCCCACGCGGGGCGAAGCCGCGGGGAACAGCTAGTTCAATATAAAACGTTCACTTACGGAAAATAGTTCATTAAAACACCACTAGATGGCGATAGTAGTAAATAATAACTTAGATAAATACCACAATTTATATTATTTCACAAGGTGCGACCTACTAGGTCCCCCAACACAGCCGGTGGTGGCGTGCCAATAAAATTAACTCCAATCAACATACTTCTTTTAAAACGAAATTTAATTAACTTTAACTTTGGTGATTGTTTAAATAAAGCTATTAATTTAGACAAACTTCGTACGATCTTTATTGCATGTCGTGTTTACCTATAAGTGTTTGTTACATTTAGAAAATAGCTATATGTAATACTTTAGAAATAAGTATCAATGTAAACAAATGTTGGTAAACCTTGATAAATAAATAAAAATAAAAAAAAAATAACTTGCTGCTCCGCATCACGGCGATAGTTGGCCTATGTCTATGTCACGACTGACATGACGGTCATCACTCTATGCCAAATTTTATCCAGATCGATCCAGTCTTAATTCATCATATTTTTTTTATACACGATTGGACTGCCAGTGAACTCTACTATCTTACATCTTTCATACAACAAAATACTTTATTGCCCTAAAGAGGGTTACATAGTTTAATTTTATTTATTTTCTTTATCTAAAACTTATGAAATTTGGTACTTATGTAACAAATTCTATCAATAACAATGTTTTTACATACAGGGGGGCTACCGCCTAACTGGCGTCGATTTCAAGCCGATGTATTCCGAATACGATGCCGATTCCGACGGTGTCATTTAATTCATACCGCGCAACAATTTCGACGTCGCCTTGAAGACCGTCGATTTCAGAACGAATGAAAAAAACACCGTCGGTTTGCGATCGGTTTCACTCAATTTTAGTACAATTTTTTTTATAGTACTTTGTTATTTAATTTAATAATAATGTTAAAAAACAACAATTATTGGTATAGTTTTGATTAAATAAGTAAAAAAAACTTAATTGGAAGGTGTTACAATTGTGTACATATATATAATTGTGTTTTATTAAATTATTAACAAATGCGTTCCGTAAAACCGAACGTGGTAATTTTTGACAAATTAAGAATTCTGTGGATTAGTGGATTTGATCGGTGGAAGCCATAATCTAAAAGAAAGAAAGAAAGAAAAGATTTGAGGTTAATAATAAAAAACAGTAAGTAAATAACTTGCTTTTTTAGTTATCATATGATAAAACAAACATTTAGCTAGTTGCACAGACTTCTGGGACTTTATTCCTATATAATTTGTAGATGCCAGCATCAAGGAGAGTGAGCCTTCAGCAGGTAGAGATCCTGCTGAATTTTTTGGAGGAGCACAAGGATATAGCGAAGGGGCAGGCCGTTGACACCCCACAAGCCAAGGCGGCAGTTCGGAGGCTGTGGCAGGAGTTAGCGGCCACACTTAACGCCCAAGGCACGGGCGTTCATAAAAGCTTTTCCGAGTGGCGGGACGTAAGTGTATACAAATATTTTGAAGTGTGTTATTTATGCTTTGTGATAAGGGTATTCATTTCCTATATAGACCCATAATGTGTATGTTTTTAATTCTTTTAACCAGTGTTTTGTTTTTATTAACACAATGTTTTTCTGTGATGCTTGTTGTACGAAACTAAATCTTTGGTGCAAATAATATTTTCCTATGTTATTTTCTGCAATTTTTAATTTTACTGCTTTTTTGCATGTTTAATTTGTGAGCTAGTATTGGCGCGATATGAAATATCGCGTCAAAAAGAAGGCTGGTGAGCTGGTGGTGGACAGGCGAAGGACGGGAGGTGGGCCCCCTGCTCAAGCCGCTCTGAGCGAGCTTGAGCAGTGGGTTTATGCCATCATTGGCACCCAGGCGGTGTGCGGGGATGAGCATGTGCAGATCCCATTCGAGGTAGTTTTGTCTTTTTGCTTATTTCTTATGCCTTGTATTTATAGCAAATATGTTTGTGTTATATGATGGAAGACAATCATTTCATAACAAGTGATAGGAAGAGTTTGAAATAGCAATTTTATTTAAAATAATGTATTTTATATATCAATTACAGCCTGAATTAGACCCCCAACCGCCTTCGCCTAGCCCCCAACTGCCTTCGCCTAGCCATTATCTAGAACTAGAGCTGCCGCTTGATCGCCCCGTGTCGCCCCTTCCTTCTACCAGCTGTGCTCCTCCAGTTCAAACAGGTAAAAGAACACTTAATTTTTTTCATAACTGCAACATTTACTGACTGTGTGTTTAGGGACTAAACCACTGCACCAATTTTGATTTTTAAAAATATCGAGGAATAAGTTATTATGCAGAAAAAAGTGAACCATGTGTTTAATGTTAAATATAAACATTAATGTGGAGGAATTTCATGTCCCTCAGTAATTGTTCATTTATATAGATATGTCTTATTTTAAAAGAAACTGCATTTTTAAATAAAACTCAATAGTATTTATGAATTGATAACTTTATCTAATGAATTTTTTTTATTGTGTTCTAGGATCTTCATCTGCTGAGGCCGCCTCACCCGCCGCCAAAAGAAGGAGAAGGAGTGGTGCTCCTGGGACAGCAAGTTAGTTTATTTTGATTTGCATTTACTAACAACATCAATGTTTTTATCTGGATGTTATATTTGCATCTAAGTATGTTTGTTAGTCTGTGATGCCCATAGTATACCTACAGGCTTTGCATAGTTTGGGACGGATGACTGTGTGTGATTTTTTTAAAAATCATTTCTTTTTTCTTATTGTGTTTATTATCTTATCGATATTTAATATCACCTATGTCTTGTTTTAGGTACCGTGGAAATACCGCAGCCTCGGTGGGCTTGGGAGGCTGAGCAGGAACGGCGGGCGCTCGATGAGCGCCGTCTGCAGGTGGAGGAACGCCTAGCCGACGCTATAGAGTCAATGGCTGGGTCGATGGCTTCACGACTGGAAGTGGAGCAACGCCTAGCCGACGCTATGGCGTCAATGGCTGGGTCGATGGCTTCACGACTGGAAGTGGAGCAACGCCTAGCCGACTCTATAGCGTCATTGGTTGGGACTTTAGCATCCATTGTTGAAAATAGAGTTGGTAGCCCCAACTCTGGGGTCAACAATGGATGCTAATGCTGACAATCTACCAGGGTTATGTTTTTCCAGTGTATGTATGTATGTAAATTTCTTTGTCACGCTCTACAGCCTAAACGGCTTGATGGATTTTAGCTTGAGAGGTGTCGTTAGATTTGTCTTATCTCTGAGAGTGACATAGGGTATATCAAAAATTTAAATAATCCAAAATGGCGGCCTTTTGCGCCAAATTAGGTGTTTTCGCAGTCGGGTTTTTTTGTATTTTTAATAAGTAATTGTTTGTTCAAGTTGTATATTCGAACTTATTCGAGAAAAAGATATGCTAGAGTAAGGCTATCTCTGCAAAATGTTTTTCAAAAAAACCGTTTAGCCTAAAACCAAGTACATGAAAAGTAAATAAATATTCTTTGTAGTATTTAAGTGTTTTATTAAATATTCTTTACTAAGCACATTATGTCAATAAATAAATAGTATACAACAATCTTTCGGAAATTACTAGTTTTATTTAAGGGTATACAATTAATGTGTTATTATGAACCTAGAATTTGAATGATTTATAAATAAATAATAAACAATTTTAAACTGGCACTCAATTTTTTTTTTAAGCCTTTGTCATTATGTAACTAACCCTTTACAACATACCTACCACCGAACCACAACATATTTATTAAAAAAACATGCCTAAACAAACATAATACTTCACCACACCACTGTTTTATTACCATTACTATTTTTTCATAACAAACCATACGAGACTATCACAGATTTTTACATAATTTGAATCAAAATGATTTCGTAAACTAGGTGCATTTTATCTGAAAGGTCATTACTTTATATCGTTTATTCACTGAACTAGTTAATAGTTAATTATCGGAACTAGAACACTTTTTGATTAGAATAACATAAAAACAATTACAAAAGTTAACAACAACAAAAAATTATAAACTATTGGAGGTTGTATTATTATATGCTGGCCATATAATCTATTACTATACTGTCATATTTAAATCTACCTAGTTACGGTTTGTTTATATTCTTGTAACTGATATTGTCACCTGAAGCTTGTGAAATATATAATATTCACCACTATAAAGTCTAGCGTTTATCTATCATAATAAGCTGTAAGCACACTGCTGTCTCTGTTATTGTATATATTACATCAGGTTATGAGCACCACGCACTGATAGTGCTAGAAAAATAAAATTGAGTGGTTGAATAATACGTGAGTAGTCTTTTGCTGTAACTATGTCGGAAGATAGCGTACATGGAATTAAAAAGCTGAAGGGATCTGTTGATTACCCAACATGGAAATTTATGGTGAGAAATTACTTGGAAAATAAAAATTGGTGGAAAGTAATATCTGAAAATAAATCTGATTATGTAGATTATGCTGATTTAGATAGAAAGGCACGTACTACGATTTGTTTGTTGTTAGAGCCTGAGTGCTTTATGCACGTTTATAAAGCAAAAACAGCAAAGGAAGCTTGGTACAGTTTGCAAAAAGCATATGAAGATAAGGGTTGGGGTAGACGAATCCAAATACAGCGAGAGCTTTTTAATAGTAAGCTGGATAATTTTAGTTCTATGGAGAGTTATATTTCAAAAGTAACTTTTCTTGCACAACAATTGGATGATATTGATGCTAAAATCCCTGATGATTGGATCATATCTATATTGCTGGGTGGTTTGACTCCTGAGTACAGTCCCCTTATTATGGCTGTTGATAATAGTGGACAAGAGATCACGTTGGAGCAAATTAAAATGAAATTGTTGCAAGAAGGTAGTAGACAGAGCAAAATGAGTACAGACTACGAGCAAGCTTTGGTTACACGTAAAGGACCAAATGATGCCAGATCTAATACTAAAACAAATGATCGTAAGCAGAAATTTGTGTTCAAGTGTTTTAGATGTCATAAACAAGGGCATAAGGCGTCGGAATGCAAAGAGCATGAGAAGACAGCGAACGTATGCCTGAATACGAAAGAAACTATTAACAAAGATAAATGGTATCTTGATAGTGGATGCTCCAATCACATGAATTTGATAACCTCTTTGTTTTTATTAGTTAGCTGCGTTGTCACACTATTAGTATTATAAGTTAATAACATTAAACAACACTTCATAATATTCACCTTGAATCGTAGTGTTCCTGTGGGATTTTCTGCGTAGGGTATACCCTCGTAGGAGTAGTAATGCACATGGTGATCATAATTAAGTTTTCCTCTCACTAGTCCTGTAGTAGTAACAACTATAGAGTCATCCGATAGTACTGACGATAAACTTATTAATATTAGGAAAATCATCACGTATGTCTCTTTAGTATAAGTGACAACGAAAATACAACGTGACGCCACTCGCAGCAATATATATTTGATAAATGTGTGTACAACGTATTTATTTAGATGTTAATCTACATATATAAAGAGTTAGTTCTTATGTTATATAAATTAAATAGGTACGATAAGTAGTGTAATGAATTAAATATGTATCATCAAAACAATGCCATTTGGAGCCTCACGTATAGTCGCAGGCTGCAGCTAATAGTTTGATTTTTACGTCTAACCTCGCGTACTACCTACGTACTTAAAGAATATCTGAGAGTTTATCATTATCTTGATAGCGCTGCTGAGTACGTTAGTAGATAAAAATGTCGGAGAAAATTTTAAGATATGCGCTGCTTGACTGTAACACTACATAAGTGCCTTTAGATCTTGCATTGTTGGTATTGCTACCGATTGAACACAAGATGATATATACTTATATTTTGGCTATTTGCTTTACATTTGTAACCGTAAAATGTGAAACAAGAGTGGCCGTTGCACATTTAGTGTCTACTGACGTCACAGGCAGTATCTGGTTCACGGAGACCGATGCTGGAGTTCGTGTAAACGGCACGATGGTCGGTCTGGCTGCTGGTAACTATGGGTTCCACATACATGAACTAGGTGACACGAGCACTTGCGACGCAGCCGGCAGCCATTTCAATCCGGACGATACCATTCACGGAGGTCGAGACCACACATTGCGACATGTTGGAGACCTGGGAAACGTACAGTTCGCCCCAGATGGAATCGCCTCTGTCAACTTTACTGATAGTGTGATTGCACTTCGTGGTCGAAACAACATTTTGGGACGAACGTTAGTATTGCACGAACAAGAAGATGATTTAGGTTTGGGTGAGTCAGAAAACTCGCTGACGACTGGGAATGCCGGTTCGCGAGTCGCCTGCGGTGTTATCGGCCTGCGGGCACCGGTCGACCCTTGGCTTTAAAATATCTCATTGAAATAAAGATTAAACTTTTGACCATGTGACATCTACTTGGTGGTTAAAATAAAATAAAATTAAAAATTATGGTAATGCGTATAATTATAACCTTATAAATAAATATAAATATTAAAACTAAGGTCTTTATTTACAAAACATAATTAAGTTAACCTTAAGTACAATTTAATTATCCGTTCGTATAGGATAGGTAGGTCGATACAAGTTAAGTCTACAACAGTAAATTCATTTAATTATTCCTTTTTATGAAAATATTTTTTTTTATAATAGAATGAAATGAGAACCTAAATTAATAGTGTTTTATAGAACTTAGCTACTTTTAAACTTCTTTTCTAGGCAATTAATTAGTGTCATATTATTAGTGACCCTAAAATAGATACCTAAGGTAACCTACGCGTACATCAATAAGGTACGAGTATTATGCATTTAGTTAGATACTAACTAAATAGACTTTGCGACTCAGTTTCTAGTTCGGACCTATCGTGATTTAAAACTTATCTACCCGAAGATGTTGGAGACGAGGCTGTTGAAGGAGTTGGTGAGTGAGGCGAAGATGCCGGGCGGCGTCGGCGGCGGCTGGCGCGCCGGCAGTGGTCGGTAGTAGGGGCCGCCGTCGATGCGCTGCACACAACAACATTTTATAGCTTACAACCTGTTCGATAAACATAGTCACACCAATGCAAGTTAGCTGAATTTCCGTGGAAATTGAAAATTATATCTGTTTTTATTAATGTTTTAGTCCCCTGTTGGATACAACCGGTCAGTAGTGAAGTGTTAGGTCGTTCAAGCGTTTTTACAGAATACATATCTAAATGGAGCAGGTAATTCTTCGTTTTATTATTTATAAAGAAGTTCGAACCGCGCGCGGACGCAATTTTTTTTTTAATCTATGTTTGTTTCAGTCATGAATTCTAATACTGGTTACAGGACACCTACAATTTTTAATACAGTTTCATTTTTACTGCGATTAACTTATTGTCTTACAACTAGTAGTATCTTGTATATCTAGTTGTAGAGATTTGACTAGCAGTAGGACCTTGTAGCGTAGGAGTAAGACATTCTAGGACACTTGCCGACGAAGTCTAAATTCAATTCCCTTTCTGCCAGTAGTCTTCCGTTCTGAATGCTATTTTTTGGCTGTCTTTAATATATTACTATGTACGTTTATGATATGGAATGGAAATATTTGACTTACCTGCGCGTCCAAAAGGTAAGTTGAAAATGTTAAAAGTATTCAGAACAAAAAATATAACGGTTATTACATACGTATTCTTTTTATTCTCCATTTGTCTTATGGCAATAATGGTCTACAAATATATAAGTAAGTAGGAATAAACATTTATTTATGGTACTGATGAACACAGTTTGACATATCTACATGAGTTGGTGCATAAGGTATTAAGATCACATTCGTTGTTTGACATTACATTATCTACATATTTTACATTTCCTTCACCATTATCAACAAGCAAGATTAACAAGATTCAATTTCTAAGTAAATTTGTACTTACGTCAATATTATTAAAATATAGAATCTGTGGAACACTTCTATTGTCAACAAGCTAATCGGTAAGATTTACATAATTGGAGGTTTTAGTCTTGTGGGAACACAAAGGAGTCTTGTTGTTGCTGCGTGGAGACAGGCGCGGGCGAGGAGCGCGCGCGCGGAGGATGGGTCGCCGCGTAACCCTGCGGACACACTACTGTACACCACACCACCCAAACATATATGTACAGAGAAAGGATGTGAGACATTAGCGGAAATAGACATAAGATACACTTCATAACGTTATATATATACAATACAATGTCTATTCGTACTCGTACCCAACTGGCATAGAGCATTAAACAAGCCGAAGACGCCACGCGCATTTATTTCTACGTCAAACTGCCACATTCTGCGCGCGGGGTGAGGAAACATACTATAAGTATTAACACTAATCAAAGACTAAAACATTATTCTTTTGCGTCGCTACACACTTGACAAAATAATAAAACACAAGCAAAAATACACGCTTGCAAGTATAAACAGTCTTGACCGGCGGTTTTTGTCAGAAGGGTCGCCTGCATCAGTATCGCTCCGGTGGTTTAATACTCTTAAGCCAGCCGAGTGCTTATTAGATACGAGTAGGTATAAATGGTGATCTTAAACATGCCGTGCTCGATCAGTTCATTACATGTCGGTATATCGATGTGGTTGAACGTTATATGATCGGACACATATAGTAATGCATGCCACGAAGATAGACAGCCCAATGTTAACAATAAAAACAATTTAAAAAAAAAACTATTAATTGGTATATTTATAAATTGCCATAACCATCTTTGTCAAACTACACCACCATTAATATCTAGATACCACCTTCGTTCTAGGATTCTAGGATAACGTAGTATAGAAAAGTTCTTGCATCTGAACCGAACAATCTGCATAAATACTGGTACTGGTACAGAGTTGGTCAAAGGCCTTTGTAGTACTACCCAGTTCCACACCTTTAAGAAGTACTTACTACATAATGTATGTACATAATATAACTAAAGTGCAACTAAAGTAGATATTTACAAAAGTAGATACCAATCAATCATAATGTGTACTTACTTTGGCCGAATGTAATGTAACATTTAGTAACGTTGGATGACTTTCTATAACGATAAATTCCACTTCTTGCGGCAAATATCCATCAGCGGATACCTGGAAATATAAGGTTAGTAGCTGAATAATAAGCATTTACAGAGGGGGCGCTTATACCTAGTGTATTAGAAAGATAACAAAGAATTTATCAATTTAGTAAAAAACTACGGCTTACAAATTGCGGTCGCGCGTGAATTCTGCTTTGTTGGATATTTCGCGAAACACACGAGGAGTGTTTTCAGTCAGTGTTGGGCAAGATTATTTCAACTTTTTATATGATAGATAAATAGATCGCTAGTCTGCACGAAGAAATTTCTATAGAAATAAGTAGCACCCTTGTACTTTTATTTTATTTTTAAGTTTCTTAACTTATGTAGGCAATATAACAATTCACAGGCAGGATGACATTAACGTTTACACCTTTGGCATGGCGTCGGTGCTCATTTAGCATGGAACCAGGCAAAATCCTAAAAACTAGCCTTCTTACATCGAGCCGGTAAGTGCCGGGCAGCAGGATCCTCCAGAACTCGCCGTACTTGGTGGTGTGGTAGGCGACGTCGCGGCCCTTCACGCGGATGGCGGCGCGCTCCACCGGGTTGCCGTTCTCGTCCATCACGAACCCGTGCGCGCCGCGGTGAGCTTCCGCCAAGTACTTTATCAGGGACTGGAATCAAACAAGGATGCTTCATACACAGCAAATGGTCCACCGAAGTCGTTTATAGTTTTATGTTAACAATTGGCAAACGCGAATACACGAATAATACACTAATTCACGAATATAAAACAACCGTACACTTATTATGATTAAACTACCCTTTTTTAGTATGAATACAAGGCTACAGAGAACGCTGTAAAGGGTGGCCCATTTTTGGGCATCCAAGGGTATATGAGGTGAACGCCGACACGCTAAGAAAAAGAAGAAGTGTAAACTTTGTTGAAAAATTTAAAACGTTTAACTGGCTATCCCATTACGTAACTTTAGAATGGTTATAACTATAAGCACAGATTATAGATTGCTATATCCTACTTAGTCATAAATTAAGCAAAATCAATATATAATAGTACTAGCTGTTTCCCGCGGCTTCGCCCCGCGTGGGACTCGGTTATATCGCGCCCAAAAGTAGCCTATGTTTGACCTCAGGTCGTTAACTACATCCCTACCAAATTTCATTACAATCGGTCCAGCAGTTAAGCCGTGAAGAGGTGACAGACAGACAGACAGACTTTCGCATTTATAATATTAGTATGGATAGTATGGATAGTATGGAAGTATGGATTATATGCTGCTGTCCCTCTATTGATAAGAAGTACACTCTCGGCTTATCATCTCGTGTGATAAGAGATTTGAGAAATGCTATAAGCAGATAAAATATTTTAGTACTTAGATTGTAATAGGTATATCCTGATAGTGTGGTCGTGATTTTCGTCCAAACCGTACTTCAAAAATGTTTTCTCTTTGGCTGTTTTGTTTGATTGTGATCAATTTTTCAATTCAGTGTAATGCTGAATCTAAAGTGGCCGTAGCTCACCTCGTATCAGAGAATATAACCGGTAGAATAATCTTCACAGAAGTAGAGGAAGGTGTCCTTGTCACAGGCAATATAGTTGGACTGCCTGAAGGAAATTACGGGTTCCATATACACCAGTTGGGAGACATCACTTCATGTGATACGACCGGGGCGCACTTCAACCCTGATGACACAGACCACGGTGGTCAGAATCATACGGTGCGTCATGTAGGAGATTTGGGTAACGTCGCCTTCGTGGGAAGCAATATAGCAGTTGCTAACGTCAACATCTTGGATACGGTGATAACTCTAACAGGACGTAACAGTATTCTTGGTAGAGCGTTAGTGCTCCATGAAAATGAGGACGACTTGGGCCAGGGAGAAGACGAGACATCGCTGACCACCGGCAATGCTGGTGCCAGAGTGGCGTGCGCAGTCATCGGCATTTTATCGCCGGAAGATCCTTGGAATTCTGCTGGAGTTGACGCGCCATCGCTCTCTATACTCACTACGGTTGTGTTTCTTGCTATTAAAAGTAGATAAGTATTTTTTAATAAGTACATACCTAAGGCATTTTGGGTTTCTTGCTTTCATATTATTATGTGAAATGTAATGTGCGATATCAAAGTGTAACATTTCTCTTTCGTGCATAATTAGTTATGTAATGTACTTATATTTTATTTTTATCATAGACTGATTAATTATCAAGATGTCTGGGCCCGATATTATCTCAATACTTATGTATTATTATAATTAGGTTTGTACTGAAATCTTATATATATCTACTAATTAAAATATCGTTTTTAATATATCAAATAGTTATTTCTGTTTTCTCATCTTACTACACACACTCCTCAGGCGTAGTGTCGGCAATCATAAAGACGTATTTGTAAAAATAACCTAAGTAGTTTTAATATTTTAAAACAGGAATGTTTATGAGTACCTATGAGAAAGCTTCGACCACTAATAAAGATATTAGTGACAGTAAATAGGTTAGAACGTATCTTAAATCATGACTACTACGGATAACTACGAAAGGAGCACTGGGTTAATGCCGCTAGTGCTATTGGTATGAGCCATTACGACCGATAGACATCGGGTTTCATTTCTTGTATGTCTTTCTTGAACATATTTTTATTGCTCCAAGACTAATTTCACCTTTTTATTATAATATATATTACATGTGTAGGTAGATAGTCGTATTAATGTTTACAATTTACTTTTGTGTTTTATTATAAAAAAAAATATTCACATGTCCAAGTGTATGGATTTACCTCTTTATTGTCCAGCCAGTACTTGCGAAGCTCGTGGGCGGGCGGATACTTGCAGCAAGAAATCTCCAGCGTGATCTCCATGCAGCCGTGCCAGAGGTAGTTGTAGTCTTGCATTCCACCTGTTGACGGAATGTTATTTTAGTAGTTAAGTGAGTTATAACCAGGCCGAGAGCACTCGGCGCTTTCGTACAATTTTCCCATATTCTTGCAATGTATTTTTAAGATGTGTAGTTACTCGGTTTAATAATATCAAATATGTTTTTTTTTGACGTGACAACGTCTTATAATTCGATGGAGCCGGCTGCACGCACGAAAAAACATGACGCAATGCGGCGTTACCTCGCTCTGAGGCGTTCCATTTAAGGCTTGAAGTGCAAGCGAATTTCTTATGACGTTGTCACGTTCAACTATCGTCAGTAAACCGACTTTACAGACAACCGATTTTTTTCAGATAAAATATCCTTAATAGGTTAGTAAATGAAAGATTATAATATAATGTTAGTAAAAAATTATAAATAATAAAAACTGGGTTTAGGAAAGATGTAATTTAGTCCAGTAAGTTAAAAGTTCCCTGAACCATACCAGCAACTATATGCAGGAGACTGTTGCCACTGCCACGCACCCTGTTCATCAGAGAAGCCACTTTCTTTCGCATTATGGCAACAAAGCCATCTACTTCTACATGTGCTTCTGCGAACATCCATGATGGGCTGCAATAGCGCGGCAGCCGTAACAACGTTATGCTGCTACCACACTTCGCTATTTGACCATATGTAGACGGTATATTTTCCAAAACTTTTGCGTTATTTACCTATTCGGCAAATAGGTCAAATACCAAATATGTATGAATATTTAGTATTTGCCTCCATATGTGGGGCGGTAGTTGGTATTTGCCTATTTGCCGAATATTTTGACAAATACCGTAAAATGTTGCAACTTTGCCAAGAAAGCCCAACTTTGCCTTTTTCGTTTCGATTGTGATATTTCGCGTTTGCTTCGTTTTTTCCTATTTTTTACCATTTGATAGTAATTTCACATTATTAGGGCAACATATTTTTATTTTTTTACAATAACAACTCCATTATTACTCTGTCAGTTGTGCGACACAAACCGGCCCGTGAGGGTGAAAAATTGTAGTGTCCTGTAACTTTTGCAGTATTACGAAGAGAAAAGGTGATTTTAATCAGAAATAACGTCCCAAGGTAAGACAACATTGTCTATTTTCCGTATTATTTAATATTTTTATGAAAAGGACACCATTTCATCAAAATAACTTAGTAGGCAATGTTGTGCACTGTTTTGGAAACTTGAGTGACACAACTTTGCCTGGGTCTAGGGTTATCACTTGTCGGATTTCATTAATTTTACATTTTTTATGTGATTTCATGGAACTGTATTGTTCACTACATTAATACTATTATATTCTTATTAGGTACTAAGTACCACACATTATCGTTTACGATTTCATAGCTGATATTGTAATTTGGGCAAAGCATATTTAAGTATTTTTTTAATATAGCAGTCCGGAGTTTGGAATTGTGCCCGGAATAATATAATAGAGTTCCAATTTATAACCCTGACCCTTCAATCAGGAGTGTAGCCACTAAGTTTAATTTTTTTTTGTAGTTATATGAAAAATGCCAAGTATCAAAAAGAGAAGCAGGAGAAAACCAGGAGCTCATTGAAAAATGACTTATAAATTAGTATTGTTACGTTATCTACATAATTAACGTTGTTTTTTATTTTTATTTAATTTAATGACACTCAAGTATTTTGTTTCATTTGTAATTTAAACTTACGCAGCAAACTGTTAAATTTTTGAAAAATATATGAAAATAGTTAAAATATATACTGCTTTTATTTAGGACAACCCTGGAGTCAACGATATTTTTGTATGGAAAGTTTGTGGTACCTGCTACAACTTTGCCTATTAGCTGTGAAAAAAAAATATTACCTATAGGGCAATAGTGTAACTGCCGAGACCAACAATGTGCCCTCAGTATCCGGATAAAAAATCCTGCAAATTATCGACATTTTATTTATTGAGATATCCTTCTAGGCAAAGTTGCGTCTTTTACCTACAACTTTGCCTACGACTTTGAGTTCTTGTTATTCAGAAAAACAGCATGCTTTTAACGTATTTGGGCCCTACCTGGCAAGATATAAAGTCTGTTTTCCGTCTTAAACTCATGATGGTCGTAATAATAAGAAGGTTCAGTTGTACGAACAAAAAACCTCAAAATCCAGGCAAAGTTGCAGCATTTTACGGTACGCGAATAGCCAAGTGTGGTAGCAGCAAACATGTAGTTACCTGTGAGTGGATACCAGGCGGCGCCGTTGGTGATGCCGTTCTCGAAGCGCGTGGAGCCCGACTTGCAGGAGACGCCGCGGGACATCTTCTCGTGGTTCTTGGAGTACACCAGCGCCAGGTGGCGGAACACGTCGTCGTCCGGCGCGATGGACGGCGTGTGCGCGTAGCTTTGGAACACTGCGTTCAGGGGACATGTTGGACAAACATTTGTTAGTTTCGTTTTTAACTTCATCATCATCTAGTCTAGATAGTTCTCGGTTGGTTCCTGTCGTATGGCTTCGGAGCCCGAGATCCATTTAGGTTTTCCCTCTTTATAAAATACCTACTATAGACTAAAATTCGGCACTTCTTAAATAATCAATAAATAAATAATTCCTTGGTAATTGATAATTTAAATGATAAAACCCTCCAGTCTGATTTAGAGGTTTAAGTAGATATTGAGACCTCTTTAACTTTAGCATTCTGTAATCTGGGTTTAAAGTAAGTTGTTGTATTTATTAATTAGAAAAAAATTAAGTTTATGGGTAGGTACTAAGTGGTTGGGTGCCTTGCGTACCTCATTTTTACTATTATTAGGTACTAATGTAATACGTTACCCGAGCATAGAACTGAAGACCGGCAAATTCCTTTGATTGAGTGCATAAAATAAATAATCACAATAAAAAAATGCAAAATATAAATTTGTAAAGAAACAGATTTCTGTTTTATGTACCTACTTACCTATTTAAATAGGGTTTGATGGTAATAATTGACAATAACAGTCAAATCATGTAAAATTTGTGATGGGCCACAACATTATGTATGTAGGTATATGCTTAGTATAAGAATTCAGCCATGTGGATTGAGACGGAAAATGTCTCAACACAACAACCAGATCAAGCAAAGACTGAATAAGCAATGGGTAATACATCATTGTCATTATACCATGTAAACCAGTATATACCTACTAAAAATTTACGCCCAATTAGTATAGGCTCAGTATAGGCTATAAACCTCCAGCAATATAAGAGACGCCATCTCTAAAATTCGACAACCAGGACAATAGGCGTGAAAACACCGGGTTTTAGAGCCAGAAAACCCGGACATGACAACAGGTTTTTATTAAACATACACAGGTGAGTAAAAATAAAAAGTTGAAAACGTATATAATTAAATCCGGACTACAAATGAAACCCCGCCCGGACGCCCTTTAAAGTAGAACAAATCCGGAGAAATCAGGACGAATGGCAACCCCATAAATATTACCACGAAGATCAAAGAAGTTCGAATCGGTCTGTGACGAAATTTTTTTGTTAATCTATGGTGAAGATACATACTAGCATTAGGCGTGTTGTCAAAGGGGTAGGAGGCGACGAGTGCGCCGCCGTGCAAGGACCCGGAGATGACGAACTGGATCTTACTGATCCACTCCTTGACGGCCTCTGTCTCCGGCTGTGGCTGCTTGGTGTTGGCCTTGAAGTAGTCCGGGAAGTTGCGGTTCAGGTCGTATCGCCGGGAGTTGTATCTGAGTGAAAAATTCTCATGTGAATTTCGCTTGATAAGGTCTTGGTTGTTACTAATATACAAACCTATCTTACCTATTTAGCATAACTTAACTTTTTGAATCTTTGTAGTTTTAAAGTATATATTTTGCCTTTCTTGAGTGGTTATTTCATATAGGTACTTAATTTAATAAGAAAAAGTATTCGCAAATGCAGATCTAGATAGAGACGCAGTTTATAGAATGTTATATATATAGATACATAGATATTAGTCCCGAATATAATTATTTTTTCATGAATATAGTTCGTTAATTTTATTTAATAGTCAGTAGCAGTAGGCTAATGCCCCAATAAATCAAGGACCTGTAATTTAGGTAGCTAATTACTTATTATATTGTATCAAATTATTTTATTAAATTATTAGAAGAAAAAAAATCGGCAAGGTACTTTATACTTTCGTCTGGGTTGGTTGGAGACTGGAAGGAGAGCCGGGTTAGAGTGACAGTTGACAAGCGATCAAAAATACGCTGGAAGGATTTCATAAGACGCGCGATGTGCGTCTTAGCAGTGAAAATGCGTGGAGCAACACGGCCTCGGAAGACGTGTTGCTCGAAGTAAAAATATATTAATCATGATGCTATGTTATGAATGAATATATATTAAGTGAGCTTGCGGTGTCAACTTGGATCATAGGGTATACGGGTAAATATAAGTTTCATCTTCATCGACATACAATAAGTTAGGTATAAAAAAAATTGTGACAATTTAGTAAATGCTGATTACATTCATGTAATACATATCAGCGTCACACCTTTAACACAACGGCATTGATTGTTAGTCCTCCCTATCTACTGCAATTTGCCGAGTTATTATTACTTTGTACACATTATTAGTTTGACACACATACATTACAGGCACACGGGACTTACATAATGTAATACTTAAATAGTATGGCTGCATTGTATTTTTTAACGTTACATTACATATGATCGTCACGGTAGACTTTTTATGAATAAAACTTTGTTATATTTGAAATTTATGTATAATTTACAAGGCCCCCAATTTTCAATTCAATACAAACCTGCCGAAAACTGTGTCACACTGTCCTTCTTTTGAAATAGAGAAACCGTCGGGGTTCATGGAAGGCATCAAGTGTATTCTGGTGTTGTCCAGCAGCCATTTGATGTACGGGTCCGTGTTGTATGACGTCACCAAATGCTGAAAATGTATGCTGAATTTATTTAACAAAATACTTAATTTTCAGTGACCACATCGGTAGTGTTAATTTTTAATCTATAGTGATATACATGGGTTAATCAAACAAGCATAAGAACTGCCATTGAGTAAAAAATAAAATAAATTAATTTAACGAGCGCGATTTCATAATTCTATGATGACTGTAGGTATATATTTTATCACAATTATATTGACATTTTTGAAATAAAAAACCTTTCATAAAGTTTGAAGAACTTTTTAACAATACAATTAATAAGTACCTACTTTCATACAATTTATTTATTTTTGTCAGCTGTTAGCATTTAGCTGTCAGCTAAAAGCTTATAATAATTCAAATCCCTTTAGTCCCATTTCTTAGCTAGATTTCGTAGCTGGCTTCGAAATGGGAAATAAAAATCCCATTTCGCTTACAAAGACACAATAAAACTGGAGCGATGGGCGGTTTAGAAGACTAGAATGAGTAGAGAATGCCCTTGCTAAATAAAGGATAAAATTTTAACTTCTTAAATAAAAATTGTTCTATTCTACTACTCCTCATAATCTTTGATTATTTAGAATAAATAATCAAAGCACATAAAGTGGAATTAAACCATACCATAAAATGGAAAGATGCATATCGCTCTACATGTTATTGGGTCAAGGCCATCTCTAGTAGTTGGCCTCGAGAATCGGATGCGGCGGGTGGTGTTGTGAATCTTAGGAATTTGATTTTTTGCGATACCTACCAATCTTATGCTAGTATAAAAAATATTTTAAAAACTTTTATTATTTAAACAGATATTATTCTAAAATGGCGCGTGAATCCGACTCGCGTTTGACTGTTTTTATTTTAAAGTTTATTTTCTGCTGCAAAAAAGTTAGTGCTCGTGAGGTCAACTCTTCGTTTCTCTTAAAATAAAATAAATCTAAGTTTTACTTTACTGTTTTTATGATGTTTGCGTACTGACCTGTATAAGATGCAACAACAGCTCTCTGCCGACCGCTTCGTTTCCGTGGATGTTAGCCACGTACTTGACATCAGGCTTGCCGATCATGTGTTCATACGGTGACGCAGATACCACCATCACCCACAGGTCGCGTCCTATTAATATTCATATTCAACTTTAAAAAGAATTCACGTTCTTTGTCATTTGTAGACCACTATCTTAGTAAACGAAATGCAGAATCAAAATCGTAGTAATGGTCCCGGAATTCCAGCTATGTTAGATATTCATTACTATTTACCTTGCACAGACTTGCCAATGGAGTAGAGTGCGGTGAGCGTTGGATACTGCGCGGACACCGCGCGTAGGTACCTGGTGAGCTGCTCGTGGTCATGATAGCGGAACTCCAGCTCCGCGCCAGCTGTGCGTGATTCTGCCTCACCAATATTAGTTGTGTCTTCCACTGAAACCCACCAATTAAACGTTTACATTTGGTAAGTAATTGTCACATAAGTCGCATAAGTCTAAACAATATAAAGTATTCAATATTAGTTTACCTATATTATCCAGCTCTGTCCAGCAGGTAGGTAATTTAGATAGGTATTGTATCGTTGTATCTCGTCTATTACTAATTCTGTGCTACACCTTAAAGTATGCTTTAAATTCTTCGGTAATTTTTCTAAGCTTTTATAACTTAATAGTATTCTCTAATCTGTGCCCTATAACTAATTCTCTTGATTATAGGTATTTACCTACGTTGTTAGAACTGCGGCGAACACATAAATAAACTAATTAGGAAAAACGCGGGGAAAACCATCTGACATCATCCGAAATTAGGAGAGGTATTTATGCCGCTGCCAGATTCCATAAACAATTCGGCAATGCGATACTCATATAAGTTTTAAACGATGCCTTCTTCTTCGTCCGAGTGTGTTTCCCGGTTGCATCTTCAGTATACCGCTTCAGAGCCCAGAGCCTGACATAGCCTAAATATTGCCATCTATCGATAACAGCCGGGACTAACGGCTTAACGTGCCTTCCGAAGTACGGAGGCGCTCAAGATAATAAATGCTACTAATAGCGACCAATCCAAACTTGACCGCGCACTCGCCGTCGCTTGACGCGTACTATCGTTACGAATATACGCGCTAGGCTATCGAGATCCTCAAATGCCATTTTGTTTTAAAATATACAGAAAAAAACCAAGTACCTAAATAAAAAAAAAATGCTATAAAATACCAAAACCCGACTTACAAGACAAATCTGAAGAAACGTACTTATCTTATTCATCTAGCCATTTAGTCTATAGAGAGAGACAAAAAACAGATATACCTAGGCACTTACTTATGCTTACATACTTACGGAAGAAAACATAACCCTCCTTTGATCAGTCGTTTAGAAAACATAACCTAGCAATTTGATATTACCTAAGTATCTTATCTACCTAGACTATATGTTAAGTCATAGAATAGTAAAAAACATAAGCAATTATGAGTAGGTAGCGCATAGAAAGTTAGCGTATAGCCATCATGTTTCTAGATTTTTATTCTTTACAAAATCTATTTCTGCCTTTTACATAGATCGATGAACGTCGCTATGCTTTGTCGGCAGATAAGTTTATCATAAGTGCAAATAAATTTTATTGCATACCTAACAGTTTGTGATTACTCAGAATACTCACCTAATCCAAAACCGGCTGCGGAATGGGACTGCGTGAACGTTGAACCTAAGCAAGTCAGCAGCAGGAATATGTTGGCCAGTCTTGTTACGGAACTTGCGCCCATCTAGAACAAAAAAAAAGTATTTAAGCCCTTTAGTCCGTTGGCCCCTGGAGCAATGTTCGGGTATTTAGCGGACCTTGAGTTCCGAACTCCGAAGCCATGTGCAGTGGGAAAATGCTGATATTGTGGTGATGAGTCTTGTTACTCAATACGAGGGTCTGAATAACCTGATAACCACGAAAAACGACGACGTTTGAATTTTCCACTTAAGTATATAGCAAACACAAGACAAAATAACATTTTAGGTAATTTTTGAAACAATATTTATAATAAGGTCAAGTAGCATACATACATAAATGAATAGAATAATAACTTTTAAACAAAATAATTGTTCCACTTGATTCTTACTTTCAGGCGTTTGGAGAACTTACAGAGCTTACAGAGCATGCCCAAGAAATATATAATGCCCTTGAAATAACAATCCCTAAACGATACCTACTAGCTCACACAGGGTGGGTGAAGTTATAATTTCTTCTAATCAAATCGCTCTCTATCTATTAGTCATTTGTTCCATTGTACATGCAAATATGTATGATGGTGGTTTACTATAGGTACGTATAACGTTTCGGTTTACGTATTTAGGCACTTATTCAAATTTAAAGTGGAAAGTGTCTCATGAATCAGTAATATATCTCTTCCATTTATTTGTATAAAAAACACACATATACAAAAAGAACCTAGTCTCACTACTTAGTGGATAAAAACAAGATGTTGGGTTTCCGAGAGCCATTTGATTAAAAGTAAAAATATACATAAATAAATGTAGGCCGTATGCCTGTTTGTCTACTTGATAATATAACAATTAAATAAAATGTTATATTTGTTTAAAAACTATTTAGATATACGTTGATCTCTAAATTTAATAAGAATGTAAATAAAAAATGAAAAAATACAAATTTAATTGTCACTTAACTTGTACATAATATTGCGCAAGTATGCTAAATTTCTGCTCATTAGGAAAGCGGCAAGTGGTAAAGTTAAGAGTTATTTAACCTATTTGAAAATAGAAACGGGCCACTTACGCGAGCTTATTTACATTGTGCTACAAGCGCTACGAGCTACGAGTCTACGACTACGAATATATTGTTTGTGTCGTGTGCCTATGCCTATGCCATTTTCATACATAGTGCAAAGAAGAACAATCATCGTAGCTACGCCAGCTATGAAGCTACGCACACGCTACGATTGTACAAAAGACTACAACGACTTCATTCGATTTGTTTTTAAACAAAACCATGGGATCTAATGTTATTTTTAAAATGAAAAGTAGGTTTAGTGTATTGGTTGAAAAATGGTGGAGGTTAGAGGTAACAAACAAAATAAAGAACGTTAGTAGTGTGAGTACGCTATTATTACTTTCATACGAGTATATCAACTTTCATTTACTGCCTAAGTCAGAAAGAAATTAAACGGTATCTCAAGAGTACGACATGCAATGCGTGGTAGCAAATGCGCATTATGCACAGATTGTTAATTGATTCTTTCTTTTTCGCTTTCATCAATTGGATGCACCACGCGTCTCGGCTGGCGGTATAAAGAGGCTTTCTTTTTTCAACATTGTTTGATGACGCATGCGGGCATGCGCGTGCGCTGCCCTCGGGCCGCGCTTGAGCCTGAAGGTTACTGGGTCAGTGGACCGCGGTAAAATAAGAGTACGTACAGAAATGACGCGTGGATATTATTTATGTTCTTTGTAAACATATCACATAGAACTTACTAACATAACACATACAAGGAGTGTCGAATATTTGACATATACTTGTATGTCATCATCCAGATACGAGTGGTTTTTCAAGTTACATTCTGCTCTTACGTTAGAGGCCGTTGTCCCAGATTTGGGGGATATGTATTGCCGAAGCGTGGAGGAGCTCATGTTAGAAATGCTCCTAGTGTCGAACAATCCATAACAGGCCGCGCTCAGCGTCGCTTGACACGCAAGATCGTTCGGAGTACGCATCATATGTCATGTAAAGCTATCGGTCTCCTCATATATAAAATTTGTAATTTTGTTTTGTGTATGTATAATAAATATAACAAGGAAACTATACCACAAATCATGGAATTTTATAGCTATTATCCTTATTTAAATATATCTCGCAAGGATGGAGTGTATGTAAAGTAGTTAGTTTGTAGTTAAATACAAAGTAACTATTAGAAGAATCCATTTATTAGTCAGGTTTGTAAGGAAACCGCCTTTGATTTCGACCTAATCTAGTTTTTATTATTTGTGCCAATTCATTCATCAATTTAAATCAGTTGTTGATGAGATACATTTGTCTGACAGACAGACAGATAGTGGAAGTTTGATAATAGGGTCCCATTTTATATACGGAACCCGTCTGAGCTGGACTACGAAATGAGTAGATACGCACAGCACAGACAGTGCTCGTCGCTGCGCTGTATACCTTGACTGACCATATACACCAAATATTTTTCTCTTGTATTTTATAGCTACCTACCGTTATTTCAAAAGAAATTCGCTAATGTAAAACTTGGTTTTACATAATGTACCGTTTCCGTATTTTAAGCATATCACATTCTTTCAATCGCATTATACCTACCTAGTACAAGTATTATAAGCATATTAAGATATCTTATTTAGCAGATCAAATTAAATTAATTTGCCCGTATAACTAATATGCAACTATAATAGGAAAAATGTATAATAAATGAAAATTCTAGTAGTAGAGGAAGACATAAAGAGATGGATAGATTGTGTAAGAGAGGATATGACCAGGAGGGGTGTGACGCAGGAAATGGCTGGAAATAGATCTAAATGAAAGGAACTTACATACTTTGCCGACCCCATATAGGAAAGTGGGATAAGGTAAAGGAAAATTCTTATATCCTCCATAAAAAAAGGTTTAAATGATACTAAAGTTTTGTTTAGGTAGGGATTTGTTGTTAGCCACAGTTGTTAACTTATTAAATCCTTTGTATAAGGAAAAACTTGAATCTGGGCTGTTTAATATTTTTATTAACTGTAACTATACAGGTTGACTTTTTTTAACGCTGTTAATTTTTTACAGTATGTTCGGCACGTGATACTTAGTAAAATACGAAAAACGATCGCACTTACAATGTCTTGTCAGTTGAGTGAGATCGGAAAATGAACACACTGTATAAAAATATAGAGCTGGTGTTTAAAAAGTCACTCTATATTGTATTGATGCTATGCTACCTCACGATCATGTAGAGGTAACAATTTTCCCAGGTATTGAAACAATTGTTTGGGATCATAGTGTATTATAACAATAGTTATAGAGTGTAGATAGAATGATCTAATAGGCTTCTTGTAAGAATAATCAAAGCAAAATAGATTTTCACTCTTCTTGGGAAAACTTGCAATCCGATACATTCCTTTCAGGCGTGACTAGGACACGACATGACATGGTCTTGTTCTTAAATTTCTTGTATTATTGTAAGTCCCAAGATCGGAGTTTGTTATATCACAGTTGTTGTTGTAAAATGAACTGAATACTTATAGGGTAGAATGGGTCGATGCATAAGTAATGTCATGAAGGATATATAAAATCTCTGCTAGAACAATGTTATTGCATGACTAGTGTTCTTGGAATAAGGAAGAAGTATACGTTTCAAAGAAGGGAATGTGGACGAGAAGGCAGATAAAAAAAAGGAATTTTACATACTGTAGCGACCCCGTTATATAGTTAGATAAGGTAGAGCGACGATGAGGGCAGAGGGACAAGGGAAACCTGTTGGAAGTTGAGTATGGATGGGATGTGTACTAGCGTATAAGAACTTAGAAATACATAGTAAGACTAGGCTAGTGTAGCAACGATTTTATGAGCTTTCCTTCCGCTGCGAGTTGTGGCATTGGCACATTGACCGTATTAGCGTGGTCCCGCTAAACGCTGACCACTTTCATTTTTAAACCAGAGAACCAACACAAAGCATGAACAAAACAAGCATACACAAACACATAGGCTCCTATTATTTGTTAATTATTACCGAAAGGGTTAGAGGACCTTAATCATCTTTAACTATTTCTGAGAACTTTTAATGAACAAAAAATTAACTAACTGACTGAGATCTAGAGTGCGTCCATTTATTATTTCTTCATAATTTCGGGAATATTTAGTTTGAAATATATTCTAATTATATAAATCAACTATGTGATCAAAATAAGAGCCATACTTATATAAAATCGAGCCAAGTAGAGAAAATATGTGGGAAAATACATGACCCAAGATCGATTTAATGCAATACATCGACAAACAATGTAGCGTAGCATGCAGCGCTTTTTGTCACAAGAAAGTTGGCAACGGGCGTGATATGAATAAATATGCTGGGAGTTTAGCATGACATTAAAATATCTGTGATATATCTGCGGTACCAAATTATTATAATTACTACTAAATAATAACTGAAATAGCTAGATATAACATTACAAATTAAAATGTTTCTTTGTGTAAGTTATTTATGCTATTACTATGTACCTATATGGCCAGAGTGTATTTTTACATTAGTTTTTTTTGTTCATTTATATATTTTTAGCTAACATTGTCTATAAAGCAATAAATAAATTTTGATTATAGTTTTTATTAATTTTTAGAGGTAGGTGTAGTGTAGGTGCCTAAAAAGATTTATTAAGTACCTATATAAATAAAATAAGAGAACTGATAATGTAAATATACCTATATCAAAATTATCATTTCTTTTTAATAAACCACACGGATCAGCAGCGACATCCGGATTGTGAACTTTTAAACAAATTAGTTTCGTAAAAAATATTAAGAATTCTTACCTTGTCTATATAAAAGAAAAATCCCGCGCTAAATAAACAATGAACTTTGAGTTGTCATTTATGACACTTCGATGTTTGTTGTAGAGAGTGTGAAATATCTCGACACAGAGTGGTGAGCAGCGGACGGGCCGTGCTCGACTGGCCGGCTGCGACGGCCTGCAGCCGCGAGCACGCCGGCATCTGCGTCATCCGACAACCCGCACAACCGGAAAGTGCTTTCTCTCAAACCTTATTACCTAAACGCACTCCTAACACCGAGCAATAAGGTACATATCTCTTAATATTCAAGTATACGATGGAAAACTAGTCTGCTTGCGATTTCCACTCTAAGCTCACAAGAAATAAGAGCATCTTTACGTTCACCATAAGATGTTGCTGTAAGTGACGGAGAGTTCCCGCCTCTAGTCTCTGTCATCTGGCACTTTTCCCGCGTTTAGTTTCTTTACTGTTCGGCTAAACGTAGTGATTACATACTCTTTGTGTTCGACATTCATTAGATATATGCATAGTACCTATATGTTATCGTTCCCATCACCCGCAAACATAGAAAACTAATGCAAATTGATAGTAATAACAAAACCGGTAGTATGCAAACAGGCTGATGTTATCTGAGAAGCGTAACTTGTCCGCTTCCTGACTTGTTCACTGAGAAAACATAGGTAGTTAGCTAGTATATATTTTACTACGTGCTATAACAGCCTGTTCTTCTGGGTGACAAATGTATTATAGTCACATAGTACCTATAGGTCACTTATTTAATAAAATATAAGTTAAAAAACTCAAATTTAAATTGTTTATTCTTAATATAGGACATTCTTATCACTTATTGACGTCAACCATTACTTATATTAAGTTTACCACCACTTCCAAAGCGCAAGTGGAGAAGAAGCGGCGCCACAGACTCCACTGCAGCATTTTTTTCAGATCGTCAATTTACAAAATTTAAGTCAATACAGACAAATTTATATTTGCGTGAATATAACTATAACCCGACTACGTTAAAAATGTGACTAATAAAAAGGATGAAACAAGGAAATATTTGAAATAGAAATCCATAAATGCATAGGTACCTACAAAAATGGTCATGGTAAAGCCGTGGTCGCACCTACTGTAAATGGATATGATAGGAACACCTTTAAACGAACATTATTGGTATACACTGGGTGCGACCACGGCTTTTCACGACCATTTTTTTTCGGGTTATAGTTTTCTAATTTAATTTTTATTTCATACTTTTCGAAATTGTTGAAATGTACCACTTTACGACTGCATTTTTAACATTCCTACCTTTATTTTGACTTAAACAATATAAATTATATACATATTTGTAATGTGCATGCCAAGACCTTGCTTTTCATACTAAACACGTGATGGCAATCTCAGTTAAATTTTTTTGAGGTTAGAATCTGAGGTTTAAATTCCAGTTAAAATTTTGATACAATTTATGTAGCCTATGTTATCCGCGCTATTTTTTATGAATCTTTTTTAGAACCGTAGTCAGAGTCCCATAAAAATCAAAAGGCTTCAAAAACTTCAACATAAAACATTACCACAAGTCAAAAATTTGACCCTAAGAGTTCGACACAATATTTTTAGAATTTTTATTATTTACAGTTATACAACTTAAGACGATACCTTGATAAACACTAGCGCCACCGTCATTTAAAAAATATTATTCCCTGAAAACACAAGTTATCAAAAATCCGTCTTTTGTAATTAAGGTTCTGGATCTGAGGTTAATTTTAAACATATTTAATTATTAAATTATAGTTCCCATAGTTACAAATTGCAAAACTGTTAAAAGTGGCCATTTTAAGCATTATTGCAATTTGTAACTATAGGGAACTATAACTTCAGATCCAGAACCTTAATTACATAATACGGATTTTTGATAACTTGTGTTTTCAGTAAATAATGATTTTTAAATGATGGTGGCGCTAGTGCTCACCAAGATATCATCTTTAATAATAAACACAAAATATACCAAAAACTATATAGTTACAGATTAACTTAAATACAGAAAATATAAAAGTAATTACTTAATAACCAAAATAAAGCTAATATAAAAATGGTCTCTGCTGCACCGAAGATGTTGGCTTTACAACGAGGAAATAATTTCCTCGTTCAATTGCCAATTTAACCAAATGTAAAAAAAACCGGTCAAGTGCGAGTTGAACTCGCGTGGAGAGGGTTCGTACAATGCCAATGTCAGTTTTTCAATTCAATTGTGGTATTTCAACTAACTACTACTATCGCCATCTAATGTTGTTTTAGTGAACTAAAACGTTTTATATTGAATTTACCACTTAATTGTCAATTGACAGAGTTCTTGTAGGTTTTCCTGTAATCTACAGGCAATGACCTATATTCCGTAATTTTTTCAAAATTTTAGTCTCAGTAGTTTCGGAGATCAATCGGGGGGAATGGTCAATTTTCGTCTTCTTTCCTGAATAAAATGAAAACTATTTATATTAAAATAATAACAAAAATATATTTGAGATCCTCATAACGAGCTCTTTCATTTGATATGTCACACGATATGGTTAGCGAATCTTTTTTTTAATGTTGTGATTTACCCTCCAAAAGTGACCCCCAAATTCATAATTTATTTATTTACGTTACACATGCACCTTTGGATCTTTAACTTACATATGTGTACCAAATTTAATCTCAATTGGTCCAGTGGTTTCAGAGTAATCGGCTGAGACAGACGGACGGACAGACAGACGGACAGACACGCGAGTGATCCTATAAGGGTTCCGTTTTTTCATTTTGAGGTACGGAACCCTAAAAATACGTCAGTAACATTACAGCTTTGAGCCAAGTATTTTAGCTAGATAATCAAAGCCACCTCATAGCATAAAATATTTAAACTTACACTTTACGCAATTTCTAGATATATTAACTGCATTTGGAACTTTGTAATTCTTGTTGTAATCCCATTTGCCCGATGTCAAATCTATACCTGCCTCCTGTACTCTATCAGAATACCGGTATTTTTTCATAGAGTGGATCTATATAAGATTACAGGATTTAGCACGGGTAAAAGGTAACTAACACCTTCATACATGTTGAATGTACAACTAGTATATCATTCTTAATCTGTGATTCAACGGATTCTGTACTAGAGAATGGAGCGAATTGCTACGAAAACCCTTAAAATTAAGAACTTTCTAAGCTACGGACCAATTAAATAAAGTAGTTTACTAGCTAAGATAGTAGATTAAAGATAAAGTCGTGTTAGTTAAATCACTTACAACTCAAGATCTAATGAACCAATGAAAAGACGTAGTAAAGTTTGCAACTGTTGAAGGTACTAACAAGGCAAAGGAATATAACAAATTATTATTAAGTTTAAAATTTAAATGATCTTAAGTTTAGATCATTGCTTATCAAGGATAAGCTTAAATAAATTATATTGCAATACTATACCAAAATGTTAATGTTCAAAACTGGTAAAATAATGTCTAAATTTATCTTTTCCAGAGTGGGAGACGAATCAATCCAGTAAATTAAATTGAATGACGTCCCGGGAGCAGACATCGGATAGCAATGAGTACCGATTACGGCGCCGTCGGCCGCAGGGAATCGCCCACGCTGCCCAACTTTCCCTGATTTCTCGAGAGATTTGTTGCGTGTTCTGAGTTCTGGTTGCTAGGGAGGGACCATCATATAGGAATAAACAAACATATATGGACCCATATAGATGGGTCCATATATGTTTGTTTATTTCTTTTCATCTTCTTCTTATTTCTTTTCATAAAATACGAAACTGCTTGTAGATTATGTATGTAATTATATTTAAATTTCCAAGCCTACTTACTTGACTCATATATCAATTATGATGCAAAAAATGTTCATTTCTTACAGTAATTGACTCACGAAACCAACATATATCGCGCGTGGCGCGAGGTAAATTTTCCTTTTTTATTCAAGTTCAAAACTTTAAATTCTTAACTGTCTAAACGCGGGGAGGTCTTTATCCGCCATGATGCGACGTAAGCGGTGTGGTCAATGGTCAATTCAGACTTAATTTTGAATTTCGTTATTCGTCCAAATTAGGTGAGGCGAATGATTTTAATTCAACAAAACCCCCAATCGCATGATTTTCGTTTCGTGCGACTCAGTGGTTTTTAGCGAAAATCAGATTTCCGAAATAGCACCTTACACGTAAATGACGTCAGAAAACTCTGCAAAAATGGCTAACACGGTTTTTGATAGTATTTTTGAAATGAATTTGCTGTTTTAAAGGGCTTAGAAAAATATTGAAAACTTTGTTTTAGTCTAAACAATTAGAAAATAACTATTTAAAAAAAAAAAAAAACAAAATACAAGTCAACTAGCCTATTGTAAAAAACTTGCCGTTGATGACAATTACAGATCCTCCTTTCTAGAATAATGTTTAACAGTAAACTGGCTACATCCAAAAAACTAAATATTAAAAAAACTTAGATTCTAATGGGCCAACCAAAGAGTATGTAATCACTAAAAGGACAAACATCCAAGTTTACTACAGTGCTAACCACACGTTGCTATTTATTTTCATCAGGGGCAACCTCGTTGTAAATGGAGACACTAAGATCGTTAGATAGAATCTTAATTATTATGTATATGGCTGATTTTTATAATCTTTATAAAGTAAGTTCAGAGTATAGATCCAATTTATTCCTATCAATATGTATGTATACAATGTCAAGCAACGATTCGTCATACTCTACCTCAACAAGAGGGTAGAGGTGTTTTTACCCGACTGCCTAAAAAAGGGTTATGAGAATGCAACCGGAAAGGCGGTAAGATGAGGAAGAAGATAATTCTCTAACCGTTGGTGGAAATCGTCTGATAGCGTTTTCCAACGAAAACAGTATTTTCAAGGACGTTAGCTAGGCAGCTGGTCCTAAAAATAATGCTGTAATAAGTCCGCCTTTGTACCTTACCTAGTTTTTAACAAAATTATGTATACATTTGTTTGGTGCAATAAAGCGTTTTTCTATTCTGTATAAAGTAAAAGTCAATTTATATATATTAAGCGACCTCTGGGCTCCTAGCCTCCGACATAAGCCATACTTTTTGCCCATGAGATGAGCAACTTACAATTTCTAGGATGAAAAAATCAAATTAATGTAAGGACCGTAGATTTTAAAAATATTTAAAAAACTACCACAGTGCTAGTTTAGGCGCACACGAATTTTTCCATACAACTAACTACTAGCGACCCGCCCCGGCTTCGCATGGCCATAAAAACCTTCCTCTTGAATCACTCTATCTATTAAAAAAAACCGCATCTAAATCCGTTGCGTAGTTTTAAAGATTTAAGCATACAAAGGGACATAGGGACAGAGAAAGCGACTTTGTTTTATACATATGTAGTGATAGTGATACAAAACGGCAAAACATAACGTTCATTGTGTGGAAGAATAAACAGCCCCACTTAAATATTTAAAGTGGGGTTTTTATTCTGTTTTTAGTACTATTTGTATAGCGGCAACAGAAATGCATCATCTGTGAAAATTTCAACTGTTTAATGAGATATGGGTGACGTACGGGCGGACAGCATCATAGGGTCCTATTCAGAACACTAAAAAACAAATCCAAATGTGGCCATGAAAATCTATGCATGCGACCTTGAATGTTTCTGGGCCGCGCACCTCATATAACAATAGATGCAATGTAAGTAGGACATGTAGTCAAGTAGATGCTACAGTGTTTGACGGGCGGGGTTGGTCGGACCCTGCGCCCGCGTATCGATCGACAGGGCGGCCGCGCTGTGACGCTGCGCCCTCTGGGCGGCGGGCATTGCGCAGGGTCCCGTGCCGCGGGAGGGGCGGCGGGGCGCGGGGGGCGAGGGCCCGAGGAGGAGGACGCGAGCTCGCCCGGGACCCTCACATTACGTAACGCAACACGCACAGGACGGCGCACAAACAATGTGATTTTATTTTTCTTCGATTTTTCTACTATTTTTGATTATACAATTTTTAGGATTAGAATTGTGATATTATTTTTAGTGTCGCGCGACTTTATTTTTTTTAGATGTGTAGTGTAGGCAATAAAGTGAACGGTGTCATTAAGCTGCAGTGATATTTTGCTGTACATATTTATGTGAAGGACGCTCTATTTTGCACTTTTAATTAGAAATTGTTACGGCAATGGCCAGAAGAAGCGGTCCGACATCATGATGAAAAAGAAGATATTTGTTTGAATAATTATTTGGCTAGTGCATAAGTCGAAGAAATCGATCGATCGGTTTTATAACATTTTAAATCTTAAATTTTATCACTTAACGGAAATAATGATATTCAAAGTACCTATATAATTGAAGTTGAATGGCAAACATGAAAATCCATGTGAAAATTTCATGAAAATTTTCATTCTACTGCCGTTTTAATAACCGATATCTAGGAAATTACAACTTCACAAACATGACAATGGGTAAGTTTGTTTATTTTTGTTTTCACTTATTGAGCATAACTTTCGCCCGCGTGAATTTCCCTCGGGAACAGTGCTTTTTCCGGTATGAATCCTCTCAATACTTCTCAATACTTTTTATTATGTGTATGCGAAATTTCAGGAAGATTGGTTCAGTAGATAGAGCGTAAACGCGTAACAAACAAACAAACTCACTTTTGCACTTATAATATTAGTATGGTTGTGAGCATTTTTGTGCCCCATGGAAACGCCCTCTTGTGGTGTGTATGTGCTTTGTGGTGTGTATATATGCTATGTATCCTACAACTTTTTCAAAAAAATAGGCTATCATCTAACAAATTCATTTTTTTTAATCCGGCCCATACCTGTACCATAGTTACGGGTGTTCGAACAAACATGTGCGTTGATATTGGTTTATACTAGACAGAGAAATACTTGCAATTTATCTTTCCCACTTTTCATCTCATGTGAAGCTGATAATATTGAAGAGAAAGACTACTCTCAGTTGGCTATACTTTTCTCTGTCCGTTTAGTCTTTCTGGTCCGGGGTAATTTGGATAGCTGTGATTCGTTTTCGTCTATTGATGAAATTATTAAAATAAGTGAATCAATCACTTATTTTAGTGGGAAAACACTGATGCTCAGCTGGTTTGCTTTGGAGCCCGCTTTCCTGTTTTTTAAAGATTTCCATAAGTGTTCGTATTTAAGGTTTGGATTTGTGTGATTCGATTGGGCAAGTATTTAACATAGATGTGTCTTGTCTAAACATCTTCATTCTTCATGCTTATAAAGAAGTTACACGACGCAATATTTTAATACAATAATGTGGCGTAGATTAGAGATGCCCGCATTACTTAATCACAAGTTTAATAGGGTCAAAAACTATAAAAGAAAGGCACGATCTTAGAAAGCGTAGGTGTCCATTAATTAAAGGCATGAATGGCCGGGCTCAGCAGAGTTCAAATATTCGAGCCATTCGAGGTAGGTACACTTTTGTTGTAAGTACTTGTTGCGTTGCATCACCGGATGGAGCCGCTGACTCCGCTACATCTCTCAATAGATAATTGAGTGAGTATGCAAAAAAAAGCTTAATGGTACACAAAAGGCTAGGTGATGCGCATGCGACAAATGTTTAAAATTTAAAGATACGATACGGCTACGACATTTTATAATGTCTTGGAATCTGCTCGACAGTTGACCCTAATTTTGTGCGAGGTTATCTTAGGTGACGTAAAAAGTAGATACTACTTCTACTTAAGTACATTGTTTAAATTTATGTTGTTATAAAAGATCGGGTATTTATTCGTCTTATCTTTTGACGAAATCTGCTCTACATAACTATGGATAAATCAGTATACAAAAGACATAAACGCGTTAAAAAAATTCCAGCATCGTACATATTTTATTATTGTACAAATTAACAGTTCAACCTGTTAATTCATTCGTGACGTTAATTAACACTAATGTCCGCCCTATGGCAGACCGTCAGTATGAAACTGTGCGCGCGCAGTGTGAACGTGCGCGCGGTGCCGGAAAAGCGCGCGCGGCCGCGATCATCTGCCGCCCAGTAATAGTCGGAAGAACTCTGCGCATCGCACGTACTCACCATTCCAAATACGTATACAAGTCGATCTCGAAGAATACCACATCGACATGACATTCCATATACAATAGTACTCCACCGTGCGTGACGGCACTGACGGCTGTTCCCGTGTTTTTGTCCTACCTATTTATCTAACGGTTATACTTGCCTGAAAAACAGATCGAGGGACTTCCTATACATTACATATAGAAAAATACTGATAAACTTGGATATGGAAAAGAATGACTATTTCACTATCGTAGATATCAACATAGATAATAATAATAAGGAAAACATGAATACAGTAAAAGTCAAAGATGAAGATACCGCCAAATACCCATCTCCTTTCACAACCGTTATTAAAATTCGTAAGTATTAGTACTAAAAAAATGTATGATGCATTCTGACTAACACATTCAATTAACTTATTAAGCTGGCACAAAAATAGCGTCTAGTAATATAACTATAGGTATAACTAGACGGGACGGTGCCCAAATCAAAATTTTCACGTTTAGGGAATTAATACAAACAGCTAAGTTAATGGATGTTAAATGCGTATCTTAGCGTAGTTACTATTAATTAATCTGTGATCTTGTGAAAATCGTTGAAGGGTGTTATCATTTTGGGAAATGGCAGTCTGCGTAGGGCAGCCACGATTTGACAATTCTATGGGTCAGTTTATTATGCATGCACAAGCACAAGACACAGTACATTACATAGCTCATGATTGAAGACTGTAAATACTTAATTTTACTACAAACAAAGCAATATCGCTGTCCAAAAATACATTTTATCTTTCTTCTTTTTACATTTATTTGAAAGAAATATAATTAAAACCATCGATATTAAAACTAAAAGAATTCAAAGAATTTAAATCATAATCTTTCGTTTCTATAAAACATATGAGACAATCACAAAGTTTTTGTAGAGTCTTTCTTACACATTCCTGTAAAAAAGTACTTTCAATTATATTCAGTACAATACAATTACTTCTATTGTATGTTACGTGTCGCGTCAGAATATGTAGGTACTTAGCAAAAGCCTAGATCACACGATATTTTGCTTCCCAATATTTTTTTTACCTCCAGAACTCTTATTACGCGGTGCGCAAAGAAATGGTTTTCTCTTAGATTTTGTTATCATAACAAATCATCGTATAATTTTCATTGTAGTAAGATACTTCATCCGTTTTGTAAACAAACAACCAGCTTCAGATATGACTGTATATGTCTGCATTATTATTTTTATATATCTCTGTGTTATTGCGCGCTTTAGCTGTATGTCATGGTTCATGTTTGTAGAATGCAGTATAGACAATGAAAATTTATTTCAAGTATTTTAAAAATGTGAGAGGCTTCAGGCTCAAGATATACGAGTAGTATTTGCAAGAATGATGGTGAAGAACGATCTTGAACGAAACACTTATAGGTCATAAATACATAACAAATATATAGGAATTAATTTCAAAATTTCCAAATAATAGTAAAATCTTGTAATGAACAAAGGGTAACCCTTTCATTAATGTGCATTCACGTGTAACTGACAATCATTCGACAGTGCTATAATAACAAGCACCAATTGCGTCCGATGATCTGATAGGCACGTCCGCGGCTTCCGCTAATCGCCCCCGATGCAGCACCGAGAATGCGTCCCTGGACGGCGGCAGGCAGGTACCAAGGGAACCTGTCGTGTCACACTCCGCTGCCCGCGTTGCAATGCCCTGCTTCCTCTAGTATTATTGTCATGCTCATACAAGGAGTTCACAAGGGTATTAAGATGCTACTTGCTTTGATAAGAATTGTAGTAGAGTTCTGCACAACAGCGCACAAGTATGTTATATGTGGTGTGGTATTATATAAAATTTCGTCAACGTATTCAAGTAGATAACTACGGAATGTGGAATTATTACTAGTCATAACACAGTCCAATAACCATCAATTGTCAGTCACACACCGCTAATAAAAACATAAATATGAATTCCTATAAGTAGGTATGCTACCATCATCTAGTCACTCCACTCGTCATAATTTTGATAAGAATACCTATATTTGGGTTTCTTAAGTTATAAAAATATATCTATACATACATATATAAACACTCACTTTCGCATTTATAATATTAGTTGATATATCTACTTAGTACTTATAATAAAACAACATATTTGTCTACATTATACCTACTTCTCTAAATTGAAAACTTTTTCGGTAGAGACCACGCTCCGCCGCGCCGCCGCTCCGGCTCTACCTAGCTTAAATGGTCGTTATATTACTAGTTTATATAAATGATATCCTAGATGATATGGAGGCCTATGCGACAAGTGTGATAAGCCTATATAGCAGTTTTAGTTCCAGCAATATTAAATAATTAATTTGAGAGCATATGAAAATCCAATCATCATCGTGATGATGATGCCTACATTATACGCATAGACATCACGCAGACGGCTGAATTTGCAGAAAATAGGTGTCAGCTTACACAAAATTAAGCTTGGCATACATCATACTATAAAAATGTGTCTGGTATTCAAAAGGTCACCTGTATATTGTTGATAGAACGGGAACGAGGCGAGCGGGACTACATCGGCTTCGCGACCCTGCCGGAGCAGGTGCACCGCAAGTCTGTGAAGAGAGGGTTCGACTTCACGCTAATGGTGGTTGGCGAGTGCGGCCTCGGCAAGTCTACGCTCATCAACAGCCTCTTCCTGGGAGACCTCTACAAAAACAGAAAAATACCCGATGTGCAAGGTAAATCCATATCAATCTTTAGGGCCATTTAGTACTATTATGTATTCTGTTATTTTATTTATTTTATATTCATAATAACTGAAATAATAATAAAACTAAGTAGGTATTTATCTTGTTAACCAATAAGAGAAACTTGCAACATATCCTATTATATAAAGATCACGGGTCAAGGTCGTCAATGGTTTGCTGCGATTAACAAACCTACGTATGGGTTTTAAATAAAACAGCTACCCACTTATTAATTTTCTGGAACAAGTTGTTTAATTTGATTTGTTAGATAGCCTTTTTGTGGAGTCTGTTGAAATAATGAATCGTACACACCACATAAAAAAAATTAAGTATTCATCATGATGTTCGTTGCAGATAGAATAGAAAAGACCACAACGATAGAAAAGAAAACAATGGAAATCGAAGAGCGGGGAGTGAAACTAAGGTTGACGATAGTGGACACACCTGGGTTTGGAGACGCGGTGAACTGTGAGGACTCGTGGCGGGTGTGCTCGGCCTACATCGACGAGCAGTTCCGTCAGTATTTCACAGACGAGAGCGGCCTCAACAGGCGGCATATGCAGGACAATAGAGTGCATTGCTGCCTGTACTTCGTGCCTCCTTGGGCCCACAGGTTGGTAGCAAATCAGATTTCCTGTTGCAGTGTCAGCAATGTTCAGTCAGAGGCGAAGTTCGTTTTTTTTAGTTGTCGTATCTCTTATTAACTGTTTTTTCATTAACAAAATGTTTAATACCTAGTACTTACTGTAGTAAGTAAATATTAATCTCTAGAAAGGTATGAGTAAGAGCTTTGTAGAGATTTGATGTAAGCTCACTTACTTGCACGTATTTATCGGTATCTGAATGAATAGACAAACAACATCAGTTTGTTCATAAAAAAGGGAAACTTATACCGGTTACCAGCTGATAGAGCAGATCTTGAAGTTACAGATTTCGAAAAAAGAGCTCATGGTCCATTTCTTAGATCGATTTTACGAGCTGCTCTGGTTAAAAACAGCTTGTACACCTGTTTTATCTCGACTTTATCTACGACCGACACCTTATGTGTTAAATTTTCCTAAATTGAACTTAATCTTAATCTTTCTTAATTATACTTCTATCGAAAATTTGTGAGGAAATAGAAGCAGAACACTGTAGAACTTTATACATAATACCATAGCTCGATACGAACTGCCATTGTGCGCAATGAGGCATGCCACTTGTAATTTGTAAGAGTAATTTGTTCGAGCGCTTTTTCTTTGTTGGTCCATTAAACCTTTTCACTTGCATTTCCTTGTACATTTATATATAACTTTGTAGCTCTATCTTAAATTTTTCCATAGGTACGCAGTTAAATTGAGGCTTTTGAAATCAGACATTATTTAGCATCGATAGTTACCTACATTCATTTCGCATCTGGTGGAAAGCCAACTGGCATCTTTCTTTTCTACTTATGTTATTCTAGTATCCATATCTCTACTTCATGTAATCTCGCCTAATTGAATTAGAGTAAACAGAGCAAGTAACTTTAGGTTGATATTACGTAAGCAAAGGTTTGCAAGATAAGATGATTCATTGCATTCTCAAAATGAGCTCGACACGCTTTCAAAATGGTCATCTCGATAGCTAAAGGCGTGAGGTTCGTTGATCTTGTTGACATTATTAATAACGAACGAGTAGCATAAAACTTTATAGGCGGTATAAAATAGTGTTTTCAGTATGGAGTGGCGTGCGTGAACGTGTTTAGACGAGCAGTTGACCTATTAAAATGGACAGGACCGCAGTCGCGGTGATAAAGCCCGTATCGACTGGTTGCGGAAGCACACGTGCCTGGCTTGCTACATTATATCTGTTCTTTATTATATCTATACGAGTTGTCATTGCTACTTTTGTAATATCTAACATGTTTGACAAAAAATTAAACTATTTTATACGGTTTTCTATCGCGTTTATTGCTTACTTATTTATACCTAACGTTTCAAGCACTTTACAGAGCTCATGGTCGCAGGCAGACTGAGTTGACATTCGTCTGTGTCATTTGTTTCTGATGTCACAAGAATACCTAACCATAGCTCATAAATCATTGAAAACTATTTCGATTCACACAGTATTGGCTGATAGTATCAAAAACACTTGCAGTCTTCCGATGAGTTTGAGATTTTATTAAATTGATAACTGGGTCCCAAGCTGGTGGTACTTGCCATCCATCCTCTCTATTGAAATTAGGATGTTTTTTAATTTCGATCGCTTCACCATGAGCTCTGTAAAGTGCTTGAAACGTTAGGTATAAAAAGTAAGCAATAAACGCGATAGAAAACCGTATAAAATAGTTTAATTTAATGTGTAACAATCGCGAAAACATAAGAAATCATTATGTTTGACAAAAGAATAGAAATCGCGTGGGAAAACTAACGTACAAGATTATTTATGCTCAACTCAACTGAGCTCTGTGCAAACAGTGTATACTTAGTTTTACAATATTAAACTATAATATATAAAATAAGTTATATAATTTTATATATAACATTAAAAATAAGTTTATATTTAATAGAATTCTTTTTTGTTTATTTTGTGAAGAACTTTTGTCTAAAAGGCCATCGTGTAAGATTTGATTTGAGAAATCTTTCACGGCCCTTTAGAAATTCTTGAAAAATAAAGAAATGTTTACGTAACTGCACTGGCTCTCATGAATGACATTATGTTGGGTATATGAGTAACAGTAGGTACATTAGTAGTATTTTCTATTTCGTGGTCTGGGTACTTCAACCTTTAAATCTTTGAACAGTAAAGTTAGTTTTTTTGACAGTCTTCGACATGTGGACTTGGAAATGATGAAGAGGCTCCACCGAAAAGTGAACATAGTGGTGGTGATTGCCAAGGCGGACTCGCTCACAGCCGCCGAGGTGAAGAAGCTTAAAACAAGGATACTCTCTGACCTTGAGGAGCATCAAATACAGGTAGGTTGGTGGCAGCTATGTTAACATGGCAAATATAATAATAAATAAAGGCATTTGATACCTGTCAAACCTTGAAAAAAAAATTAACAGCTTTATATTCCACAAAGAAAATTGTATCTTATGAAATTTATCGCACAAGATATGATTTTTTCATAAAACAAATCTGTAGGTATACCAGTTCCCTGAATGCGACAGTGACGAGGATGAAGAATTCAAGCAGCAGGACCGCGAGCTAAAGGCGGCTGCGCCGTTTGCGGTGGTGGCCTCCGACACCGTGCTGGAGATCGGCGGCAAGCGGGTGCGCGGCCGACAGTACCCCTGGGGCATCGTCGATGGTGAGCGAACCTTCTCATCTTTACAGCCCACTAGGCGAAATCCTAGTAAGCAAACGCTTCTTATATGAAATGGTAAGCAGTCCAGAAAATTAGCCAAAAATTTAACTGGCGGTAAAATCAGAATAAAAAAATTTATGTCACTTATGTCATACATACCCTACATTTATAAATTCCATTCCATAATTCTTTCAAAGTTTATTTGCTATACCTTTTAACTATAGGTGTATTTATTGTTATTTATTTTAACCTTTTTTTGCATTCTCTGCCTTTCAAACCTTAGGACTAAACAGAAAATAGTACAGCGTATATGTATAGCCATATAAAACACAATTTGTTTGTAATTCGAATTTACACAGATTACCCTATAGTAATCATGATGGCTATAGGGTCTGTCATATTTACCGACTGTAGCCGAGAAACTATTTCAGTGGAGAACCCGCGGCACTCGGACTTCAACAAGCTGCGCACCATGCTGATCTCCACGCACATGCAGGATCTGAAGGACGTCACACAAGACGTACACTATGAGAACTTCCGAGCGCAGTGCATCTCGCAGATATCACAACATGCCATGAGAGAACGAGGGTAAACATTTATTGATCATCAGGATTTCCAGAATGGCCGGTTGGAAGCAGTCTGCATCCAAAGCTTGCCTGCGACCTTCAGATCATCTGACCATCTCATCGATGGGTGTCCGATACTGCGCTTGCCGCTGCGTATTTAATTATGTGCAATTTCAACATTTGGTAGACATATTCCTAAGATAAAGCTAGAGCAAGATGTGCCGACGAGCTTGATACCATTTCAATGGCTGATTTTAGTCAGTAGAGTAGTTAGTTACATATAGACTATAGAACGCAAGGCAACATCTAGTACTTAATGTACTTTTTCTGCGCTGTTCGACTTGTGGTGCCACGATAAGTAAGTGCCACCCGGTAATTTCAATGCTTATGTCTCCCTTCAAACCGAATGTGAGGGGCATCTTGGAGCTGGTAGATCAGATTCAGATTTGAGTAGACATTTTATCAATAACCGTAACAAAAAGTAGTTTTAAAGTAGTATACTTTGCACTATCCAAGTAATTATTGACAAATAACTACTCGTAACAATGCTGTAAGAGACTAACATTAATAAAAAAAACTGAAGTTATTGTAGTACCTATACTCAGAACAGTAAATATATTAGTAAAGTAAATAAATATACTATTATTATTTCTCTGTTCTGTGGTAGTACTTACTTAAGTGACAAGCGAGAATTAAAATACCATGGTACGGAAGGAAAGCCTTAAAAGGAAACTTAACTATTTTACCGTTGACTACATGTCACGCGAACCAACACAAGCCTATGTTCAATCAACGACATCAGATATAGGTACTTATTACAAAAGTAACTAGCAGTTATCTGCGGCTCTGTGGCTTGACTGCGCTTTTACGCGCTAAACTAAAAGCAACGAATTTTCTTCCTCGAGGTCCAATATGTCCCTAACAATTTCATAAAAAGAAGAGAATACTACTTATATTATTTTGTGACTTAAGTTCGTTAATACCTTCTATTATACACAATTTTTAATTGCTATATACCTAAGTATGTGTAAAAATGAGGGATTTTGATGATTGAAATTGAAAATCACGTTGATATAATAACGGCTTCGATAGCTATTTTTAAGTAGGTAAAACCATGGACCAAATATGGTAAAACGGTAAAAACGCTCAAGTATTTATTTAATACTAGCTGTTCGCGTTCGAGCCCGCGGCTCCGCCCGCGTGGGACTCGGTTATATCGCGCCCATGCAAAAGTAGCCTATGTTTGACCTCAGGTCGTTAACTACATCCCTACCAAATTTCATCACAATCGGTCCATCCGTTTAGCCGTGAAGAGGTGACAGACAGACAGACAGACAGACAGACAGACAGACAGACAGACTTTCGCATTTATAATATTAGTATGGATTTTTCTTTTACAGTAAACTGAAAAGAGATTCTATGGGCAACAACAACGATCAAGTAGTTATAACGGACACCGACCGCCTGCTGTTACAAAAGGATGAAGAGGTAATTATAATATAAGGGTTAAATAATATATCATTAATTACAGAATAATTACATGACCTATAACGTGTGATAGTAATAACAGTCCAAAAGCACTACGAAACACGGACCAATTTTGTATACTTCCTGACCATGTCACTGTAAAGTACAGTGAGCTGCAGAGAAAACTAACCCCCATGCCACAAGTATTGCTATTGAATGGGGCAGATTTCACTGCAGCCCACTATACGTGGTGCAGTACCAAAGGTACTAAAGATAGCTTTTGTAATACAGGGTAAGGGTTTGTGGCCGTACCACTTTTAATGCTAAATCAAAATTTTTAAGGCAACGTCTTTTTTCTTTATAATTAAAAAGCATCTAGCTAGGCTAAAGTGGAATTGGGCGGGTCACGTGTGCCGCATGCATCCGAAGAGATGGGCTGGATTACTAACAACCTGGGTCCCTGCGGATGGGTATAGAAAGAGAGGAAGGCCAAGAAAAAGATGGCCAGATGACTTAAGTGCCTTCGAAAAGGATTGGAAAGAAGTGGCACAGGACAGGGACGCATGGAAGAAAAAAGGGGAGGCTTTTGCCCAGCTGTGGGACACATACGGCTAGGAAAAATCGTCTAAAAGGCCCATCGATCTGGCGGCATATGCGGCAAACATGTTTTGCCCATTCCTACTTTAGCTTGGCTCGACGCACTGAACGACAATAAGTTCGCCGCGCTTGGTAAACGTGTTGGCCAGCGTAGTTAACTTTTTAGCTTAGGATGTGTCATGCATCCTCATGCACGGTTATTTTTTTCCTAACTATAGGTTTGTAGTGTAATTGTCTATTTTTAACATTTATTTACAAACTATTTTTATCTTCCAGATCCGACGCATGCAGGACATGTTAACACAAATGCAAGAGAAACTCAAAGCTTCCGACAAAAAACATGACAGTATTATAGATGTATAGGATAGACTGTTTTTACTACGTAGCGATAAATGATTAACCACATTAGACGTAGGCATACTTTATAAAAACACTAAAACCTCTTTAGAAAAAATTGATGAATTTAGATTTTTGATACCTGCATACTTACTTAAATAATTGTTTGCTATTAAAATTTTTGAAAATATTCAATTTTTACCGTCATAGTTTTATGCATTTGAATGCTGCTTATATGCATCCAGTCCCGTCTAATAGGCCTTATGATTGATATTAAAATTGATAAGGACAAAAAGTAGCCACAAAATAATGAAATAATTAAAATGTAGGTACGTATGTTACGTTCAATTGAAATGGGATGGCTAACTAGTAAAATTTGTATTTAAATTATGTCACTAGGTACCTATATATAAGGTGGACACAAATCAACTGCAAATATTTTAAGGGCAGATTCAGACCACTATACTTAACAACTTTTCCAAATAAACTTATATCGAAATACGAAATTTTATTTTTCACTCTCCATACTAAACTAGATCAGCTGATTCTCAATTTGTATGGGAGGACAATTTTTTTTTTCATATTTCGACATAAGTTTTTTTGGGAAAGTTGTTCAGTTGAGTGGTCTGAATCTGCCCTTCAAATATTTGCAGTTGATTTAAATTCACCTTATATAACCTGCCATGAAAGATTTGAAATGGGTTGTTTTCTTTTTTATATATTATTTTATTTTTAGTAGCCAAGCAATATACCTTTATTGTATTCTATGTAATAAATCAGATCAGATACCTATCTAATCTGATTTATTATAAAGAATGTTTGGTATATCGTCATCTATTTTAAAATGGAGAAGAAAAAGCAGATTATGAGGTCCGGAGGCAGCCAGCTAACGATGCACCGGGAAAACAGTGAAAGGAAAGAGAGACTATTTAAGGCAATATAGTTCCAAATATTTTTTTGTTTCTAGTATAAGTATGTAGGTAACACAAAATGAACGAAATATAAATGTACCAGTCACCTGTGTCAATCCAACAGTACCTATTTACCATGTTATTTTACCATGGAAACTAACAACTAAATGCGTAGTGGAAATTCTAAATCATTGACTAAATAAATAAGAAATACACGACGAGAATATAGGTAGGATGGTGGTATGACGAGAGTAATATAATCAAAGGGTATCAGTCAGTACCTTGAGTTGAGTACCAGTTTTTTTACACTTAGGTACTACTGTAATGAAAAATGTGACCAATTGTAAGTTTATTTTACCCACTAACCGTCCTATCCAAATCGCAATGTATAAAATTACCGTTACAATATGTATTTTTTAAAACTTTAAGCGCATTTCAGACTAAGTACGCTATATTTCTTACCTATGTAGCAAAGAGTATGTAATCACTACGTTTACTATGTAGCTTAATAGCATATTACCTAATATATAGTACCTGGGCGACCGAGTTTCTTTATTCATTATTAAAAAGAAGAAACTCGAACTTCGCTCGTTTTAGGCAGAATTTTTTTTGCGTGAAAATAATTTTCTCAAACATGGAACCTAGTTAGATTAGTTTTTTGACTATGTTAGAACTTACGTTTAAAACAAAGAAATCGTTAGAGCCGTTTTCGAAATCGCGAGTACAAATAAATTTATTTCTCGTTTAATAATATAGGATATATCATTGTGCAACATAATCGCTCACCATACATTGCGAAGCTATAGTACCTTTATTATAATAAACTAGCTTTCGCCCGCGTAAAGAATCCTGGCGAAGCCCCATACATCGTTTGTACGAAAAAAAACAAAAAATATAGATAACTTGAAACAAATCGCATTAGCAAGAACACTTAACTAATTACACGTTTACCACCACTAAATAATTATAAACCCCGGGGTTTTATAATTATTCCGTTTTTTAAAAGTCGTCCTTTTGTTTCATTTTCCATCGCCATATTTAAAACAAAACCCACCCAACCACAACTGAACTGAAACATCATGTCACTCTGACAGTTGCTAGCATTGTCAAATCGACATTGATAGTTGATTTAATTGATTATAGTAGAGTACTAGGTTAGGATATTAGGAAAGTCAATATATTTATTGCTTTGCACTTTCTTTATGTAGACCGCAATCTACAGAGTTCAAGTCAGTTTGAATGACAGTGACATTGGCAGTTGTAAGTCGTGGCTCTATGCGAATGTTTCTCTTTCTACATTGCCATATTTAAGTTCTGGTAACATAATTTATAATAAAAATCTAGTTTTTTTCCCGGGGGTTTAAAAATATTTTATTTACAGAAATGTATTTCCTGGACTCTTATGATGTTGTAAAAAAAAAATCAACTCATCCGTATTTTTTTTTTATTCGTAAAAATTCCGCCATCATTCTTTCCCACGGGAACAGTTGGTACTTTTTCCCGGGACGAAAGGTGTCCTATTTCCTTCTCAATACTTCTATCTATGTGTACCTATGCGTAATTTCAGAAAGATTGGTGCAGTAGATACCTAGCACGTGAAAGCGTAACAAATAAAAAAAGTCACTTTCGCATTTATAATACTAGTGACCCGCTCCGGCTTCGCATAAGCATAAAAACCTTCCTCTTGAATCACTCTATCTATTAAAAAAACCGCATCAAAATCCATTGTGTAGTTTTAAAGATACATACATGGGGATATAGGGACAGAGAAAGCTACTTTGTTTTATTCTATGGTGTGATTTTTTCGGATTAGGATGTATAGTGCGCATATAGTTATTAATTTACTGTATGCTATACACATATTATTAAGTATAGCGTAGTCTGAAATGCGCTCTTTGTGTTTCGAAACATTTCGTTTTTACATATACAGCAAAGAATACCAAAGTCTATCTACTCACTGCAAAACAAACTTGTACGATATTATTGTAGTTAATCGATAAATTGATACTTTTATATTTTGTTTTTATTTGTTATTTTCTCTATAATATATAGGTACGAAATTTCCTTTAAACCGGTTTTTGTAATTGTCGCTTACTTAGTAATTTTTCTGAGAGCCAAGTGATATGCCATGGTATGCGGCGAACGAAACTATTCGGCAAACGATAGCACTAGTTTTTTATTCACATCTGACATAGCGTAACGACTGCCATCTAGCGAAAGCAGCCGGGGCAAACAGGCTCTATACTACGTGTAAGTATAGTCACAGTCACAGATTACCTACATCCCAACTTTCTAACTAATATTATAAATGCGAAAGTCAGTTTGTTTGTTGGTTTGCTCCAATCTTCCCGAAATTTCGCGTACACATAGGTAATAATTATTAAAAAGGATATAGGATAGGTACCTTTCATTCCGGGTAAAAGCACTGTTCCCGAGAAAAATTCACGCGGGTGTAGACGCGGACGAAAGCTAGTATTATACTAAACGTAGTAGAATAGCGCTTTGGGTGGGGCGTCACTGGTACCAATCTTATGATTTTACCCTATTAAAAAAAATCTTCTAAGCGTTAACCCGGTAAGTAGTAGCATCGATGGTAGTAGGTATCTTAAGCATTCAAAGCCCCCGGGATGTGCATTCCAAAGATTCTGTATCGTATCGGTAGAATCCGCCGCCCGTCTCTGATGTGCGTGCAATGTTCCACTGCCACATAAAGAAAGGGGCTAAGAGGCTGAGCACAGGGGGGTTACTATCATCTCTTAAAACCATGCAAGATCCAGTGAGTAAGGCAGATGTCGCCTTACATCATGTATTGCGCTATCTCGCTTACTCTTTGGAACTTGCATGGTTTTTAGAGATGACTGTAGGCTACCAGAGCAGAGGTAGAGAAGCTTAACTAATATGGGCGAGTAATGGGTGGGCTGAAAACTACCACAAACTATAAAGAAATGAAACCGCACAGAGTACATTTTTAGGGTTCCGTAGTCCACAAGGAAAGGAACTTATAGTTTCGCTCTGGGGGGTTACTACCATCTCTTAAACCCATGCTAGATCCAGTGAGTAAGCGGGATAGCGCGCTACGTGATGTAAGGTGACATCTCCCTTACTCACTGGATCTCGCATGGTTTTAAGAGATGATAGTAGGCCACCTGTCCATCCGTCCGACCCCTCTCTAGCTCAGAGACCCTTGATACCTAATAGAAAGCTGTAATTTACAAGAAGAAGACAAGAACATACATATTAAGCCAACAAAACGGTAGAAGAACAAAATTTTTAAAAAAAATTATCGTGATAGTTTATATAAACTATTACAGCCAAGTTGCCAAGTAGGCTGCACAAGTTTATGAGTTATACCTTGGTAAATTTATAAAGTACAACTGTGTGTACATTATTTCAGTTACCATCGTCCTATGTGGGCCCGTATTTAGACGTTTTGAGCCTTCCGCAGTAGTGGTCCACTTCGGAACCCGACTTGCGCGTGGCCCGACACGCATTTGGCCGGTTTTTTAAAAGGTGGATGGATTGCAATGAAACTAGCGTCGTCGTAACCCTAGTCATAACGTAACCTTACCTTACGACATGTCTTGTCATACTAGACAAAACATGTCGTAAGTTAAGGTATGTCGAGTATATAAAGCACTAGCTGTTCCCCACGGCTTCGCCTCGCGTGGGACTCTGTTATATCGCGCCCAAAAGTAGCCTATGTTTGACCTCAGGTCGTTAACTACATCCCTACCAAATTTCATCACAATCGGTCCAGCAGTTTAGCCGTGAAGAGGTGACAGACAGACAGACAGACAGACAGGCTTTCGCATTTATAATATTAGTATGGATTATATAATCTAGACATGACATGTATTGAGTTGCTTGCCCCCTCCCCCACAATGACCTATTTGAACAAAAAACTATTGCCCTCTTCCTACGTCCATGCCTCTTCCTGACTTTCGAAAAAATATCTATATGTCAAAATGACAATCAACTAAACGTCACTGCAGTCAAAATAACAAACGGGCAGAAAAAAATTGTGAGGTAGGCACTGTGTTGTTTTATAATTTATTGTATTTTTTATACAGAAAATTGATAAATTGCAAATAACCGGTTATACCTGAATACTTTTACAGCATGCAAGCACATTATTAAAAAAAAATATTTTGCGGCAATAAGCTATGGCTGACAGAGATCTATCGACGGGTCCGAGGGATGGAGTTACATATCCCATCAAAGTGCAGTATTGTGGAAATTGTTCCATGCCAATAGAATATTGCGAGTATTATCCTGAATATGACAAGTGTAAACAGTGGCTAGAAAAGAACTTGCCGACAGAATTTGAAAAAGTGAGAATTGGTAAGTTTCATTTGTTGCAAGGTTTAGGTTAGATGCTAAAATGTCATCCATACTAATATTATAAATGCAAAAGTCTGTCTGTCTGTCTGTCACCTCTTCACGGCTAAACTGCTGGACCGATTGTGATGAAATTTAGAATGCATATGGTTATGCACTAGGAGTCAAACATAGCCTACTTTTCGGGCGAGATATAACCGAGGCGCACGCGGGCGGAGCCGCGGGCAACAGCTAGTTTTTGTAATAAATTAATTGATTATATGTTATAATATCTTTCAGATGAAGAGGAGAATGCAGGTGGAGAAGAAGAGAAAAAGCGACAGAAACGCGGTGGCAAGGGTATGCTCAAATCAAAGAAGAAAGAAGACGTGCCCAAACTAGTACAAGTATCGCGAGCGCCTCGCGGTAAAAAGAAATCTGTCACGGTGGTGTCCGGCTTGAGTACTTTTGGTAAGAGAAGTTGTTTGTCATAGTGTGTTCCTGCTTATAAATTACTTAACAGTCCTCATATACTAACAGACAAAAGTCCAGACTACTGTTGGTTATCAATCAGAAAAATTAAGCCTGCATCTATCTAAGTCCAGTTTTTCAAATTATAGCCTAATAATCTAATTCAAAAAGGTTGTTTTGTACTGTAATTACGTCTATACCACATGAAATGCTGTATTATGGCATGGCAAGCAAATTAAGAAAATTGATATTTATTTATGTACCCATTTAATAAACTGAAAGAATTTCAAAAGTATGTACTTCTTTCTTACAGATATTGATTTGAAAGTAGCAGCAAAATTCTTCGGGACTAAATTTGCTTGTGGTTCATCAGTTACTGGGGATGATGAGATTGTCATCCAAGGGGATGTGAAGGATGATCTCTTTGATATAATACCAGAGAAATGGCCTGAGGTATGTCCACACTCCTTGATTTCCTTATTTGAAGACAACACTCCTTGATTTCCATCCACAAATACTATAAAACATCTTTCTTCTCTTTCTCTCTCTCTCTCTCTCTCTCTCTCTCTCTCTCTCTCTCTCTCTCTCTCTCCCTCTCTTTATTTTTCTCACCTTTTCATTGTACTTAAATACTAGGACATTAAGTCCTGTTTGTCTCTTACTCAACTTTACATTTTATTTGCTAAGTGTCTTAACTTAGTATTTTGATAAGTTAAGCTTGGTATGTACACATACATGGGTATGTATCAAGTACATATTAATCTAATATTTAGTAAAATCAGTAATTTTTGGACATTAATTATATTCAATTAAAATGTTTACTTTAACAAACTCACTATTTCCACGTTAATAACATTATTAAATCACAAAACTTGTATAAATGAAAATATAATCAAATATTTATAATAATTTTATTTTCTTCTTACAGATTGATGAAGATAGCATTGAAGATCTTGGAGACCAGAAGAGATAGTCACAATAATAGATGTGTTAATTAAAAATTCTTTATTTCTGTGTTATTTTCAGAAGACTAATTTAATTATGGCAGTCAACATGCATTTAAATGTTTAGGTTCAGTGCATCAAATTATTAAACACATTAACAAGTTAAATGAAAATCTATCAATCTATACAGTGCTTATTTTTTTACCCAAGTGAAGCTTTTTTTTAATGCACAAATAAAATAGAAATAAAGTGTTTTTTTTTTTTAATTTCATATTTATTTTACGAGCTTCACAATATGAATAAAATTCTATAAAAAGCTTGCTAATAGTTTGCTATTTTATTTACCACACTTTCTAAATTGAAAAGATTAAAAATTTCTACATTATAGCATTACTGAAAAACCTCATAAAGATTTTAACAGAATATGTTTTTGGAAGATCTTGTATTTTACTCCTTATATCTATAACTACATAAAGTACTTATTCTACATGTAGTTTCTAGCGGAGTATCACATCAGAGCATATCATAAGTATTTGCAAACTCGGTCGATTTTGGTAGCTCTATCGCTGGTTTTTGGATGTTTTATAGAAATGATAGTAATCCTCTCTGTAGATTTAGAATGTATGAAAATTCTTTTTCGTCTTACTCCTAGGGGCGATTTACAGATTTCCAAACAAAATCCGAAAGTTCAAACTATACAGGAGGGTTACCACCATCTCTTAAAACCATGCAATATCCAGTGAGTAAGAGGGAGATGTCGCCTTACATCATGTATTACGCTGTCTCGCTTACTCTGTATTTCTATTGTAACCTACAAACTTTAGGTGTAATTTCGGGAACGGCTTTTGTCCTCCGTAAGCATTCTAGTGTTATATATAAATTCTTTGGTGTTTACATTCAGCTTAAAACAATGCAAGATCCAGTGAGTAAGGGAGATGTCGCCTTACATCATGTATTGCGCTGTCTCGCTTACTTACTGGAACTTGCATGTTTTTAGAGATGACAGCAGGCCACCAGATGAGCAGTAAAGAAGTATGAAGGCTGAGTGTGAACGCTCACTCGCGTCGTTATTGCCGCAGAAGTATTTAGGGAAATATTTCCGGCAGCGACAGGAGCAGTGGCAGGGGCTGAGTGTAAATGTGGGGTAAGAGTACCCCCCTGGGGGGTTAGCGAGACAGCGCAATACACATACATGATGTAAGGCGACATGAGCGTCTAGGGTGCGCATTAGGACGCTCATGCGTGCATGATGGAAAAAAAGGTATGGTACTCGAAAGTGAATTAAATCGACTGATTTCCAAACAAAAAATCCTAATTCTTTAGTTTAAATCAAGAATTTTGCGATGATTTACGATGGAACAAATAAATCAACTGATTTCCAAACAAATCATCGCAAAATTCTTAATGTAAATTAAAAAATTAAAATGATTTGTTTAGAAATCAGTCGATTCAATTCACCTTTCGAGTATCATTCCTTTGTTTGATGGAAAACCATCATGCAGGCATAAGCGTCTAATGTGTGCCTAACGTGGTAGATTTTATTTTTTTCCGGTGCCAATACTAAATAATAATGGTAACACTACATTCTACTCTGCAAAATCAAGTCAACACAAAATAAAATCACTTTACACATTTTGCGTTCATTGTGTGTAGTGTTTGGACAAAATTAAAAACTATGTTAGGTTTGTGATTCTAGTGAAACGAATTAGGTATAATAATGAGAACAAGGAAGTGATTAGGAGCTAACTGTGATCAGAATGTAGCGCTTAGTCAAGTTCCTAAAGTACAGTATTCCAAGATAAATTTATTGATCTTTCTTTTGTTGTATTGTTGTCCTAGACTGTAAATAAATATACACTGTGAAAATGTCCGTGGTTAAGGGAAAGTTGATGAAAATGGAAGTAACACAGGTTGGCGAATACGAGTTCACGAAACAAGATATTATAGGCCATGGAGCTTTTGCCATGGTGTACAAAGGAAGGAGGAGAAAGGTAAGTACAAAATAGGGATTTGGCGTCATTGTTTTTACCGTCTATTTATTTCTAAACAAACCTGCACAGTATTTTTTCATGCTGAATCGATTTGTGATCGTGGGCGTCGTAATAATATTATATTATGATCGTCGTGTCGTTCGATTCAGTTTTGGCACAGTAACGAAGTATTATCAAATCCATGATATTTTATTTTATTTACTAATCCATTGTATTAAATTATTTTTTACTACAATTTTACGTTTTAAGCTTATGCAAGACTGTTTTGTTGGTCATGTTGGTGGTAAAAAATAAATAACTAGTAGTATGTACTGGCCAGTACCAGTATTTTACAAACATATTATATTATCATAATAATATTTAATAAAAATCAACATTGAAAAATTGTATTTAATTATAAAACAAAGGAAATTAATTTAGTTTCTCATTTACAAATAATTCATCATAATTAGGATGATATCTCAACCAAATTAGTAGGTATTTTATTTATCAAACAGGTATTACACAGTACACATGTTTTTGTTTATATTATTTTGTTTTTCATTTTACTTACTAGGTATAATGTGTTTGTTGTTTTCGTAAAAATCTTATCTGAGTTGGTTACAATTTCACAATATTTTCTAATGTTCTATTAAGTAGGTATGTCTATATTTCTGTGTATCAATCAGCTCATTGTTGTAAGAAATAAACTTGTTTTTGAGGTAGGTATTCAGGGTAATGATTTGTCTGATAAGGGTAAGGAAATGCTTGCAGTGTAAACAGTTGTTCAGCTCTTCAAACTGTGGTTGAAATAAAACAAGATTTTTATACAATAAGGCTTTTTTTTATATAATATGGGTGTGCAGATACAATAAATTAAACCACAAATACCTACACAGAAAGTATTGTGCATGTGAATAGTCAATGCACTGATAGTATTGTGCTGTCCCTGTCTAGCAAATGTATTTTTAAGTACCTAAATTAGCCATCAGTAACTATGTTTAATAAGATTATATTGTATACACACTAGCTATCCAACATTGGTACAACTGCAGTACACACTCTGCTAGGGGCTCTAACTTTCTTCAGAAATAGGCATTTGCATTTGATAGAAAAGAGATATTTCGCTTGGTTTGCCTATGTTTATATCACATTACAATAGTTTTTCTATTGTGTAATAATTCAGCCAGCCAATAGGTTAAAATTTTTTAATTTAGGTTAAAAATTAAAAATTTACAACATTGTCTAATATTTTGTTAAGTAATAATGGTATTTAGGATTAGTAACCTCCATTTCTTAATCTCGTCAAATCCATTCAGGCTATAAGTATAACCAAAGAAAAGATATATCGAAAAAATTTCTTAAATTTAATAAGAATCTAAGAAGTCAAACACCTAAATTGGGTGTAAAACATGTATACACATCAAAATACATCTTTTACTGACAAAAGTGTTACATGTTCGTTTATGGAGATAAATCTTTGTTTCTATTTTCAAAAACAAAAAAAATCATACTATGTTCTTACTAGGTACTATTACCTACACTACATAATTTATTACATGAAATCATTTACCTACAGTTAAAAACTATATTTATCTAGCTACATAATAGTTTGTTACTATATTAGAATGTGTTAGGTTCTACTTAAAAGGCTGTTGTTTAGTAAAAAAGTTTTATTAGATCTTCTCAATATATCCTGGTATAGACCAGAAAGTAACATTTGTTTCACTGACCTTCCCAAAATGCAGTGTTATTTTTTAAGATTATACTAACATGTTAAAGAAACTCGATGTTGTCAAAGAAAATATAATAACTGCTGTGTAGTACAACAAAACCATCCAGCTTGTATATTAGTAGTAAATAAATAAATAATATGAATAATAGAAAGCAAAAAATATTTTTTTGTATTTTTGTCTGTCTGAATGTCTGTATGTATGATCACGCTTATCTCTGAAAAACTAAACCGATTTGCTTAAAATTTGCACCAATTGTTTTGTTTTAACTCAGAAGAACATCTAAAGTTTGTTTCATCAAAATCTGTTCATTATAAAAAAAGTTATCATCATTTGAAGGAACACAATGAATGAATGCAACAAATTATTTTTTTTTTTGTGTTGGTTATTGTCATGACAAACTTTGTATGAATACACAAGAAAATCTTCTTTTAAACAAATTAGAGCAGAAATGGTAATATCATGATTTCGGTAACAAATATAAAAACCGGTCAAGTGCGTGTCGGGCCACGCGAAAGTAGGGTTCCGTAGTTGCTCACTACGGCGGAAGGCTCATAACGTCTAAATACGGGCCCACATAGGACGACGACACTTGCCTCTAACAAAATTTTGCACTTTACAGCTAAAAATATCATAAACATATTCATGCATCCAAAAATGGTATTTGGACACTTATAATTATTTTTAAGGCCTATTCAATTTTACCCACACTATAAGATAGATGAGTAAAAAAAATATTACCACTACTTTACATGTAGGGGAGGTACCCTAAAAAAAAATATTTTTCAAAATTTAATTTACTTTTTTGTTTGCGTGATTGATATGTGTTTTTGCCAAATTACATCATTCTAGTACTAAGGATCTCTGAGCTAGAGAGGGGTCGGACGGACGGACAGAGCGAAAGGAAATTAACAAAAAAATATTACTTTTTAAAATCCTGAAAAAATACCCTGTTTTTACGGCCGTAACTGGACGACTTCTACATGTATTTAAAAAGGGTATAAAACAAAAGAAAAAGGTACGAGCTCTACTCTTCCTTTTAATGTTTACACCAAAAAATGTTTATAATAAGTTTTCGACGAGAAAACAGGTTAATACCACGATTTGATCAAGATTTTTTTATAATTGGCAGAAACCGCTGTTGTCCCTGTCGTACACGTTGGGAGAGATTCATATGAGGCGTATGTAAGACAGCAATATTGTTTCCAAATTTTTATAGATTCTCTGATCTAGACTATCCTGCTTTTCCCCAGATGCTTGTATTCCGGTTTGTGTGTGCAGCTGGCTTTATCTAGGTTATTCAACACGTGCCTTTAATTATCCTGTTGCGGAGCCAGCTTGTTTTGTGTCCTAGGGTTGGGTACTAAAGAACTTAACCGAACCTACAACATTTTTTTATTTAATTATATTTTATCTCCAGACACTTATTATAGAGCTCAATGTATAACTATTCTTTATTTGATTAAAATTACAACAAAGATATCTCAACACAAGAGATTTCGAATGGTCAGCAACGAAAACTAGAAACTATAGTGACCACAGAATTTAGAAACGTATTAACGGATAATTTCTCTGTTCTGTGATAGTGACTTTCAATTCTTTGTCATAGTCGCCACGAACTCGTCGCCCCTGGGAGATAGTTCTTGGCGGCTTGAAGGATTATTCTTTGACATGAACTGAGAGCTTAACTGCTTAATAAAATGTCGCCCTCTGCGCCACAATTCATTAACTTCGTGCATGCTCTACCAGACAAACTCCAAATTCTTTTTTCGAAAGTGGTTGTTTCCACAGGAATATTCAACTTCTTAAGCTGCAGACTGTACAAAATATCATTGACCTCGCGAACGCAGAAGGAAAATTATTTATACGTAGTGTAAAAAATGTTTCGACTATTTTTGAGTGTGACTGCTAAGAAGTAACCTTCCTGTCGTACCACAAAAAATGATAAGGCCGGCGCACATCATGTACAGATAATTTTTTTGCTCTCAGTGGCCAAAAGAGAGAGAGAGAAAGTAAGTGCGGGTACCAGATCATGCATTGTCGTCCCTCCTTCAGCATGCCTTCGTATTCGGCGTCCTATCCTAGTAACGCTCGCTGAAATATACCAAAAGAAAATGTGTATTGATGTATTTAGGTCCAATCTCCTTTAAACAAAAACACTTTGTTATAATATAACATCACATATTTTTTTTTACCTAAAGTAGGTATTATAGTAGGTAAAATGTTCTTCAGCTGTCCCCAGTGTGCACTGGTCCATAAAGTTGTACTAACATTGATGACGTCTTTGCTCTTAACCGGATAATGAGCTTTTTCAACTACAGAATAACTAGTATGTTACTCTATAGATTACACCACAGAGAATTACACATGCTTGGAAACATGAACAAGTTACCTACTTCATTACATTATATTTGTACGAATTAGATATAATCTAGCGACCATTCATCTACGATATCAATTTGTCTGTATGACGAGCATGGATCACGCAAACCCACACTCAAAGGAGAGGCAGTTGGTCTTTTTTTTGTTGACTGCTCTAATGGATCGTCTGGTCATGGCGAATGGCAAAATACTTTTTTGCTTGCAGATTTTGAAGATTTTACATAAAGAAGTGCAAAAAATTGGCAGCAAGAGGCTTTTTTCTGAAACTGAACTTTTTCTGTATAGTATGCTAAACATATAAGTTTTTATGGACGTACATTCTTTTCATAATTTTTCAATAGATGCGTACTGACCGGTATTCGGCTCAAAGAAAGAATATACCTACTTAGATAAAAACAATTATTTGGCTAATTTACAAGGTATTGTACTAAGATTGTTCACATTTGTCCAAGACTCGACTAACGCGTTTTAAAAACATACTAGCTATTTCACTGAGAATAGATTTGGCGGAGTAGGCAACATAAAGACTGTTGTTTCAATGTCAGTATTTGTGTGTCGCAGTGTTTATTACGTTATACCATTTATACCATTATAGGTACTTATGATTATAGACTTACTCAATTATGAAACTTCGAATCAGTTAATAGCCACATACATGCCTACCTCGTATGTAACATAAATAAAAATAGCCAATGCGAGTCGGACTCGCGCTGCAAGGGTTCTGTACCATTATCTATACAAAACGGAATAGCAACAAAAAGCTCTTGGCAACATGAATAAATAAATTAAGTATCATAGATACGCTATTGCATTTACAATTATGATAAATACATTTAGGTAGGTACTTCATGTTCTTCACAAGGCTTTGATTTTGTTATGTTCATATGAAAATGCAACTAAATCTCAGTCCAGGCAGTGGTTGTAGGCATGTTAGTATCTACCCATCAGCAGTGGCCTGTGGGTTGGGTTTCGTTGCTTTGTTCCAATCCCAAGGAACAATACAGTGCTGGACAATATGACACGGCCCATGCTTCGCCCAAGGGCACTCGAATAGTGTTTATTGTATGCGCGTACACGCAGGTAGCCCATTTGAACCCACATTTTTTGTTTATGAATAAATATATAAATGAGATACATATTATACCTATAGTAACCATAAGTTACTAATTTTTTTTGCAATGTTTATAAAACTTATCCTGTTGCATTGCTTTTCACTTCTAAAGATCCTTTATTTCGAAGGCCTATTTTACCATTTGCTTGATAGACCCTGGATAAGCAGTTTTTTTTTTTCGCGGGTGGAGTTATAGTCTTACGAGAACTAATTGTGACCGTGACCGCGGCATGTCTATCTATGAGTTAGCTTGTTTCATGTAAAAGACTGATTCAGTAGTACAGATTTAGTATCTATTTCCAAATCAAAGAATTCACAGTAATTCAAATCGATTTCGTATACTTGGCCTACAAGTGTTCCCGCTCAACAGGGAGCGTGTCGAAATCAGGTCAAGCTGTAATCGCTCACCAGCCTGCGGAATGTACGATGGCTAATGTTAGCTCGCTTTCCGCACAGTCCTTCTGGATAAAAGCAAAATGATCACTAACGTCTGCCGAATCGTGTTAATGTCGCATTATCTTTGTAAGTCAACATGAGCAGTATTTAAATAGACCAAACTATTTCTAAAGGGATGAGAAAAATAATTTTATCAAGAAAGAAAATTGGGGATCTCCAGTCAACCAGCGATTGATTGAGAGGATCAATGAATATCTTATTTCATACATACGTTAGTTGGTGAATTAACAAGAAAGTGGATAGAGCTTCAGTGGATTTATTTATTTTCCGATTATATGTCAATGTGGATAATGTACGTGAATTAAAAGATGCAGACAGGACCTTGTTGCACGTATTACTCGCCCACCTGCGACGACCTTATGCAACGCTCACTGCACTCGCCTTATCATTTTACAGACCAACTTGTAATTATAAATAATACCTGTGAGGTAACTTCTAATAAGAACTTGTGCAAACCTAGCGCTCAAGATTGGCATTGCACTGCAGTATTATGCTATTAAATATAGTATGAAGTGTGTCTGTATCAAATACTATATTAATATTATAGGTTTTGATCTATTCTTTAGATACCTTCATAAAAAAGTGTACCCAAACAGTTTGGCAAAGACACCAATATTTGATATTCATTAGCCAGCAAATTATAAAAGACAAGTATCTACGTGCCAACTTTTTGCACCGTCAACTATTCCCACAGATTTCGTTGTGCTATAATAGCCAACAATCGTGCGAAAAAGTGGATCTTTCAAGTCATTGTTGTATCTTTAAAAAAATAATTATTGACAAATTACGTGAACGTTTATACAGTGTTTTAATAACGAGAACACATGAAGTAACACTTGCGTTAATTGCTTTGTTTCAGAGTCCTTCACAATCTGTAGCTGTGAAGGTAGTGACCAAGAAAGGCATCCAGAAAGCGTCAGAGATCCTGGTGAAGGAGATCAAGATCCTACGCGAGCTGACGGCGCTGCACCACACGAATCTGGTCGCGATGCACGACTGCATGGACAGCCCGGCGTATGTTTACGTCGTCATGGAGGTTAGTTATTGTATTTTTAATATCGTTTGTGTTTTCTTCTATTTAACTATTAACCGCCGTATTAAGAAACGTTTGATAAGCCCATTTTACTAAAATATGCTTTGGCTCTTTCTCTCTTACCTGACACTTCATGTGAAAGAACGAGACGAAACAAATTGTAACTAAAATAGGCTTAACAAACGTTTTTTTTTAATACTTACCCCCGGGTAAGTATATTTATACTTTTTATTAATCTTACATGACCGTATTCAACGAGCTGAAATATGTTTTCGAATAAATATTGATAGCCTACGAAATAAGTAATATTTAATTGATATTTGATATCATAAAAGACACAGAATAAATTAAGCACTAACGTACCTAGTGTACGTTAGATAAATAACAGAAAATGAGAAGAATTTAAGCAGTTCTGCATTATTTATTATTGAACGTTCATTGTTAACCAACTGACAACTTTGAGGATAAACAGACTGCTCCCTCCCAAAATCGCCTCCTTGGGGATGTTTGCTAAAATCCTATTATAAGAAAGTTAATGCACAGAGTATTTTTGGATTTCGTTAAGTCTGCATTCCGCTTTACAGTAGAATATGGGTGGAATATTCATTTTCAACATTGGAGCATAGGTGTGGATGGCTTTCTCGGTAAATATGCAGCAATTGCAATAAAAATACGCAACAAACAATAAACTACGTGTGTTAACTAATTGGATAGAATGGTTTCAGTAATTATTATCAAAGAGTAGAATCACTTTTCAACCGACTTAAAAGAAGAAACATATAAAAAGGACGATATATTTTTAAGTTTGTCCTACTTCATATGTCCGTCATTTTAAATAATTAAATTATTTTCTTGTTCTAATGGTTATAATTATAGTTTCAATTTTGTCCGATAGAAATTTTATCAAAATCGGCGCAGTAGTTTGGTTTTACAATCAAAATAACTGGGAAACGTAAAACTAATAAAATTATCTACTTCACAAGTAGCTTGTTTGATGGAGTAATCTGCAAGGTCAATCGACCCTGTAACCCTCCGTACAGCTGCTGTAACGGTATATACCTACTTCACGTTCGATTTCCCTTGGTATTTAATGAGTGTTAATAACAAGCTCAGTTGACCCTGCACACTGTGGTGTCAAAGTGGTTAATCGACCCTGTCTTTATGCGTTGGTATCATTGTTTCATATATGGGCCACTGCCACTGTTATCGTTTATTTTTAGTCTATTGGAGTACAAGGTCAATTGACCCTGCACACCTAGGTGATTAACCTAACAACGTTTTAAGTATTTTATGTGTGTAGTGTAGCGTTATTTAATATCTAATGATTATACAGTCCCTGAGTAGATCATATCAATACTTTGGAATCAACTCGCAATAATCATGTAAAAATTGATGGGTTAATTTCGACTGATGACTGAACTATTAATTTCGTATTTCTTTAAAATCCAGACGTATGCCTGGAACATATTATTATTAAAACTTGTAGTGTCATACTTACAGACAATATGTTTAAGTAAATAAAATGTCTATTTTATGTATTACAACAAAAATATTTTGAAAAATTAAAAGTATTTTTTATGGTAATTGTCCTACTTAACGTACGATGAATAATCATGGGATGGGTGTTTGAAATAGATGCAAACCCGGAATCGCACATTAACATACAATAATAGTAACTTGTGCTCATCAATTTCCTCGAAGCATTAAACTGTTGCTGTTCATAACCCAGTGGCCTTGCCCTTAATCTACTTCTGATAATAAAGCGACGAAAAACCACAATTCTGCTGACAGATATGTAACTACCATACAAAATTACTTGTATTACCTAATGTTTATTTTAAATACATTCAATAATTCGTTCTCCTTTCTATAAGCTGTATCTGTTTACAACTAACTACGAAAATCTTTCATATTTATAAGGAAATACTTAAAAAATATCGGACATCTAAATAGATCGTATATATATTTATCTATTTACTATTAATGTTATGTATGTTGGATTTCAATTTAAAGAAATTAAAAAAAAAACTATTTTTATAAATACACATTTTTTCCAATGTGTGGACCGCGTTGTAATTTAAATTTTAAACGCAAGGCTAAATATTTAGTGAGACGCATGACACCATATTTTATATATTCGTTCGTATTAGCATGCGGCTGGTGCGTGCGCGCCCAAGTCCTCGTCGTCTGTTATAGATTACATTAAAATTGCAGACGGATCAAGATAAAAATATATATTCACGTGAATCTCTCAAATATGAAGTTACTGCGCAGCAAAATGCCATAATAGGTCAAGGGGATATCAATAAAAGAGATTAGTAGACTAGACATTATTATGCCAGACAATGTTAAATTCTTATCTTTCAACAGAACTTTGTTCTGGTTACTGTAACTTATAAGGGTCGACCTGTGGCAGTGGGGCTGCCCTATTAACCTTTTTTACCTCCTTATCATTTTGAGAACAATATTTAACGGATTGCTTTGCTATTTTGACCTCTTCGATTTTCAGTATTAAATAGTATTTAATTGTGTATACTCACAGACCTTAACTTTCATACAATTAAGTAGGTACATAGTTTCTGGTTTACACTTATATCTAGAATGTTTTAGTCATTCAACATCAGCATTGTAACTACTAAAAAGTAATAAAAGATGTAATTTTGAGAACGTTTAGGTTAGCTGCTAGCTAACTCCAACGAATAGCTCAAACGAGCATCGATGCGGATGGCGCGCCATGTTGTCTGCTGTAATATCCCACACGTGTCGCGTCTTCGCCTCGTGTATGAGCATACTCGTTGTGCCTCGTGTAGTGCCTACGATAGATTATTGCGCACAATGATATATAACGCCTACAATTTTGCCACATGCGAAAATTCATTTTGTCTCACAGCGTTACACAGCATTTCCCCCTGTCAACTATTTTGTAGCAACAATAACATTAAGTAGGTCTACATTTTATTGTGTAATATTATAATCATACATATCGAAACCAAACCAACCAAAATACTTTACCCTTCAGAGTACCTACCTACCGTGAGGTATTCTATTCTTTATTAAAAAGAAGAAACTCGATGCACTTACAGTTTCCCAAAGCGTGCTAAGAGTTAGTTAGTTCTATGCCTTTAGGTATAATTTATTTCTGGATGACATATTTTATGTTATACTTCTTTAGTACTATTATTTATTTTGTGGTTTTACGAGATCAAAGTAGTCATCAGCATTTTAGTTCTGCCTATAAATATTTCCGGAATCTAAATTCACCATTTCACGCTATCTCTTGAGTCACAGTCACGCCACGACTTGATTCTTGAGTTTTGTTGACCTGAGTCGTCGACTGATATTTAATGAATGATAATACTGGATAACAATTTCACGTACATACGTTAGTAGGTACAATCTTTATCGTGATTTCTTTGATAAAACCCAGTCAAAGCACAACCACATTTTTTATTTGCCTTCTCTCTAGCTGGACCAGTTTGAAGTCCTTTTTTGCGCCTGTATAGTTTTTTGATGACATGATAGAAATTGGACAAAGGCTTACGAAACAATCTAACTTGTCTGAAAGCTGCTAGTCATCGCATGCTTGATATTTATTTTCACGTGTATACCAATAACTACGTTTCCTATATTTCAACTATAAAACAAAATCTGTCTAATGTTCAATAATCGGAATGATATTCGTTTTCTACTTAAAATATTAAAAAAAATATTAAAATTTATAAATGTGTAACTTTTAAATTTCGTTACTAGTTAGCATATTTTAGATAGCATGTAGGTATATCGAAGGTCAATCGTGCTAATCTGCAATTCTGTAAAAATATTAAATAACAAACGTAATAAGACGACACGGACGGACGTAATTCGCTAATATAGATATATCTACGTAGTGAGTGTTTTGTTTGCGTAAAAACTAAAACAACAGCAACGCCCTCATCGCGATACAGAAGCCAAGTGAAGTTCATTGGCACGAATTCTGAGATAGGTAGGTACACTACGTGGATGGTCGCCATGGCCGGCTGGTTATGGCCGCCGCCAACCATGACTTCACTAATTATGTACGTCAATTTTTGACTCTTTATTTATAACCGGAAAAGACGTCACTTTATTTCATAAAGCGCAATATAAACTACTTATTTAATATAATAATAATGCTCGTTCTCACTTAATTCTTGCAAGGATAAACAGTACTCAGGTCAGTGTCTACTAAACGGACCCATTCCATGGAGTGCTCATACTGGAAACTACTTAGGTATACTGACTTACACATTAACATTATAACTAAAGTACCATATAGGTACTATATGCCTTATATTATAATATTAATTGTATCAATGCTATCAGTGCTTCTTTAAATGTATAGTAGAATAAAATATGTATATCATTATTTAAAATGTCTAGTGATCTAAAAAACAACGCGGAAGAGTTTGCACTTCTGCGTAGTTCAATTCTACGCCTCACTCCGCTTGTGTTAAGTGCCTTCGTTTGATGACGTAGGTCCAAACATACAAATTATTGTTATAATAATATCATAATCTTTGGTAAAATCTGCGACATACTTGCTGGAAGGTACCTACTTGTTAGTTTTCTTTTATTTATTGAAGTAGAATATTAATTTTAGGGTAACATTTTTTTTTTGCATAAATAGCATATCTATCGGCCCAAACTTGCTTCCGACTGATGGTAGCGATCACCGTCGCTAGCGGTTCAACACGAAGCATAGAATAAAATTTACAGATGAGAATGAATCTAAAGTTTGGCAAGTGTTCATTGTGATGTGCTATAGGATAGGAATATTAGATAGGTGCGGCGGTCTTATGCAAGAGCTCGCGCGTGTTGCCGAATGATCACGTGTGGAAGTGACGGTGTTGCCCGAACCCGCCGTGCGTGCCCGCCCGCCCAATATGAACCTACCTACATATATACAATTCACCCAATGTCATTTGCAATCATACATATTTTCAGAATATCCGAATATTATAATGCCGACTTGGGGCAACTGAAATCCTTGAAAATAAATAATTTTTATAAAATATTGTCTGAATGAACTTCAAACCTAACTTTTATTTTCGTCTGGATAACCTTTAGTTGCTAGATAAAAAGTGTCATCATATATATTTTTGCTCTGTGTGCATTACCTATAATTTAAAACGTAATTTTATTTACAAACAAAGCTTTCGCCCGGCCAGAGAGCGTGCCAATTTGTCACGATTGTTGTACGATTGCAATGATGCCAGGCTTTTTGTACACTACATTATGTAAGTATATATATGTCATGGTTACTAATCAAAATTTTTTAAACCCGCTTGCAAATTACCTATCTTGCTCTTGAATTTAAGTAGGTACAAAATATATACGTATATGTAATTAAATTAATTAGGTATTTAACGTTCATCACACACATCTAATTTACCATTACAGATATGAAGATGTGATCATCGTCATCACATCACCCTAACATACTTCATTTTTTATGTGTACTTAAATTGGTTGAGTTATATTGGTGGTTATTTCCACTGTTTTCGCTAAACACCGCGCGCAAATATTTTAGGTTGTGTTGTGTGTAGTACCTATTGTATACCTAGTAATATGAAGTTGGGAAACTTCTGGGATTAATAAAACTGTTCTTTAATTCAAAAGTCGCGTCACGACTACGATTTTAAATTGAGGGTTTATTAGATCTTATATACCTAGTTTTGGCTAACGCATAAAGCTCAAATATATATATATATATATATATATATATCCCTCAACAGCTTCACTCAACGTCTCGTACTGTAATCGAACGAATGTAAGTAAATTTAAAGTATTACATTATAATACATCGAAGAATATTTCGACAAATATTAATAGACATTATATATATATATCTAAAACTGAATGTAGTCACACGACGTGCATGGATGCTATGAGTGGCATTGGCATGTGAGTTTCCCATCTTTACAATAAAACAAAACAATGCAGATGGCTGAAATTTTATTAGTATACATATAGAAACAATATGGACCAAATTACAAAGATTTCCGTAGCAAAGGACTCAAAAATTATTCAGGCATTATTTTTGTATATTGTGATGTCTTATTTTTTATTGTTGCCTGCTCTCTACCATTCTCTAGTAGCATTAGGTACCTACCTACAATGTGATGTCATAAAAGCTGGTTATATTCTAGACTGTATATCCAGTGGGCGACATTTAGCTCTTCGCGTTTGCTATCGCAGTCAGGTGGTGACCTCGTGGTCGCATTAGTGTGCGCTCTTGGGGCCCTACATCTCGCACGTGGCTGTATCAAGCCGGTACCTCGGCTCGCTATCGGCACGGCAGGGCTTTGGCCGCGTACCAATTAAATAAATAGCGTTTAAACATGGCTTACATCTGCACCGTTTTTCAACTATTAAATACAAAGCGATTTCCTAATTAAGCACATCATAAATTAGTAGGTCATCAAAATCGAGTTTTACCTACCTAATATTCCTAAAGTATCACGAGTACCACTTTTATTACAAAATTTAAAAAAATCATTTTTGTAATTAAAAACTTGTTATCACTCTAGTAATTCTAAAGGTACTACACACAACAATCGGTTTTTGTTGCACGTATAAGTATTCATACATATTAAGTACTAGCTGTTCCCCGCGGCTTCGCCCCGCGTGGTACTCGGTTATATCGCGCCCAAAAGTAGCCTTTGTTTGACCTCAGGTCGTTAACTACATCCCTACCAAATTTCATCACAATCGGTCCAGCAGTTTAGCCGTGAAGAGGTGACAGACAGACAGACAGACAGACTTTCGCATTTATAATATTAGTATGGATTAGTATGGATAATTATATATTTTTTTATATAAGGTTTTATACGCTCATATTGTTTGCAGGTGATGCGATAAAGATCTGTATATTATGCATAAAACAACCGACGGTCCATATCGCAAACCGGTAAAGGCTTTTATGTCAGAAAGTGCATTCGACGCAACGGTAAATTTTGCCTACTTTTGTAGTGACCGTATATAAGTTTTATTAAACAACTAGCGACCCGCCCCAGCTTCGCATGGGCATGAAAACCTTCCTCTTGAATCACTCTATCTATTAAAAAAAACGCATCAAAATCCGTTGCGTAGTTTTAAAGATTTAAGAAGGTAGGTAGGTACTTCGGTGAACACTAGCGCCACCATCAACTAAAATTTTCATTATTCACTGAAAACACAAGTTATCAAAAATCCGTGTTATGTAATTAAGGTTATGGACCTGAAGTTAATTTTAATCAAATTATATTATAGTTCCATATAGTTAACAAATTGCAAAATTGCTAAAAGTGGCCGTTTTAAGCAATATTGCAATTTGTAACTATAGGGAACTATAATTCTATATATGTTTAAAATTAACTTCAGATCCAGAACCTTAATAACAGACGACGGATGTTTGATAACTTCTGTTTTTAGTGAATAATGATTTTTAGCCGATGGTGGCGCTAGTGTTCACCAAGGTATCATCTTAAGCATACATAGGGACAGAAAAAGCGACTTTGTTTTATACTATGTAGTGATATATTAAATTCTACTAAACTATCCGATTAATTTAACATTGAACGCATTTCCGAGTCATATAATATGTTCCAGTCAGACTATCCGACACGAGCCGCTCGCCTATCTAGACGAATGAGCATGCAAGATTGCGTCAGGCGTATATTTCGCACTCCATCTACTACGCCCCTCGCTCGAAAGCGAGCTGGCCTGGCGGAAACCGCAGCTTTCTATCCATCAACAGCCTAATGCACTTGTAATTTCAAGTCGCCACACCATCCGCGAACGCCTATCAAGTTCACTCTCATTTTCAAATGCTGGTAATTTTCAAGTAGCTTTCGATTTGATGCGGTAGTTTCTCGAATCATGTGCTGTGTGAGATGAAAACACAATTTTTTACTGTACACCGCATGATCGCAAACGTTACTTTCTTCTGATGCTGCTACTACTATAGCTTATAATGGTGCAAGAATTTTTATCTTTCTTCTCTGTCATGAAAAATTATATGATGTTAACTTTCCATTGTTCACTTTATCTATTTGTTTATTTCTAACATCGTGTCTCGCAACTTTAGTCACGTCATATACATCGATCAAACAAACATATTGTACCGTAAAGTATCCACGATTAAGTAAGTACCTATATAAGTACGAACATGCTCGATTTTTCTTTGTGTCAGATCAGAACACGTCACAAGTCGGAACATCATTGAAAACCGGTACCTATTTAAACTAGCACGTGGTCCTTACCAACTTTGTATTCGCATAAAAGTAAATACTTGCTTTATAAGTAGGTGACCGCATGCTTCACTCATCCTACCTCTGTAAATAATGTATACCTATTTATTTACAAAGGTATGATTCCGCCTAGTTCTCAGCCTAAGCCTAGTACTGTTGTTAACGGTATTCTTGTACCTGTTATATGATGAGGTTTGTGCTATTTCTTTGTTTCAAGTGAAGGAAAAACATGATCTAGACATATTGGCGCCTCGGTTTCTTCCATCGACAATGTAAAAGAAGTCCGCTTTATATCCAGATGATTTATACAACCGTAACTTCGATAGTTGACTAAGTTAAATGTCATTTAAACTGTTTATACAATATTAATTATATTACATAAAGCTATAATTATATTGTTATTATATAAGTTCATACATTGAACTTGTATTTACGGATTTGTGAAAAAAAGGATGCCCCAGTACCGCACCCATTAATCTAAAATTTATAATTGAATAGAAACTAACCAATGTCTTTTATCTTTCTATACTCACTGCTGGTTTTTGCAGTAATTTCTTTGGTTCTATAAAAAGTATTGTTTTTTCTTAACTGAAATTTGCGAATCCAATGGTTCAGGATTCGCGAACATAAACAAAGTTTCCGCCGAAAATGTTATAAATATATAAGACTAAGGTTGGTTTAACATCATATATTTAATTTCTATTTTACAACTGTAAATAGTTCGGCTTGTGTTCGACTTAAAAGCACCAGCTACCACTTTTGCAAAACTGCTTATCATTAAAGTTTGCGCCACTGACATGCAATCAAAGGGACTCGAAATGTTAGTAGGTCAGGCCTGGCAGGAATTCTTGATAATGTTTCTCACATTTAACCACTAAGTACATACCCTGTAGCGTAGTTTGTTCTGCCAAGTACGCAGCATACTTTTGTTAATGCAAACTTAATTACTGTTTAAAGTAATAATAATTGACCTGTTTATATTGAACTAAAATAATAAAACTGCATTTCCAACCTGAAAACCTCGTAAACGAGGTCATCGTACGTGACAGGACATAAAATTTCTAAAGTACTTACATACTTATGGATCAAATTTTAAACGGGGTCGCTGCACTTGAGTCATATCTCGCACTTCTCAGATCAAAATGCGAGCATGCTTATATACTAAATATACTTTCATATGTAGTGCAATGTTTACGTGAGTGTCTGAAATAAGCATTGTCCCGGCTACCGCAATATTATGTTTGCTATACAAGACAATTGCGGCCGTAGACCTGGCGCAGTCAACGACCCAGGGCATTCTACGGGCTATGCTCTTTTGTCGGAAAACACGTGTTCTGGTGAAGGTGCAGTACTGACAAATGACCCATGTCGTGAACTGTATAGCTATGACCCGATGAGCAGCGCTTTTTGCTATAACGGAACAACTACGATTCGGTCAGGCAGACTTACAACGCAAGTCACTGGCCAAACCGTACATCCTTTAATATTTAAATTTACAATAAATAAATAGATAAATATTGCATTTTTTGAGATTATGACTCTCCGCTTTTCTAGAACAAACAGGTACTACGCATCACAAGTCATTGTTTTCAAAACAAAAGTTAGTTAGTATATTATTCATGATTATTGCGAAACCACATAACACTATGGATTTTTGATGTACACAAACATATTACGTATTATTTTTATCATCGACTAGCCAGCCATCCATAGGTGGTTGATATATATAAACGTTATAATCACAACACTTTTATGTCAACAACTCAAACAACTTATTTTGTATACTTTATGAACAAATGTGTATTCTTAAAATTCTTATCAGTTATTTTTAAATTCTGCGAATATTAAAAAATAGCCCCTGAAATACTTACCTGGTGCAAACAAATCCTCGTCATTACTAATATTTAAAGGTCTCCCTTGTACAACACCTATTTCTACTAGAGAAATTACTATCAGTTTATATTAAAATATAAAAAATATTTAAAAATATACTTTGCCACGTACTTACAGCTTAAATAGGTTAGGTAAGTAACGTAAGAATGGATTTCCTGATGTTTCCATGGCAGTGGAGTCTCGGACAAACTCTTACTACTCTACTCATAAAAAGCCACAATTTATTAATATATTTTTTTATTTCTGTTAAGTACAAAAAATTACGATAAATATTTCTCTATTACATACATTGACATATTTACATAAATGAATCCTTATTAGCTTTTTTTATCTATAACAGACTCCAATTAAGAATTAAAGTTGAACTTTACCTGCTATTACAGTGAGATCTATTGTGTGGTATGTATGTACACTACAAAGTTGGTGAAAAGAACTTTAAAAGTAGGCGTAGCAGTTACATTACGTTGAATAACATTATGAACGGTTTTTTGTTTCACTTTAATAATAAAATTAAAAAAATCGAAACAAAAGCGTACTTAAACATGATATGCTTTTTATTATTTAATCATGTTAAAACATGTTATCTTGTAGCTACTAAGTATGTTTTTGTTTTAAAACTTTCAATAACTGCTGCGTCGGACATATCGTTAATATATAAGTTCTTTCGTACTTATTTGTCTATATATATATATATAAGTACCATAGTAAAAAAATAACAACAAACATGTAATAAAATAAGGAAACATTGATAATCAGGAAAGCTAGAAACCCTATTTAAAAACTTCAGTATCCTAGTTTACGTTTTCAAGTTAAGTATAGGTACGAATATATTATGACACGTTTTCTTGCATTAATAAAAATCACACAACACGAATATCACCTATTTTTTACAGTTTTTACTCATAACTGCATTATTAACCTTTGTTAACAATAAATTATTCTCTATCACGTTCAGATCGAAACTACAAGAGTCAAATACAATAACACACAAGATGCTAACTTATTCCTTTATACGGGAGACTTATCTTGCAAAGGCACTTCTTCTGGTGCTGTTGTGCCATTTGCGTTACCGGTTGGGCGATCTGGTGTTCTCGAATTAGAGCTAAATCTCTTTGTAATAGCAGACCAGTTCTTTTTAATAGTTATGCCAGCAACTACCACTACCATGCCAGCCACAATGATTCCAATAATACTTTTGTTTACACCTCCGGTTTTTGTATCCGAAGTAGTAGCTCCAACTTTATAATTAGATGAATCATTAATGTCAGTTTTAGTATCTTCCTGGTTGGAGGTGTCAGCTGGAATGTTGAGTTTACCAACATTTACTGATGCTTCATCACCAGCCTCCACTAAAGTACTAAAACTTGAAATTGCCTCTGATTTATCAGAATCACTTGCATTCGTTTCAGGGGCTATATCGTGCGTACCAGTCTCAGATTCTTTTACGACCCCACTTCGGGGAGCAAATATGTTCATAGAGTTTGTCGGATCAGGTGTAGCGTTGGATACAGTTTCAGGCTTTGGCTCACTTTCTAATGGTGTTTCATTATCAACTGAAACTGGAGTTTCATCGTTTGCATTAGTGATGTCAGATGTGTTAACTGCTGGATCAATGTCACTTTCTGCATCTATATCACTAAATATGGTTGCTGGGATTTTAGCGTCTAGCATATCATCTTCAATATCATCTGGAGAATCAGGACAACTTATTTCTTTCTCACATGTTTCAATGCATATGATTTTCAAACTGCTGGCTAAAGATTTACACAGCCCAGCTTCGACTTGATCATCGAATGCGTTTGCAGGCACTACTATTTTTTCGAGAGATGTGAATTTTCCTATTGCATCAGATGCCAATGGCTGAAACATTACAATACAAAGATAAAAGTTATTGAATATTGAGTTTACTGCTTGCGACTTGAGACTGATACTCCTTGAATTATATTATAAATCTATGGGTTTTGATGAAATTTTGAGTAGAACCCTAGAATAACTAAACGCCATGCCTTTTTTTAATGTATGAATAGAACACATTCCAATTGTAGTTACTTATATTTATTTGAAGTTTAAATTATTTGCTTGAAATACTTTAGCTTACCAATGTGACAAAATTACGAATAATAAAAAAAAAATCTTACCTCTCTGATGTCATTTGCTCCCAAATTCAACGTTTGTAATTTTGTTAAGCCGAAACTGTTTTTCAAATCCATGGGAAATTTCAAGATGCGATTATTTTGCAGGTCCAGTATGACTAGCTTAGACAACGTACTGATAGACTGAAATAGAATGTTAAACTTATTTTTACTCTTTTTACTATAAGTTTAGAAATACTTATCATAATAGTCTAAACCATGCTTTGCCTGTTGGCTTGAAACAAAGAACAGAGTGAGATCTACTTATGAGTACTTGACCCCTAATAAAGATCAACGTCTTCAATGCTTGGAAATTATAGAAAGCTAACAATAACAGAAGTTTACTTTAATATTGTTGTAATGTTTTTGGTAAAAAAAAAAAATTATGGGATTAGCACTGAATAGATAATAAATTCTAATATTAATCATAATAACACAATAAATATTATACTTACACCTAGACTCAAGTCTTGAATCATGTTATAACTAGCGTTCAAGAATTTCAGATTTGATAAGGAAGATATTTCTTTAGGTATTTCTGTCAATTTGTTATTTTGTAGTTTTAGTTTAGTCGTTTTCGAATCAATTGTTAAAGGAAATGTTGTTAACTCTGAACCTGAACAATCTGTTATAAAATCAACGCCCTCTACGTTGCATAAACATTTTTCTGGGCATGACAATTGATCGTTATTTGTGATGTCTTGGTTGTCCTGTTCATTCAATAGGGCGCTAGTACCGCTTAAAACGTCTTCAATTGGCAGCTGTTCTGTCGTCCTTGTAGTTTCGTCTGGTGGCTGAATGGCCCCATTTCCACTTCCTTCAAGGATATCCCCATCGTCCAGCGCAGCTTGCTGCTCTGGTGGAAATTGGTTATCATTCTCGACCGGTATAGGCAAATCGTCGTCGTTTTGCGCTCTTACTGATGTAAATCTGAAATTGTTTTAATAACTCGTGACTTTATCATACGCTTTTATCGGGAGAAGCTGACGTAAAATTATAAGTAAAAGATAAAAATCGATAATACCAAGGGCGTATACGAGTCATTAATTTTGTGAAATTTCGCCCTTTTTATAAACGACATAATATGTATTCTACACGGGTTTATTCCGTCATGTTCGTCTGTCTGTCTGTAATTAAATTACAAATATATATTTTTTCCATTTTAATACTTCTACTGTAGTTAAGTCTTTAAAAGCTGCGTCGGTCACCAGTGACCGACAAAAAATAGGAAAACCATTGTATCTGCGATTGCGGCGTTCAACGTGCTGAGGTACCTAAATATCAGTTTTAGTAGCACAGAGCGTACTCATAAATATACGATAAATAGATGATATCGTAGCAAGGGTGTACAATGTCAATTCAATAATACAGACATAATACAATAATAAGCTTAAATCCTCTTTTGGTCAAATCTTTTACCATGCCCGTCAGAAATCCTATCACAAAATATATAAGCAGTCTGAGGTGACATCTTATTGAATGGTGCGTACCTACCTACATCTTTACTAAACTGAAATTTACCGTCAACTCATAATGTTGATTATGTAATTATACAGTAAAACTTATTTCGTAAAGATATAGTTTTAAATATACACTTGGAAAAAGCATATACCTACCAACTTTAGTTAAAACGGATTGACATTGCACGAAGAAGGTAGGTGAATATGTATTTAAGTACAAAGTCAACCATTAGACTTTTACAAATGAGTCGCTGAATGTTTGAAATAGGATATTTTGAATACTTACGCAACAAAAGCCAGCAACAATAGGCAAAGATGTTTCGCCTTCATGGTCACTAACTTATGCACACTATTGTGACGTGCCAACCGAACTCTGGAGCGGTTACCTGTGCCGCAAGTACCAACGGTGCGCACAGCACATAACTCACTGACACTTATAACTATTATCACTCAATGATAAGATTACCAGCGGCATGGCGCAGCTTATCGCGAATCAAACCCGATAACAACTCTGCATTTACGTGAAAATAATATTGGCCCAACGTTTGGTATCACCTGAAAAATACACAAGGTAATAGGAACACATGAATGTACGCAGATGTTTAAACGTTTCGTACGCAACGGCTCTTCGGTGTTCTGTGCGCCGCGGCATGATATCCGCAAAAAACGTGATAAGTCAAATTACTCCAAAGCCAAACTGATAGTTTGCATACATTTATATAAATGCCTTGATACTCTCTGATCTTAACAATATGCGCAACAAAAAATTATCTCTTTGTACTAAGAAACGAGAAGAGTCACTTTAAACCGGAATTGAGTTTGATTCATATTGATTGCCGGATATTATTTTTATTTTATTGTTATCATTTCATGAAGATATGATGTCTTAAACGTATTTACACGTTTTATCGCCCTCCGAATGCGCACTCAAGACATAACCGCACCTCGCTTACGTCAGCCACTAAAAATTAGTTTATTATTTTCTCGATCTATTGTGCATCATGATGCGTTATCTAGCTATATTAATATCTTTTAAATTGACCACACAATTTACGTTCCACTCTGAGGCTAAGCCGTAAATGCGTAACGTCTATTATTAAACAGTTGAATAAACATTATCCGCGGAAACCAATGTTGTAGGCAAATATAATAGAAGTACAGCTAGCTAACCGATAGATAGACGATCCCAAATATTGCAAATGTGACAATTCCAACAACTGACAAGCAAAGGTTTCTCTTGCTTTTTGTATTGATTTCGCCGCACTACCTTGATCATCTGTGTAGATACTCTTAAAAATTATACCAACTTTGCTTACCTTTCTGGTATAATTACCTAAACCATTTCTCACAAACATAATTTTGCTTGCCCGGAACATAGTATACAATGGAATAGTAACAACTTAAGTGACAAAATATCTTCTATATTTCAAATTGACTTTAACTAACAAATACTATTGGTCGTCAATGGCCTTCATAGTTTCGGCGGATAGGGCTCAAGGTTTAAAAAAACAAGAATCAATTAAGTTGTGTTTGAGATCAGCACTCACAGTGTTTTGTGTTACAGTACTGCAACGGCGGTGACCTGGCGGACTACCTGCAGGCCAACCGGCTGCTCAGCGAGGGCACCATCCGGCTGTTCCTGCGGCAGCTGGCGGAGGCCATGCGCGCCATCCACGCGAAGGGCATCGTCCACCGGGACCTAAAGCCGCAGAACATCTTGCTCACACACAACGTCGCGCCCCCACGCACACCACAACCTTCCGAGATCATACTAAAAATTGGTAATTACTTTTTTTATTAATGGTGCAAGTTCACAATATAGGCTACAACAGGCGAGGGTTAAAAATTACGCTTGTCTTTTAGCTTTTTATTCCTCTAAACTAAATCATCATCCACTTTTTTCCTGTCCCCTACAATCAAGGTATTTTCATTTGACAAAACTTACTAGCTCATGCCCTCGGCTCCGTCCGCGTAGTACTAGGTTATATCACGCCAAGTTATGCCCATGTTTGAACCCCGGTCTTTAACTATGAATATCCCTACCAAATTTCATTAAAATCTATTCAGCTGTATAGCCGTGAAAGCGTAATAGACAGACAGATAGACTTTCGCATTTATAATATTAGTATGGATTATTAAATAATATTTCTGCGGAATTAAAACGCCTCTTTAATTACCACATAAGTATATAGCAAGAAATAAAAAAACTTATACTTAATTAGTTTTCATGGTCTTGTTGTGATTCATATTACAATAGAGTACAAGACATAATTGTATAGATACATTAATATTCATGCTACGTACGCAACTAGGTAACGCTATTTATATGTCTAACTGCGTTTCTTTCCGTGCAGCTGACTTTGGCTTCGCGAGGTTCCTGGAAGAAGGAAACATGGCCGTCACACTCTGCGGCTCTCCGATGTACATGGTGGGTAATCAACACATTCAACGTTATTTAAAAGTTAAAACTAAAACTCAAGCATACATAAATACACATTGAACATGGAAAATGGAAAAACATCCTTGTTTATATTACAGGCACCTGAAGTCATAATGTCTCTGAAGTATGATGCCAAAGCTGATCTCTGGAGCCTGGGCACCATTGTGTACCAATGCCTGACCGGCAAGGCTCCCTTCCAAGCTACAACGCCGCACGAACTCAAAGCCTTCTACGAAAACAGTGTAGATTTACAACCCAAGTAAGTTCTCACTATATATACATACATCATGCAACCACCATTGTGTTATGTTGATGATGTTGCTATCTACCTACATCTCTATTGTGGGTGATCAGTGTAATAAAAACTAAAATTTGTAAATAAAGTCGATTAGTTTTTTTTTTTCATTTTTCTTTTTGTATCTACATTCGGCATTCAAGGTCTGCAAACAAACATTTAATTATACACCGACACGACGAAGAAGAATAATTAAACTACTTGTTTGCACCAGAAAATGATTTCTGGTGCAAACAAAACGGTCAAAACACTGTCAATAAAATCTGTTAAAACTATATCTCAGAACGAAATAAGTTTTACTGTATAATTACATAATCAACATTATGAGAGTAAATTTCAGTCAGTATTGTCTCGAATTACAACGGCAAACGAACCCTTTGCTCCGTAGGTTATTGTAACTGCACTCCTTCAGGTGTACCTACATTTTAGTAGACCTGCCTGTAACGTAGTCAAAAAATGAAATTATTTGATCGAATCTACGTCTTTTGGGTCGGTGCAGCTTTAACTACACTTTTATATCGTATCGTAGCAAGATAAGCTATTTAAATGATTTTGTTGAGTGCATCTGTACTTTACTAATTACGTTTATTTATAGGAGTTTGATAAATCCTAACTTTTCCAGGATGCCGGCGGGAACGAGCAACGAACTTTGCAACCTCCTAATAGGACTGCTGCGACGAAACCCGCGCGAGCGCATGCCCTTTGAAGTATTCTTCAACCATCCGTTCCTACAGCGTCCACGCACTACATCTATACCCAGTAAGTGCTTTGCCTTATTATCTCTCAGCCTATTGGTAAGAGTCGTCATTAATTTGCCGTGCAATAATCCCTAAGTACTTCCTTACTAATCACGCAGACCAAACTGCGGGCAACCTACCACCAAAAGCAACTAACCACATATTTTAATACTTTTTATTAATACAAATATGCTTAAAGTGGATAGGTATCATACCATACCATACTGCGTAATATTAAGTCCTTGACAATAATACCAATGACCTGCAGAGAGTCTGCACTGCTCATGTCATTTCTGAGTTGTTCAGCAAACACAATAAAAAATATTGAATGACTATTGCTATTTACCTAATGCGACTGACTCATTTAGAAATATCTCGTCACATTGTCGACTTAGTGGGTATTCGATACAATATTCACGAAAACATACGAAATTGAACTCGTGTGACTAATCAGTGATCATATTATGTGGTACGAGTACGACCTGTCATTGTTCGAGCTTTCGAAACTATTTCGTCATTGTTCATTCGTCCTCTCAATTTCGACGGCATGTTTAATACTTACATACCTAATTTTATTCTTTGTTTAATTTGCACACAATAGGTGGTAGAAAACATTTAAACAGGATATTTATCATTTCTAGAAATTATACTTGTATATTACTCTTACAAATAACATTGCAGTAATACAGATTTAAATGCATCATCAACATTTTCACTTCCTTATTCAAACGTAGTTTCGATTACATCTACTGTATATTCCAAACCCATCAAATGTTGATGTTGTGATGTGTGAATGATCTGTTTCGTACCACTCCAAAGTCGTATATAGTTCAGTTACGGTATATGTATTGTTCAGGTTTGGATCTGCCTGAAAAATTGGAAAGCGATTTAGATGGCGAAGTCGACGCTAACAGTTACCTAGAAGAGTCGCGATACAGCCAGGGTACTTATAAATCTCTTGCAAGAGTATTATAGGCTGTCGGCTTCATAATGCCTAGCTATCCATATGAGGCGGGGATTTCTACGTGATCTTGTAGTTAGGAAGTGGACTTGCAAGATCGCAAGCATCCAATGATGTTGCCAAAGCTATTGGCACTGTGTGGATAGCTTTTCATTTAATTCCCATCTACCCTCATTCTGTAGAAGTAGAGAATATGAAACACGAAGTTGACGGCCTGTAATCGTCACTACATTGTGCATGGAGTGACATATTTGTATTGTATTTCCGTCTAAATACACGGCTTGATTTGTTTGTGGCTTTATTCTAAAATATACGTGAACTTACCGGTAATATGTATAAAATATAAATGCAGTTTGTAAATTTCAAGGACAACTGGTAATTTAACCCACGCACGTATCGATCATCACCTATTCAATTTGAAATACGTAGCTGAAATATAAAAAAAATAACACGACCTTATTATTTTCGCATAAAAAAGCTAGCTGTTGCCCACGTTTCCGCCCGCTTGGGACTTGATACGTTTCTAGAAACGTTGATTATATCGCGCCAAAAAGTAGCCTGTGTTTTTGAACCCCGGTCTTTAACTATATCCATACCAAATTTTAACAATTGTAACAGACAGAAATCGCATTTCTAATATTAGTATGGATTTTACAAGGATTTTATAAAAACTGATTAAAAATATAATTTTTTTTAATTCAATTCGTTAATTTTGTTTTCTTGTTTCGAAAAGGGCGACATTTTTTTTTTTGCAAAAGTTCAAAAATCTATGCATGTCGCTGCCTATGCTTACAAAAAAGAAAAGAAAAAAAAAACGTCTGTTTCGCCACTAGTCATTATAATTATCATCGTTGATTTCTGAGAACATATTAAGATGGAATGTATGATATAAGTGTTGTATCGTGTGGTTCAGGCGGCGCGAGCACGGCGAGCATGGCGAGCGCGGCGTCGAGCGCGCCGTCGCGCGCGCCGCGCCTGTCCGCGCCCACGCTGACGCTGCCGCACCACGCGCTGCAGCAGAAGAAACCGCAGCCCACGTCCTCAGGTGACTACCACTACATTACAATACTCATATTGTAATTATCCTCACAGGCTGCAGTTGAGTCTTGAGCCTTTGAAGCACAAGATTCTAGATTCCCCGGTCAAGGCTAAAGAACTTCCCAAAATCGTCTGGGAATATAAACCCCCATCAAAATGAAAACTATAACAAGTTAACAAATCAAAAGAAAATGTTTGTTTTCATTCTTTCTACATTTTTGTAAACGTAATGAATGCCTTTACGGTTTTTATTCCACATAATCAATTAAGTAATACAGGAAAATATACTATTATTGATTCAATGGAGGGACTTAATGAACTAGATTTAACCATTCATAATTTAGAAATAAATATAAACGTAGTAAGTTAAATTTACAAAATAAATTGAAATGTTTATCATATAGGTATAGATAATTGGATTGTTTCGTTAAGATATCACGCTGACGTATTAGTGCAGTGTTTCAGAGATATGGATAAGCGATAATAGATGTCTGTGACGCATACATTCCGGAACATTAAAAAAAAACAAATTGAGCTAAAAATTTGCCGACAGCCTAGCCACAGAACAGCTTACAAGTGGCTTGACTTTAGCGTGTATCCAACACACGAGATATATATTTTGGGTATAAGAAGAATTATTTGAAGTATTATTATATTAATTCCCTCACAATCAAAATACTTTATCAGAACTGATGAAGCGTGTCCCTTATGTCGTTAAGTTAAGATACATTGTATTATTTATAATTTGCTAATGCTAACACATTCATCTTTTCCGGGACAAGTTATATATATAAATCACTAGCTGTTCCCCGCGGCTTCGCCCTGCGTGGGACTCGGTTATATCGCGCCCAAAAGTAGCCTATGTTTGACCTCAGGTCGTTAACTACATCCCTACCAAATTTCATCACAATCGGTCCAGCAGTTTAGCCGTGAAGAGGTGACAGACAGACAGACAGACTTTCGCATTTATAATATTAGTATGGAAGTATGGATTATAGTAGTAATAATTAGTTTCTATGCCAATTTTAATTAACATATCTTTGACACTATTCCAAGACATTTAAAAAGTGATTATGTCCATAAAATGGGCCATAAATAATCGAATATCAGCGAATTCATTGTGCACAATATAAGTGCATGATAACTTGATAACCCTTGATTACCGTGCCCTTTAGGACACAGACTATAAATATTACTTGTGATTATTCGTACTACCAGTTTATATATGAAAGTTCCCATTTCTCAGTTGCTGGGGGCCGTTCTGTAAACACAGAACTATAAATATGCTATAAAGATTATTGCTTGTGCTGGCCAACTGTCAATGTTAATTAATGGTTAAACATTGCTGAAATGCTCAATCTAATTTTTTAAAATACCTACTTACTTTTTCATGTATGTGGTATAGTTTTCTATGTAGTCCAATGTAAATGGTTTCACTGCTAAGGATTTGAGGCACCATGCAAGGTGGAGAAGAATGCGAGCCCTGGCGAGGCTTTCCATTTAAAAATATTTGTTACTTAACAGAGAACGTTTTTATATCATGAATTTCGTGAAACAGAAATCTAATTCAGTATATATTTGCCAAACGTTGAATTACCTCTACATATTATGATATAATCAATCACGCCGCAACCTCTGAACGGATTAGATAATTGATATGTATGTTTATGTTAAATTATCCCACAGCAAATCGCAGTTACCAAGGTAGTGTACTCGTATACATCTGCATAATAAGCGTCCATAAGTAGAACCTTTATTCTATTTTCCCAGGGGAAATTCGGAATGAAATGTATTAGTATTTGTATAACTATTATACCATAGTTATACGGTTCAATTTAAAAGATTTCTAGTCCTTGCGTATTAATTATTCTTACTTTCTCTTACTCATTACGCATTTTGTAGTATCTGAAACATCGCAAATGGTAAACTGAGTAAGCATCGTATTATTGTCATTATTGATGGACGTAGGACATGATAATGCATGCGTGTATATTTGGTTTGATTTATAAAAACAAACCTCAGTGTAGCCAAACAATGGGTTTGTTGCTTTCTGCTTGGACACGTGACCTTCGTTAATTTTCGACGTTTAAGACAATTGGTGCATTACTTTATATTTGTTTACCTTTTTTTCTATAATATTATAAATTTATTTAATTCAATAAAAAAAACTACGAAATTAATATAGGTACACAAAAGTAAAAATATTATAATACGCGTGTTTGTTTATCCATTGTCAACGCCCAAAGGAAATAAAAGGATTAACGTTATAATCATGGTCACAACTATTAAGACACTGGATAATTATAAACTTAGATTGAATATGTCCCAAAAAAAGGATAGCAAGTCATCGAATTCACGTGGGCAGTACCTGTGGTATTCGGGTTATTTTATAGTCCACTAAGTTCATACTAAACTTCGATTTAATCACAGAAATCTAATGACATAATTTCTATTTGAATTGTATTCCAAACAAACGTCTAAATTAAATAAGAATATCTATCAGTATTTGTTCACATCTGCATCTCAGTTGCTTGTATCATTTAGTGAACAATTCACACCGATGGATGGCTGTTTGCAGACAAAATAGCTTCTGCAAATTATACAGAGGTATTAGATATTGGTAGTGTTTGCATTGACACAAAAGCGGTACATAAAGATATATCAATGCAATGCTTCCACAAAGATAATAAAGTAGGACAAATTACCATTCGAGTTTAATTAGATCAATTACTTGCGCATTAGTCAACCTAAGTGCCGCTCGGGGATTGTCGTGATGTGTCCTATTTACTCAAGTGCTCAACAAGTACACTCTAGTTACTTCTTATTGTAACCAAACTAGATAATTTAGCAAGATGACTGATGTGTGATTTCGTTTGTTTAGGTGTCACTTTTAGCTTTTTATTACATTCAATGTTATTGTTCATTATCTACCAATTACTCACCGTTTTAACGCAATTAAATTAATAAAATATCACACACAAATGAGTTTAGTGTCGCATTTTTATGCAATTAAGTAAATTTGTAATCATTTTTATAAGTAAGCGCCTATTAAATGATAAAGTACCTTACTAATAGTTTACTTCTATTCTAGTATAAGAGAGTACAAAATGCTAGTTCAGATTCTTAAAAAGTCAATCAAGGAATAATCGATATCGAATCCTTGTTCACCAGTTACTGATCGATGATGTACTTAGTGTTCTCGATGGTTATATACATACATTCGAATTATCACGCCCATTTTTAAGGGTTGGCAGAAATAGCATCTATACCCCACTTGCTCCATTATTTAAAAAAAAAACTTTAATATACTCATTGCTGGCCTAGGCCAATAAAGAAAAATAAACCTTATTCTAGCGGTCGGTAATGGAAGTTTCTGAACACTTTTGTTAGGTTGGTACCGACACTATACCTACCATTAGGTCCTTTTATTGTTTTAAATGTGTATGTGCATTTCAATTTTTGTATTAAACGAACGCTGGCTTGTTGTTTGCGCCAATGTATTTAACACGATGCTGTTTCCTCTCAAGAGAAGAAAAGTACTGTACAAGCCTCGGCCAAAATTGACATTTACGTTCTCGTATTTTTGAAAGGCCTTGGCTTCCGGTCTCGCCAGTAATGTACTATTTACGATAGATATTACTTGCAATTTCCATTTATAAGCCTTAAACTCAATAAGGTAGGAGATAGCGATAGTAATATCCGTGAACTTTATCAGCGGAGTCGTCGGACAACACATGGGCGGGCGAGGAAGACTTCGTGCTGGTGGACGCGATGGAGGGCGGGTCGGCGTCGGGGTCGGGCGCGTCGTCGGGCTCGGAGGCGGCGGCGCGGCCCTGCAGCCTGCAGCTGGCCGCGCGCCAGCCCGCCGCCGCGCCCGCGCCCGCGCCCGCGCCGTCGCTCGACTCCGCCGCGCAAAACTATCGCGTAAGTACAAACACCTCACAAACATCGCTCACTTCTTCATTCTTCATCGACAAGAAGACATCGTTCGAAAACCACAGTTCAATACTTCAAGTAATTATCGATACAGATGAACACAATTACGCACTAGTGATAGGTAAAAATGGTTAAAAAAAAGGTTTTCGACCGTTTTTTACCATGATTTACGTGGTTTACTGTAAATCAGCGGCCGTTCCGTGTCGTACCGTAAACCGTTTACACCATATTTTTGTCTAGGGTAGCCGTCAGCGAAATCTATTTGGAGGGAGGACTATATATGTATATAAACATCGGTAGAGAACAGTACATACAGTACAGTTTTTTTACCATTTTGACCCGTCACTAATACTTCCACGTCTGATTGATGAGAAATGCACTGTATATAAATTTCACATTCTTCATAAATTAGATAATCGTTTCATTATGAATTTCAATATCAAAATCAATTGTATATACGCTGAGAAAAATAAATTAAAACCAAAAAAACAGATAATTAACAATATTTTTCAGTACGTTGTGTTTTTACGACTGTTTTCATATGAATTTAAAAAGCATTTTTCGCCCTCGTCTTCGTTTTGCTCAAGAGAGAAAGATTGCACAGCCTAGCGGTTTCGGTTATGTTATTCGTCGGTCAGCCAGTCAATTCTGTCATTATATATACAGATAACTCCACTAGCGTTGAATTTTATATAACTACTATGAATGTATAAAATTGTATCTATAATATATATAAGAATATAAATGTAATTCATTTATTAAACCACATTTATTTATCATCATTATATAGACTATTTAATATTCTGTCATATTTTTCTTATGTGTTTAATAACTTTTAAACTTTTATACATATCTTTTGATAGTTGCCCATTTAAATAAATAATTATTAGCCATACCCATAATCATTACATCACCCCATGACACCGCAGTCGCGTGTCTAATCCTATATACATATATGTACATGTATATATTACAGAACCCGCTTGACATGGCATCTAACAACAACATACCGCGCTCGCAGCCCATCGACGTACTGCGCTCCAACCGTAATACTGCCAACATCGGCTCACTATCACCACCTACTGTGAGTCGCAAACAAGTTTTACATGCAAGCTTACTTGTCATATACTGTTCCTGAGGGCAGTTGCAAGCGTTTTCTTCGATAAACAAGTATCGTCTGTACAGGCTTAACATTTTTATGTCGTCATCAACACTATTGCAGTGACACCCATATTCTCAAACGTTTCCTTAAACTCGACTCAACCTCACTCGACCTCAATGGTATTCATAGTTGACCCTTCCTCACCTTAAGGAAATTACTTACTCACTGGAGGTGAGGACGAACTGTCAAATATAAGGTAGGTCGAGAGGTACCTTAAGGAAGCCTCGAACGTTTCGTTTAACGAAAAGTAGATGCTTTTGTTGAGGACCAGATTTAAAAGAACTTGTACCTACTGTAATAAGTTCTTTGTGTATTAAGTATTTTGTTGTTTTATAATACATCTATGCCAGAAGCTAAAATTTAAAAAAAAATATGTCAAAAACTCTACGTCAAAAAGTTAAGCGGTTTACCAACGGGATGTCATTCCTTGACTCATCCTCACTAGGCTTTCCTCAAGGGAACAATCAAGAATACAATTTTCAAGGAAAGTTGGAGGACTTCCTTGAGGCGTCCTCGAATGAGGTTGAGTGGAGGCGACCTATGAGGAAACGTTTGAGAATATGGGTGTGTGTCCTTGCGTCTACACGTCGCGTCGTTTGCGTGGTTGGCGTCGTAACGTCTTAATATTAAACGCGTCGCTTTCATCGCTGATGATATAATGAAACAGCTCAAAACATTTTGTCGTATATGGATGACTAAACTGCACGGCAAGAGGTAGGTAACTGGTTATTTTTGAAAGTAAACCGAAATTTTCTTCAAATTCTTAAAATACACAAAAAGATAATCTCTTCATGAGATATATCAATCGAAGCGCTTTAGAAGTAACCGACTTATGTCGTCAGTGCAAAAGCACTTTTCACCAAGTCATTTTGTTTTCTATCTGCCAGACAGGAGCCAATCGATCTGGTTCTGTAAGGAAGACCTTAGCGGTCAACTTTTTTTGTATCTGTCTCAATGTCACTTTTTATACTATCAAGTATAAAAACTACACTACGACAAACTGAATTTAAGAAGACTATTAGGGCTTATCGGATGAGAAGCGGTTATCATGTTTGTTGAAAATTAAAAGTGACTAGCGACCACTTCTTTGAAGGCGTCAATAATATTGACACAACGTTGTTTCCTCGGTAGCGTAAAATGTACTGTATAGTATAGTCTCGACTGAAATAAAAATTTTACCTAGTTAAGTTCAAAAGCACTTTGCTTTGCTTGGCGCTTTCCAATATTAATCTGCTATTAATTGCTTTATTTCTGGCGTCGACAATAACGTTCTATTTACTGCCAGATGCCGTTCCCGATGAACACGGGCCGTACGCCGCGCCGCCGCAGCAGCAACTCGGGCAGCTCGCCGCCGCCCTCGCTGTGGCAAGTGTCGCCCACCGCTAACGCGAGCCCGCACAGATCCGGTAAATATACTATCTCTATTAAATGAACAATATTTGTATATATATATAAATTTATTTGTACTCGCGTTTTCGAAACGGCTATAAGGATTTTTTTGAAATTTTATACATAAGTTCTTACATAGTTAAAAAGATAATGTAGCTAGTCAAGTAGAAAAAGAGAATCTGGAAAAAATCATTTTACCCATATTTTTACGCAAAAAGATTTTCTGCATAAAACATGCGAAGCTCGGTCGCCCAGGAACTATAACTAAAACGTTTACGCATAGGTTATGATGGGGTCATTTCGAAAAAAAAAATGCTTATTCTATGGGATTTACGCAAGTGGAGAACCACTCGCAGAAGAGATTGCCTTAGCGATAAGTCCGCCTTTGTGCTTTTTTTGTGAAGTGGTGCAATAAAGAGTATTCGTATCGTACGGTGGCCAGGTACATCCCCGCCGGTGTCGCTGGCGCTGAAGGCCAGCAGCGAGGCGGCGGCGGGCGCGGGCTCGCCGGCGCGCGCGCTGCCGGACGCGCTGCTGCGCGGGCTCAAGCTGCACCAGCCCGACCCGCCCGTCTACATACCCAACCTGCAGGAGGAGACCATCCTGGCGGTGTGATTTTTTTTTTTAATTTTTTTATGGCCCTGGAAATTAGTTCTTTAAGGCCTTTTTTGAGTTTATTAATCTTCTTCGATACTAATTTCAAAAATCAGTAGTAGTAAGTCTAGTCAAAAGTCAGATAGCAGAGTGAAGCGGTGGAATAATTTCACTTAATAACTTGGAGATTTTGGTGACAAAGATAAAAGTCACGTAATCGACACTGTACCACTTCCCAACACACGCTTGTTCACGAACACTTAGCGAATAATAATCCATCGTTATTAATTTTATTAAAAACAATTCCGATTTAATGCAGCGCGTACAGTCACAGTTTACTTTCTCTTCAAAAACCCATGTCTTTATGTTTCTATTGGTATGTGTTTATATTTCACGCTTAGATCAATAAACCAAACGGAGCCACTGAGACCTTCTGACAAAAGTTAAAACTGCCGGTCATACAGTTTGTACTTGTGCGTGTACTTTGCCTTGTGTTTAATAATTTATTTATGTGTTCGTAGCGACGTGATTAAATAATACATTAGTGTTAATACTAATAATTAATATACAATTATTGTATGCGATTCCTCCACCGACGCGAAGAGAATGACGGACCTTTTTCTCACTGTAGTGTGCATGTGGCGTCTCCGTCTCCGGTATTTAATGCTCTAAGATTTCAAGCCACTCACAACCGCTTTGAAAGTGAAAGAGGTAGTCATATTACTGGATAGCATGTGTTATATCCTAGGCTACAAGATAACGTGTTGCGAGTGTGTATATAGGCTACAAACACCACACCTGTCTCACGCAGGCCATTCACAAGCAGTATATTAAAACTAAACAAAAAATTTACGCACAGTGTGATATTATAGCACAATGATACACTACCAACAAAACCCATCGACAAAAGGAGTCATTATTATGTAAACATAATAAGGCATAATAAAAAGCTATCAATACTTAAAATGTTATTACAAGGAACACTTGATGGCCGACAACAAGCGGAATAAATTGCAAAGCCCACGTCATTGTTGCGTGATCGGGTCAATCCTACGTATTATCGCGAGATCATATTAAAGAAGATTACCTCGTCGTCGCAGTCTTATGCTGATGTAATAATTGTATGTTGTATAACTTGCTTTATATTTCCTTCCTTTATAAGTGCAGAAAATCGTCTGCTAAAAAAAATTGTAGTAGGAAAATTATTTAATAAAAGACAGGTGTTAGTCGGAATGAAATAATATAACTTGAAACCGATTTTTACTGATACGAATATTTAATTAATATCACAATCGGGCTGAAATAATCTGTAACTATAAACGGCTGGATCTTTCCTTCCAACGGAGCGAATGCTTCACGGGTGATGAAAAGAGCCCCTCTATATAATAATAAGCAGGAGGAGCACAGCCTCTGGGATTGATTTACTTGGTTGGTTGTTTGTTGTTAAGTCGCAAATGGTATTTGTTGTAGGAGGAGCACAGCAAGGTGTTCTCTCAGCTGAATTTCGTCCGCGTGCTGGCCGAGCTGCTGTCAGAGCTGGCCGTGTCGTGCGGAGCGCCCATCGCCGCGCTCATGGACGCCTCCGACGGTACGCAACTATTTTATTTACTACCATTGCCTTGACTTCCTATTGTTTTACCTTTTTACCCCATCGACATCGGTTCTCCGAGCTACGTGCCCCGCCCACTTCGGCCATTGAACCTAAATACTAGTCTACAGTCTGTTCCCGGGCTATGGGGCCACAGAATTTAGAAATATAAACAAGAAGTGGCATAGCGCACGAAAAACGTATATAACGTTTCACACAGAAAAAATGGGCGGGGAATGATTCCGTCATTTATTGCCACTGTTCACATTGGTCGATAATATTGTAAAGGTGGCTTTGTTGTAAACTACGTAATACATTTCTAATAAGGTGTGGTATTACATGGGTTTATGTGTATTTATTGAAAATAAGAAAAGAGAATGCGCTGCCACACTGATCCTGGAACTGAATCCGCGTCAAAACATTTCTATTTGGATAATTTCTCTGTTCTGTGTATGGGGCAATGATTTAGGAGGGTAACGTCGTGATCATCATTAATGTTGTATGTCGCCATGCAGAGCGGTACAACGACAGCGTGCGGCTGGGCTTGCTGGTGCAGGCCATGCGCGCGCTGGCGGCCGGGCTGCGGCTGGCGGCCGACGCCTACCGCAACCACACGCTGCAGCCCACGCCGCAAGTCAGGCAAGGTAACTACTGCCGCATGCTGCTGATGCCACCGCCGCACTTGGCTATTCGCGTATTTGCCAAAATATTTGACGATTAGGCAAATGACGCAAAAGTTTTGGCAAATATTCGAATACAAATAGCCAAATGAGGTAGCAGAACGAGAGAGGGACTAGACAATGCATTAACCACTATGTCTGTCGCATTACTCGTCATCACAAATATTTTCGCTGCAACATTTATCGCGTTGCTCCTCATCCTAGTATTCTGTTTAACGTGCATTCTAAGGCATTTCTATCTTGAGCACGGAGGAGCCAATCTAAAATGCCACTAGTAGCGACCAAGCCAAGATAGACCGCCTTCGCCGTTGCTTGTTACATGTGATCGTTATAGACACGTTAGATCAGCTAGAATATAATCTTGCCGCTTTTTTTTTTACGGATCGAGTGCAGCAGTACTACGCGAAGCCGCAAGCAACAGTTGACTGTAGTGGAATTAAATATTAAATTTTTATTTCAGTCGTCCAAATGATGAACGGCAAGTACAAGTGGATCGTGAACGAGTCCAAGCGGCTGCACGAGGCGGGAGTCGCACCCGCTGTCTGTGATAAGATACTGTACGAACACGCCATCGAACTGGTGAGTCTCAACAGACATGCTTCACTGTAAACTTACTTTTCTTCCACGTGCTTGGAAAGATTGCAAATATTTAAAAAAAATACTTCATTGCCAGCCGTTAATGGAGGATTTTTATGTACACATTTTCATACATTAGGTTTTTAGTTTTACTCTGGCCAGCATACCAAAAAACCTATTCTAGCGGTCGGTACTGGAAATTGCTGGCCACTGTTGTGTACATGTTAGGATTTTTTATTATTTTAAAGTAGTATGCGCATCTCAAAAAATTGATACAGGAACAAAGCGAGCGCTGGTTTTTTGCGCCAATGTAAAATGTGACAAGTTGTTTCCTCGCAAGAGTAAGAAAATCACAATACAAGGCTGAAATAGCAAATTAAAGTACTATATTTAAAGCACTCGGTGACATTTTGCAATATTACTCGGCCGGAAACAGCTCTAACAATGTGTCCGTTCCGCAGTGCCAGATGGCGGCGCTGGACGAGTTGTTCGGCGACGTGAAGGAGTGCGAGCGGCGCTACCTGGCGGCGCAGGTGTTGCTGCACTCGCTGGTGCAGCGCGCGCCGCTGCATCCGCACCACCGACACACGCTCTCCAAGTGTCAGTATTACATTATTTTTATTACTAACATCATAGGAATCCCAACTAATGTTATTAATGCCAAAGTGGATTTGTATATTTGTTTGTTTGTTACCTCTTCACGAATTATCTACTGAACCAATCTTCCTGAAATTTCGCATACACATAGCTAGGAGTATTGAGAAGGGCTACCTTTCGTCCCGAGAAAAGCACTGTTCCCGAGAGAGATTCATGCGGGCGAAGCCGCGGGCGAATACTAGTGTACTAATACAATAAAGCTGAAGTTTTTTGTTTGTTTGTTTGAACACATAAGATCCACTAGTTGGATTTGAAAAAATATTTTTGCATAGTAAAAATCAGACTATTAGAGGGTTATATGCTATAGTACATACACGCCAAGGGCGAGTGAAAACGCAGGGAGAAGCTTGTTTAATATACGTTCAATAGCATGTTATGTTGATTTGAGTTATCGTTTAATGATTTTGTTTGTACACAGATCGGGACGCCGTCCAAAGGCGGCTCAACTGCCTCAAGGGGCCGCGCAAGATCATGGACGTCAAAATGGAGGCAGGGATCTCATAATGCTCATTGCATTAACCAGTCATATAGGCATAAGCACACTTGATAAAACATGAGAAGTGATTTTATTTTGTAATTAAAAACTGAACCACAGTGAGAAAATAATTATAAAAAAAATGTATAAAAGGAATAAATAATTGCAATAGAAAATTATATTTTTATGTGCAATGATAAGAGTACGAGTTGAAGGAATTAGTAACTGCTTTGAAATGGTGAAATTTTAGAATAGTTGTGTGTCCTGTATCTCCTTTTAATCAAAAAGGTTGTAACTTAAGGTTTGTTATTGTAGTACAAGTTAAATTTTTCTGCTGTAGATAATCATACTTATTAGAAATCGCAGTCACTTTAGAATTTAAAATACCAATATAAAAAAGCAAAAAAAAAATTAGAGTAGTGATATAGTATTGTTTCCATAAACGTGTCTCATAAGTAAATTAACATTATTACAAACTTATGTGTATTATCTAAAATGCAAATTTGATGTAAAAACTCGATATAGACGCAATGCTATAGAGATCTCATTATCGACCAATAACAATATGGCATTTTTAGGTTAAGCAACAAATTACAAAGTGAATGTGCGAATTTGCATGAATGGTTATTGTGTAATTCTTTTTTTATTCACTTTCAAGTCATAAAGTCCAATTAATGCTGATGCGGTAGGAAAGTGAAATAAGAATAAGACTGTTGTATTATAAAATTATTGCCCAATTTATATTTCACATATGGAGATTAGTACTGCAATATGTACCAAATGTACCGCAACCATTTGGCTATTTCGAGGCGATAAGGCACTATCTTTCCGGCGCAGCCATTTTATTACGAAGTGGTGTGACCCGCTCGAGCGTTACTCTGAGGCAGGTTATTCACATGCGAGTTACTTTTACTGTTACAAATTTATTTTTTTATGTATAAACCACCAAATAAAGTTTATTATTAACCTGATTTTGCCAATAATATATGTATAGCATGCAAGTATACAGTTTCACATGAAACGAATCTATTGTAAATATAGATTTTAATAAAGGTATTTCAAATATGCAAACTGCTTTAATTCTACAGCGATACACATGTCACAACGCAAAAATTAAAAAAAAAGGTAAACGGCGAATGCAATACAACATGTCTGGTCTAGGCATTATTTATATCACGGCTAGGATGACGCTCCATGCCTCACGCAAATCTGTCATCTCCGCCAAGCTTTAGAGATGCCCATCGACTAACTAAGCTACATGGCCATTTTATTACTACGCCGGGTCAAAAACAAATGATCATTACACAAACTGACATTATCTATACATATAACTAGCTTTTACCCGCTACGCGTAAAATTAAAAAAATGTGATAAATGAAGAAACTCTCGACCGATTTTGTTCAAACTTCACATAAACCATCTACTAAATAGTACGTACAATGCCTAAACATTTGGTTTGGATAGGCGAGTGTTATAAAATTTCAACGAAAAGTGGCATTGATTTTTATATATAAGGTGAATTTAAATCAACTGCAAATATTTTAAAGGCAGATTTAGACCACTAAACTGAACAACTTTCCTAAATAAACTTATGTCGAAATACGACAAAAAAATTTTGACCTCCCATACAAATTGAGAATCAGCTGATCTAGTTTAGTATGGAGAGTGAAAAATAAAACTTCATATTTCGACATAAGTTTATTTGGAAAAGTTGTTCAGTATAGTGGTCTGAATCTCCCCTCAAAATATTTGCAGTTGATTTGTGTCCACCTTGTATATTGATGATGATAAAACAGTAAAAATATTCTGTCTGTACAGTAATTTTAACTGAAATGGATAAGATAATCAAAAAGAATAATAGTAGGCAAAAAAAAATTTTTTGGCTTACTGCTTACTATTATATTTTATTAGCGTTTTTTGTCTATCTGTCTGTATGTATGGATCACGCTTATCTCCCGAAAGTACTGAACCGATTTGCTTTAAGCTTTTACTAATTGTTTTGTTTTAACTCGGCAAAACCTCTAAAGTTTGTTTCATCAAAATGGGTTAATTAAAAAAAAGTTATCATTTGAATGAACTCGAGGCAGGTTTGCCTGCAATATAGCAGTTGTTATTGTAATAACAAACTTTCAAAGAAAACGGGGAATACCGGGAAATACGGGAACGAAGCCCATGCGCACGAAGTCGCGGGCTACAGCTAGTTTGCACTAAAAGCGCTATTAACGGTCGTTATACTCGGCCTATCCTGTTTTTTAGTTTACCTCCGCCTCTGCGTTAACTTTGCTTAGCTTTGGAGTGACACGACATTGTCTAGGCGCAGCATGTCATGACTAGCTTTAGCGTCTCCTTTGAGTGAAAAGTTAATTAAACATTAAATATATCTTTTAACATCTGCGAGTCCAGGCAGGCCAGAATAAGACACTCAACGACTTGCCTCGCGGGTCACACCCATCACCAACACCGGTGAGCACAGCCCGCAACGACAGCGCCGAATCTAGAAACTAATCTATAAAAGCAGCGTCATTGCCGCGAAGCAAGCGCAAAATGCAATGCTACCAGCTTGACAGCGACAAAAAGTTAATAATTAATTAAAAGTAAAACACTGAAGTAATTTCACAGGCAAAACATCAGTTGAATAACTGTAACGTGTACCCACAATTTATCTAAAAAATAACCACTTAATTATATGCATGAAATTGGCAATAAAAAAAATATAAAAAAACTCACCCCTTGACGTGCGGACGTGACACACGTGACAATTTTATAACACTTGACCACTAACACTATTTTTTTAATCTGCAGGTGTTATATATAAGCGTGCCTATAGCTAAATAAGCGTGGTCTAAGGAAATATTCTAGTTCATTATGCCACTTTTGATTGTAACGCCCACTATGCTGCCACTAATCTACATGTCCATTTTATTACTATGCCGGCTCAACAACTGGTCCCTTACTCTTATCTCTAAAAACCTGAAGTGAACCTTACACACTGACATTATTTGCACTAAGAGCTATGCTATAGCCATGTGAACGCCTCGACTGACTGGTAAAAACTGGTCCCCACTTTTACTAAAGGGTATGCTTTTAGACTTTTCTTGAACTACCCCCACTTATTGTGACGAATATTATTGCCAGTTTACGGGCGTTACACAACAATTGTAATAAAATAATAATAAATAACCAGTATACCGCCAAATCAGGACCATGATTAAAAACGGTCCCTAGGCTCTGATGCGTAAAGCTGAAGATGCAACCAGGAAACACGCTTGGAGACGGTTTTAAATTCAAATTACTGTATGTGTAATTATTTCAGCAGACAGATTTATATCTTCGCGGAAGTTTATGGCAAGGTCACTCGTTATATTTTTGTCATGTACATTGTCCTCTAAAACCCAACCAGTTCCTACAACACTGCAAGGTCTATCATATTTTATCGGTTTTATCACATACAAAGGCTGAATATGTCGATGATAAATGTTCAAAAATCTAGTCAACGCTATGATCCGCGTATTTACCAAACAAGGTATCCGTACCAGCAGATTGGAATTTAATTGAAAAGGCAATGGGAGCCCATGATTAAATTAAGCAGATCGAACGCCGAAAGCCGCTAGCCGCGACGAGATGCCAACCGTGAACGTCAGCAGCTGATATAAGCATACGCGATTAGGTGATGCGGATGACCAAAAACACCATAGCATTTGACAAGTATTTTTACTTTCATTTATCTTATTTTACAACTTATCACATGAGCTAATGAGCTCAGTACTGTACAAACACTCCAGTACCTTGTTTCAAGTATTTGTAAGGCTTAATTCTATTGCGCCCCCGCACTGGACATAACATAACCTTATCAGGTGGGAACTCTGAAGATCCCATTGTTTCCAAGAGTATGTCTAAGTACATCAACAGCTTAGTCATTTGTGAGGATAGGGTTGGCACTTCATTTTCTTTTATCGTCCAGTCCGTGTTAATGATCCGCTCAATGTCCCTGATGTCATCATTCATTCCAGAATGGTGAGTTCCATTCCAGTGGAGTGTCAATGAGAATAAAGGAGCCTTCTTAGGGTAGTTACTAGCCAATGCTACTAAAGCTACTAGTTTTGCAGACTGTCTTGTAATAATAGCCCTGTAGAGCATATCATGACAGTGGACCAATCCCTCGGATATTAAAAATGCTGTTGAAGGAGACTGGCTATACTCCGGCCAACCTACCGACTGCCATTGGGTCAAGGACCCTGATAAACGCATTGGCACATTTCCTTTAGGAAGGCAGATTTTTCCAGATTCCAAATCTTGTAGCTCCTTCATGAGTTCTACTCTGGATTTTAATCTTTTCTTCAAGGTCAAAATGAAGTTTTCAACTGTAGTCACACTCAAACTTTGGCTGGGTTGCATAACTTTAGTTAATTTCTTGTCATCCAAAATAGCAGCCATGAAATCGAGACCACACATTCTTTGAGCCCAAATATAAGGCCTACCAACCTCAGGTATGAAATGCTGAAAATCTTCCGATATGCCTGCAGCATTCAATAAGTAAGAAGTGGCTGGATGAGGAGAATCATTCCCTGTGTCTGCAGGATACAATTCATTGAGAATGCAGTGACCACTCAATACGTCGGCGGCTGATACTCCTGTAACTGGTTTTGGCATAGACACTGTAAACTTTACTACTACAATTTTAAGATGCAAAAGATAGGAAAACATAAGATTTAGAGCAGTCCCATCAGAAACTTTAACTGAAACTTGTACACTCAGGGGATGTTTTCTTAAAACTTCTTTCTTTTTGGCCTCAGCTTTTTCTTCTTTAGAAATTTTGGAGGACCTGTGATGGCGCTTCTTTTTCTCCCGACGGTCTTCTTCATTATTGTCTTGATCTGAATCAGAATCATTAGACACTATAAGTTCACTGTCAACATTACTGAGCTGATCCAATCTTTTTGCTTCATCTTCATCACCAGATATTCCTGTAACCCAAAAAGCTTGTATTATATTTACTATACTTAAATATAAAGATTTAGAAATCAGAGTTACATGTAGAAATAAAGGTTCAAATGTAACTAGTAGATTTAAAGTTTAAACTCATCAGCTTTATTGTATTAGTATAGATCGATTTAGCTTTTCAAAATAACAATAGAAAAAAATCATATAGTCTCATAATAGCAAAGAATTTTTGGCTTATAGAGCCGTAATAATAAATATCTTACCAACAGTTACAGTTTTAACTCCGAGAACATCAGAGTAAGCACTAGAGTTAGCATACAGCAAAAACAATGGAGGAGGCAACAATGAGGCAGCCCTTGCCTCATCCCTTTTCTCATCCAATCTCATAGCAAGACATTCTTGCAAAGGTTTAGTGGACTTCAACACATCTTTAAGATGAGGGGCCAGAGCTTCAAGCCGAGAGCGAGCAGCGGCAATGGCCGCAGCAACCCGTTCTTTAGATGCAACCAGCTCATTGCAAGCTCCTGCAAGTTCGCGACGTTGACGTAATTCCCACTCAAGCCTTGATAGTTGAAGTTGATGCTCGTCAGCCTTTGTGACTTCCTAGAAAGATTACAGTTCTCATAATCTCACATAATGAGCTCAAATCAAAGGCAATGTGGACACACATCACAAGTTGTGTCTTATACCTAATTAAGAAAGGGGGAGGGCCAGCAACACAGCTGTAAGAATACATTGTTTTGCCATATAAATATCACATGGGTATTATAAAGTTTACAATCTATTCTCCGTCATACTGAATATCTTTGAGACTGAATATACAGAAAAAATTCATAAAAATTGGTCAAGATGTTTTTGAGTTTTAAGACACTGACACTAGAATTTTTCTTACCTAAATAAATATTAAGAGCTAAGATAACTATTAGAAAGGGACATTTTAAGAGCAAAAATAGATACCAAATCATATCTGGCCACCATTGTTTATGTAAAGGAAATGAGTGATTAATATGAGATGAATGTCAACAACATCAAAGTAACTGTGTGCCGAGAGTCTTACCGGGCGAGTTATCTCAGCTGGAGCATCTCTATAGAAGTCTTCCAATGGGACAAGTTCAATTTCTTCATCTTTGGACTTAAACTGCAGACACTTAGTGACCTCTTTGTTCAGATGATCTGCCTCATACAGCAAGTTCTGCAGCAGCAAATGTGTTGAGTCCACCCTCTGCTTTTCCTTGTGCAGGGCATCACGCCCAGCTCTTGTTCGAACTTTCTCTAGACGATTCAACTTCTTGAGGGCAACTAAATGCAGTGAAGCTTCTATTCTTTTGGCAGTGATTTTATCCCTTGCCTATAATTTAGAAAATATTTTTTTTTTACAATCACAAAAGTCATAATATTTTATTAAAAATCCATTGTATTAACATATCATTATTACTTCTTCAGTATCATTTGTCTTCAGCTCAGCAATATCTGCGAGTAAAAGTCTGACGTCCTGGCAAATCTTCTTGAATAACGCGGCATCTTTCTCGGCAGGCCGAAGCTGAGCTTCTGTTTCCTCAAATTCTACGACACGCTGTAATTAATTAATATGAATGGATAAGGTAACGTATTGAGGAAAAAGTAAAAATAGGTAGTTAATTTGCTAATGCATCTCATAATAACCTTATAGATATCTACAGGAGGTTGTTTAGTGGTATCGTTCGATGAACTAGTATTTAGTTTTCTACGCTTTTTTGTTGTTTCCTCTTTTCCCATTATGGTATTTGACTTTCTGTATTTCAAATCACAAACACCTAACCTTCGCAATCGCAAGCAATAATTATCCACAAAAATGAAAGAATATTTAGGTAGTCTAATAATAAAGACCGGACCGAAGAGATAAAGACAGACAAACAAAAATCCAAAGAAGAAATTAATTAACCATCACAAACATGGAGTCATGCATCGTGGACGTCAACGTCAAGTGGACGGGCTGGCGTAGGCTTCTTTAAAAAAAAATTTACTGCCCTGGAATCAAGTCCTTTAAGACCTTTCTTAGTAATCAGGGCGTCGATTCTGCTAACGTTAAGACAAAATCGTATCAAAATAGTGTTTCAATAGTAGTGCTTTTTACACACTATTTACAAGAGTTACGACAGTATGATGTGATGTGAATATAGTGTGTGGTGTGACCATCAGCAGTGATATAAAAAAAAGATACATTTCTTGTAACTAGTGTGTAAAAGAGCACTACCATTGAAACACTATTTTGACACGATTGTCACTTAACGTTAGCAGAATCGACGCCCAGGGAGATGTCGCTTTACATCATGTATTGCGCTGTCTCGCTTACTCACTGGATCTTGCATGGTATTAAGAGACGGTAGTAACCCCCCAGTGCTTTTTCCTGGGATGAAAGGTACCGGTACCCTATGTCCTTCTCAATTTTAGCTATGTATAAGCGAAATTTTAGAAATATTGGTTCAGTAGATGGGGCGTGAAGAGGTAACAAACAAACAAATACAATCTCACTTTGGGATAGATAGCGCTGTGTAAATAAGATTTGATAAATGGAATTAGATGGCGTGATGACATTCCTTCCTTCCTTCATATAGACTACACGGGCAGGTGAAGTCCCAAAAAGCAGCTAGTACCGCTATAAGGTGCTATAGGTTAACCTCAGTACTTACCTAGTAACTACTAAAATTGTAAACCTAGCTGTATTTCGCGGTTTCACTCGCCCTTATGTGTGAAATCGGTCCCTTCCTCTTTATTATAAGTGTGATAGGTAAGAAGTTAAGTTCTTATTTAGCTACTATTTTAATCGATACTTATATGTACTACTTTTTACTATTTTATTTAAAAGGTAAAGCTAACATTCAAACAAACAAACCCTTCAGCTTTAATTCTTATGTAAGTTAAGTAGTTATTATTATTATAGATTAGGTAGGTACTTACAGAATAATAGGGATATAAAATAACTACATAGTAAAAAACATCGCTTTCTCTGTCCCTATAACCCTATGTAATATGCTTAAGTCTTTAAAATTACGCAACGGCTTTTGATGCGGTTTTTATGCCCGTGAGAAGCCGGGGCGGGTCGCTTGTAATTAATAAACTTCATTTCGTAGTTAGGGTGGTCTGCCTAGGTTCCAAAGTCACGTAAGTAGGTACCTAAAATATATCCCTACCTAATAGCAAGGAATTCGTACGAGCAGCATTTATGATGATTATAACGTTTTAGGTATTATGTTTGTATCTTATTACTTAACTAGCGACCCGCCCCGGCTTCGCACGGGCATAAAAGCCTTCCTCTTGAATCACTATCTATTAAAAAAGCCGCATCAAAATCCGTTGCGCAGTTTTAAAGATTTAAGCATACAAAGGGTAGGGTGTAGTGATAGTGAAGTGACTAAAGTAGGTAGGTACCTATATAGGTATGTTTACTTTCTAAACGGCTCATTCAGACGGTCCACTCCACAATATTTTCTTTGACTCCAGTGAGCACGAATCGGTCGCATGCGCCAAACGTCACGGAGTCCATTCCAAACAAACTGTCGATTACCTATCTCGTGGCAGAAGCGTGCATTGTTTATCGTGTTATAAATGTTATAATGAGCTAACAGACTTTTCCAATCCATTTGTAAATATACAGTGTTTAGTTGTGGTGCTGTTTAACTAGTATTTATTTATTTAACTCTTTTCGCATAGTACTGATTAAGTTTTTACATATTATCTTAATATCTTAATAAGTAATAATACTAGAAATGTCTGCGAAACCAGAAATTCGTATAGTGACTTACATGTGTCCGACACACCCGGTGCAGCTTTATGAACTGATCATGGAGCTGCTGGAAGAAGCAGTGGACTGCTACACCACGCTGCAGTATGAAAGCAGGACACCCGGGCCTTTTTCAGACAGACCGGATCCGTTTGAGAATGATAAAATTGATTTGGGTAGGTAGATGTATCAGTATATGTTTTGGGTTCTGATAACAATGCCTAGTGGTGATACCTTACGTCTTTTACTCCCTGATTATGAACAAGAGGATTTGCAAGTATCTAATGCGGACCCTTTGCTTTGCAGTGACAAGGTGGGGGAGGATGCAACTAAGAAATCGCTAAGATGGGATATCTATGATAAGTCTCGGTATTTTTTATGACCGACCGCCTGCCTGACGTCAACTTCGCTACTTATGATAGAAATCATTGAGCTATAATAAAATTCAATGTCATGTTTGACCCTTAGTCTCCGCGCATTGAACGCGTCGAGAATTCGAGATACCTACCAGCCGTTTGCGTAATGCAAAAATCTTATATCTTGTGGGTTACAAAGACAATTGTCCTTATATACCTACCCTGGTGCGGAGTTTATCGAAACAGCCTCTCGGCTGGTTTTTGTTTTTCAATAAAGTACGTTGGTGTTTAAGCATACCAATCCTCGAAATATGGGCGCGCGCGGTCACCATAGCCTATTTACGCTTGCGATACCTTGAGTTTCACTAGCGCGCTGTCAACTGGTGGCTTAAGATAATTCGCCTACGGTACCCAGGAAATTTAACAGCTTCCCTCACTCTTTAAACTGGAACACAAGATTTAAAGAATATGAACTGAGATGAAATAATCGTCCTTATCCTCTGGAGCACTATCTGGCTATTAGATTAGAGATGCAACTGAAAAGACGAAAGGTGAGATTAAAAGGTGCTACACGAATTTCTTAAACTTTCAGCATTCATGACAGCAGCAGCGTACATGAAACTTAGCAGTACGAAAAACCCACGCGCGGAACTGCTCCCCGTGACACCTGTCTTCGCACACCAGATGAATGTAGAAAACAAGCCCGGATACTTCTCTGACGTCATTGTTCATAGTGACAAAAAGTAAGCAAGAAAAATATATACCTACTTTTGTGACGACACTATACACACTTAATAAACATTAACCCCCGTATTAAGAAACGTTTGGTAAGCAAGCCCATTTTAACTAAAATATGTTTTGACTCTCTCTCTTACCAGACACTTAATGTGAAAGAACGAGACGAAACACATTTTAACTAAAATAGGCTTAACAAACGTTTCTTAATACGGGGGAAAGGGTTGACATCAAACGCGACAGTCATAAAACTAATGCCCAGTCTGAATCTGAAATGTAGAACCATAATATCCCGTCGTCTTACCAGTCATTAGCATACGAGTAATTAAATTAGTGGCGTTACCATGAACGAGCTAGTCTCCTTCAGCTAGCAGCTTCACGGTCTAGTAGGCCCAGAGTTCACGCAGTAAGTACCTACCTATTAGGGACGCGTTTTAGCAGAAACCAGGCTCCGAAGACATACGACTTACTTCTTCATGGGTTACAAAATAGTTAGCAGCTGGGGCCATCAGAATGGCCTTTCGAAGTACGAAATCATATTTTTCTTCTAGGATAATCAGATGAATCTACATAGACATTAAATATTTAAAGAAAATATTAGATGTTTGTGGATGAACCATTGAAGTTTTTCAATCAACTAAGGCTGGATGAAACAATGCCACGACCTCCGGATAGTCTAACTCAGAGACCATAAGCGCGGAGGCATCAAATTATGATGAAGACATGGACCATTACACGAGAAAAGGCTCTCCATATATATTTTGGTCAATAAGTCAGTCAATACTCAATTCGAACGAACTTATCACCTAAGGCAAATAGATAAAAATGTTATCAGCCATGTCATTGGCTTCTGATAAGAAATGAGAGCTTCTATTATTCTATAATTATTTTCCGAGATATATTGCTAATATTGTTCTATCGGAGTGATCGCGAGACGTCGATATTGTTTCAGAGCCCACAACGTGAACACGTTGTTGGACCTTCGCGGGTGTACCTTCGCCTACAGTAATGAAGAATCTCTTAGTGGAAGCAAGATAGTTTTGAAAACACTGAAATCTAAAGGCGAAAATGCGTCCTTCTTTGGATCTCTGTTAAGTATGTTTCTTTCTGTTTTGTATTGAGGATCCTCTACTAATAAGCGTACTTATCAACATTAAGTAAGTTGATATAAATAATACGCGAAGTAGTTACTTACCTGCGTTTTATTTTTTACTTCCTCGGTAGCCTGGGAGCAACAAAACGAAAATTAAGGAATAGGTTGTGCTGTAGAGACACTATTTGATTAGATGACTACCCACACTATTTATGTTTGAATTTAGCTTATTTTTTAGTACCAAAAATAAACACATAATAATCATTATAATATTTAGGTACCTAAATATGTACTTACTATTGTATATGGCATGTTTTAATATATGCAATGCAACTACGACTGTATTCTAGCATTCGTAGCGCAGCATTGGGTTGCGTTGCATTTGCATCAATTGTGTGCTCGTACAACTCATCTCAGCCGCTGTTAGCGGCGCGTACCTATTTAATGATGCGTCACTCACTTGTACATAGAGAGGTGTAAAACGGTCTTCCGACTGCGTTGTTCTGTACCTATACAAATTGCTCAATATTACAATGTTCAAATAATCCGTAAGCCCAAACATTTTGAATAAACCAAATTTATTTTCAGAATCTGGGTCGCACTTGGCGTCAGCTCAAATGGTACTTTCTAAACAAGCCGAATGGGCGGCAGTTGACTCGACCACGCTGCTGTACTCAAAGAAATACATGCAGGATCGTGGCAAGGACATAATATTACTAGAGACCTTGGGGCGCCTACCGCCTTATCCTATTGTAGTCAATTCCAAGCTAGAAGGTAAATATAAAACTATTTTTATGCCTGAAAATTTGAATAATACCACTTAATAGTTTAAAAAAATTGCTGAGCGAATAGACCACTTAAATTCTTCCCATGGCTGTCGTATAAGGTGACTTCAGTCAAATCAATTACAGAATTCTAAATTTATTAGTTTACCTCTCAGACATGTGGTGGTCCGCCACCGTGGTGGAGTATTCAGGTACAGAATGCCGCATTTATTGCTACATGGGAGGAATAAAAAGTTTAGGTGAACCCTGAGCTCCCTAGCTACGTGCAACTAAACACTGAGAATTTCATTCTTTTATGATTTAACATGATTTTTTTTCTTTTTCAGCTAAAATTAAGACTGCTATTAGTAATGCTCTCCTCACGCTGCCTCAAACTGCTGCTTGGAAACAAAGATTTGCCAAATTCGGTCTGATAAAGTTCGAGAGTAATAATGATGAAAGCTACCATGGGCCGTCTGCACAGATGTGGGCCATCCAGAACGAAAATCTCAATATTCGGTATTATTAGGATCCTTCTTGTGATATCTCTTGTGTATGTCATTTATATTCTGTATGTTGATTATACTCCAAAATAGTTAACATATCAAAACATTCCAAAGACTTAATTGCTATATTTTTTAATAAAATTGTTTACATTTTTGAAGTACTTTGGTTGGTGGTTTTTTGTAATACAATATTTAAGGTAAATACTTCTTGTTGTTTCTTCGATTTAGATCCAGATTCTACTAAGACACCTTGAGGAATTTTGAGAACTGCTACAGCTTTTGGAAGTTCTTTGTCTACTTTTTTTTCTTTGGTGGATCTCTGAAATTTTCAAAATAAAATGTAATAAAATGCAAACAGAAACAATATTTTCCATTCCCTACAATGTATTATTTAAAAAAAGAGAAAGGTGCCTAATGAACACAAAATCTCAAAATAATAAGCTATAAGGTAGTTTACAGTTAAGAGGTCAGGTAAGAAAAGATTCCAGTTACCTTTTGACTCTTAAATTGCCAAACCAATTAAGACGAAGTTGATAAACATTGTAGCCGCCCCAGCTTAGGCTACTTTTTGTACAACATAAAGGAGTTGACCTCCGGGCGAAACAGCAAGCAACAGCTAGTATTAAAATATTTTTATGGGAATTGGATATAGCAGCAAATCAAATTAAGCCATGAATAATCTAAATCAAAATTAAAATGCACATATTTCTAAAAATTGGTAATATTGAGACTTTATGGATATATATTTAACTCTAGAAATGATGGTCGAATTACCTTTTAAAATAATTAAGTAAAAACCATAATTACCAAGTTTTAGCAGAATGATATAGTTACCAGAAATATAACAAACACAATAACAATGGATTAAACATTCAAAACAAAATGTTAATTGTCTAAATAAATATTACAGTTAATCAAATCTACATGAGCTTAAATACAAAACTAAAGTCTACTAAAATAAGGTAATGTGTGACTACACTATTCCACCGCCATTGATGTAAGCAATTTCTTCGTCTGAAAGGGGTGCTCTCCGGTAGCGTGCTGGCAGGTCAATGTCAGGAATAGAGGATGTACTCATTGCAGCTGCGGGTTGAGCCTGTAAAAAATGCATACTATTGTCATCAAACTGAAAGAGTGAAAACCACATCAAAATCATAATTTCATGTAGGTGACACGGTCAATTGACCATGCACACCCTGATAGATAGACAGATAAATAATTTATTTGTAGTAATACAACACACACACCCTGGTGTTACAGTTCTTCTAAACCACCTCTCGGCCTTGTTGTGGTTCCTTCAGATAAATACAAATAGCAGCATCCATAGACTATTATTACTATGGAATAATGCTATATACCTCTTTGTATGTGATAATGAAGAGTGCCAATGCTGGTGTCAGGTTTTTAAGGTATCAAACAGATTTCTATATAATAATGATAGCCAGTCTCATAACACTGCTTGGCCTTGCTTACAGCAGCATTTGCAGTCAATAAACATGTACTATTTGTAATGTACTCGATTTTTCTATATGCAGTGTGTTATAAGGTCGGGAGTGTTGCAAAGGGTGCGCAGGTTGAACGCTCGCTCGCTCGAGTATTTAATAAATATCGCGTATTTCAATAACCCTCCATAAAGTCGATTTGTGTAAAATGCTGCCATCCGATCCTCTCCTTTTACTGGGACTGGGATTTTATTGAAAAACAAGTACTCACAGTGGCAGCGCCAGAAGCTGCGGCTGGCGAAGCCCCGGCGGGGCAGCTGCCACCACCCGCGGGCGCACCCGCGGGCTTTCCGGCGTTGCCTTTACGAAACCTGATTACAGGCACACGGCATAAAATTGCTGTTAATTTCATTACGATGATCTAAAGAGGGAAATACGATTTTTTTACATATATTTTACTACAACACTTTATGTAATTTGGTTTGACAACTTTTTGACGTTTTAAGTTTTGGTTTTTATTGGTTTTTTTGATCTAAATAATGTCAAAGTCAATTTTTTTTTTTTGAATAGTTTATACGGCCATGGAATCTAGTCCTTTATGGCCTTTCTTGAATTTATTAATCTTCTTCAGTCCTACTTAAGTCAGTCGAGTCAAAAATTCAAGTCAATAGTCAAGTCCAGTCAAGTAAGTAAGTCTAGTCTGAGTCAGATGGCTAAGTGAAGCGGTGGAAAAATTTCACTTAGCTATAACATGGAGATTTTGGTGACAAAGATAAAAAGTCACGTAATCGACACTGTATCACTTCCCAACACTCACGTTTGTTCACGAACACTTTGCAAATAATAATCCACCAATATTAAACACAAACACTCGATAAAACCTAAGTTTTGGAAATTAAATACAGCGCGGACATAGCGACAGTTTACTTTCCCTCCAAAAACTCAGTCAATTTTAACCCTGTGTCAAAGTCAAACTTAGTGTTGCTAGCAAGAGACTAGATTTGAGTATCCTTGGTTGCTAAAACTAGCACTGTGACGGCTTAAAGCTTTTTGGTGGCTTACCACCATCTCTTAAAACCATGTAAGAACGATTGAGTAGGGGAGCCTACCACCATCTCTTAAAACCTGTGCTTAAAACCATGCTAGATCCAGTGAGTAACGCCTTACATCATGTATTGCGCTGTATCACTTACTCACTGGATCTTGCATGGTTTTAAGAGACGACAGGTAGCCTACTATTATCTCTAAAAACTATACATCACATACTAACATCGCGATATACGTAGTATCTCTATTTAGTTTGTGATCGCGATACAAGATGTAATTCGACATCCCCTTTACTCACTGGATCTTGCATGGTTTTAAGAGATGGTGGTAGGCCACCAGGTGGCTTAAAACCATGCAAGATCCAGTAAGGGGGATGTCGCATTACATCTTGTATCGCGCTTACTCACGGGTACTTGCATGGTTTTAAGAGACGATAGTAACCCCCCAGGTGGCATACTATCATAAACATAAAATCAATATATTCAACGAATATTATAAAGGCGATATGTATGTTTGTTAGAATCTTCACACTCTTTCCAAAAGTATGTAATCGCCGTAGGTTTGTTAAAAAATAATGGTGCCATACCACCGTCTCTTAAAACCGTGCAAGTACCAGTAAGGGAGATGTCGCCTTACACCATGTATCTCGCTTACTCACTGGTACTTGCACGGTTTTTAGAGATGATAGTAGGCCACTTGCTTTGTATGATAAACCGCCGCCCGTGACACCGCGAGGTGCAGCAAGCAAGTCTTCAAAAACTAAAGAGTGGATTCTAGAGTAAGTATATTATTATTTTATATTTAAATCATAAATTAATTCTATAATATTCTAAATGCGCTAGCGTTTTGCATTAAAATTCATAATTTGTCAAGTGGAATTAAAATTGCCATTTGAACTATTACATAACATTTTATTAGGGTAAACATTCATCGATTGACTTAGCATCTCGTAAATACCTATGGTAGTTACAAATATTATTCTTAATCAACATAATAATAAATTTAGGATCTATAAATTTTAAAAATAAATAGTTACATCCACACAACAAACATTTCCTTACATGATAGCTATATATTGAGTACAGTCACGAAAGCTTGTTTGAACTATTTTCTCTTCAACATTTACATAAAATGCGATAGTCGGTAGTGTACATTTATTTACGTTTAAAAGTATTTCCAATGCTACTTCCGATCAGATAACACAGAACAATAAATCTAGACACGGCGGTGTGACAACAGAGTTGGAAAAAGATGTCGCACCTACAGCATGTATAAAGTTTTAAAGTTTGCGCATTGCGGAATCATTTAGACGGGCCGGCGGAAATTCTTGCCAGCGTACTTGGCGTCGGCGCCGAGCTCCTCCTCGATGCGCAGGATCTGGTTGTACTTGGCGAGGCGCTCGGAGCGGCACGGCGCGCCCGTCTTGATCTGGCCCGTGGACAGCCCCACCACCAGGTCGGCGATGAACGTGTCTTCGGTCTCACCGGACCTGTAAACAGATGATGTAAAGTTAATTTTAAAAGGCATATTTTGACATAGAATTTTCTGTACAACTTTTTTGGTTTGATTCTAAACTTACATACAAGAGAACTATTAAAAGCATCATACTTTAGAGTGTTGTCTAATAAGACATGGAATTGAACCAACTGTTTTACACATAATGTGAAACTGTATCAAACCTGTGGGAGACCATGGTGCCCCAGCCGTTCTGCTTGGCCAGCAAGTGGGCGGCGATGGACTCCGTGACGCTGCCGATCTGGTTCACCTTCAGCAGCAGACAGTTGCACGCCTTCTTCTCCACTGCGGTGGCGATGCGCTTGGGATTTGTGACCTGAAGGAGGCATTTTTTTTTTGTTATTGGAAGGGTTATGTAAAATTTGCACTATAAGCACAGCTATAAGTTCAAATTTTCGCAAATATAGTAAGGTTTTGATAAACTTGTTAAATAACAAGTTTATCAAAACCTTGTTATTGTTAGAGACTGCATTGTCAGGCAGAACTCATGCCATGTACTTGTATGAAATTTAGAATGACTACTCATTACTTTATGATTTAATAATTTTATTATACATATTTTTGAATATGTGAACTTACAGTAAGGTCATCACCAACGATCTGAATGGGAGTGCGGGCCGTGAGGTTGGCCCAGGCAGCCCAATCGTCCTGGTCGAAGGGGTCCTCGATGGACACCATCGGGAAGTCCTTGATGAACTCCAGGTAAAGCTCGGCTAACTTGTCTGAGGGCAGGTAGTCTGCTGGGTTGGATTTGGGGTTCTTAAAGTCCAAGTCATAGGTGCCGTTCTTGAAGAATTCAGACGCCGCTACGTCCATGCCAATTTCGATCTGCAAATATTATGTGACTGAAATTTGTCCTCATTCTCATTGGTTTGTTTCTGTGAACTCTGAATGTATGGCGTCAATTAGTTTCCTACAAAACTTTAATAAATGTATTTAATAAATGCAGGCATTACTTTGTGGAAACACAAGTACTTACCTAATTACTTAATTAATAAATGAAACATTAATTTACTTTAGTTTATAAGTGAAATTTTTGTCATTAAAATATTTTGTGCTATTAAACATAAGTTGTGGGTTACCTTTCCAGTGTACCCAGCCTGCTGGATAGCATCCTGGATGAGGAACAGAGCGTCCTTGTTGTTAAGGATGTTGGGTGCAAAGCCACCCTCGTCTCCTACGGCAGTGGAGTCCAGCCCGAACTTTTCCTTGATGATCTTCTTCAGGTGGTGGTACACCTCTGTGCCCATGCGCATTGCTTCACTGAAGCTGGTTGCTCCTAGTAACAATAAAAAAATGTTATTTTTTTGCATATAGAGAAAAGAGAAATAGATCATCTGCTATGGTTTATAAAATAAGATATTTTTTTATCAAATAGTTAGAAATTTCTACTGGATCTGATCAACGCCATGGCCAAGATTTATCACAAATTTTAGAAGATATTAAATTATATTTCATTGGAGACATGTAAACAAAACCCAAGTAAAAATTTATATAAGTTCCTGTCTCAATTAAGATAAGAAAAAGATAAAAATATGTTTATTTTCTCAACAATCAAACTAGGTAAGTATGAAGGTGACATAGTTACAGTCTTCTTAGATTGTCTCAATAACTACAATTATGGTCAAAATTATAATATCAATCACCTGTGGGCAGAATCATGAACTCCTGCATGGCCAACTTGTTACCAGCGTGAGAGCCTCCATTGATGACGTTGAATGCCGGCACGGGCAGCACAATGTCGTTGTTGCCGGCGAGGTCCGCCAAATGCCTGTAGAGAGGCACGTTTTTCTTGGCAGCGCCAGCCTTGGCCACCGCGAGGGACACGCCGAGGATGGCGTTGGCTCCAAGCTTGGATTTGTTCTCGGTGCCGTCGAGGTTCAGCATCAATTGATCGATCTGTCAAACGAGGTGTGTTCATTTATCGCTTGACGGATTTTTATTGTAAATAAAAAATAATAATACACAAAATTAGTTTGTATTAGAAAACACATCTTCCTTGGTAGTTCCGAGTCTTATTTATTGTACAAAAACAAGAAATTCTAATTGGCGCTAAAGTGAAGAGCAAAGTTATCCTAAGTGATTGATTTACAGTGAGTAAAACAAACCTCCTTCTGCTGTGTGACCTCAATATTTGCTTTGAGCAGCGCGGGTGCAATGATGTCATTGATGTTCTTGATAGCAGTGAGGACACCCTTGCCGTGGTACTCTCCCTTCACATTGTCACGAAGCTCCAAGGCCTCATGGACACCGGTGGAGGCGCCAGAGGGAACGGCCGCGCGGAACAAGCCCAACTCTGTTACCTACAATATAGAACTTTTTAGTAGAAAAGAAAAAGTGCATTTCGTAATATTGCCGGGGCCTTGCCAAGGTGCTTTTATTAGAAGAGAAAGTGAGTAAATTGCTATTGTAGCCAAGGCTTGTACAGTGCTCTTCTTCCTCTTGAGAGGAAACAACATTGTGTCAAATTTTACATTGGCGCCAACAGTGCGCTTTTTTCTTTTTTCAAACTTTTGAAATATGCATACACATTTAAAACAATAAACATACACAAAAACAGAATAAAATAGTACGTATATTACGGACATCCATGATTATGGACCAATAGAATAGGTTTTTTTTGGTAGGCTGGCCAGAGTGAATCCAAAAAACCTAATCAGACCTAATGTATTAAAATGTGTACATTAAAAAACCTCCATTAGAGGCCGGCAATGTATTTCTTTAAATTACATTGTTGGCCTAGGCCAGCAATAATTCTATTGACATATTGTTTTTTTTTTCTAAATAATGAAGCTATTTCTGAGCGAAAGGAAGAAAAAGTATTTTGTCTGTTTGGTGTATGTTTATTTAGTACCCCAAACCCTAGTAGTAGAAATGGATAGAGGGACACTTAAAAATAATAATATAAAGCAAAAGTTTCTTTAAATACATCATCAAGGTTTAACTTGTACATGCAACAGTGTTTAATGTGCAACTTACCAGATCAACTTCTACAGTTGGATTGCCACGGGAGTCAAAGATTTGACGTGCTTTGATAGAATTGATCGGCATTTTGGAAATAAGGTTTCTTATAACTGCAAAATAAATCATTTTTTAAATTTTATTATTATCTTTTCTTAACATAGTACAAAACAAAGTCACTTTCTGCTGTCTGTTCCTATGTATGCTTAATTCTTCGAAACTACGCAACAGATTATGATGTGGTTTTTTTTAAATAGATGGAGTGATTTAAGAGGAAGGTTTTCATGCCCATGTGAAGCCGAGGCAGATCGCTAGTTTATTTAATAAAATTTCTATTACACAAATGTAATTTTATACATCTATAAAAATACCAAATTAAATTGGAGTGTCTGTTTATAATATTAAAAGAACCCATTTTTTACAATATATATATGAATGTATACATATAAACATACCAAAATAACATGTTTTAAAATTTTTATGTGTCTGTTTGTTCCGGCTAATTTTAGGAATAAGTGGACCGATTTTGATGGAACTTTCACTAGCAGATAATTGATGTAATAGGGAAAAACAAACATTTTGACTTTTTTTCTTAAACTGGGAACTGAACAATAACTTTTTTGTAAAATTCCATGCAAATAAAGTTGCAGGCATAGCTAGATTTAAATAAAATGAACATCAATGTGATCTAAATAAATTCCATTCTGTCTATACTATACTAATATAATAAAGACAAAAGATTTAATTGTTTGTTAGTTTGCATAAAATAGGCTTTGAAACTAATGGACCGAATTGAAAAATCATTTTTATTCATGAAAGCCACACTATCTCCAAGTGATAGGCTATGTATGTCTGCTAGTTTTATACCCCCCTTTTTTTGTAACTAGTTGCCATATCTAAAAGGTCTCTATTCGCAAATCAATCACTAAATATTTTTATATTACACCACTAAATTAATGAACATACTAAAGAGTAACGATTCCATTGGAATATAGAAAACATGATGTTAAGGTATAAAGTGTCATATTATCATATTCATAATTTAGTCTTCCACGTAGATACCGGCGTTGTTGCCGGCAAAATGGGCAAGGTCAAGTATAGGTTGTGGTGATCAAGGTATGTCCTGGGTCATTCTTAAGATATATAGAAAACGTTAAATTTAAAATTTAACATTTCAGATAAATAAGATTAGTTGATGTAAAGAGAGACAATTTAACATTATCTTAATGTTTTAAATTATAGATTATGTTATGTAAAACCAAACATTCTTCCATAACATGTGTTTCAAATGAAAAAAATACCTACAGTATTAAGTTAGAGAACAATGTATAAATTTTAAATTATTGTTCACAACTTACCAGAATAAATTGCAAATTACGAAATAATTTTCGAGAACAAATCTTGAAGAAAAACACCCACAAGCAATATGACTAGCTGACGTATTGTATGGAGATTATTTTGACCTTCCCAAAGGTGAAATTAGTGCGTAGAATCGGTAAAAAACGATAATCTAGTTTTGCTTGATTGTGATTTGCACGTTTGCAGCCAACATACACCCTACGGTATTGACTGCTGCTGCTGGTGTCACTGTCATATATACATTTATGGTTGTCATCTGTCATGAGTCACAGTCACACAGACAAGTGGTTTCAGGTTTCATTTCATTTAATTTCAATCAACCAACCATTTCATTATATTACAAAGTACTCTGTGCAACCAACTGCTTTATTTTGTTTTGCTTGCTCCAAGTTTTTTTCCAAAATATTGCAATAAATAAAATTACCCAATAAGTTTGTTACAGGATTTATTGACAAACCCGTGACAGAGATTTTCGAGATGAGTGATAAAGAACCAAACAAAGAAGAAAAGAAACCCATAGTTATAAAAAATGCAACAGATCTTCAAAGACTTAAGTTAGAGAAACTTATGAAAAATCCGGTATGTTTAACTATTTAAATTTTATGTATTCTATCTGGTACTATTATTTCTCATAGTAGATACAAATGAGAATCGTTGATAGTACGGTTGAATTGCAGGAAAAGCCAGTGATTATACCTGAGCCACCAAAACAGAAGTCCCTGCCTTCGGCGCCAGATTTTGTGCGAAATGTAATGGGATCAAGTGCAGGTGCTGGCTCTGGTGAATTTCATGTATACCGGCATTTGAGAAGAAAAGAATATGCAAGGCAAAAATTCATACAGGAGAAGAGTGAAAAGGTAAAGATGTTTTTATTTGTCATATTTCTTGCCAGACATATTAAATTAAGAATAGCATGAAAGGATCGGTCACTGACTAAATGTGTTTTTTTCTTTTAAAGTGTTGGCCAACCAATGGCACACTCGGCCAGTGTTCCTCATACAGACTGCATAGCAATATCTGTTTGCATAAAGTCTGTCCAGCACTGTACTATTTGACATGTAAAAGGATAGACAGACTAGCACTGTAACTGGTCTTATTTAATAATACATCTCTCCAATTTTCTATTTTTACAATATCAAGTTACAGTCACTTTTTAACCCCCGATTCAAAAAAAGGAGTGTTATAAGTTTGATGTGTCTGTCTGTCTCTGGCATCATAGCTCCCGAACAGATGAAGCAATTTCAATTTAGTTTTTTTATATTAAAGGTGACTTACGGGCGAGTGTTCTTAGACATGTCATAAAGATGAAAATCTTTTGAGCTGTTTAGAAGTTGTGGGGGTGAAAGTGGAGAAGAACAACTGAATGTCTGCAAATATACTTGAGTGGGGTCTCAAATTAAAGCGCATCACATGCACATTACAAAATAATATGTTTAAGAAAAAATCGGTTGAGCTGTTACAAAGCTCTGGGGGTGTAAGTGGGGAAAATACCTAATGCCTGCAAATAATATGTGGGGGGTAAATCAGTGAAAATGTGTCATGGGTTTTTTTTTAATTTTAAATTTAATGTTATATACTGAGTATTTTTTCCTGAGTCGCCTAAAAGCTAAGAATCCCTTCACATTGATATAGGAATATGTCTAGTAACTCTGAACATACTGCTTGCTTATGTAATGAAGTGAGAATTTTTTAAAATGAATAACTTATTGTAATTGACAGGAAAAACAAGATGAAGAATACCACAGAAAAATAGAGGAAAACAAAAGAGCTGCTGAAGAAAAGACTGCAAAGAAGCGAGCGAAACGATTGAAGAAAAAGAACAAAGCAAAGTTGAAAGGGAAAAAACCAAAAACTGACAGTGGTGTGCAGAATGCTTCTTCACAATCTGATGACAGTGATGGTGAAGGTGATAAGTCAGTTGAAAATGAAGATATAGATCAGAATAAAACTACAGAAAATGAGTCTAAAAACGGTATTTCAATAAGTGAAAATTCATAGTAGTAAAAAAAAAATTAAAAATACATTGTTTTATTTTTTAAAAATCCTGATTTCCCCACCACCAATAAAACGTTCAAATAATTTGTCAATAAAAATATCTCGAACATTTTCTTTTAAACTGATGCAGAAGAATTTCCATAATTGAACTCGTTGATAAAGCACAATGTGGAGGCAGTTTTTGGGGGCAGTGACCCAGTGAAGATGTGGTTGTCAATATCAAACATAACAGCTTGATCCCAGGTTGTAGTGGCCAAGTTGGTGTCGCCACAAGTGCAGCACGGCACCACAGTAAACCTGTTGGGAATTAAGTGAAACTTGAGTAGTTAACTATTCAGATAAAAGTGTAGTTTTCCAGTCCTATAAGTACATATATTAACTCTTTTTTTTTTTTAATGTCCTATTCCTGTCTTAACTTACGTTATACTATTAGCTATTAATAATTCTGTGCTATTAGGTATTCTGTGCTGGAGTAGAGTTTGAGTATGTCCATCCGTCCATATCCAAAATTAGAATGCGATCTTTTTGTTAATTTAAAAAGTTCACAAGACGCGTCGCCATGTAAATGTATTAAACATATTTTTAAGTATGTGGTTACGACGCCAGCAAAATCTTGTCGAGAATCAAAACGTGCATATATAAAATACTTGTGTGTCTGCTCGTGTAAATATGTGTCCAGTAGGTTTTGAGATATTAACAAAAAACTGATTCTGCTACGCGAACGTTACGCCAGCAAAACTTTTAAATGGATTAGAAAGACAGTAGGTGCAAGTTTTTGTGCGTACAGGGGGTAATCTGAAATGTAACAATTCATAAGGCGGTACTTTTTTAAAATTTACTTACCCAAGAACCATTACGATGACGAATATCATGGCACCTGCCAATACTAGGAACAAGTCCAACATTTTGTATTTTTATTATTGAAGAAATAATAAGAAATATTACAACTTTGACTTTCTTAGGCTGATACACTTATTAAAAATTTCGAGCTACCCTCACTGTATTTGTAAAAGTATATGTAGTATTATTAATTATTCTGTGCCTAAACACAGAAAAATTAAGTTATAGTTCCCGGCATATAAGTTGGCAAGAAACTGAAATTACCTTGAATGCGCAGCAGCCGATTTTCATACAAATTTTAATGTGCACAGTCCCCGGTGTCCGAAGACTAACTTCGAGCATTATGGTATGGGACCAGTATTAGAGGGACAATATTTTTAAAATAAAAATAATTTATGTTACATAATAATTTTATTCATTACAAATCGGAATATTAATACAAGGAACTACATCTAAAAGTATCCTACTGCACCGAGGCCATGACACTGTCCTCGTTCTTCTTGAGAATGACGAAGCCTTCCATGACGGGGGACAGCGGTATGTACTCGTCGGTGGCGAGTTCCGCGCGCTCGCCGAAAGAGAGCAGCACCGGCGTGGTGTGCGTGTGCGAGCCGGCTATGGTCTTCGGAGTGCCAGCCTTGCCGATCACGTCTACGGCCTGTGAGGGGAAAATAAGTTGGTTTTGTTCTGGTTTGAAAATGAGAGAAAGTGGCGAAACATGATAGGCTCAGGGGGGTTACTATCGTCTTAAAACCATGCAAGATTCAGTGAGTAAGCGAGACAGCGCAATACATGATGTAAGGCGACATACCCCTTACTCAATCGTTCTTGCATGGTTTTAAGAGATGGTGGTAAGCCACCAGTAATGTCTTCCTCAAGGTATCACAGACGTAAATAAAATAGAAAAACAGCGCGACTATCATTTTCAGGCCGTAAGTTTGCAAGCGTATATAAAAAAATATATATAATTTTTGCATTTTGCCAATCGTAGCGTGTCATATAAACAAATCCATTGACTATTTGGTTGATTAGATATTTTACTCGTGATCCTCGTATGTACCACGTCTAGGGTTCGCAAACTTTTTTTTATTGTTATTTTTTTAATCTGAAGTAGACATCAAAAGCAGCTAAAGTAACTAACAAACGTGGTACACAGGTAGTACAAACCTGTCCGACGCGCACGCTGACGTTGAGCGGCTGCATGTTCTCGTCGAGCGTGACCAGCCAGCGCGGCTGCATCGCCGTCGCCAGCACGTACAGCAGGTAGTGCGACTTGCCCAGGATTACTGACAAACACAATTCAAACAGTTCAGTTTCAATATTGAAATAAAACATATTTCCATAATAAAGATGTATGTATGTATCATATTATATTCTATTCTGCGATCCATCTCTATGGCGCTCTTTCGTTTCGAAGGCCATGATTCATCATCATTTCAGCCGCAAGCTGTCCACTGCTGGACATAGGCCTCCCCCAAGGATTTCCAAAATGACCGATTGGAAGCGGCCTGCATCCAGCGCCATGATTCACTTCGGGTCTTTGAGCCAGCACAGTAAAGAAGTATCATAATAGCAGACGTATATACTAGTTAACCATTCTTAGCATATGTTTATACATGTAGGGATCGAAAACCTAGTTTGAACCATAAACTAGCAAATTTTTCTCTGCCTATACATATTTACAGCGATATTTATCATATGGTTTCAACCGGTATTTACTCAAAAATAAAGGTGTCAGGTATTAAGATCTATAATAGACCGTTGCTTTCAAGACCATTGTTAATATCTTAAGAATATTGGTTTCCAACGTGTCGCTGCACCTCTTAGGCGACATCATCAACCTGTTTGAGGCTGTTTGTTCCACTGTCGATGTAGATTTATTTGCATTATCAGTTGGTTTGTATACAGAAATAAAATTAGATCGCTGACTTAATCACGATAAATTTATTATAAACTAGCTTTCGTCCGCGTGAATTTCCCACGGGAACAGTGCTTTTCCAGGGATGAAAGGTACCTATGTTGTTTTCAATACTTTTATAGATCTGTGTATGCGAAATATCAGGAAGATTGATGCAGTTATATAAGGCGTGAAATCGTAATAAACAAACAAACTAACTTTCGCATTTATAATATTAATTAGTTAGGATTGTTTCTTCTTTTTTGGAATACGCAACAAAATGTGATTTCGGTAGTCGCCGCTTGTTTGATAATATGTAATAGTGGTTAAGAGGAAACTTGATTTGTTTTTGTGTTATATATATATATACGTACTAGCTGTTCCCCGCGGCTTCGCCCCGCGTGGGACTCGGTTATATCGCGCCCAAAAGTAGCCTATGTTTGACCTCAGGTCATTAACTACATCCCTACCAAATTTCATCACAATCGGTCCAGCCGTTTAGCCGTGAAGAGGTGACAGACAGACAGACAGACAGACAGACTTTCGCATTTATAATATTAGTATGGATGATGTAACTGTTTGTTTGCCTGCTGGCTCGATCGCTCGGAACACTCACTGTTCTTGCAGTCGAGGAAGGCGGTGAGCACGACCAGCAAGCCGGCGAGCGCGGGCTGGCTGGCGAGCCGGCGGTCGGCGTGCGCGGGGCTGAGTGTGACGGTGCCCTTGCCGGCGTGGCACAGCCCCTGCGCCAGCCGCACCATGAACAGGTGCACCGGCGACTTGCCGTGGTACAGCGCCAGCGCGCGCAGCATCGTCGCCAACCTGACGCACACGTCGCATCAAATCCACTGCTCAAATTATACTATTTATGCAAGTTTTAGGCTACTCTTCAAGTTAAATCAATGTAGTTCACCATCCATTTTTGCAAACGTAATTGCTTATTACTGCATTATCAATTATTTTTCTATGAAGCCTTTATTCCAGATTTCGTTGAGCCACAGATTACAGAATACTATAACTAGTAAAGATATTCAACAACCATACAAAGAAACGCGCCGATTTTTTAGTGTACTAATAGTCTTCCCATACATTGACATAGTAACGCCGTCTATCGATCACTTGAGTCACTGTGTTTCTAAATCCGATAACTTATTAAAAAAAACCACCAAACCAGTTTGTAGTAGGATGAGGATGCTTTTAAAAATCGAGCTATTTCGCCAAAAAATAGTTTTTAACTAAATTTATTTTCATCAATCTTTGTAGCACCAAGTAAGCACCAAGTATTGGCAAGAAATTGAACTAAATCATTTTCTGAGGCAATCTGACCTTAGGATTGAGTCGATAGAGAACGGTCCACAATAACTTCTGTATAAGGCAGCAGCATGTACCTGGCGTTGTTGGTGCCCGCGCCAACCAGTCCCATGGCGAAGATGGCGTTGTATGCGACGTCGTTGTCCGAGTCGTGTGAGTACTTGTTGAGGACGTCGATGACGGCGAGCTGCGGATTGGAGATGGAGCACAGCGCGATGGCCAGCGGCACGGCGCGGCGCACCGCCGGCTCGCCGTAACGACCCTGCTCACAGGACAATCAAGTTTACATTTTTCTAGTCTGTAGAAGGCGTGTGGGTTTCCGCTAAACCAACTTCTAACAAAATAGGCATTCAGTCGCACACGATGTGTAGTTAGTATTTCAGTAGAAAGCAGGCAAAGCTGTAGTAGGTAGAAAACGAAGAAGGCATAGAGAAAAATTTGACGACCTCCGTGGCGTAATGGTTAACATGCCTGACCGCTACTCGGGAAGTCCCGGGTTCGATCCCCGGTCAGGTCAAGATGAAAAATGATCTTTTTCTGATTGACCTGGGTCTTGGATGTTTATCTATATATGTATTTGTTATAAAATATAGTATCGTTGAGTTAGTATCCCATAACACAAGTCTCGAACTTACTTTGGGGCTAGCTCAATCTATGTGTTTTGTCAAAAAAAAAAAACGATAGTAAAAGGTGATAGTATATACAGATAAAGATACATTATTACAGCACAGTTTAAATTAGAATATCGACACCAGAGACGCGTGTTATGTAGTCGGAAGCAGACGAATGAACACGGCCGCGATCCGTCAATGTTTTTCAGTACGCGCGCAGCCGCTGCCAAATTTTAGGTTGAGGTTTGATATGAGTGGCGAGTATTTCGCTACAAGTCTAATCTTGCAACTAATAGTTATTAATAAGGAGGGGTCCTTGCCATCCTTTACACAATACTTTTAGGGATTTTTTTATTCGAAAATAATCGCTTTGCTATAAAGGAACTTAAGAAATGAATGATAGACAGTTTATTTACCTAAAATTGCCTTAAAATTAGGGGCAAGTGGCGGAAAGGAGTACCTCTGCTAAAACATATAGAATATAAGGTTCTACATTTAAATGTAAAGGAGATTTTTCAAAGCGTATCGGGCTAGAGAGCGTAGACGCACACGTCCCTGGCAGAAAGTGTAAGTTACGTGAACCATACGGTATCAGTTTAATTTTAGTACGTTCCGAAACCAACATACTTGTACTTAGTCTTTTTTACAGGATAAAACGAATTTTGTATGAGCAGTTATAAAGTAGTTGCCCCTCACGGGCTTCCCAAAGATACAAGTGCACATCTCCACAACACGGTTTTCTTCGGGAAAGCAATGACGGCAAGTCGGTGCGGCGTGTCTGGATTGTCGACATCTCCTTGTTGGCTTGGCTCACTTAAAACTATAGGTCTATGGTCAGTTTTGTAAGCTAGTTATGGTCACTCACGAGCTGCCCAAAGATGCGAGTACACATCTCCGCGCCAGTTTCCTCTGCGAAAGCAATGACTGCCACTCCGAGGGTAGCCACGGCCTGGACTGACGACAACTCCTTGTTGGCTTCCTTTTCCTTGTCCTTTTCCTTGCTCTTTCCGTCCTTTGATGATTTGCCTGTTTTAAAGAAAAGCTTGAATTTAATATGTATATATCGTGAACAATTTAAGAAGAACCATACTGATATAAATTACTATTTTTTTTATAGGTAATTAATTTGTAAAGTTTCTTTATCATCATCACAGCCATAAAAAGATGTCGGTTGACTCCGATCGATCAACAGTTCAAACAACACAAGAGGAATTGGATCGGCCACACCTTCCGAGGAGGCCCTAATCCCCACATATCTAAACAGGCGATGAACTGGAATCCTCAAGGAAAGCAAAAGCGTGGCCATCCGAAACAAAGCTGGCGACGTACTATTATATTCTGTGGTACGGTGCTGGATAAGGTTAAGAAGGGTCACAAGACCTGGAGCGAACTAAAATGAACAATAGTAGCCCAGAATAGATAGACGTGGAGAGTCACTGTGGATGCCCTTTGCCCCAGATAGGGACATAGGACCAAAAGTCACAGCCATAAGACCACACGACACTGTTTTTGTCTGGTTAAAAGCTTCATAAAGACATTACAACTGAATCATGTTCCTGTTGGTCTGGTTTCCCTGTAAAAGGGTTATGGAGGTCAGACGGCAGTCGCTCTATGTGATAACCAGTGTCGGCCAATCACAACCATGATTCAACGCGTATCTTGGGCTCTGAAACATAAACTGAAGATGCAACTGGGAGACATGTTCGGCTGAAGTAGAAGCTAGGCAAAGAAATAGGCATACTTCCAGCTGAATGGCAAAACAGCAGTTCATATCATACGTCAGTAAACTATAGCAAATAAATTCCTTTACTTACTTTTGTTCTTATCGTCTTTGGATGAACTAGCCGCAGTGGCAGTACTGCTGGAGCCTTCTTTAGCCTCTTTCTTATCTTGCTTCTTGAATGCTGTGTCCTCTGTTGATGATTGTTCGTTCTGTGATGATAAAATGTGTTTGTGATATTGGGGATAAACTGCAAGAGTGTCGTCTTTAATGATACGGTCAAGTGATAAGAGCGACGAGTTGTAAGGGTAACAAATGTTACGTCATCTCAATCAGAAATAAGGCAAACCCATAATTTTAATTTAAAAAAATTAAACAAACTTCTATACTTAATTTCCACCAATTCCTTCTGACCAAGGTCAAAGAAATTTAAACAACACAGATACATCAGTGTCGTAGTGCTTGGAGCAGATGTGCAGCATCTGTTGCACGACCAGCACATCGCCGGTGCCCGCGTATGCACACATGGAGAGCTACAGTAATACAGACACAACAACACACATACATCAGTGTCGTAGTGCTTGGAGCAGATGTGCAGCATCTGTTGCACGACCAGCACATCGCCGGTGCCCGCGTACGCACACATGGAGAGCTACAGTAATACAGACACAACAACACACATACATCAGTGTCGTAGTGCTTGGAGCAGATGTGCAGCATCTGTTGCACGACCAGCACATCGCCGGTGCCCGCGTACGCACACATGGAGAGCTACAGTAATACAGACACAACAACACACATACATCAGTGTCGTAGTGCTTGGAGCAGATGTGCAGCATCTGTTGCACGACCAGCACATCGCCGGTGCCCGCGTACGCACACATGGAGAGCTACAGTAATACAGACACAACAACACACATACATCAGTGTCGTAGTGCTTGGAGCAGATGTGCAGCATCTGTTGCACGACCAGCACATCGCCGGTGCCCGCGTACGCACACATGGAGAGCTACAGTAATACAGACACAACAACACACATACATCAGTGTCGTAGTGCTTGGAGCAGATGTGCAGCATCTGTTGCACGACCAGCACATCGCCGGTGCCCGCGTACGCACACATGGACAGTGTGGTCTGACACAGCGACTGTTGCGGCTCCGGCAGCACTTCCAACGCCGCCATCGTCGCTTCCGTGCGCTCCTTGCAGCCTGCCAAATATAAACACATGTCAAATAAACTTGTTGAACTAGAAATATTAAAAAAAAAAAATGTGTAGAAACATAGATTTTTAGAATTTAGATAGATATACTCTTTATTGTACCATTAATACAATTTACATGTTGATAGAAATTTAAACAAATTGTACAACATACAGACAGACATATCGCTAATGTAATTTCTTGCAGCCAACCTTAGTGTAGATAGGAACATATAAAGAGTGTTTGAAATAAAGGGTAATTTTTGTGTTCTGACTAATTTGTGGATATTATATAATTAAAATATCTTACAGAAATATGTTTAGTTAAGAGTAAATTGCGATTAAAACGAAATGGGTTGTTTGCTCATATAAATGTTAGTTACCTAAGAAACACAATCCGAGTCCCAAATGCAAAAATCTAGCATAGGTTGACGAGTGCAAGTCCTTGTTGTCGTCGATCAGGCGTTGAATGATAGCACAAGTTACCTGAATAAAAAAAATATATTACTAAACCGAAATTTCTAGGGCCATACCATCTACCATTATTTTTTTCTGTCGATTCAGGATGTGTTGTGTACAGATATATTTTGTGGTCATAAAAAATAATTGACAAATCTTATTTATTTAATCACATCAAGTTGTGAAACTTGGTCACTGTTGCAGCTTGCAGCCTCTAATCACTTAATTGTCCCAATCCCAACTAATATTATAAATGCGAAAGTGAGTTTGTATATTTGTTTGTAACCTCTTCACGCCGTATCTACTGAACCAACCTTCCTGAAATTTCGCATAAACATAGCTAGGAGTATTGAGAGGGACATAGGGTACCTTTCATCCCGGAAAAAAAGCACTGTTTCCGAGGGAAATTCATGCGGGCGAAAGCTAGTATTATATGAAAGGGAACACACCACGGTCAAATTACATCTAACGCAAATGTGTGCTGTATGAAGGGTGCTGGAGCCTAAAGTATGCAAAGCGTGTAAAATACATTGTCATTTTGTTTACAAAAGCTGAAATGTCAAAATTGACGCGAAAATACTTGATAATCCGTGGTGGTTACCTGCACCTTCAGTCAACGCTTTTAAAAATAGATTAGACAATGTACAAAATCTCCAAACTTAAGATGCACACGCATCAGCTTCATATGCTGCTAGTGTGTTTAATAATATAAATAAATGGTTATGTCAAATTATTGTTAGATGTAATTTGTTCTACATTGTATATTATTAGTGGTGCAATAAAGAATGTTAGTATAGCCCGTATGATATAACTGACGTCGCCGTTGCAGGAGCCGACGGCGATGAGTCCGCAGGAGATGGCGGCGAGCGCGCAGATCTCGGGCGGCGCGCCGGCGTCCGTGAGCACGGGCAGCAGGTGCGACAGCACTTCCTCGCGCTGCGTGCCCGCGTACGCGATGCCCAGACCTGATCACATTCAATCGATTCTAATTGTAACGTCCCGGCTTTAAGACGATACCTCGGTGAACACTAGCGCCACCATCATTTAAAAATCATTATTCACTGAAAACACAAGTTATCAAAAATCCCTGTTATGTAATTAAGGTTCTGGAACTAAAGTTTATTTTTAACATATTAAATTATAGTACTACTAATTTAATTATAGTAGACTTGGATGCAAACTAAAAAGCACAAAGTGACCCCTCTATGTCAACCACATATGAAAAATTTTGCTATTCACACAAGACTTTTGGCAAATAAATGATTCTGTTTAATATCAATGTTATAAAAGTGAGGTTACCTAAAACACTGCCGATTCTAAGATTTGTGCTGGAATGTAGAACATAGTCGGAGAGCAAGGCGAGTGCAGGGTCGCACTCGTTACGAACACCACAGTTGACCAGCCCCAAAGCCAACAAAGCTCCAGCTTTGATGTGCTCGTCAGCTGTATACAAGTACTTATCGATGGGTGTCAGCCCTCCGTCTACATCCCAAAGGTGGATCATGCCTAAGGAGGCAGCTGCTGATAGCATTCCTGTAAAACAAATTAAATATATTGGTGGCTTTCATGTCTGAATATTGAGAATGTGTAGTAAGACTTTCTAGAGGTTTTTGTACTAGAATAAATAAATGTTTTAATGGCCAACCACACTGTATTTTTGTCAAATAATAGGCATGTCTTAAATACATATAAAAATATTTCATGTGGGTCTTTATCTTAATTTTAAATAATAGTAGGTACTACTACAGAACTTTGAATATCTTTATACATCTATACAAATACAAATAAATAGAACATGAATATTTACCATGATCTTTGTTCTTGTACATCCACTTATTGCCATCTTCAGTAGTGACAAGCTTGTCGCGACCAAAGCCGGCATTCACAAAAGCATTGACAAAAGTAGCAGAGAGATTTTGGCGAGCAGAGTCCACTGGATGTTCCGATAGTAATGATGGCCGAAGAGCTGAACCGGCAGACTCCAGCCATGTCTTGTATACTTCTTCGGGAGTTTTGGGCTCCATAATATCAAGCTAAAATTAAATAATTAATCTTAATATGTTTTCCCTACAACTTTTTTGTACACCCAGGTGTCAGAGTACACTACTTTCAAAAGACGGAATTTCAATGACAAATCTGTTAGCTCATTAGAAAAGATGAATACTTCAACTATTAATTAGTAAAAATAGTTAATTTAAGTATACTTGTAATACATAAACATAATAAATGGTAAAAGAAAATAAGTTTACCTCTCTGGCAAGACTCAGGTAGTGATCATTAATGTGCGCATTGAGAAGGATGGTGCGCAGATCCTCGTCGTCCACATCAAGGGGCACATATTGACGTGCAAGCATATAGCAAAGTTGTTTCTTTAATAACCTGAAAAATATTATAAAATTCTGCATTCAAGTAGGAGTAAAGAAATTTAGTTTCAAGCCAAATATTTTTTTAAGGAAGTATAAATTTATGATTTCTGCTTTAAAATATTTTGAGAAGCTTACGGATCATTGCATGAATTGAAGACTTCTTCACACTTGTTCTTATCATGAAGCTGCATGGCCACTAGCAGGGCTCTTGGATACTCTCCGAAGCGTAGGTATGTGTCTAATACTCCCTGCAAGATCTGAGTGGACTCTGGTTCCACAACATAACTGGCACAACTGAAAGTATAAAAAATATTAATTTGCGAAATGCAAGCAAAATACTTAAAAAAAATTAATAAATTCTAGATGGTAGTATTATCAAATATCTCTAAAGGCAGTATAAAGAACTGGCTTTTGCGAAATTTCAGGAAGATTTGATCAGCAGACAGGGCTTGAAGAGGTAACAAACAAACAAATATACAAACTCACTTTCACATTTATAATATTAGTTTTGATTTTACTACTTACTTTGTTTACAATAAACACATTATGAAAACAATAAAAGGTGCATGGTGAAACAAGGTGTATTGCGCAAGAACCATATCTTAATCACTTAGTTTTTAAACCAATGCACAAATTATTACTGCTTTGCCAAGCGAAATTCTATAAAAAAAACACCAATACAAATAAATTGTTGTCACGACCTTCAACTATGAAGATAAAATGACTTGCAAGAAATAAAACTTACCCAATGAGGTATAAGCAGACACGAGGATAGTTGCTCTGATCCATGTGTTGTGTGAGAAGGTCGAGCCTGTCAATTTCCATTAGCAGATCGCAAGCCTGGATCTCAGCAGAGTGCTGCATGTCGAATGCAACCACATCTCGCACTAGCGGCAGCAGAGTCTCCATGTTCTCCACATTCCATTCTTCAGCTATTTCACCTTCTAGTTGCCTAAAGTCAGTGAAAATATTTTAGGTGGATGTATTACAATGTATATCTAAAAGTTTTTATTACCAAAACAAATCTATGGAGGCAATCATGGGAAATTCATCAATTTAAATTTGTTAATAAATATTTTATAAATTTTAAATTAGTCCATATTTTTACAGCATGTTTATCTTAATACAAAGGTCTGTCATTTAATCATTCATACGTAACTGAAAATTGCTTTATCTACCAATCTTAAATTTAGCAAATATAGTTTATAGGCAGTTTGAAAACATCTATAAAAAATGGATTAACTGAATTTCGTGTTCTTGTCCTGTCCCTGTACCTATAGTCTCTTTTCCTACTTATCACATGTACACACACAATGTTGTGGGTACGTTGGTGAATTTTTGTTATAGGATTATATTGGCAGATGAGCATATGTTCCATCACTATAGCCTATAGAACTATACTTGCATATGTTCCATCACTATAGCCCATTTACACTTGTGTGTTATCACACACAACATAACACAACTAACATGCTGCCAACTCGTAGCCGAGGTTGTTTGCATCCAAGCAGACTCTGGTATTTATGAAATGTTATTTATGCACTAAGATTATCTCAACAAAATTGTTTTATTGTACACATATTACCTGACATATTCATGGCCCCAATCACCAACATTTGACATAGTTCCTAGAAGACAATATTTGAGACATTCTCTCTTCTCTGCAGCATCCTACAAACAAATATACTAATTATATAAATGAAACTTCTAAAGACACAAAACTACACTTCCTACTGGCAAGAAGAAATATTTAATACTAGTACCAAATAATAAAAGGAGACAGGTATCACTCCATTCACCTGATTGGAATTTTTCTACTATTTACCATTTCTATTTTATTATTATTTCCATTGCTGTCTTGTACATAAAACACTTGTTATTCTTTTTAACCAACTTAATAATAGGAGGAGGTTCTTGATTTGTCGGTATGTTTTATTTTGGTTGAAAAATATTTCAACCAATTGGCACGGAGGTCATCCACATAGATTTTAGGTGCATACCTTTTGTTATTAATAATGAATTTTACTTACTTGAGATCCACTAACTCCCATAGCCAATACGGAGACTACATCAGCACAAAACTTCTTGGTCTTTGCAACCTTTATCTTTTCATATACTTCTTTCAGAGCAGGATAATGTTCCCGTAAAAACTTGAGAGGCTTCGGCACTGACGTCATTGACGTAGTTGATGTCCTGATTAGATTGCTCAGCATTTGAAGAGCAGGGAAATACAGATCCACATCATTACCCTAAATATAAAGCAATGATTATACAAAGGTTAGATGAACAATATTCTGAATACAGTTATATATAATTTAATATAAACTGACCATAAGCTTCTCGACGAGCATATTAAGCTCTTCTTGTAAACGCTTGTCTTCTTCGGACTGAAAAAATAAATAAAATATGAATACCCGTAAACCAAACATTCTTCAACACTAAGGCGTGAACTTTATTTTTCTTACCAAATCATCATTAGGAGCGGGAACTGGCTCCGCCTTTTCTTTTTTAGGCTCTTCAGTCTTATTCTTCACCGTCATGTTTAAAATAAAAATTAATCAATGTTCAGTGAACAATTTTAGATTCACGGCTTCACGATGAGTTTTGCAAATTTGACAAGTCACTACGGCGACAGCTATCAAGTGATAGCCATATTAAAAAACCCAAAATCTACAGAAACTACTATGATTTATTTTCTACCGTGTAGAAAAGGTTTCTCCTTAAAGCTTTCTCCATAAATTCCGTATAAAATTATGACTCCGAACTCCGAACTCCGAACTCGCGAACACCTACCTACATTATTTACATTACATACATACATACAAATATACAATCAATCTACGAATCAATCATCACTCAATTTAATACACTGGGAGAACCTCTACGCACGCACTCTACTGAAAACGCAGTTGCGTGCGCCCCCCTGCTGGATAGTTTAATCACAAGCTAATTCAGGATCTTCTTCTTCGTCCGAGTGTGTTTCCCGGTTGCATCTTCAGCTTACGCTTCAGAGCCCAGGGTACGCTATTAATCATGGTCCTGATTTGGCGGTACTGGTTATTACAATGGATCGACGGCTGTCTGACCTCCGTAATCCTTTTATAAAGGGAAACCAGACCAATAGGAACATGACCCGTGAGTTAGTGGAATTAGCCACTAACACTTCACTATCAGAGTTTTCAGGCTATCTAAAGGCATCTGAATTACCCTAACGACTGCCTTCTATCGCTAGCAGCCGAGACTAACAGCTTAACGGGCCTTCTGAAGCACGAAGGAGCTTAAGATAGACATGCCACTAATGGTGACCAATCCAAACATGGCTGCACACTCGTTGTCGCTTGACGCGCACTGTCGTTACGGACACGCGCGCCGCGCTAGGCTATCAAGCTCCTCATTAAGCTAACTAAGGATAATCATTCGAAATCCAATACAAAATCCCATTATTAGCGAGTTCGTTGTGATTTGGTATTTTGCAAAAAATTGCAATTACCAGTATTTGCTAGTAGTGACTGCGTTTACAAAAAAATATGGTAGAGGCGGTAGAGGTTCAAGTATAATATTCTGTTATGTATTATATTATATTATGTTAATAGTTGATTAGTTTTTTTTTATATTAAACTTTTTTGTGCCATATCTGATAGAAACTCTCAGTAACCACTTGCAGTGTCAAAATGTGTATACTGTGACTCACTGGCTAGCAAGCTGACTAAATAGAACTCTTTGGAACAGCGTATCCTGTCTCACCTGGCGGACTTAAGGCACCAGGTGATGAAGCTCATGCAGTTCTTCTTCAAAAATCTAAGTGTGCAGAAGAAGTGTGGGTAAATAAGGGATTTACTTTGTGCTTATACAAAGGGACCCAAAGGTTCGAAGTGCAGCCTTTAATTTAGGACTCAAACATAAGATATTTATATGTTCATCTACTTGCTTGTTCTAGATGAACTCCAAAACTACTACTTTGATGGCTTTACTGACAGATATAAATAGGTGTTAATTACTTAAAATACACATTTGAAATTCCTTTACCTTCGGGTTACAGATTTCCATTATGTATTCAAAATTTAAACGGTCTAGCGGGGCACGCGTATTTTTAACAATACCGCGTGTCAAGCGACGGCAAGCGCAGCCTAATTTGGATTGGTCGCCACTAGTGGCATAACTATCTTTAGCTACTTTGTGCTTTGGAAAACACGTAAAGACATTGATTCCAATTGTTATCGCTAGATGGTAGTCGTAAGGTTGTGGCAGATAGTCAGATAGGTACCTTTAGGCAGCCTGCGATAAATCTGACAGTCTCACACACACACACCTGGATAGTAGGTCTAGTTTCATTGTATAGGAGTACTGAGATCAGTCAGACGACAGTCACTCACATTGTTATAATCAGCAAATAGGAGACACGCTCGGATTAGAAGAGATGAGTATTTCAACGTAGTTAAGCCTGTAAAGGCATTTTCTTAAAAGTATTTATATTTAATACAGACAGTATGTGCATGATACTTCAAAATGTTCAAATATATACAAAATATATTACGTAGATTCTCTGGATTATCATACTATTTATATGCGCCATACGCCGAACGAGAGTTTGACACGACGCATAATTCATTGAATTATTATCAAGCAGGACCGCATAGGTATCTACCTGGATCCGCGACCGGATGATTTAAAATTATGTGGGGTTTTATTTCAGTATACTCTGAGAAGTGGACGATTCAAGTTTCGTTATAATATATTATCGCGAGTTGTTAAAGTGTTTTGTTTGTGTTATACAGTATTTCTTCTAAAGGTTTGAAGAACTTACCAAGGTTAAAGACAAACATGTTTCGAGCAAAAATGGTCACAACATACAAAGGATGCATTCACATTAATAAAAGAAATGCTTTAACGACATTAGCAGAAAATTGTTTGCTTAAAAAAATAGAAGACATGCCACGTCCTAAAGAAATTCCTATTTTTGGTACTAGATTACAACTTTGGGCAGCTGGAGGTCAACCAAAGTATGCTCAAATTTTTGCATAAATATATTTATAAAGTACCTACATAGTTATACTTATATAATTAAGTAGGTACTTCATTCTTAAATCCACCTACATGTTGATTATTATTAAATGCACTAAGATTAAGTAGCTACTAGGTATAGGTATATTTATAAGGTGGGGATTTCAATTCTTTCAATCTACTGAGAAGTAGAAACTAATTTTTTATTTCTATAGTAAAACAGGAACAAATCTTTAAATTTAGATTATATTACAGGTTGCATGAATATATTGATTCACGACATAGAGAGCTTGGGCCAATATTTTACGAAAAACTGAATGGTAGTTCTAAAATAGTTTTTGTAAGCGATCCTGCTTTGATAAAATCGCTTTTCTTAAATTTAGAGGGAAAATACCCTCTCCACATTCTACCAGAGCCCTGGATATTATATGAAAAATTGTATGGATCTAAAAGAGGCCTTTTCTTTATGAACGGAGAAGAATGGATAGCAAACCGACGCATAATGAATAAATATATGTTAAAAGAAGATTCTGATTATTGGTTAGAAAAACCTATAAAAAAGCCCATTGAAAAATTTATTTCACTTTGGAAGATTAAAAGTGATTCAGGCAGTTTCTTATTAAATCCTGAATCTGATTTTTATCGACTTTCAACTGACGGTAAGAAATTGTTTTTAAATCATATTAAAAAGTAAGTAATTACTCGTCAAAATAATTGATTATATAAATATATATAATCAATATAGTATAAAATACTTATTTTTATTTTATTTTTAGTTGTCATTCAAATATTACTTGGCACCGAAGAATCATTTGTTCAAAGCAAGTATTACGATGAACTTTTAAATATGTTTTCTGAATCAGTCAAAAAGATTTTCAAGACTACTACTAAATTATCAGGCCTACCAATACACATATGCCAGCGGTTTAATTTGAAGGTGTGGAGAGATTTTAAGGAATGTGTTGATATGTCAATTATTTTGGGTAAATATGTTTTTTTTTTGTTTTACTCCAGATATCTAAGAACAATACACATAAATAACTGTACTAAACTAATGTAATAATAACAAAAGTTTATGCTTTTGTAAGAAGTATAAGTACTTAGTAGTTTTGTAGTAAAGTTCGCAGTGAGGAATTGAATAAGCCGGGTGGTTTAAGAAAATACCACTCTATCTTCCCATGATTGTCGTAAAAGGCGATTAAGGGATTATTCCATACAATGCATAAATGCTTGAAGCCAAACCTAATTTATGTTAGGTTTTAATTTACTATTGAATGATCTGCTTAAAAAAATTCGAATATAGCTCGTACTATCATCATGAAGAGTACCTACATATCCGTAATCATTGATTATAGCGCAGAAAATTGTCAAAGAAATTCTGAACAAGAGACATGAAAGTGATGGTTTGATCAATAAATTAAGTAAAGAAAATATTTCTGACCAAGATATTACGAAGATAGTAGCAGATTTTGTTATAGCTGCGGGAGATACGGTAATGAATTGATTTTAAAGTACTTACCTACCTAATCTAGTTGAGAACTTGTTCTAGGTATCAGCCATTTGTTAATTTAAATCCCATTGAAATCAAACTTACACTATTTTTTTTATTATAAGAGTCTTAGTATTGTAGACCTCACCAGAGGGCGTGGTGATTAATGGACGCCCTTTAGCTTCTTACAGTTCTTAGTTTAAATTTTGTTCGTGTACTATGCTTGTCTGTTAATTGTGAAAAGGAACATATATATGTATGTAAGTATCTAATAACTATGTTTTATTTTATAACTAGACAGCTTACACATCTCTGTGGACATTGTTCGTGCTTTCGAATCAACCTAAAATAATCAGGGAGCTGAGATCAAGAGAAAAAAAAGAAATACAATTTGTGATCAAAGAAACCATGAGATTATACCCAGTAGCTCCGTTCCTGACAAGAATTTTGTCAAAAGCAAGTATTCTTGGAAACTACAAATTAAATTCTGAGGTAAGGTTATTTTACTTAGTGTCGACATCACTAATATTCCTTTGGATGCCCGAAACTGGGCCTCCCATAAATCGTTCTGCAGTAGCCCTGTAGAAGTTAACTAGCGTACAGGGCGTCGATTCTGCTAACGTTAAGACAAAATCGTATCAAAATAGTGTTTCAATAGTAGTGCTTTTTACACACTATTTACAAGAGCTATGACAGTATGATGTGATGTGAATTTAGTGTGTGGTGTGATCATCAGAAGTGATATAAAAAATATACATTTCTTGTAACTAGTGTGTAAAAAAGCACTACCATTGAAACACTATTTTGGCACAATTGTGATTTAACGTTAGCAGAATCGACACCCAGGTATAGGGTCACGCTGGATGACTTATCGCTTATTGTACAAAACAATACAAAAATTATTTATTGCACCAGGAAAAATTTACAATGAAGGTACAATAGTAAGGTTATTATGATGAGCGAACATATATAATACTAGCTGTTCCCCGCGGCTTCGCTCCGCGTGGGACTCGGTTATATCGCGCCCAAAAGTAGCCTATGTTTGACCTCAGGTCGTTAACAACATCCCTACCAAATTTCATCGCAATCGGTCCAGCAGTTTAGCCGTGAAGAGGTGACAGACAGACAGACAGACTTTCGCATTTATAATATTAGTATGGATTTTTTTTAAAGCCTGGCATAATACTCAGATTATTGTTATATTAAAAATTATGTATACATTTGATTGGTGCACTAAAGAGTTTTTCTATTTATTCTACTTCCATAATAACAGAGTTAATACATCTATTATGATCAATCATTTTAGCGTTTTTCAGCTTACATTCTAGCTAGATGTCTTCGGAGTGTGACTTCGGAGCCCAGGCCCAGGATTTTTTTTTTTCAATATTATTTATTTATTTAATTCAAAAACAATAGTACATAATTAATACATTCATTCAAAAATGCCGCCCCTGATTGTACCCGGCTCAAAGGTTCAATATTATTACTTATACAATACAATATTATTTTTATAATAGTACTAGCTGTTCCCCGCGGCTCCGCCCGCGTGGCACTCGGTTATATCGCGCCCAAAAGTAGCCTATGTTTGACCTCAGGTCGTTAACTACATCCCTACCAAATTTCATCCCAATCGGTCTATCCGTTTAGCCGTGAAGAGGTGACAGACAGACAGACAGACAGACAGACAGACAGACTTTCGCATTTATAATATTAGTATGGATATGGATATGGATTTTGTGCAATACAATACAATACAACTAATGATTCCTTTTTTTGTTAACTAGCGACCCGCCCCGGCTTCGCATGGGCATAAAAACCTTCCTCTTGAATCACTCTATCTATATACATTCCGTAGTTTTAAAGACATAGGGACAGAGAAAGCGACTTTGTTTTATACTATGTAGTGATAATGTTACTATTTATTTTTACATAATATTGCATAATCCATTGCATATTTGAAACAAATGAAAATATTATTTAGACCACTGGTGGGTTACTACCATCTTTATGAACCATACTAGAACGAATGAGTTATCGAGCGAGACATCGCAACACAATACATGATGTAATAAGGCGACATCACATCCCCTTATTTTAATCGTTCTTTCTTGGGTTAGTAGTAATTGAAAAAACTATACTAGTAACATTATTTAAAATGTCATTACGTCAAGTTAAACATGAGGCACGGCAGCTGTCACATCAGAAATCAGAAGTGTCAAAACGATGATATTTATGACAAAATCAAAATAAATGAATAAATAATGGAAAAAATATCAATTTAGGATCAAATTTAAAGAATGAGTTGCTTAAAGTATTTAAAACACCACAATAAATGTGCTTTTCTATTTAAAACTAGAAATTTTAGTGCCCTTACAAGTGTGCGTTTAAAGAGAGATGACAACAATCAACAAAACAAACTTCTTCAAAAAAAAACATTACACATTCAAAGATGTAATAGTAAAAGATATATTTCCATGGATGGATTGGTAGAATGGCAGCAGCAGATATACACTAGTATATCAAATAGTACCCTGGTTCATTTAATGCAAGATGGATTATTATACTTTCATGACACTACTGGTCTGACTTGGTGGGCCACAGTTGTGACTTCTACTATACTGATACGAGCATTAATTACGTTGCCTCTCACCATATATCAAAATTATATTTTGGCTAAAGTTGAGAATATTGGACTAGAGCTAAAAGAGATAGTTGATGAACTAAAAAAGGAGACGGCAATAGCAAAGAAAGGATTTAATTTAACAGATAAGCAAGCAGTATTGTTGTACAAGAACTCATTAAAAAAGCAATGGCAAAAGCTTGTTGTAAGAGACAATTGCCATCCATTTAAAGCAAGTTTAGTTATTTGGTGTCAAATTCCATTATGGGTATGCATGTCATTTGCACTTAGAAACTTGGTATATATGCAGTCTGGAGATCCTGCTGCCGTGGTTACATTTATGGAGTTGTCAACTGGAGGAATTGGCTGGATACCAAATTTAGTGGAACCAGATCATTCCCTTATTTTGCCTGTGGCTTTTGGCATTACTAATTTAACTATAATAGAAATACAAAGAATGTCAAAATTAAGACAACCATCAAAAATGTATAATGTATTTACAAATGTATTTAGAGTATTTTCTTTAGTAATGATACCTGTGGCAGCCAGTGTCCCATCCTGCATGTGCCTCTATTGGATGACCTCAAGCGGATTTGGCCTGGTCCAGAACTTGTGCCTTTTGTCACCATCACTCAGGAGGAAGCTAGGAATACCAGAAGCTCCTAGTGAAATTGAAGAGCCCTATAATCACATAAAGGAAGAAATCAAGAATACAGTTGCTAAAATTTTACCGAAAAAGACATAATAAAATTTGTGTAAATATCTTATAAAAAATATATATTATACTTGAAATTGAAACCTTTTGTACTTGTACATGACTTGCAGTCTTGTGTGTCTTGTAACTACTAAGGCCATAAGGAATGTAACAAATTCAAAATTTCAGAACTTATTTGAAAAGGAAATAAAAAGCATAGTTAGCTATGTTCATACCCTGGGCTCTGAAGCATAAGCCGACTATGCGACTAATAAATACTCATTCACTTGAATGTTAGTGCAAGGCAGAGGTATCCTCTTTACAGCTTAGCAAGCACAGGTAGTAGAAAAGGTGTTTTGTGGTATCCACCTAAACTGTCCCAAAGATACATATTGCTATGTTGGTTGGTGCATATACTACTCAGTTTTCATAAGTGCTAAAAACAATTTTATTTTATAATAAAATTCACCTGTTGTAGACTCCAATAGTAGCATCTATTTATACATCTGGGAGAGATGAACAAAACTTCAGTCAAGCCAATAAGTTTTTGCCTTACCGGTGGGACAGGAATGATCCCAGAAGACGAGATTTGGCCAACCATGTGCCATCTGCATCTCTTCCTTTTGCTATGGGTGCCCGCTCTTGTATAGGAAAGAAAATTGCCATGTTACAACTCACTGAAGTTATTCATCAGGTAAAGCACATTTTACGTTTCAGTATATATTTTTGAGTTTACATAATATAGAAATAGAAAATTCTAGTCAACTGCGAGTCGGATTTGCACACCTAGGGTATTAAACAAATGTCATTTTGTTATGGATAAAATAAAAGATAGTAATTAAAAAAGAGAAAAACTGGATGGTTTGGCTGAGTGTTTTCATAAAAGAAACAAATGGTCACTTATATTTCCTCCTGTTTTTTAATAGTAATGTGAGAACAGCATTTCTTGATACAGTTACATTTTTTCAGATAGTGGAAAACTTTGACTTGGAATGCATTAACCAATCTGAAGTGTTCCCTATTATGTCAGGGGTCTTGGTTCCTAACAAAAACATTCAGCTAAGAGTGTCTCAAAGAAAGAAATAAGAAGTTGGTATATAACAAAAATTTATTAAGTAGAAGTAAATAAAATATTTACACCAGTACATTACCTTTTTATTTAAAAATACTGTTAGTGTTAAGCTGTACATTTTAATATTTTTAGGTCTAGGTACAAGGTTGGCAAACAAGGAACGGTTAGCATTTATTTAGGTATAATATGACTATCATCTTTGACCTTGAGAATGATGACTAAATTACAACATTTTCAAAGAAGTGAAATAGTAATTAATAAATTTATAAAACCCACATGGCACATACATGGGCACAGATTTTTTCTAATATTTTTAATTCTTGACGATGATGTAAGAAAAATAACTCTCCTTTATCACAATAAATTGTTAAATACAAGCGACCCGCCCTTCGCATGGGCATTAAAACCTTCCTCTTGAATCACTATCTATTAAAAAAGCCGAATCAAAAAACCGTTGCGTAGTTTTAAAGATTTAAGCATACAAAGGGACATAGAAAGCGACTTTGTTTTATACTATGTAGTGAATTAAAATATTCCCTGTACACTAATGTGATCGAATGCAAGATTTCATATTTCACTCTATCTTTTTTATTGGTTTTGTTATTGGCCATGCCTTGTTGATTTTTTAAGCTTGAAGGCATTTGATTCTGCTTAACGACCATCATCTATCTAGTAATACCTGCCGACACCAAAAGCGGCCTTAAGTGCCTTCCGAAGCACGGAGAAGTTTAGCATACCATGCAAAATGAACAAATTCTATGATGGCAACGCGTCATTAGCATAATTTTTAGCTGAATTTACGAAACACAATCCTTTAATGAGATGCTTGGTTTCATTTTACGAGCTGTCTCCGAATCATTGATTTGATATCGTCTAACCACTGGTCTTTATACTCCAAGCTAAGGATTGTTTTGAACGACGTCGCCCGCATAGTCTCGCACATTTTCCCAGTCAGCAAATAGGCAACAGATTCTACACATAAAAATCCCATACCTTTGCTCAACGACCATACATAAATCTTATCTGCATTCGCTGGCGTCAATAGAAATTGCAATATTGCACTACTCAGTAACTCCTTCAGTTTGTCAAGCAGATACCTGTCAGCTAAAAGTAGAACTTCTAAATTTGTTTCCAAGTTTTCAGCCATTGGAAATACTTGAATGTCACACTTGGGGTTATTTAAACCGCAGTGTAATAATGTAAAAAGGTATTCGAGTCCAGGTTTGGATACATCTGTTAGGCGCACGCATTTCTCTACGGATTCTTTGAAACAACCCATAAGCATGGCACTAAAATATTCTGAATTTTGACATAGGAATACTTTGTTTGCTTTTACTGTTGTTAAATCATCTAATTGGAAAGTAACTACTTCGTCTATTGATAGGTTATCCAGTATAGGATCGTAACTAACGCATATTTGATCTTTAAATCTATTTTCTAGAGTTTTTGGGTCTTTAATATGTACATTAGTGGCTAACTTAACTATGGCAGTGACACAGTCTTGTATGTCTTCTTTAGAATCCGCTATGTTCGCGAATAAAAAGTTCAGCGCGCTGCAGTCTATAAAGTATTTCTTTAAAGGCTTTTCATTCCTGAAACAAATGAAAATATATACAATAAAATATAAAAGTCTATTTTCTCCTTTGTCATGGATGGAGAGGAGAGTAAAAGACAGAGTCTGCCCGCGGCCGGTCATAAGTTTAATGATATGCGTCGAAAGGATATAAATAATGCAGAATCTTATGTCTGAAGACTTTATCCAAAACGCCTTGTCTGTTCTTTTTTTTTCGCCAATTCTTAAGACAGATATTTACAATCCCACTTCTTGACGCTCAAACGGCTGGGCCAAGTTTTATAACATTTCGTATGGAGGTAGCCGATACCGTGGATAAACACATAGGGTACTTTTTGTTTCGAAAAGTACGCGATCCACGTAGGTTTGATCAAAAAGTCCGATATCTCTGGCGCCTTATAAAGTAGATGGCGCTGCTGTGTATGATAAACCGCGAGTAGAGTACACATAACACCATAGATAAAAAAAAATTGCGTGCCGCGCGCGATTCCAAATTCAATGCGTAACACTAAGACCTCGGGCTGCGGCTAGTTCGCATAAAATTTATCAAAACAAAAATCTTTATCATGATAATAATAATTTAAACTCACTTTACGATATATGGCAGTGTTAAAGCCAGGGTTTGCTTCATAGTAGGGTTTCCTTTCAGCAGCTGATAGCTAATTTCACCGATGCCATAGCTCGACTCGGCGAGAATAGTAAGTTGGACTAATAGTTTGGCACTCAACCTTACAATCTGTAACAAATTCATTGATGTTATAATTATAAGGGACTTTGATTTTTTATTAAAAGGCCTCGGTTTCGCCTCGTCCTTTTAAAAGCACTTGGCAAAAATTGCTTCATTTCCGGCCTCGTACAGTAATGTACTATTGACAACAAACTATTTTTTCGAAATCACACAACGGAAATAATAAATCGTGGACGTTTTCCTCTGAGAACCACCAACTCTTAATTCAACAAGACCCATAATAATATTTGGTTTGCTAAGGAATTCCAATATCTGAATTTGTAATTAACTATTTATAAAGTCGGGCGTAATATAGGTAGTTACCTGTTTACATTGCTGACATTTTGCTGGTGGATGCTTGGAACTAACGGTCATGTTGTGTAATCTAAGAGCGAGTCGGTGCCTTAGTATATTCATCAAACAAAGTGCGTTGCTGTAAAATAAAAACTCAAGTAAGACAAATATTTTTTTTGTCTGAAAGGTTAAACCGTCTAGTTGGTCCTATATTAGTTTCAACAGGTTCTGATGACGGAATCCTGAAAAAATGGTGATACTTGGATGACTTGTGATTTGAAACTATAATGTTTCTTAGGAAAATATTTTAATACGTTATAACCGAATTAATAATTCTTTCAAGCCATTTTAAAATAATATATGCGCGATCAATACTGATTATTTAATACTTTTAAACTCCAAAACAAAACAAAAAAGAAAAACAAAACTTTCTTTAGTTGGGATTTGAACCTGGAATCACCAGAGTACAAAGCAGATGTCTTAACCACTGGGCTATCGAAGCAGACCCGCCGGCGCCAAAATTATTGTACTATAACTACAATTTCATGCGGAAAATCTTTTTGCTGAAAAATATGGGAAAAACAAATTTTCCCAGACATGGAACCTGGCTAGATTAATTTTTTGACTTTATAAGAACCTATGTTTAAAATTTCAAAGAAATCGTTAGAGCCGTTTTCGAAAACGCGAGACAAATATATATACATACAAATATTGCTCGTTTAATAGTATAGGATTTTAATTTGACACCTCGACAGATGTAACCAAAATACGTTTTATTAAAAATGAATATAATTAGCTTTATCACAACTCCACAATACGATAATACAATAGAACTATTTTCCCAAAAAACATTAACCGAGTACCATTTGTTTGACCAAGTTGAACTTTGACAGATACAAAACTTTAGGTGTGCAGTTAATTGAACTAGTAATGACATGGACTACAAAATAAAATAAACGATAATAGTGGCAGTGCCCCATTTTTGAAAAAATGATACCAAGGCATAAAGTGTCGACTGACCTTGCAAATTACTCCATTATCAAGCAAACAACTTGTAAACCACGGTTGTAAACATACGAAAAATAAAAAAATACTAATATTGTTTGACTTAGCTGATTTACGTATTCCAGATATTTAAAAACCACCGATTTTGATTTCGAACAAAAAAAGAATTTTCAAAATCGGATGAGAAATTGAGAAACTCCTCCTTATTTGGAAATCGGTTGATTATATATATGAATCGTGATTCTACTATTATCCATTATGTGACTGTAGCTACCTTAACAACAGGGATGAAGAAATTACCTCAAAACCCTAGCTAGAATCCTGGCCGCCCTGCCCAATGGCCTCTTGCAGCGTTCCACGTAGTCCAGCAAGGCATTGAGGCACTCCTTGCCCGTCAGCAGCTCCATGGTGTGGTTCGGCACAGGTTCCTCACGCGCTCCGTGCAAGTTGCACGCGCCGTGCGACACCCTGAACAAAAGCACGAGCACGCACGCGATGCGCGACGATTTGGTGCTCATATCTATTTTGTTTGCTTCTTCTGAAACAAATTTTTGAATGAAGAAAAATTTAGAATAAAGTGGTTTTTTCACATATGGAAATCGTTATCTAATCGTTGTATAAATTGGTCACTTTAACCTTATACTACTTACCTGACAGGGGCGTCTCTTCATCCACGCTATCGTCATCTTCCATGATAAGGTCGTCGAGATCGTGCGCAACTTGAGCTGCATCTAGTTCAGCCGCAGTGCTCCGTGGCGCGAGTTCCACTGCTTCGTCATTCTCGCTGCACACGGGCGAATAGCGCCCCGATATCTCAGAGTCGGAACTATCTGTGACAATATTTGAATAACCAGTAAAAAATAAAAACAGAATGAATCAAAAAAAAAAAAAAAATGACCAGTAATTTTATAAAATTATATTATACATAGAATCCAATCAAATAAGACCTACCTTCATTTACACTAAATGGAGAGGTAGGACTCGAACTGCTCGGACTCCATTGATACTCTGTCCAATGTGGGGAAGCTGAACTACCTTCTCCTGTACTAAAGCCAGACTCAGGACTCCAATCCCATCGGGTTCGCTTATTAGAGAATCCCCTGTATTCTGGACTAAATCCAGATTGGTTTCCGTCGGAGTATGGAGACATTGGTCCATATTCAGACCTGTCTGGACTCAGAGCGCCGCCGCGAGATCCCGATGGTTGCGACATGGTTGGCCATTCAGGGCTTTTGGGCTCCCAATACACGCCAGCAGACCAATCCTTATTGGCCATTTTGATCAACTGAGATTTCTGTAAAATGATTTCGTGTTATGTTGATAAATGTACGAATAGAGTGCCTTGCCTTGCTATTATCCATGGTTCCCACTACCAATCACAATAATTATTATCACAACATTATACAGAAAAACTTACGTTTAGAGCAGATTTAGGACTCCCAGACCTAGCTCTCTTGATTCCTTTCCGCTTTGGTACTGAACTATCATCTTCACTGTCGTCGCTCGCGTCGCTATCGACCGCATCAACGAACCCAACTATCATATTGTCTCTTTCTATAACCACCTTCAACTCATCTTCGTTTTTAGCTAAGTGACTTTTTCGCCGTAGGAACAAACAACCTTTTGGTTCAAGAATTTTTGGTGCTGTATCTTTAGGTTGCAACACGTCTACCTTTAATTCGGTCTTTGATTTTTTGGCCACTTGTGACTCAATGCTTTCATTCATCATGTCAGTAAGCTCCAAATTGGTATGTTCAATATCCATAGTAGCAAGGTATTTTTTTAATTCGTCAGTTAATAAATTAATAAGGCCTTCATTCACGAGAATTTGGAATGCTGTAAATAATAAAATACTTATCAAGTAAAAATATAAACACTGAACAAATTACAAAATAAATGAATTAACAGAAACATAGTTACTCACATGTATCGTCAAAGACATACTGTAGCAAAGCATGCATGGCACACGGGTGCTCTCGTGCCGCCGCTACCAACAGAGGCAGGCCGCCGCAGTGACGCAGTCGCGAACGGTTCACAGACTCACCGCTCAGCTGGGCCAGCGCTCGCGCTGCGCCTTCCGGCCACCAAGATACCTCTAAACAAATAGCCAATTTCAGTCTATTTTATTATTATTTTTTAATATTTCAGTCCTGTTGCCTGCTTAAATGAAAATTTGGTAGTTTTATTATCCCCATTCCTAATTTTCAATTAAGCACTTAAAATCAAGCATGCAACACATTGTCATCAGAATGGAGGATTAATTGACACAGAGCTTTTCTGATAATGAAACTAAAGTCGTCTAATCTGGTTAATTTGTAGGGATGTCCCATGCATAATTTTTTGCAACAAAATTTGCTTTAAAGAAATATAGTGAAGTACTTACCCGATATTTTTTGCAATATTCCCACAAGACATTCGACTAACCCTGCTGTGCCCAGAAGAGGGCGACAAGGAGACAGGTAACAAAGATTCATCAGGCATTTTAGTGCTAAGGATTCATATGATTTGGTCAGAGCTACAAGGCATTGATATCCTCTACCATCTCCTTGAATCTAAAATAAATTTGTCAGTAAATTAATTAACAATTTGAAATAGTTAACATAATAAAAACATTCTAGATTTAGGTGAGGTTATATTAAAATTAAGAATTTTAGTGGAAAAAAAACATGGAACTTATTTATCCAACAGTCAAATGTAAAGTTCCTATGTTGTAGTGTATGAGAGGCTGTACTAAGCAGTAGTATATTATACAACGTCAAGAATTTACTTATTATAAATACTTAACACAAACATTTATACCTGTTCAGCACATTGTGCTGTCGCGTGTGTAGTAAAATATCCAAGACATTTGAGTATTCCAATCACTAATTCTTCCTGGCTCTTCCTGAGTCCATCACTTTCTTTGGCAGGATTTGTAGACTTTATTATACCTGCTGATTCACACTCAGTTGTTACTAGAATTGCGATACAGCGCACTGCATTAAGAGCAAGCATTTCCTCCCTTTTGTCTATAACCATCCAAAGTTGCCTATGATAAAAAAATAAGATTAAACTAAATAATTCAACACTGCCGTCTAGTTACAGCAGTTGGGATGTTGCAAAGCAAGAAGTATTTTTTCTTTATGTATTATCTTATTACTTATTCTTGGCTGTAGCCTTACCTGGTATTGATACCTTGTGTAAACATGAGACTTTTTTCTGTTCTACTTCATATGCATCCTTTTCTACAATTATTTATAAAAAATAATATGGGGCTATAAAGCAATGTGGCTTAGGATGCAATAGTAGAGCATGATGAGAGAGATCTTTATATTTTGATTAACACTCCTATGTTAAAACCTGTTGGGTTAATAGTCGAAAGCAAGGTTACAGTAGTTACCTGATGGCCCTCACAGCCATTGTAAGAGTGGGGTATGATGTGTTCTTATCTCTGTTCTCGATGAGAGTGACCAATGCCGCTACTGCTCCTTGATTATGTAGGCCTTCTGCATTGCTGATGCGTTGTGCCAAGTTCCCAACCACACGGCATGCTCGTCCCACTATACTGTCTCGGCATACAGTTTTCAGTATAGATACCAAAGGTGCGAAGGAGTTTAGTTTGCCTACCTGTATGTTTGTGATTAACATTTATTACATTATTTTGTTTTGTGAAGGATAGGTTTAAGAAATCAGCCAAGTACAAGTCCGACTCCTGCCCTGAGGGTTACGCACCACCACACAATACTTGTAAAAATAAACAGAAGTTCCGCGCGCTTTTTAATATCCGTGTCTGCTTCTGTTTCCGCAACTTTTATAATGGAGATTTAAACGAAGTTAACAACCTAACTAAATTTTTAATATTAATAAAATGTTCAGTTGCAAAGTTCAGTTGCTGTTGTCACGGTTCAAGATGCCACTACAGCACTTGTAAAATTACCTAAAATAAACAGTCTGCAATGTTCAACAATGTCTTTAAATCAGCCCAACTATGCCTCAACACGTAACAAAAACAAATGTACAAAATTCTAAATTCAAACAAAACTGATTGAGACTGCTCGAACTAAATTTTATATTTTTGAATTAGTTGATTAGGTGATTGTACCAGCTTTCTCCGACAGTTGTTTCTCCTTTGGACTGATCACCAACAGGACGATTCGTTTTTGAGTAATTCGCCGTCGGAATCTTTCTCATATAGACGGTTCACCAACAGAATGTTTCACATTTGAGAGTTTCCTCGACATGACTTTTCTCCTATGGACTGTTCTACGACAGAATCTTTCATCTTCTGAGGTTTTGTCAACAGAATGATTCACATGTACAGTGTTTTGACGACAGGAGTTTACTCCCAAAGATTACAAGATTCAAATTTATTCAGTAATTAGACCTTCGTCGGAAAGTTTTATTTTATTTTCTGTGTATGTTACCGTATTACACGAAGACGGCTGGACCGATTTGAATTTTTTTTTTTGTTAGAAAGGGCATACTTTCTAGTTGATTCCATAGTCATTAGATTAGGATCTGATGATGGAATCATGGAGTTATCGAGGGAACTCTTGAAGTTTTATTGCGATTTGGGTATTTTTTTATATATTCCATGTCAATAAGGTGACACGACGCTGTTGACGTTTACGCGACGACTTACCAAAATGAACGTGTTAACAGTATGCCCTTTCTAACAAAAAACAATTTTACAAATCGATTCAGTGGTCTTTGAGTAATCAAGCAAGATATATTACAATCAAAAAGTTGTAAATACGTTGCATTTTTGAAAGTGGGTTAAATTTTCCAGCATCGTCTCATCTAGTCTCACTAACATGAAATATATAAAAAAATACACATGCCCAATACAAAACTTGAAGAGTTCCCTTGATTTCTCCATGATCCCATCATCAGATCCTGACCTGCTGAATATGGGACTAATCGCAAAGAATAATCTCTCAAACAAAAAAAAAAAATTTCAAATCGGTCCAGCCGTCTTCGTGTAATCCGGTAACATACATAAAAAATAAAATAAAATATTCCGACGAAGGTCTAATTACTGAATAAATTTGAATCTTGTAATCTTTGGGAGTAAACTCCTGTCGTCGAAACACTGTCCATGTGAATCATTCTGTAGACAAAACCTCGGAAGATGAAAGATTCTGTCGTAGAACAGTCCATAGGAGAAAAGTCATGTCGAAGAAACTCTCAAATGTGAAATATTCTGTTGGTGAACCGTCCATATGAGAAACAACTGTCGGAGAAAGCTGGTACAATCCATTAGGTACCAATAAATAATCGAGATCCCGTATGTAATATATAATAATAATATAATAACATACATAATAAATAACCACATAACATTAACTTCTCCAAAGGGGCTCTATGCGTTGGATCAATATCCCGCGTAAGTCTCTCAAAAGTCCAGGGTGAATAGACCCGTGATCCTCAAAGGAGATATAAATAAATAATATAGTAATTAATAAAAATGGTAGGGATGCAAACCTGGGAACGGTTACTAATGACCAAATATTCTGTTCAGAATGTTGAATGTAGTAAAGCTGAGAACTTACTGCTAGACTGCTTTCCTCTTCCAGACAACAATTTCCAAGAATACTTAGTGTGATATCGAGAATTCTCTCGTTAGGTTTGCGCAAATGGGGCACTAAATATTCTAATCCACCACATTGCCTAAAAAGCTGAACACCAATGTCATTTGTAATTATTTTACTTCTTATTTTCAATAAACTTTCTTGAACGCGAGCCGATGAATTGGATTTTAATCCTTCTATAGTTGATTTAACATAAGTTCTATCCATTTTTAAGATAAAATATTTAACTATTTTTTTAATCACAACAAAGCAGACATTTTTGACTGGTTGAGAGCTGCAAGAGAGCTGATTCTTGTTAATCTTTATATTGTCATGTTGACGTTGACAATTGGTTTGGTAATTAATTTTTATTATGCTCTATACTCGATTAGGCTGGTAGCTTACCACCATCTCTTAAAACCATGCAAGATCCAGTGAGTGACGGGGATGCCGCATTACATCTTGTATCGCGCTGTCTCGTTTACTCACTGGAACTTGCATGGTTTTAAGAGATAGTAGTAACCGCCCTGACTAATTTGACTTGACTAGACATGACTACTGACTTGACTGTGTAACTTGACTATGAAGAATTCAAATAAAGATACTGGTGGCCTACAATCATCTCTTAAAACCACGCAAGATCCAGTGAGTAAGCGAGACAGCGCTATACATGATGTAAGGTGACATCTCCCTTACTCACTGGATCTTTCATGGTTTTAAGAGGCGCTAGTAACCACCCTGGCAAAAATAAGCTATAAGTTTGATTGGCATATTGTGGACTCAACAACAAAACAAAAAAAAGACATGTCACGTAGACAGGTACCTACCTAATCTGTGGGTGGTCAATTTATTTAAAAAAAAAAATAAGTTGATGTGATCAGAATTTCGTGATGTTGTAAAGTGATATTTTTTACTTTGAAACGCATTCCAGGAAATTTATACAAATAAATTGTGACATAAGTTGGTCATGAAATGAAATCGTTTTGCAAGAGATGAGTGTCTTCGGGGATTTTCAGCGCGTGTGGGTGCAACGTTTTCCAGACAGTACCTTGCCAGCCGCTTGGGAGGAAGATGTCAGAGCCAATTTGGCTAAACACAAACAGAAAGTGGCTATACTTAGAGAAGAGTTGGAGAAAGAAGAATTTTATGTGTCGTACTTAGAAACGTTACTCTCTGATGTGGAAAAGCACAAAGCAGCTCAGGACAACAGGGCGGTGCCGCCCTCGGGGTCTGACGCGACGGAACCTGACATCAAGACGTCTGATAACAAACAGGTACGCTTACTAATATTTTTCGCAATTTTCCCTCTTAACGTAAAATCAGTTCCTAAGTGTCTATGCATGTATGCATACGAATTCATTTCCCTTATCTATAATTTATCAGTCAGATAAATCATTCTACACTTCTCAATTTCAGTCAAAATAAACATTGTTTTAATCTCGTTATTGCTTATAATATGCCTGATTTCTAATTATCTGTAGTAAAAATTTTGATAACAAGTGTGATATAATGTGGCATACTTTTGGAATTAAGTTTTTGTTCCATAATAGTTTTATGTGAATCAAGTTAGACATTATTTTGTCACTGTCCTTTATTCGTGCCTCAGTGAGTAGTCTCAGACAGCTAAATCATACCTTTAAAAATCTTATTCACTTGTAAATGTATCAATAAATATAGTAGTCTTTTTACTCATTGAGCATAGAGTTAGCATTTTTATCAAAATGTTTTATTCATTGATGTTCACTGCATATTTATGTATGAATCAATTAATACCCAAAGGTAACTGTTTGCTGGTTTGTAGAGCGTGTGAAATGTGTGCGCGGCATTAAAGGGGCTGCTATAATGTGAGTTGTGTGGTGATGGAGGCGAAAAATCTCTGTCTGACTGGTGGCAGATTCCACTGATAACAGAATCCCCAAGAGAGTTTTAAGGTCAAGCAGGAGGCTATTTGTATAATGCCAAATTTAATAAATGTCTTCAAGTACCACCACATTTCGGGGGCAAATGAGACATGGAATTTTAGCAGACCTTGGCATATAGCAACAGTCAATGAATAATAAAATATCTACTAAAATTCAATGAACAGTCTATCTTTTTCACCTAATTATGTTGTAAAACCTTGCTATTTAAAGAATCTGTCAACTTTGCATCCCATTTAAACAACATATTTGCTTAGAAAGCTGTTAGTGTAGTAATAATATTATTTTATAATAATTTAATTTTATCTTGATGTCTTGAAGCTATTCAGAAACACTTTTTTTATTCACAATTTATAAACTATCTACTAGATTCCCTTATGTTAAACTTACATATTATGTTTACATTATTAACCATTATATTAACCATGCACGGTAATATGAACATAGATAACATTCAATAATTATGAATGAATAAGTCTATGACTCATAATACACATATACCAACAACCTTCCTTGATCAATTCATCAATATTTAGTGTTATATGTATAGTATATTATTGAAAACCACATAAAATTTTCTGTAGTATACATAAAGTAAGACATGTAACTAGAAATTTCTTCACTTCATTTCGATCCAGTTATGATATATATAAACCAAAATAAATCTAATAATTTGCTAGATCAATTTTGGTGTATATATCTATACTAATATAATAAAGCTGAAGAGTTTGAATGTGATCTACTGGTTGGACTTCAAAAATTCTTTCTGCTTATTATAGCCTGATTCTTGGAGAAGGTTATAGGCTACAATACATCCTTTTTATTTTATTTATTTGGTTCACCAGTGATTGCTACATCAGTACAACACTTTAAAATTACAATTTTCTTAAGCTTAATGTGCAAATCTTTTAAGGTAAACACCACATGCAATTATCTTTATACAAAGAGTTCACAATACAAAACAAATTATGTAATTATACTAAGTTTAAATAAGGCTCTGGTCTTACAGGACACCACCAATAGCTTTACAAAAGCTTGCCATTGAATCGTGATGAACATCGCAATGTCTGCTTGCCGCATTATACAATTGACACATTTTATTAATAGGAGAATTACGTCCCAGAGTAGTTCGGCGACTTGGCGAAACTAGTGGCTTGAATATGTTACACCGAGGCAGCCTCGCAGGGGCTTTAAAATTGATTTTACTTAGAAGTTTTGGGCATTAAATCTTGCTACGAACGATTTTATATAAGAGTTTCAAGTCCAAAATATCTCTTCGTTTTGATAATGAGTCCAGTTTAAAATACTGAAGTCTTTTGTTATATGATTTTAATTGCTTCTTTTTTCCCACTGAGAAGGCCAAATGGTTTAGGAAACGCTTCTGGAGTCGCTCTATGCGTAGTGAATGTGTGGCAAAATGTGGACGCCAAACGGTACTTGAGTATTCTAATATACTACGGATTAATGTTGTATACATTAGTATTTTGGTTTGTGGTTTCCGAAACTCGCGACAATTACGGGAAACAAATCCGTATAACTTTGATGCCCTTTTCATGATATTATTAATGTGGGGAACAAATGTTAGTTTCGTATCAAAGGTCACTCCTAGGTCTTTTACTGTGTTTGTTTCTCGCACAATATGAGATCCAATGCTGTAAGAAGACTTCACCTGATTTAATTTCCGGGAAAATTTCATATGTACACATTTGTCAGGATTCAGATGCATCCTACACACCCACAAAGGGCGGGTGAAACTGCTGAGAACAGCTAGTATATATATACATACTAGCTGTTCCCCGCGGCTTCGCCCCGCGTGGGACTCGGTTATATCGCGCCCAAAAGTAGCCTATGTTTGACCTCAGGTCGTTAAATACATCCCTACCATATTTCATCACAATCGGTCCAGCAGTTTAGCCGTGAAGAGGTGACAGACAGACAGACTTTCGCATTTATAATATTAGTATGGAAGTATGGATTAGTATGGATAAGGATATATATTAATGTATATAGTTTGTATAAAATTGATACCCGAGGGAAGGTACGAAACCTTGAACACAAATAGCCATTATTCTCTACTGACTGCTATATATGACATCATTTTAATTACTCAAACTCATTTCTGCTGGTAACAGGAAGTATGTATTTGTACAAGGGTTTAACATTGAACTCAGTTTTACTTTAAATTATTAAAAGTGTGGCATTATATTATTATTTCTGTACAGATGGTATGTAGTGACTTATACTAATACTACATACATACATATCATCTTTTAGGCAGAGAAGATTTAAAATTAACCGAGTTATTTTCTATTCTAGGAGTCAAGTACAGATTCGTTATCTAAGAAAAGTGAAGCCAGTCTCACAAGTAGTGTAGACTCCACAACAGAGATTGTGGAATGTGAAGAAGTGCAGCTGAGAAGCAAACCTGTGCATCTTGGTGAACGGAGTTCAGTCAACCAATGCATCAATGAGCTTTCTTCCAATTTGGCAGCTGAAGCAAGGAGAAGATGCCACAGTGAGGTTGTGCAGAGAACAGAAAATGTTCAAGATTCTAAAGGTAAAATTTTCATTATTTTTATTTTACAAGGCATTGCTTTTAAGATTTTATTAATGTAAAATAAGATTTTTATATTGAAGATAAAATAATTTTTTAAAGGGATTTTATGTAATGATAGAAGAAAAAACTTAAGAAAATAAATTGAATGACATAAGAAATTCATTAATAAAAAATGAAGATATTGGAAATAATGTTTTTTTATTTTTATTAGAAGTCTAAACCTACAATCATATTTTTTTATGGCTGGCATAAAAAGAGTGTATTTTGTTGGCAATGTGTGTTTATGTGGTTATTTATTCACAACAGCATTCCCACACACTGTCATACAACTATCCAGCTATAAAATAAAACTTACTAGAATCCAGAACACACACATACAATATTTTTGAACTTTAATTTTACCTATGAATAAATTACCATTATTATTAAAATAATGTATTTATCACCTTTGTGTCATATAGGTGTTTATAAATTTACATTCTTTTATCCTTTGTTTTATTGTTCTCCCATATACTAGTTTTAGAACAAACAAGTCCAACCCAAGGCAAAAACCGTCCAACATCACAAACTGGTGATTTTGTAACAGTCATCGAAGTAAATGGTCTGAAACTAGCCGAAAATGCATCTAAGAAGACAGACGACTCCCCCCAATCCTCTGAAAGTAGTCCTATCGACCCCACGGCAGCTGCCAAGAAGAAAGTTCCGCCTAAGTAAGTACATTTTTTTTTCATTATTAGCGGCGTGGCGCCACACAGTTTCATCTGCTGTTGTTATAACCTCTGCACTTTCCATGAAGTCTATCGCACATTTCTTAATCATTCATTTTCATATTAAAGTTTTAATACAAAAATTTGTTTTTAACTCATATATGCAGATATTAGTGTGTTCAAACTAATAATCTGTCTAGCTGGCCCCACCGTTGACAATGTCAGTATTCACGCTGTGTAAGATACCTTTAGTTAACATAAAAGATCTGACAGAACATGGTCAACCATCCAGATCAAAATCCTACCTAATCCTAATGGTCTGGTTTCTGCCTATATAAAGGGTTAAGGTGGTAAGAAGGCAGTCGCTCCGTTGTAATAACCAGTGCCGCCAAATACATGAGCATATCCTAAGCTCACAAATATAAACTAAAGATGCAACTAGGCAAAACGCGCTCGAATGAAGAATGTCAGTTATTTATGAAACTTACAATAAATATTGATTCTACATTAATATATTTGGTAAGATAGTGGAGTCTTATAATATTTGATTTTAAAAGTTACCTACTGGTTAAGCTATTACAATACAATTGAGAAAGTTGACAAATCGAAGTTATATACAACGTATACTCAGGTTGTAGCTATCTGAAGTATCGGCACAAATTGCTTCGAGTAAATAATTACATGCAATTGAAATCGATATTTAGTTGATAAGATAGTACATTAGTGATACTGTTTTGCAGGCCACCGCCGAAAGTGTTCAACAAGCGTGGCGCGTCGTTACCGGAGACGGGATTGGCTGAGGATAGTCCGCCGTCCTCCTTGGGCCGCCGGATGAGAAATGCTGACTCTAGGGAGTCCATTGCTAGTCGGGGGTCTACGCCTTCTATTAGTGAAAGGGTAAGCTAACTGTAGAACAGCTATCTTTTAATATCGTAATGTTTGAGGTTATGGTAAAATATCAGTGTCAAGTTTTAGACAATAGACCACCTATATCTGAAAACAGTCTTGAAAGCTGATAATGACTGTGAAAGATATATTTTTCTAGAAATCTTAACATGTACCTACTTCATATAATTTTTCGTCGTCGTTATTAAAACTTAATTGAAAATTATGAAATAACATTCTCTTAGGCGAATTTATAATTTAAAAAAAAAAATTAAATAGTTTTTGCTAAACCTGGAGATTTGTAGCCAGACCAGTATTAACGAGTGGTATTTTTAGAATAGTTTTTTTTGCTGTGTCTTAAATATATGCATTTATAAGTTCTATTAAGATTCTTTCTATCTAAGCGCACGGTAGTGCGCAGGTCAAGTAGTAAATATTACGATTTGCGTACTTTTCCGATAATTCTCTTTATCTTTTTTTCCCGACAAAAAATTCACGTGTAAGAGAAATCGTGCGCTATAGCTAATAATGAATTACACACAATTAAGCAATGTTGTCACGCATTAGTTTCAGCTATGCATCACATTAATCTTGCTTGTTTTTATATGTAAGTGACGTAATGGCAAATAACTTTGTTAAATTATTTGAATCACGAATGTGACATACAACCGGTCAAGCGCGAGACGATTTTACGCTGTGAGGAATCCGTACGAGCAGTTTCTTAAATTTTTGTTTTGAGGGTAATAAAGATTTTTTTATTAATTTTGAAAATTAACACGATCTTTTGATGGTGATCCTCTTCTATTTTAAACTTTTTATGTTTTGTTGTTATCGCGGCAACTGGTTGGAAATATCAATTGTCTTTTATTTCCACAGAATAGATAATAGTACTATGCTATTACAATTTATAAGATACAGCCCGCTGCCGGACTTAAGTACGGACAGCGGAGGCTTAGTAATAAGGTCCCGTTTATACTTTTTTGGTACGGACCTTTAAAAAATAGCTATTAATGGTACATTACAATACCTTTTTTAACATCCAACCAAAATATATTTGATGATCGAACACTTCACTTTCTAAACGTGACATAATTATGTGGCAAGAAGCTAATCATGCCTGCATAAATTATTTGCTGGCTTGTTAAATTTAGTAATATATTTACCTTAGATTTATTTTTATCCAACGAACCTTGGCCTATGTATTTTCGGGATCACCTTCATCCGAAAATTTTAACAAATTTTAAAATCATGTCAATGTTAACTCTATTGAAAATAAGCTTCTGGCTTATTTTCCCAAAGAAAAAATATTGTTAGAAAGTGGATTAACGCTTCAATTTATTTATTCATATATTTGCGAAAATATAATTTAAACAACAGCACCAATATATTTTACAATAGAAAGATGAGTGCAAATTTAGATATACTAATTTAAAAAATACTAGCTGTTGCCCGCGTATGATTCGGTTATATCGCGCCCAAAAGTAGTCTATTTTTGACCACTGGCCTTTCACTATATCCAAACCAAATTTTATCAAAATCCATCCAGTGGTTTAGTGAAAGCGTAACTAACAGACAGATTTTCGCATTTACTATATTAGTATGGATTAGTAGGCTTGTGTTTGGTTTCCGGATTTCATGGAGTTCCAGGAAAAGCCTAACTAGCACCATAACTACTTAAACATTTAGTTAAGTTAGAACATTTTTGACGATTTTAGGTGAAAAGCTACGAGAGTATAAACTCGTTATCGTCGGAGCGCAAGCGGTCAGGCGGGGCGGCCACTCCGCGCTCCATCGACGAGGAAGTGACATCAACCACGCCCGACCTTCCGGAAGGCGGTGACGACAAATCCGCTCCTATTTCTTTGGAGAGCATCCCTGCCGCTGTTCCTACGGAGGACGAGCCTTACTACGACCAAGTGCCGACAGATATGAACGATGGGGAATATGTTTATATTCAAGCAGGTGTGTATAATGTTGATTTGATAAGCACCATCACTGGCTGCCGAGTTTAAACAACACATTATAGTAGACAAAGTGCAGTGGACTATCAATGGTTTCAAGTTTTTTCTTTACAAGGGATGCTATACCTATTAATTATTAAATTATAGCTTTGCTACAGTACAGAGGATAATGACGTCAACGCTCTCATTGCAAAATAAAAGAGCAGCTTGTTTTTCGCGAATACCACCCGTTAAATTGGAACCCAGAATCTCCAAATTGGCGTTCTAGTGTGTAGACCACTACACCACGGAGGTTGACAAAAGTGGCTTCGCATGGGCATTAAAACCTTCCTCTTGAATAATTCTCTATTAAAAAAAAAAACCGCATCATAATCCGTTGCGTAATTTAAAAGATTTAACCATACATAGGGACAGAGAAAGCGACTTAGTTTTATACTATAAGGCGCGTCTACTGGGCCGACACAATTTTAAATTCAATTCTAAAATATTAGTAGTTAAATGTTTATTATTAGAACAAAACATATTAGCCAAGCCTTTTATGAAGGTATTGGTAATGTTCGAAAACTCTGAACGCAACGCAGCCGACGCGGCTTTAGTGACAAACCTTGTTTTTTTACCAGGTGGTACCGGATCAAGCACAGAGGACGGCTCGAGCGGCACGAGCACGCTGGCGCTGAGCGCGGCGGCCAGCGCGCCCCCCGACCCCAGCGACTCGCCGCCCTGCGCCACTGCCCCCAACTACGTCAACATACACTACTTTATACAGTGAGTGCGGTAGCGGCCACTGTCAGCACAGAGCGCGGCGGCCAGCGCGCCCCCCGACCCCAGCGACTCGCCGCCCTGCGCCACTGCCCCCAACTACGTCAACATACACTACTTTATACAGTGAGTGCGGTAGCGGCCACTGTCAGCACAGAGCGCGGCGGCCAGCGCGCCCCCCGACCCCAGCGACTCGCCGCCCTGCGCCACTGCCCCCAACTACGTCAACATACATTACTTTATACAGTGAGTGCGGTAGCGGCCACTGTCAGCACAGAGCGCGGCGGCCAGCGCGCCCCCCGACCCCAGCGACTCGCCGCCCTGCGCCACTGCCCCCAACTACGTCAACATACATTACTTTATACAGTGAGTGCGGTAGCGGCCACTGTCAGCACAGAGCGCGGCGGCCAGCGCGCCCCCCGACCCCAGCGACTCGCCGCCCTGCGCCACTGCCCCCAACTACGTCAACATACATTACTTTATACAGTGAGTGCGGTAGCGGCCACTGTCAGCACAGAGCGCGGCGGCGAGCGCGAATAAGACCGCATGCGAATCGGACGTTTTTTTAAACTTTGACTCAATCACGAATTGGACGCGCCAAAAGTTAAAATCTTTATAACTGAAACAGAATGCTGTTGCTAGTGGAATCTGACAAAACAAATACTTAAAAATGAAAGGTTTGTCTCTCAGTCACCTTTCACTTGGTATATTTATGGAAAGAAATGGCGAAGTGTTTCTTAACTTAGATACGGCCTGAGTTATCCGAGAAAGTCGAAGATGGTAAATATTATGTTGTAAAACAATAAGTAACAATTTATAAATTCGGATATAGATTGGAATATTTTTTTTTTATTAATGGCCCACCTGATTGAAAGCTATTATGGCAGTCTAGATGCCAACAACATACCTTTCATTTAGAACCACATCTAAATTTTTTTATAATATTTTGCACAGGCAAGCAGGCGAAGGCGTGGAGCCCAGCGAAGTGGGATCAGAACTGGTGGACTCTACAGACACCCCGCTGCTGCTTCGGGCTATATCTTCCGACACCGAAGCCAGTGCCACGCCTCCCGTATTACGAAAGTTACAGACTCAAGTAAGATTTTTACACTAGCTTATTTTCTATGAATTTATTCTGTATTCCCATATAGGCGATGGGATAACAATATCTGTCTTATCACCTTTGTGTTTAAGTTAAGTATGTATCATTTATCTATCAAAAGATCCACACAAAGTAAGGCTGAACTTGGGCTTCCTCATTATATTCATGTTCATGTAGCTCATAATTATAAAATTTACTTATTATTTCCTCTCATGGGTCTGCTGGAATTGATTTCTTTAGAATTAAGTAGCACCCTTGTTTTAATGTTCTCTATTCTGTTTTATCTGGTATTATTGTTTTTATGAATTTAGTAAATATTCACACACAGTCCACCTCGTTTCTCATTATTTTGCCACAGAGGACTTTTGCAATAATTGTCGCGCTTGAAAAGTGTGCAGATGATGAGCGCAGCTGATAACTTTTCAGCTTAGAATGCTGGTGCGTCCGGCGTTTTGTCAGAATATAGAATTTTCGCGAATAACTCACAATCCCCTTTTCCTGCTACAAACTCACTTAATTTTTTGGGATTTCTTTATAATATTGGGTAGGTAAATAGGCTTACGGCCCACGTGATAAGTGGTTACTGCAGCATGTAAGCGTTATTTTTTCACGCTCTTGCTGAAACTACGAGCGGAAAAATGTGTGAAACTATACATAATATACCCAGAAACTCAGCAACCCTTGTTTTGTGCCCATAGTTGTGGCTAGTGGAAACTCCCACCTATCGGAATGAGATACTAGCAATGTTAGACTTTTATTTGTATAATAATAATTTTCGTAATCACTTCCTAAAATCCTCATAAAGAAATGGTTTTGTATGTTTTTAAGCGGAAAAAAATTACATTGGAGTTCAGTCAGGAAGAATTAATCATAGATTTCCAGCATCTTTGTGCAACTTTAAAATAACTACTAAAAATTTGAAACGATTTTTCCATTTTTCATGTCAATTAAAAAGTACACACAACCATTTGTAGTGTTAATTCATTGAATATGTACTAAATACATTTGCCAAAAACAATAACAATCATTAATTATCTTTTACAACGTTTATATGTGCGAGTGAAACAGCTGCCAAAGGCAATAGCAGCAGTAATAATAATAAGAAGTAATAATGTATTTTAGCCATTATTATTAAAATAATAATGTCAGATGTAGTCCTATAGGGTCTGCCATAAGGAAAGAATATCTCTTAATAAAACAAGGAGCAAAAAATGTAGGAAAGCGGACCCTGGGCGATCTATTAATAAAACAAAATAAAAAGAAAAATATTTTATGTATATTTTAAGCTATTTTTAGATCGAACAAAACAATACAGGCAATTAACTAAACTATACTCTTATCAAGCAACAAGTTAGAAATATCATTTATGTAAAAAGTCATCTTTCATATGAATAATCTTGAATTGTTACCTGCCACTGGAAGCGAAGCTCTTATCTCGAAGGTTTAAGATAAGAAAGTAAATTGTGTTGAAATAGAGCGCCATGTGGACTGTTTATATTTTTAATGATCCCATTTGGTTGTGAAACACAATCGTGTTTGTATGATTATTTGTTCAGAATTTTGTTCATAATTTTAATTTCGTTGTCTTCAGTATTTTTAACATTTTCGATCAAGGATAGTACTTTGTTTCTTTGTAAGTTATACTTGATGGATCCCCTAGATTTTTTAGTACATTTCTCTTCGTTGGTCAATATATAATATTTGCAATAGCGCAATTTACAATTTTCTTCTTCACAACTAGTATAATAGCATACGCCTTCGACACAAAAAGATGAGATGTCAAGATTTTCCATAAGTTTATTTGTTAGTTTTGTCGCATATTGTTCTATCATAGATTTAATATAATTTGTCATAGCTGTATTTATCTCCCTTAGAATAGATGTGTTAGATACTCCGTTCTCAGATGCATTTACTCCTGAAAAGAAAGAAAAAGGAGTTGACATTTTTAATATTACCCGACTGCGGCGAAGTAAAGAAGGACAGTTAATGTTTTTGTCCTGTATATATTCCCTCTTCACTACATAGTATATAACAAATTCGCTTTCTCTGTCCCTATGTCCCTTTGTATGCTTTAATCTTTAAAACTACGCAACAGATTTTGATGCGGTTTTTTTAATAGATAGAGTGATTCGAGAGGAAGGTTTTTATGCCCATGCGAAGCTGGGGCTATATAAACTAAAGGACGTCATCGATATTGATGAATGCTATGGTCGTATGTAGATTCTTCATTAGAATGTGATTGTCGGCTATTAATGAATTGCTTTTAATAGCGTGCATAAAATTGGCTTATAATTTTTTTACACGTACTAATACATTAAAGGTAAGATTATTTAGTTGTATATTGATAAAAATTAATCAATCATTGACATACATTGCAATACAAAAAAAGCTGGTAAATTTAGATTAGTTTGTTAATTTCGTCAATTAAAGAACTCACCTTATACCTGCTTGGCTCTTTGTCATCATTATGTGGATCTTTAACAATGGTTTCCGTTACTGTTAAGGACAAAACTGCTTCAAGTTCCAAAGGACGCTCGTCGACTGCCTGGCTGGCTTCAGGGGCATTAGTTACAACGTCCGGTTTAATTGTCGGAGAATTAGTAATGGTGTCTGGTTTTAGTGGAAGCTTTTCTGTAGCTTCTGTCACTTCCGGTGTTACAGAGGAAACTGTCTCTGTAGGCTTCGTAGGAGCAGGCTCGTCTGGTTTCGTCACATATTCCCGACACTGCCCTTTCATATCGGTGTCATAAATATTACAAGTAGTATTTTTACAACCGTATTTGTCGCATCTCATTGTGGTGCACGTTTGGTCGTTGCACCAGACGGTGACGTTGTGCCGTTCCACCTCGATGTCATCATAAGGCCCCAATGTCGTAGAACCGATTAACAGATCGTTGATAGGTGGTGACTCTGTAGAACTCCACCATGAGAACGGGTATGTTATCCATCCCCATACCGTGCTACCAATGCCCCGAGCCTCTGTTAGATAGCCTGCAAGCGAGGTTAGTATGATTTTATTATATACATAACAACCAGTTGATCGGTTTAGTTGGTCGGAGTGGAAATACAGGAAATAATTAATTACGTGTTTTTACGCAATCCTTTACAAACATGGTACTGCCAATTGCAATAATGAAGAGTTTTTTTTTTATAAATAATAATAAAATTAGTTAATACTTACTGTCGGTTGGTTTACATAGGCTTTCACGTGCTAAATTTAATAACAAGAACGTTAAAATAGTCTTTGAAAATAACATGATTGCACGGACGTCACACTTTCACGGAACCAAATGTTTGGATTGTCTCAAGTTTGATCTTATATACACGTACCTCAGCTAAGTACGTCCCTATCTGTGACGAGATAAGCCCAGTCGGGAATGTTTGCCTAATGAGCAACAAACGACCAACAAAGCTTTTAATTTACCGGTATCTCTTTTTCATTTTTACACGAAAGACAAACAGATAAAATAACTTCTTAATTTTTTCTTTCATTGATATACCTAGAAATATTCATGACTCATTAAGTAATCAGCCTTAATTATATTTTGTACTAGCTTTTGCCCGCGACTTCGTCCGCATGGCGTGTTATAAAAGAGAGATCTTTGTGTGTGTGGGATAAAGGTTAAAAAATGCTTAATTTTATTATTTCTAAAAGAGGTTATAGTATAAGTAGCTCAGTTGAATAATGAATTGTTATTAATTTAAAGATTATTAGTTTATGATAATTTGGTTTGATATAAATTTAGGAAAATACGATCAGTGGAGGCTAACCCTAAAGTACCTATCGATAGGCTCTCGTCTGGAATTCAACGGTATGAAAGTAAAAGTTTGACCACATAAAAACTAAAAACCGGCCAAGTGCGAGTCGGACTCGCGCACGAAGAGTTCCGTACAAAATTAACAAAAAATCATCCTAAAGACTTATAACCAAAAATTATTTAAACAAAATTTAGAAATTACAAAAGAAAATTATAAGATAATTCAAGGGCCGTGAAACGGCCGCCAGAAAAATTTTACAGTTATCAACAACAGAAAACTACCTACTAAAGATTTAAACCGTTCAAGAATTGTGAAAAGTTCGCCCGCAAAATTCAATATTTGACACGACCATCAACGACGTCTACCCTCACGCTGCTCACTCGGGTATCGCCGCCACGGCCGCGACGTTCCTTGGTTGCCACTACCGCGAGCTATAAATTTCAAGCCTCTAACTCGCTTCCCGTTCCCAGGGGATTTTTTAACTTTGCATACACTAAGGTATATGCATATCATATTTCAAGCATCTAACTTATGCAGTTTAGATTTTTTAATACAAATTTTTTTTTCCGCTAACTTAATTTTTCAAAATACAGCCATTACTAAACTTTATATTTACTAAGGTATGCATGCATGCTAGATTGAAAACATCTATCTTACGTGATTTTTACATACAAAAGTTTTTTCCCAATAACTCCCGTTCTCGTGGGAAATTTGCAATATCGCGTTGCAAGTAAGGTTTACGTTCATTAGGGTACCTGCATGCCAAAGAGTCATGGCGAACCTCCATACATCGTTTGTACGAATAAAAAATTGAAATACAGATAACATAAAATAAATCGAATTAGTAAGAATACATAACTAGTAACATGTTTACCACCACAAAAAAATTTTAAACCCCGGGGTTTTTTTAATATTAAATTTTTTTAAAGTCGACTTTTTGCTTCGTTTTCATTCGCCATTATTATCGCAACTGTAACATTATGTCATCCTGACAGTTGTTAGCATTGTCAAAACGGTATTGACAGTTCATTATGGTAGGTTAGGTTCATAGATTAAGTAGTTGTACCTGTGATTAAGCAATTAATTTTTACTTGGTGAAAAAGTAAGATGGCGAAATAGGCGACAAGTCCATGAGTAAGAAAAGGACCAACGATATTTTTTTATATTTTTGTCTCTGTCAACGTGGCAATTTTTTCTTTGTTTGGCCAATTCGACGCCAAACATAATCTTACACCAAACTAACATTAATTATTACATTATTTTACTATGTATTTTAAGCAATAAAGATATTACAAACAAACAAACAAACATTGAAATTATTTATTTTTTGTATTAAGATAAATATTCATTTTAAGTAGTAGAATTTGTACGAAAGATATACAAAAATATTTTTTGTATATCTTTCGTACAAATTCTTTCCCTTATGGGCATTTGTTACATAAATTGTGTGGCTCAGGAACACATTCCAGGGTGCCTACCACCATCTCTTAAAACCATGCAAGATCCAGTGAGTAAGGGAGATGTCGCCTTACATCATATATTGCGCTGTCTCACTTACTCACTGGATCTTGCATGGTTTTAAAAGTTGATGGTGAGCCCCCCAGGTGGCTTACTACCATCTCTTAAAACCATGCAAGATCCAGTGAGAAAGCGGGACAGCGCAATACATCATGTAAGGCGACATCTCATTCACTCACTTAATCTTGCATGGTTTTAAGAGATGGTATAGCCCTCCAGGTACTAAATCGATGAATGTAACCTACCATATTGAACTGTCAATATCGTTTTGACAATGCTAACAACTGTCAGGGTGACATAATGTTTCAGTTGCGTTCAAAATGGCGAATGAAAACGAAACAAAAGGTCGACTTTTATAAAATGGAATATTAAAATAACCCCGGGGTTTAAAATTTTTTTGTGGTGGTAAACATGTTACTAGTGAAGTATTCTTACTAATCCGATTTATTTTAAGTTCTCTATATTTAAATTTTTTATTCGTACAAATTCCGCCATCATTCTTTCAATCATCTTATCTAACTCTAATCTCTATCTTACGCGGTTTAGATTTTTCATACAAAAGTTTTTTCCCTCTAACTCCCGTTCCCGTAGGAATTTTGCAATATCCTGTTGCATTTCCGTCATACATGATTTCTATGTAACTTTAACCATTAAGACTGCACACGCGACGGAAGCTTAAAAAATGGAGTAACTTCTCCCGTTTTCTCAACATTTCCCTTCACTACTCTGCTCCTATTGATTGTAGCGTGATGAAAAGTATACTATAACCTGCCCAGGAGTATGAAGATTAATTGTACCAAGTTTCGTTAAAATCCGTCGAGTAGTTTTTGTTTCTATAAGGAACATACATGCAGACAGACAGACAGACAAAAATTTTACTGATTGCATTTTTGGCATCAGTATCGATCACTAATCACCCCCTGATAGTTATTTTGAAAATATATTTCATGTACAGAATTGACCTCTCTACAGATTTATTATAAGTATAGATAGAGGTACATACATACAGCTATACACTTAAAATAAAATGGCAACGAACCCATGAGAACAATTTTGACTTTTGTTGAATTTTTGTCTATCTGTAAGTACGTCGCATTCGTATAAACTACTGAAAAGAATTATTGCAGTTTTCACTGATTATTACTAGTTACCTAACTTAATATAGGCTCCATTTTATCATGGGAAAAATAAGTATAGATACTTCGTTATAAAACGTTCAATGAGCAAGTTTCTAAAAATTGTGGTACGTTAGTAATATTAGGTATTCTGTGCTTGTGGCAAATATGCTTTCATCTGATGTACGAATGTATGGCTTTTTGTATAAATACTGTACACAGAAATAAGTATACCACTTTACCATGTTACAGCCAACGCGAATTTTCGGGAATTAACACACACGCATCTAGGTGGTATTCTTATCTATGTGGTACACTGTACATTTTAAAAGTATTTTCTGCTCATTTTATGCTCAAATTTAGGATGGTAAAAAAATTAGGATAGAACGCTAGGATGATAAAGCGTTATTCCTTTTAATAAACACGTTTGTTGCATGGAGACCATTTAAAAATTTAAATATTTCTGACTTATGCGGTTTCCTCTGCACCTTCAACCTTATTCTTTAAATTGTGATATTATTAAAACAAAAACACTTATGTTAAAGCTTACTACAATACAACAATGAAAAATGCATTCAAATTGACTAAGCCGGTTTTAAGATTAGTGCGTAAAAACAGACAAACTTCGAAAAATCATTGGGAATAGATCCATTACGTTGATAAATTCCCACTTTAATAGTTTTTCTTATATATCTTTCATGTACAGTTTGTTTTACTATTTTACATTATATGTATTTATATAGATTTAATGCTACTGTGTTATCAAAAATGTTGTTGTATAATTAGTGCATTTTGTTTGTATATGCCTCGGAGTATGAGCCAAACTTGTAAAATCTGAATCATTGAAGGATTCACACAAAAGGCAACTTTCACTTATATTTGTACAAGCCAAAAATCTGCAAATAGATTTAGCTTTACTACAGTGTGTAAATAATTTGATTTTCTTTTTTGGTTCCATGTTACTATACAAATCACGGAGCGTTCGGCGTAGTTCATACGTGACATAATCATTCCATTCCGATGGATCCCATTCAATTTCATCTTGAAGTTTACGTGCCGCTTCTTTTCCTATGGTTTTTTCTATTTCTCTCCAGGAAATAATCTTGTTTGGCTTCACGGGCATTTTAATTGCGTTGCCATCGTGGTCGAATTCGATTATTCTTGGAACAATTTTCTTCCATGGAGTTACATACATGTTTAGTAAATCATCCTATAATATTTTTTTTTTTTTAGTAAAACTAATTAAAATAATAATATAAAATGCAAAAGATGTAATTTTATCTTATTTTATTATTTTTAAGGTTCCGTACATAAAATGACAAACCCTTATAAGATCACTCTGGTGTCTGTCTATCCGTCTGTCACAGAAGTTTTTTTTCCAAACTTACATGGACCGATTAGGTTAAAATTTGGTACAAATATGTGTAAGACGAAAGTAGGCGAATAAAAAAATTAAAGAAAATAACAACGGGGTCGCTAATTTCAAATAAAAGCGTCATATTATATTTAAGGCATAATTCGTGGTCAAAATGTTAAATTTATCCAAATATAAAACCAAGCAGTAAATGCATCGGCAGGTTATTGCCTTTACGACGACTTTATTTCTTTTATGCAAAAAAATAATTCTGATTTATAATGTTATGCAAAAAAAATATGAACAAAATAATTTGTGCCGTTTACGATGGCGCTATAATCTATGTTTATTGTGAACAAAGCTTCATTAAGTTTCCTTAGTTCAACTTAGGACAAATAACTTTGCCCTAATGTAAGTCATTATTAATTTATTTTAAAATCATGATTTTTGTTTTAATATTTCATGTTTTTATTTAAACACGTGGTTTACGAAAGAGATAATTCCGACCTAATTTAGACGTATTTCAGCATTTTTTTAAGTGCTAGTGAAATATGTTTTGATTCATGGTTTAGAAATGTTTAGTTAATGAATTCAGAATAATGGAAAGGTAATAAGGTACTTACGTTTGTATTACATAATATAATCAAATATAACGAAACAAATATAGTTTGAATATGCAAGTTGTAACGGAACTGCATATTGAACAGTGCTTGCATAAGCATGAATGCTACTTATCAGGACCAAATTATAGCTTATGAGAATGAAAATATTTATAAACATCAGTTACAAGGTTCAAATCAAATTTATTTTGCAAACAATTTGGTTGCGTAGTATGTTACATTTTGGAATTCTTTACATGTGGACAATGCCCTGTGATTGTATCCTTAATGTTACATTTGTACTTAAGAAAAACCTTTTTAGATGTCAAAAATGTTAAGCACTTTGCGTTTATGCACAACGTCACTTTGCCATATAATTTACCTAACATTTTATCTTCCAAGATGTCCACAATTTTGAATACGACACTTGATGGTAAATTCATGATAGATTCCAATGACGCTATGCTATCTGTAATAATAAAAGAACGTTTGATTTAAAATTGTCAATTTATCGTATTACAGTAATGACACGAGTAATCAAATAAGTACTTTATTTTACTGTAGGTTACATATTATAATGGCGTAAATATGTGTTTTTGGGGACACAGGTTCAAGTAATTTTGACCTGTGCCATTTCTATGCTTTCTCTATTACTTGGATAATCAGGTGATTCAAGCCTGCAATATTCTAAACTCAAGAAAAGCACTAGAAAAGCCTCGGCTGAAATAGCCATTTACTTCCTCGTTTATTTTCAAAAGACGAGGTAAAACTGAGTCCTTTTAACATTATTACTTTTTCAATTTTACTAGGCCGTATATTGCTTTATTTCAGGCCTCGACAGTTATATATTATTGTACTAGCTGTTCCCCGCGGCTTCGCCCCGCGTGGGACTCGGGTTATATCGCGCCCAAAAGTAGCCTATGTTTGACCTCAGGTCGTTAACTACATCCCTACCAAATTTCATCCAGCAGTTTAGCCGTGAAGAGGTGACAGACAGACAGACAGACAGACCGACAGACAGACAGACTTTCGCATTTATAATATTAGTATGGATATGGATACCTACCTACAATTTCAAATGGTCTACACCATAACCATTACATGTAGGAACAACGAATTCGTTACTGACCTGTTGTGTTAGATCCAGTACAATGTCCTTTCTGATTTAATCTGTCTTCAGGAAGACAAGTTCTGTGAGAACATTTCTTTTCTTTGCAGTTCATAGAGTGGCATATTTTCTCTGAACAATATGTTAAAGCACCCCTAATATATTTACCCACAAATGACAATACTGTTGGTGCCACAACATCAACATCATTCCAATCAACATTACCAAATATAGCTTGCTCTAAAGCTATAGTACGATTGTGTCGTATCGTGTCCATACTCATATTGAACTTTTCTTTCTTGTTCTCTCTATCAAGAATTATCTTAGTTATATTACCCGGGACTATTAAAGATCTATTTTGAGGTGAATTTGGCCAAAATAGCATTTCTGCATCAGCCATCATGTTCTTTCCAACTTTCTTTGAAATCATCTGTTCTGCATTTCTCGTGACATTTAGTTCCATCACTTTTTTAAAACCAGTGTTAGGATTTGTAATATTTTGGGATCCAATAATTGTCAAATTGTTATTGACTTTTATATTCGAATTTAAAATATCACGCTTTCTCCTCAACAGGGGGTTTTCAGTAGTAATATTAACCACATAAGTTTTAGTATACTCCGTTTCAATGCTGTTCTCAATTATCTTATGAGCGTCTTCTTTGTCTGATTCACCTTTGCTTGAGATATTAAGTGTTACGGAAATACTTTCTTCAATTTGAGTGTCATTATTTCTTTCTTTTGAGCTGATCTGTTTTGTGTTATTACTTTTGACGTTATTTTCATTATTCTTGCTTATGTTCATATGAATCTGTTCGCTATTGTTTGTAAAATTTTCGATTGTTATATTATTCATATGCGGTACAATAGAAGATATTTTATGAAATGATATTATTTTGTTTCGGTGTTTTTTATTGTTATTATTTCTTGGCTTCTTCTTCTTATGTATAGTTATCTCGTGAATATTATCATGTTTATAGAATTTTGGACTCTTTTTAAAGCCAAGGAAATCTAATGGTATTGGAAAGTTAAAATGAGGAATAGGCAAATTTATACTAGACATGTACTCCTTGGAATATGTTTCTTCGGGCTCTATAATTCTTTCGCGATATCGACCTTTGTAGTATTTTTTCATATTCATCAAATTTGGCATCTGGACATCAACTTTTACTCGAAGATTGATAGTATTTTCAGGAAGATCATTTGTTAGGTCATTGTTTATAAAGTTGTTACCAAGACGGGCTGCGTCTTGTTGAATTTCTGATGGTGTTTTGTCAAATATCAATAGTTTTGGATCATTGCGTGTTTCGGAGAACAGTGAGCACTGTTTACAATTACTAATTTGGCCGTTTTTACAACACCGTGTTTTTACTTGTTCCAAATCAGAATTAAAAATAGTAGATTGTAAGTTGTAAGGTAGAAACTTGTTCTTTATAATTTTGTCTAAAGCTGACTGTGGAGGAATGTCTTTACGGAGATCCCCTGTTGGTTTGATTAAAGATTTCTCATTCGCACTCATTGGTATGAAAAGATCAAAGTTATTTAGTGGCGGCGGTTGATATTTCACAGAGTTAGGATTTAGAAAACCATTAAAGTAGTAATTATCGTGTTTCACGTTTGGCATTTTCCCTTTCAAGAATTTATCATGACGGACAAGTGGAACCTTGTTCTTAGCTTTGTTTTTGTTTTCTAAATATGTCAGGCGTTGTTTATGGGCTTTGTCTAAATACGTTTGATACTCGTTTAGTAAATCTTCAATATTTTCATCACTCTCACTTTCACTATTCAGAATTGCGTCTAGCGGGGAATTCTGAAATATAGTTTTATTTATTGGAGAGCAAACAGATTAGATTAGATTTATAAACAAGTAAATTATTTAAAAATATAAAAACAGGATTGAGTTAATATATACATTGTCACGCTTACTATCAAGACCATTCTACTAATAATGTAGAATCTGGCCAGCTGTTTAGATTACCGAAGGGCAAAGAAATACATATATGTATGTTATTTTATTATATTCTCCGGCAAAATAGACCGCGGCTGGATCTATTTTTTTTTAATTATTTTTCAATCATAGCCAATGGGAGATGAGAAAAAGGAGAACAAATCTTGTTTATTCCCTATTTGATCCATTCAGGCAGTCGAGTTAAAAAACAAGTTTGAAATACATACCATGACATTGTTTTCGAATTCGTTTATGATGTCAGCAACATCACTTATAATTATTGTGTCGTAAAATGGTGAAATTTCTATTCGATTAATTTCGGCACCTGAATTAAGTTTGAAAAATTAGAACATTATAATATTAAAAGTACTCTATACAGAATCATACTTACTCTCAGAATCATGGCTCTCAATTACTTTTAAGAAAATTATGGATAGTAAACCCAAGGTAAATTTCATTTTGTGTGCCTGATTCAGATTGCAACTTAAAATGACGGAAACAACTCTCAATCTTAGCACGATCCTGATTGTTTTCAAATTTTCATTTGTTAGTTAAACAATGGCACCATAATTGTTCATTTTTAGACGCTGTAATAAGGTGTTACGCAATAAAATACTACTGCAATTTTAAATACGACCCTTTTTTAACTGATATATTTTGTTGCAGGAATCTACTAATAGCAATGCAGAGGCCGAGCGGCTTACGATGCACCGCTGTATTGTTAAAAGCATCATTGAAAGCGAGACTGTATACGTTGAATGTCTTTATGTGATGGAAAAGGTATGCTCATGTTAAAAAAAAAAAAAACAAAGAAACTCCTACTTGTCATGACAAATAATAACGGGAGTTTTTAGGGTTCCGCATATAAAAATGACAAAATGATACACTTACAGAATATCTCGTGACGTGAATCTCTGTCCTTCTGTCACAGCCGATTTTATAAGAATCTACTGAACCGATTAAGTTTGTACATATTAAGTCTGTAAGCTCAAGGCGAACAAATAACAAAAATATATGAATTTAGGTATGTGGTTTACTTTTGTGGGGTAAATAGTAATAGTAAGATTAGTTGAATTTTTTATAATGCTAAAAACGCAAAATTGACTATAAATTGCAACATTTACGGTATTACATTACGGTACCTTTGATCACGACGTATAATTTTGATTATTTGACAGCCGAAAGAGACCGTAGGCCTGAACTTGAAAATTTCTCGCCAAAAAAAAATTGACAGACAGACAGACAGATGGACAGCAAAGGGATCTTGCGTTCCGTTTTTTCCTAAAAATGACTTTGACACGAATGAAATTATTTATTCCATGCTATTCTGGGATGAAAGGAAAAACATAAAATGTACCAGCTGCTTCTCTTCCCGCGCAGGTCGTAAACATCGACGAAGGGAATCGGCGAATGTGGGAATCATGACATAGGCGATGCGGCTAGTAACCCATCACTATTGATTTCCTATTTCAACTACCATCATGATAATCGTGTCCTTACCCACAAATTTGGTTTTCCGATTTACATATTTCTGTGTAAGCAAAATTTAACGATGATTCATCTGATTTATTCCATAATTTTGTTTTCAGTATATGAATGCCATAAAAGCTACGTTATCGACATCTCAGCCGGTTATAACTGAAGAAGAGTTCAACACGATATTTTACAAGATATCCGAATTACACGATTTACATAAGAATTTCTTGGAGGGCCTTAAAGCAGCCGTTGCGAGTTGGGAGGAACCATTATCAGTTGGAATCCATTTCAAAAAAATGGTATGATAATTATTTTAAGTATTTTTTGTGTATTAGTAATCAATACTGATATCTGATTTTTAACTTGCTACAATGCCGTCTTTGGTGCAGTCCGCACCAACGGCTTTAGGTGCCTTTCTTACGAAGCACGGACATGTTCTCATAGTGGCGGCGACCAATCTAGTCACAGCCAAGTCTTGGCTTGCGTAACTTTTAAGATAGATGTTCCATTGTGCAATCGATCTCCTCTATATTCATTTTATGAAATTGCATCATACTGTATTTGTAAATATCGATATGCTATATTATAATACTATATGTTATATATAATCTATCAATTAGGAGCCGTAGTCAACCTCAGTTGAAAACAACCGAAAAACCTCGACACGAAAATTCGCCCAATAAACCAACGTGTAAAATATGTCTTACTAGCATTTACCCGCTGATTCATTCGCGTTAATACCACGACACCAGTACATTTTTCCGAAAGAAAGGTACCCTTTGATTTATTTGAAATAAACAAATTTTATTTTATTTTATTTATTTTATTGGTACTTAAAGCTGACCCCCGGTCACTATCGTAAGTACGGTATGGCCCCTGACCTGGTTATAAGCTATAGCCTATAACCTTCCCGAAGAATCAGGCTATCGTATGTAGAAAGAATTTTTCAAATCCGACTACTAGTTCTATAGTTAAAAGCGTTCAAACAAACTGCTAAAAGTGAAGTTAGGAAGTTGGAATTAAAATAATTCTTTTTAATATTATAGGCGGAGAATATCAACATATATGGAGCATTCCTGCACAACTACGGTCGCGCGACAGACGCGGTCCGTCGTCGCTGCAGCACGTCGCAGTACTTCGCCGAGCTAACGCGCGAGATCGCGTGTCGCGGGCAACCGGTGTCGCTTGACGACTTGTTGCATAAGCCCGTCGCGAGGGTGCAGAAAAACGCGCTTGTCTTGCATGTATGTATATATCTCACTAGCTTTCGCCCGCGGCTTCGCCCGCATGAATTTCCCGCGGGAACAGTGCTTTTTCCCGGGATGAAAGGTATGTATTTGTCCCTATGTCCTTCTCAATGCTCCTACCTATGTGTATGCGAAATTTCAGGAAGATTGGTTCAGTTGATAGGGCGTGAAGGGGTAACAAACAAACAAATAAATAAACAAACTCACTTTCGCATTTATAATATTAGTTTGGATTATCTTGGTATCTTCTAAAAGTATGTTATCTTGGTTGCATCCTGCCGTATAGCTTGGGAGCCCGTAGTCAGCAAAAACTCGGTGTCTCAATTTGTCACCGTTTAACATTTCAGACAATATTTAACATTATTTTTACATCTGGCCGACTGTCTTGTCAACTATCACTACATAGTATAAAACAAAGTCTCTTTCTCTGTCCCTTCTGTCCCTTTGTATGCTTAAATCTTTAAAACTACGCAACGGATTTTGATGCGGTTTTTTTTAATAGATAGAGTTATTCAAGAGGAAGGTTTTTATGCCTATGCGAAGCCGGGGCGGGTCGCTAGGATAATTATATTTAGATTTTCAGACACTATATAATTGTTTATTAGTAGAAAAATGCTCACGATTATAAACTAACTAAAAAACAATAATTTGATCATCATTTGAACAATAACTTGATAGTATTGCTAGTATAAAATTCTGTAATATGGGGTAGTATTAATTGTTATATATGTTATTTTATTTTTCAGGATCTCATTAAATATACACCAGCGAGCCACCCAGACCACGCGATGCTGACGGATGCTTTAAACATGACTCAACACTTTTTGGACGAGTTCAACATTATACAGACAAAATCTATGTTCCCTGTAAGTAAAACAAATATGATTGCTACTTTCTTTGTTGAATTGATTACTTCTATTATTTAGTTCAAATTGAGCACTTGCACTAGTAAAGAAACATTTAAAAACAAGAATTTCAAGAAGATGATTATACTGTGCCCAAATATACAAAAGAAAACCAAGTTAAGGTGAAGAGTGTGTTTCACGGATTCGCAGGCCTAACAGCTTCTTAGAATAAAAAAAAACAGGTTGTATGGGCGGATTTTCGTATGTGGTATTAATAAAACGTCGAAATTGTAGTAACAATGTCCTTTTTGAACCTTTGTGTAAAAACTCTTTAAAGAACAGTGCGATAATTATCGTTTCAGTTACTTATTACGCGTGCCTTTTTTAATGTTATCGTGTACTTTTCCGTGAGTTTTGAAAGGCTTGCAAATCTCGCAAGCGGTTGGTACCGGTTTTTATCGGCAGCTTAAAAATCTGACACTAATTGTCGCCTCTAACTCAATAAGAAAAAAAGAATTTCTTTACAGAATGCAGATCGTGCGCAAAGAAGACTGGTTAAAAATTCATTTATAGTGGAACTCTCTGACGGACATAGAAAATTAAGGCATCTGTTTCTTTTTAACGATGTTATCGCTTGTGCCAAATATAAGGTAAGTTGCCAAATATTGCTTAATTTTTTTTTTAATATATACATTTTATTATGGAATCAATTCCGAAACTGGTTCTTTTAACAGCCGAAGCAATGTGTTTATATATAATGAAATAAATAAAGTCTTTATTTTATTTACTACAGGCAATTAATCAATTTATATTTTAACAATTTTATGGCTTAAATAATAACAACATTTAATAAGTTATCCATCATCATCAAAAGATAAGAGGTAGTCGTTTGTCGGTGCAGTTCCATTTCTAGTTTTTCATGTTATCGTAAAAGTCTTCTTTTCGAGTCGAAATGGCTTATAAAATATGTTTCACTTTCACTGAACGAGACTGGTCCATTTACTTATTTTACTCACAATTATTTTGCACACGTACACTTTTATCGAAACAATGCATAATATACTCACGTTCATCGGTAACACTACGATGACTCATGGCCATTTGTTTTGAAATTTCAATGGGTACTTTAATCTTTACTCAGGGCGTAAGTGCAAATAAGGTCAGCCTAATACACAGCCAGAATGTCTCTGAATTCAGAGTCACACATGTATCGATTCATACTCTGGATTCTGGCATGTGCTTGGCTTCGCATGGCTTTCCTATTTCATCAGCTGCAGGCTGTTCACTGCTGAATATTGGCCTTTTGTCTATTCTACCTTATGTTAAGATTTTAAGATATTTCCTGTAGTTGTGTACAAAAATAAAATGCCTTTCCTCTGACCTTTTTCATTTCATCTAACAATAAGGTTGGTGGATTTTTGAATAAATATTATGAATTCTGTTTCTTAATTCAGATAGACACTGGCTGTGCGGGGCCGGCCGGTCTAAATGTTTTGCCATTTCAAATTATACTTTAAACACACTCATAATTTTTTTAAAGGCTTCCGGGCGTGACAAGTTCACGTTCGAGTTGAAGTGGTTCATACCGTTGCCGGACATCGTGGTAGTGGAAGAAGAGGCCGGCGTTGAAGCCCGAGAGACCTCGCCCGCCAACATCGTGGCGCTCAAGTCGCAGGCGTCCACGGTGCGCGACCAGATCCTGGCCGAGGAGCGCGCTGCCAGCGACGACAAGGTGAGTGTGAGCAGTGGCACTACTGCTGCCACTCGTATAGTGTAGGAACCCCGCAGACCTCGCCCGCTGCCAGCGACGACAAGGTGAGTGTGAGCAGGGGCACTACTGCTGCCACTCGTATAGTGTAGGAACCCCGCAGACCTCGCCCGCTGCCAGCGACGACAAGGTGAGTGTGAGCAGGGGCACTACTGCTGCCACTCGTATAGTGTAGGAACCCCGCAGACCTCGCCCGCTGCCAGCGACGACAAGGTGAGTGTGAGCAGGGGCACTACTGCTGCCACTCGTATAGTTTAGGAACCCCGCAGACCTCGCCCGCTGCCAGCGACGACAAGGTGAGTGTGAGCAGGGGCACTACTGCTGCCACTCGTATAGTGTAGGAACCCCGCAGACCTCGCCCGCCATGTGTGTGTATTCTTTTAAGGTAGTCCCATATACATTTTATGAAATCAGTAATTTCTTTCATTCTTTTCTCATGATTATTAGGAAGGCTTATCTTAACTCGACAGTTTGCAAATCAACAAATCTTCGAGACATTAAACAACAAAAATATGTTTAGAAAATCCGCATCGGTAGCCGCGGCGCCGCCGAGAAGCAGCGCAAGAAGCTGGCCGAGCTGGAGGGGCAGCTGGTGCTGGCGTCTCCCAACCTGGTGTTCCGAGTGGGCGCCAAGAACCAGGGCGGCGGCGGCGGCCTGCAGCGGCAGCATGTGTTCTTCCTCAGCTCGGAGTTCGAGCGCACGCAGTGGATCGACTCTATACATGCGCTGCAGGTCGGTACCATGTTATTTTAATCACGATTTCTAGGAATGCCAAAGAATGTCTTCTACATGTTTCTCAGTACGCTTATATAAAAAACTACTAGGTATTCGACACTAAATGAGGTGGTGACAAGGGAGCAACTGCCGTTTCATCTCTATCATCATTTTTACAGAGAAACCAGACCAATAGGATCATGAACCGAGTGTTAGTGGCGAACACTGACATATTTTACAGGCTGCTTAAAAGTATTTAATTTGACACAATTTCATCTAGCGATTGCAGCTGGAATCTTAGGTTTAATGTGCATTAAGAAGCATAGAGTAGCTCAAGATAAAATTTCCACAGGTGACCACCAATCAACCAATAAATGCGTATCAAGCCACGCTCGCCATCGCTTGCTAAGCATTCGTTAGGCTATCGTGTTCCTCCATACACCAAAGAATATCTTATTTGATTAAAATGTAAACTCGTCTGATTTGACTCAAATTTTGTGAATTGACGTTTTTGAAGAAAATGCTGCCGTGGAGTTTGTGGCGCCACTTCTTCTCCACTTGCGCTTTGGAAGTGGTGGTAAACTTAAAATAAGTAACAACTGACGTCAATAAGTGATAAGAATATCCTATATTGAAAATAAACAATTTGAATTTGAATTTTTTGAATTTGTCATTTTTGATTGCTCAAAGTGGGATTTGTATAATAATAGTTTGTTTGTCAGGCATCATCGGCGCCGCCGCTGGGCGCGAGCGCGGTGTCCATGCTGGAGCTGCAGGCGTGGGTGACGGCGTGCCGCAGCTTCCTGCAGACGGACATGGGCTCGTACCTGCTGCGCAGCGGCCGCGACGACTGCCTGCTGCTGGGCGACCTGCAGCTGCACGTCGGCGGCATGACCTCGCCGCTCGACACAGCTGCCGGTACGTACATGACACCGCATGGAAACGTCTGTCTGTGATATCTACTCACAATAGAAATTCGGCATAAGTGTTGCCATTTCTGAATCGGTATTTCCTGATATCCTTTAATTTTATCCAACCGGTCATTTTGAAAATCCTTTGAAGAAGCTAATGTCAAGCAGTGACTAGCGTGCGACTGAATTGATGATGACAATGATGAATATGGATTTCACAAATTCATTCCCTTCCAGATTACTACATTGTAGTTGAGATCGACTCGTACGGCCACTACTTCCGCAAAGCTAAATCGAAGTTGGTGTGTCGATCCGCGCAGCCGCGGTGGAACGAGAACTTCACGCTGGATCTCGAGGGCTCGCAGAACTTGCGGCTGTTGTTATACGAAGACGCTGCGCGGCCCGTGCTTAGGGGGAAATGTACACTCAAGGTGAGTGATTCTAAATAATACCCTAGAACGCATAATGAAAGAAGAAATAATCGAATTTGTTTCAAACCGGGCCACCGCCATGCCGCACCGCGTTCGGTGGTGCATCTAACTAAAGCCTCGTATCTACTAGGCATTATTTGACGCGCGTCATGTCGCATAAGATGTTGCTCTTCATTGTTGAAATGCAATGCAGAACTTTGTGTAGCAACGTTGTCTGTCCATACATAACCAGTCGTCGGCAACATGTCGCCAAAGGAACTAGTGTTAATTTCAGCGGTTACTTTTATATCAATTATAATTCTATTAACTGCAACCCACGTTCGTTAGACCACTACGGATATCGTTGCACGTCGCCACTCGACAAAATTTTATGCTCAACAGCATGTTGCTTAAAGGCGGACATAGGTAGGCTTTATTTTTTATTTTTTTTTATTAGTTATTTATTTACTAGCTGTTCCCCGCGGCTTCGCCCCGCGTGGGACTCGGTTATATCGCGCCCAAAAGTAGCCTATGTTTGACCTCAGGTCGTTAACTACATTCCTACCAAATTTCATCACAATCGGTCCAGCAGTTTAGCCGTGAAGAGGTGACAGACAGACAGACAAACAGACAGACTTTCGCATTTATAATATTAGTATGGATTTAATGAACATTTAATTACAAAATATAATTACAGTTCTTTTCAATGTTGGTTTTTCTGAACATTGGAATCGCAGTCAGACATTCTTTAATTATGATTGCGTTTCCGGCCAAAATAAACGGTGTCCAGCTTTTGTTAGGTTTTATACATTTCGCAAACGAGCGAGCGCCAAGCGTGGCCGAGGCGCAGGCCACAGGCGACCTGACAACCCTAGCCGGAAGCCTCATCGCTCGTGTTGTCTGTTTGTGTGGCAGCTGTCCCGCGAGTGGGCCTTGGAGTCGGGCGGCGTGTGCCGCGCGGTGTCGCTGGGCGGCGGCTCGCTGCCGCTGCGGCTGCGCGTGCTGCCGCCCGAGCGCGAGGCGCGCCGCGTGCCCTCGGCCAAGCCCGGCGCGCTCTTCGGGGCCAAGATCACGCATGTCGCCAAGTTAGTGTCTGCTTGGAGATGATTACTTTATTCGTTACTAGCTTTCACCCGCGTGAGATTCTCTCGGGAACAGTGCTTTATCCCGGGATGAAAGGTAACCTATGTCCTTTGCAATCCTAGCTATGTGTATGCGAAATTTCAGGAAGATTGGTTCAGTAGATATGACGTGAAGAGGTTCTTCTTCTTCTATCGTGTCAATGGCTAAAAGCTTTATAGATTTAGCCCAGTAAGATACAACATTCACGGCCGAGTCAGAGGCCACAGCCAGGTCACCCTTTGTACATGAGAAAAAGGAGCTGTCGGCTCAGCGCCTTTTTCTCATGTACACTCACTTTTGCATTTATAATATTAGTTGGATTTCTTCATTTTAAGTTGAATAGTTAAAGTCGGTTTTTTTGTGGGCTAAAACAATTATTGTGTACAAATTAGGTTTGTTTGTTTGTAATAACTTTATTATACTGAACAAAAGTGAATACAAAAGCATAGAAATAAAACAAAAGTACAATGGCGGACTTATCCCTGAAACGTCTCTCTCTCTCTCTCTCAGTCATCTCTTACAGTCAACCAGCGAGTTACAGGGAGGATGCTTATAAAAAGGTAGTAATAGAAGGTAGGTTCTTATAGGATTACAATAATTTTATATTTTAAAACTGTATGCGTATTTTAAAAAATTTAATAAGAGTGCGCTTGTTTTTTGGCGCCAATGAATTAAAAGTGAAGTTGTTTTCTCGCAGGCGTAAGAAGAGCACTATGCAAGCCTCTGCCGAAATAGCAATTTTAGTCATCATTAAAAGAAGAGACAAAGCCGAGTCAGTCAGCACTTGGCAAGGCCTTAGCCATTCGGCCTTCCAGTATTACGACAATAATGTGCTATTGTTTATTTCAGACGGGAGAAACGGAACATTCCCTTTATAATAAGCGCGTGCGTGCGCGAGGTGGAGCGCCGCGGCATCACCGAGGTTGGCGTGTACCGCATCTCCGGCAGCGCCTCTGATCTCAACAGACTGAAGAAGAGTTTTGAAACCAGTACGTATATTCTTACTAGTATTTTTTGCTCGCGGCTTCGCTCGCGCTATTTTCCCTCAGGAATAATGCTTTTTCCTGGGATGAAAGGTACCTTATGTCCTTCTCAATATTTCATTATTTTGATTGGTCCAATAGATAGGGCGTGAACACGTAACAAACAAACTCACTTTCATATTTATAATATTAGTTGGGAAGTTGGGATGGGATAATTAGGTTGGTGAAAAAATTCCTTTCGTGTATAGTATGTAAAAACTTGTAATTAAATCTCTTTGACAATACTATTGTGTATAACTGGTTTTGATGACATTTTAAAAGGTTACATTAAAAAAAAGAGAAAATTTAGTAAAATATTGTTTCATTTGCTTTTTCTTTCTGTCAAAATGAGTGAATCTTATGAAGCAATTCGGTACTAAATATATTTTATTACAAAAAAAGGAAGCATGCCACAAAAAATGAGACGTTTATGGACCTAATGCAATGTCAGTAAGAGTAGCACAACGTTGTTATTTACCCGTCGTACCGAATGCACCATTGACCCGCACCATCAATGGTGCAGATGAGACTAATTAGTTTCTTTGCACCATTAATATGATTACAACTACTTCACCTTACTTTCCTTGTCATGGTTGCACCATTGACCTGCACCATCAATGGTGCAAACGAAACCACGGAATGGGTATATATTTAAAATTAACTTCAGATCCAGAACCTTAATTATATAAGACGGATTTTTGATAACTTGTGTTTTCAGTGAATAATGATTTTTAAATGATGGTGGCGCTAGTGTTCACCGAGGTATCGTCTAATCAAACATCTTGTTCCAGATGCTTACGAAGCCGAGCAGCTACTGAAAGAGGTGGACATCCACTCTGTGACAGGCGTGCTGAAGCTGTACCTTCGGGAACTGCCCGAAGCGCTGTTCACGGACGCACTATATCCCGAACTAATAAGAGCTTGGGGCGCCACACAGGTACGTTGGGTCCATTATTAATAATCCAAATGACCCTCACTACAAATTCTACGTTTCATCGGCTCCATATTTTTTTTTAGCATTATGCTTTTCTTTACGACATTCATACATAAACTTTGGCACGACGCAAGTCATAAACTTTGGCAGTTATCAGTATTTAAAACAGGTTAACAGTGTATAAGCTACAACTAGCGCCATCTGCCGCGCTTCTAGTGCAAACTAGGAGGTCTATGGCCCCCGTTCAGAGAAACACGTCCATTACGAACCTTATTGGTGAGTTAGTTGGGTTTATAATGCAATAGCTGGTTGATTTTAGCATTGAAACAGGTAAACAGTGTATAAGCTACAACTAGCGCCATCTGCCGCGCTTCTAGTGAAAACTCTGGGGTCAATGGCCCCGTGCATAGGAACACGTCCATCACGAACCTTATTGGTGAGTCTGTAAGGTTTATAATGCAATAGCTGGTAGATTTTAACAGAAACACAAATAAGTATAACAAGTTTTCATTAATAGATAGCTTCCAAACGGATGAACGGATTTCAACGTGATATATCTGATAGCTGGCTTAATCGATTGAGGTCATCGTTATCATAAAGTGTGGGTTACAAGGTCCTTATTTATTTTAACTTTTACTTAGTATATATTGAGGTGGTCTCGGGCGGGTTGTATTAGTTAAATCATTTGATTCCATTTCCGTATAAAAAAAATAAAATAACCTATGATGTTTTTTTCAGGGAGCTGGAACGTCGGTGGATTCGGGTCCTGCGCATACGCGGCGGCATGCATTGCTCAAGTGTTACGCCCAGCTGCCTGATTTGAACAAGAATTGTATAGACTTCCTTCTCAACCATTTCGTTAAGTAAGTTATATGTAATCGCAATTTAAATGTCGTATGAAGTAACTTTACTATTTTTACATAAACGAAGTGTTTGAGTTATAGGATTATTATATATTGCTACCATGGTGACACTTGCTGTGCTCAAAACGACGGGGAGGGGGGGGGGGGGGGGATTACTGAACAATTTAAATTAATAATTATCTGCAGTATGTCTAGTCTAATTTATACGGGAAGTATTTTTAATTTTCAAAATGGATTTTAATGAAAATTGTGTACAAGATGGGCTTTTTATCAGTTTAGCTTTACTGGTTGTGATTGTTGACAGGGTGAACCAGCACGAGCGCGAGAACAAGATGTCGCTGCACAACCTGGCGACGGTGTTCGGGCCGACGTTGCTGCGGCCCGCCAGCGCCGCCGCCGCCAAGCAGCGCACCGACCTGCTGGCCGCCGGCACCGTCGACGCCATGGCACAGGTCGCTGCTGTTGTCGGCTAGGTGGCGCTGTGTTCGGGCCCGGGCCGACGTTGCTGCGTGCTCTATCAACTATTATTCCTAATCGCGTGTTTGCCGAATGCGGTCTACATTAATGCACGATTGATACTTGCAATAGTTCATTTCAGATTCGAATCAGTTTTTAGGGACATATCGATTTCAAAATGAATAATGACTAAATATATTTGACCTACTTTATATAGCAATAACCATTTGTTCCAGGCCGGCATCCTATACTGCCTGCTGCAGCACCGGCAGCTCGCCGCGCAGCTGTCGTCGCACCAGCGCGGGCCCAGCATGATGGACTGATCGTGAATATAAATAATCATCACTATTTTCATTTAAATTCATTCGCAAAGCCCCCCACGCGCGATGTTCACCCACTATTTGAAAGGACATTGATCTTTTTTCCGAACTATCGATCAAATGCTGGACTGACCAAACTGACCATGTAACTATAGTATAAAACAATCACTTCTATAAATATTAATTTACGAGGCTCCCCACAACGTGCGAAATCCATACGAAATTCCTTTAATGGATTTCGCACAATGTCGCCATCATTACTTTTTTTCATTCAAATTCAAACGCGAAGCCCTCGCTTGTGAGGTTGCGAGGTACGCAACAAATTAAACTGATTAGAAGTATCTACCGACACAACGACGTTCCTTAAATAAATGGTTCGTTTTTGTACACACGCTGTATGTTTGATGACAAATACAGATTATTTTCGCGACAACTATAAAGCCACTACAGACGGAAGTCATGGTGGGGCTAGTTTTGTTTTTCATACACTATTTGGAATTTTGTTATCAAAAAGCGTACCGTAGTCGTTATAAAGGAGTGATATTATGTAAAATATTTAAATGTCTTCAGTTGCTGGCTATCTTTTTTGCGCTTAAACGGCGTGATTACCTTTATTTTTTACCAAATGTATCGTTAAGTAAATAAAGTCCGTTAAATTAAAAGAAAACGAAATCATAATACATTCCATTAAACAAGAACAGACTGATTTATAGAAGTATTAATTAGGGAAAAATATCATTTACACGAAATTTAGCATATATGAAAAATTATAATTAATTATAATTTCCAAATCAATGTCAGGAAGAAATACCACATTTAATTTCTCATCACCTAGTTAAGCTGGTGCAGTACACATACAAGGGACTATCTAAGATCTGTGAAGGACAAATTCTACAATCTAACTAAATATAACATTCCGTCTTATTACAAAAAATAACAAAAGAACAAAAAGGCAACTAAAGGAGCAACAGGTGTTTTTCATTGTCCCTGACAGTGGAATCCCCGCGCCCCCATCAACAGCATCCTAAGGAAGGTTGCGATTGTTGGTCGCGGAAATTGAATATCTAAAGGGGAAAAAAATTAAGAAATCCTGTTTTGAGCAAACAAATGATGATGTTGTTTTGAATTCATTAGTATTACTTGTTATACACCTTGATAAGACAGTATGCAAGTTATATATTAGCGTCTAAAAAGTCATTTAACACGTCTTTACTTGGGTAGTTGGTACTTTTAGAATGATTCTGTTCACTGAGTTTGAGGTTGTTGAGCATTTAACGAGTATTATGAAAAGGGACCGAAAAATAAATGGGACAGACTGATAATATAAAAAATATGAGAAGTATGCAATTTTCCATGTTCATAGTAATTCGCTTTCAAAAAATAAATCTTAATTTAAGGCACATTTTTGAAGTATTCATGTGTCAAGTTAATATTACACAAAGTTTAAAAAATTCTTGCGCATGTGTATGTTCTAGTACTTTTTAGCATTTTAAAATGCTAGTCGTTTCAATAATTTGGTTATTTTACGGTGTATTTTGATTACATGCGCTAATGTTTTATCTTTTAAGTTGGATCCTTTGCAAAGTGGTTGAAAACTTACTAGCTAATCATTTAATGTTAATAAAAATATACAATTATATTGGCACATCAGATCATTTAACTAATTCTCTACCTGAATGCAATGCATCCAACTTAAGAAAATATTTGTCTGTTTTCATCTTTGATAATTTAGGAGGTTTTGCTAGCAAACACTAAATTAGATGATTTATTTTCACACGTAGATTAGATGGTGTTACAATTAGTACTTAAATATAAAATTACCAAAAAAATCTTAGAACAAAGTTACTCTGTTTATAAAAGTTGTGTTGATTTTGTTGACATAGCGATTAATTTACGGCGGATTTATTGTGTTGAATATAATATATTGATATCTTATAGTTATCTTTCTATTAGGTTCAGTTGTGTTTCTCTTCGCCAAAGATCGCTTTATCATCATTACATATTAAATATTTTAGATGCAAAATGGCCAAAATTTTGTTTGTGTGCGGGAGGTTGTAACCCTTTTATTTCAAACATTCATCTATATGTATAATATAGTTTGAATCACTTTTTTATATTATCTACTATTAGGCGTCACATATGACGTCATTGTAGAATACACAAAAATAGTTTTTTTTTTTGCCTTGTGTTATGTATGTATGATTGTTTTTAAGGGAAAAATAAGACTTCACTCAATGGAAAGTTACAAAACACAAAGGGGAATCGGTTAAATGTCATTAAAGCACTAAGGGCCTTCGCTGCGTTAAGCGGGCGCCCGTCGCGGATGCCCGTCGCGGGTGACCGCGCCGTGCGCCCGCCTGCTCCGTCGCGGACGCCCGCGACGGACTCCCGTCTCTCGCAGCGCCGCCAGTACAATTTCGATCGCGTAGGTGTACATTCGATAATTATGGATTATTTATTGATATATTACTTATCCAAAAGACGACGACGTGAACAAAAGCGTCAGCCAATCAACCCATATGTCACGTCTAGATTGTTGTGTGGAGAATTTTAAAAAAGGCTGATCAGGCACGGCGCGTGCGACACGGATTAACGTGGCGGCGCTCAATGATTTTGTAGAAACAGCTCCGCTCGCGTGCTCCGTCGCGCGTACAGCGAGTGTGCCCCGTCGCCCGCGCTGTCCGCCTCACGCATCGCTGCTCTATGAGATGATATGAAACAAACACGCGGAGCGGACACACGTGCCGTGCGCCCGCTTAACGCAGCAAAGGCCCTAACATACAGGGAATACATTTTGTATGACGAAATGCAATTAGCTTTAAAATTATATATTATGTTTAAATCTCCAGTCAGTTATATAAAATTTTAATACCTACTGGGAACCAAACATTGCCCCAATTAAACTTTATTTAATGCCGAAAACTGCCATAACCAACCTTAAAGCAAGTGGAAATAAAATAGATTTTCTTTTTGTGTTAGCCAACTACACCAAATGTATTCTTACTTATTTTATTGAATAAATTGTGAATATTCATATTTGCATATTTGAGACTAACATCTAGTGGAGGCACATTAATACTTACAAGTAATTTTATTTAAAATGGATGGTTTGGCATGGATGAATATACTAGATTGATTATAAATAAATTAAATTGGTGGTGATTTAATGAGCCCCATAAAGCTTTGAAGCATCACGGTGCAACTGATGATTAATCTTAAGTAAAAAGCACTGCAAACTTTTGAGCCTTTTCTATTTATTAGTATCTTTATATAGACTGAATTTGTATACCTTTGCTTTTGCTGCCAAATTAACAATTGCCAATCAATTATCATAAAGATATTAGATTCTAGGTCATTAAGTCACAATTTTCAATAAACTGTCAAATAAGTTTGTGCTATTTGAATAGATTTCTGATTTTATTATTACCAAAATATTGTAAAATTAAATTATTGATAGCACCAAGGATAGATCTAAAATTACATGTATATTGTTATTTTTCTTGTAACCTGATGATTTGGGTATTATTTTGACTGAAGCTATAAATACATATATAAATTAATGTCAAACAAACTATTTCACAGCACTTGTATTATTATTTAAGGAGGCCCAAATGTTACCTTGTAATCATTGCATCTATGTTTCATTAATTTTTATGTTATTTTTTTATGAACTGTTCGAGAGCTGTATTATAAAGTATTTACAATATTTAGTTCTTAATTATTATTACTACCCAAAACCTTGTATTTAATTTTTGTATATAAATGACACTAAATGTAGTTACGTAACTTGCAATAAAATGTATTTTTAATACACATTTATTATGTCTTTCTTTGTAGAACTATCATTTTATTATCCTTTAGATATTTTAATAGCTAATTGTGTCAGAAACACATAGAAAAAGAAAACGCGCATGATTAGATGCCAGGCAATCTTTTTCTTTTAATCTATGGTGTCAGATAATCTGTTACATATTATGCAAAGTAAATATTTTTTTCATTTCCTGCTTGTATGTAACCACCACCTCAAGAAATTTGAATAACCAGAAATGAGAAAAGCCAGACAGATTTACTAAGCATTTATTTCAGGTTATACAAAATTTGGAATGAAATTACTTTAAATATAAGTTTGATATCACATCTATAGTGTTTATGTCAGAATATTTTTCAGAGAAATAAATAAATATAGATATAATTAAAATTACCAAAGATGCCAATGTTTTGGAATTTTTAAATATAAAAAATGCAATAACTATAAGTCCACAATACAAAGCTAACTTTTTGAGTGTATTTCTCAGTAGATCACTTTTAAGTTTATCATCCATACAGAATCCACTCCATAAAACATGGTTGGTTTCACAGGATGTACAATTTGATAACCCACCTCCCAAACAAGTTTTGCAAGATTTATCACACAATTCACATGTATAAAATCCTTCTTTGTTTAGACAATACTGATCAGGTTTACATAAACTAGTAGACACACATTCATCAATATCTACACATACACCTGACTTGAGGGACCACCCAGTTTTACATTCATGACAATTATCTGCACCCTCACTATAGCAACCATTGCAAGCCTTGTGACAAGGCTGACAAATGTCTTCTCTTGAGTAAAAGTTTTTATCACACTCATCACATGATGCCCCGTTATAACCCTTTTTACATTTACATTTTCCATCACCTTTTCTTGTCCCGTCACCATCACATTTGCCATGGCCACTACACACTTCATTATTCCTACCATATGGACACAGAGCACAAGAGTCACCATAGTGATTCTTGGGGCAGCAATATTGCAATGTTTCTATACAAAGCCATGAGTATAAGTCTGCTGTACTAGGGCCATCACTGAACCACCATTTTTCTAAAACTTGCTCTGCTTCTTCAGCTAATGTGTAGCAGTCATCTTGATGCTTTTTAAGTTCGGAACAAAGTCCTTCTTGTACTTCCACAAGCCGTATTTCGCTGCGAGCATAAGACTTTAATTTAGCTTCCTCCCAAGCTGCATCGCCGCCTTCGTATTTGCCACGAGAAGTATTTTTTATCCAGTAATTAAAAGAATCTGTTAATAACTTACAACGACCACATTCATTTGGTTTATCTGATGTGATATCTAAATGAGGTAAATACATTTTTTTACTTATAACTACATCACAGACAGTAAGTAAACACAAAGCTATGTACAAAATAGATAGTGTCATGGTAAATGTACCAGAGCAGTGTGTTAATAAAAAATGGGTACATAAATAATTTCAGGCATTAAAGCTAATTATTATTGAAATTATAGTAAGATATCTCTAAAAGAACTTAATTTTCAATTGGTAAATAAATTGGTATAGAAAGAAAATACAAAATCCATTTGAACATAACCTCTTTCCACTAAATGACACAATTGACGTGACGTTGACATTGACACCTGTCTGTGTGTGGATGAAACTGATTTACCTTTTTGTAAGGCCCTGGATACGAGTGGTTACTATGATAGCAAGCAAACGACTAAGTTAGCGAGATGCCACTCGTCTTACATCATGTATTGCGCCATCTCATTTACTCACTAGTTTAGAGCCTGGTGGCCTATTATCATCTCTAAAAAAATCTCTCTCAACCATGCAAGATCCAGTGAGAAAGCGGGACAGCGTAATACATGATGTAAGGCAACATCCCCCTAACGCACTGGATCTTGCATGGTTTTAAGGCGCACCCTAGATGCTCATGATGGAAAACCATCAAACAAAGGGATGGTACTCGAAAGGTGAATTGAATCGACTGATTTCCAAATAAAAAATCCTAAATTAAACTATTTTATACGGTTTTCTATCGCGTTTATTGCTTACTTATTTATACCTAACGTTTCAAATTTTACATGCAAATTGACGGTGTGGCTATGGGGTCTCCAGTCTCTCCCATTGTTGCTGATATATTCATGGAAGACCTTGAGGAGAAGGCTCTTTCAACCACCCTGGCTATGCCGAAGATGTTCAAACGGTACGTAGATGATACTTTTGTTGTACTCCCTAAAACTCAAGTCTCAGTTTTATTAGATCATTTAAATTCCATTAATAGTAAAATTAAATTCACAATGGAATCTGAGAATAATAATTCTTTAGCTTTCCTTGACATTTTAATAATGAGAAATCCTGACAATAGTATTGGTCACACCGTGTATAGAAAGCCAACCCATACCGATAAATACCTCAATGGAAAATCTCATCATCATCCATGTCAGTTGGCTACCGTAGGCAAATCTTTGTTTCAGAGAGCACAAGGCATCTGTGACACCCACCATCTCAAAGAAGAGCTTCGACGAGTCAAGTCTGTCTTGAGAAGCAACAAACTCAGCCTTCCACACATACGACACAGATGTCGACCCAAGCCACACACAGTTGACCGTTTCCCAGCCATCTTACCTTACATAAAGGGAGTCACAGACAAGATTGGTAACATACTTAGGCGAGCTTCAATCAAGACTTACTACAAGCCGCATAAGAAAATAAACCAACTTTTAAGACCTGTTAAATCCAATATCCCATTGCAAGATGCTGGAGTTTATAAAATTGACTGTGACTGTGGTTTATCATACATTGGGCAAACAAAGAGAAGCATTGGTACCCGTATCAAAGAACATATTGCTGACATGAAACATAGACGCTCAACCAAGTCTGCAGTCTGTGAACACTCACTTGACAAATCCAACCACTACATGCGTTTTGATAATCCTCAAGTCCTTGCAAAAGAAAACAGATTTATACCAAGAATGATACGTGAAGCGATCGAAATTAAAAAACATCCTAATTTCAATAGAGAGGATGGATGGCAAGTACCACCAGCTTGGGACCCAGTTATCAATTTAATAAAATCTCAAACTCATCGGAAGACTACAAGTGTTTTTGATACTGTCAGCCAATACTGTGTGAATCGAAATAGTTTTCAATGATTTATGAGCTATGGTTTTGTATTCTTGTGACATCAGAAACAAATGACACAGACGAATGTCAACTCAGTCTGCCTGCGACCATGAGCTCTGTAAAGTGCTTGAAACGTTAGGTATAAATAAGTAAGCAATAAACGCGATAGAAAACCGTATAAAATAGTTTAATTTAATGTGTAACAATCGCGAAAACATAAGAAATCATTAAAAAATCCTAAATTTTTTAGTTTAAATCAAGAATTTTGCGTTGATTTACGATGGAACAATTAAATCAACTGATTTCCAAACAAATCATCGCAAAATTCTTGATATAAATTAAAAAACTTAAATTGATTTGTTTGGAAATCAGTTGATTCAATTCATCTTTCGAGTATCATCCCTTTGTTTGATGGAAGCCATCATGCGTGCATGATCATGTAATGTGTGCCTTAAAGTAGTTGATGGTCCTGGGGTGGACTTTCGTTTGCTACTCACACCCATATTCTCAAACGTTTACTCAAACTCGACTCATCCTCACTCGACCTCAATGGTATTCATAGTTGACACTAGCTTCCTCACCTTAAGGAAATTACTCAATGGAGGTGAGGAACGAACTGTCAAATATAAGGAAGCCTCGAACGTTTCGTTTAACGAAAGGTAGGTGCTTTTATTGAGGACCAGATTTAAAAGAAGAATATTTAAGTATTTTGTTGTTTTATAATAAATCTATGCTAGTTAGCTAAAATTGAAAAAGAAACACCCATATTCTCAAACGTTTCCTCATAGGTCTCCTCCACTCAACCTCATTCGAGGACGCCTCAAGGAAGTCCTCCAACTTTCCTTGAAAACGGTATTCTTAATTGTTTCCTTGAGCAAACTCCAGTGAGGATAGTCGAAGAATGACGTTCCGTTTTATATCTGTATGTTGGTAAACCGCTTAACTTTTTGACGTAAAGAGAGTTTTGGACAAAGTTTCTTTTTCAATTTTAGCTAACTAGCATAGATTTATTATAAAACAACAAAATACTGAAGGACAATTATTAGATTTTTAATAGTTGTGTATTTTATTAGTTTTATTTTAGCTTTATTTTAGTTTTAATTTAGTTTTATTTAAGTTTTAATTTTAGTTTTATTTTAATATTTATGTTATTGGTAAATTTAGTACATTAATTAAATTGTTTTTTTTCAAAAAAAAAAAAACAAAATACTTAAATACACAAAGAAATTATTATAGTAGGTACAAATTCTTTTAAATCTGGTCCTCAATAAAAGCACCTACCTTTCGTTAAACGAAACGCTCGAGGCTTCCTTATATTTGACAGTTCGATCCTCACCTCCATTGAGTAATTTCCTTAAGGTGAGGAAGCTAGTGTCAACTATGAATACCATTGAGGTCGAGTGAGGATGAGTGGAGTTTGAGGAAACGTTTAAGAATATGGGTGTTACTCTACTTTTGCGATGATTTACGATGGAACACAATTGTTGAACGATGATTTGTTTGGAAATCAGTTGATTCAATAATCAACTGATTTCCAAACAAATCATCGCAAAATTCTTACCATAAATATAAAAAAATAAGATGATTTGTTTCCTTGTTTGATGGAAAACCATCATGCGTGCACGTCTAATGTGTGTGTGCCTAATAGGTTGGCAACATTGTGTATGACTATTTTTTTTTAATTCCTAACCTAATTTCAAGGAAGTGACATGCCATTTTATTTTATAGTGATGGTTTTAAAAAGGATATAAATGCGAAATAATTTTGTTTTGATCATAATTCAGAACGATGGCAGATAAAATAAGGTAAAATCATTTAACTTTGTACACATTCGATGGTAAGACCCGCTTTGTTGGTTGGTTCGATTAAATTGGCTTTCATATTTTTATTTTTGTACCTACTAATTTACTCTCAAAAATTTACAATAAAAAGAATCTATATTTAAAAATTAGATTTTGTAATTGTATTCTGTTCTGTTTTTATTTTACAGTAAGTATTAAAAAAACCTAACGTGTTTCACACAGCGTCTCTCATTTGGTGTTATTTTTTTTTTCAAAGTGTCTATACATAATCCATACTAATATTATAAATGCGAAAGTCTGTCTGTCTGTCTGTCACCTCTTCACGGCTAAACGGATGGACCGATTGTGATGAAATTTAGTAGGGATGTAGTTAACGACCTGAGGTCAAACATAGGCTACTTTTGGGCGCGATATAACCGAGTCCCACGCGGGCGGAGCCGCGGGGAACAGCTAGTAATATAATAAAGCTAAAGCTTCGTATTGATCTTGATTGGATCGACTTGATTCTTGGGCAAGGCTGTATATACCTGCATACACACCACCGGCGAGTGAAAAAGCTGATTAATCCATACCAATATAATGAAGCTTAAGAGTTTGTTTGAACGCTTATAACTTTAGAACTACTTGTCAGATTTAATAAAATCTTTCTGCACAAGATAGCCTTATTCTCAGAAAGGTTAAAGGTAAATCCTTCCATATGGAGCCATTTCGAGGATACTATCTAGTACTAAAACATTTATTATTTTAGCTAGTTTTCCCACTTCTTGCTTATATTATAAAATTATACAATTAGATTTTTTTTTGTGATGAGTGGGTAAATCTTCAGTGAATCTATCTACCTAGTCAGGTGGGGTACTGCCCAGTCGCCAGTGTTTATTTACTTTAATACTGATGACAGTCATTGTTTTTGGAGAAACTAATTGTCACATATCATATACTAGTATAAGTGTGCAACACATGGGAGTATTGCATAGATTTTGGCACTATGGTAGTTAATAATATTATCTAGTTCAGAGTAGAGTATCCACTCTTTTACTTGTTGATCTAAGTAAATGGAGGGTAAATAGGTATTTAAGAAACTGTAAAAAAACCTAGTTAACTACCATTATTTACTACAAACCTCATAACATAACCCACTGTAGAAAACCTCAGTGGTTTATAGTAAACAACGGTTGAAAACAATTTTTTTACCATTTTCACCCTTATAGATTATTCCATCAATAGAGAAGGCCTTAAGGACTGCCTCTTGGCCTCTAACTTGGTTTGATCAAAGTATTATAGTTGTTTTTTTATAATTGCAGAATTAATTCCAAGTTTGATATAAAGGAGAACTACGAGCCTTCTGGATCTGAAGATGAATATACTGAAAGAGATAAAAAATTGATTGCTAAAGTTCAAAAGCGTAAACATGAAGATTCAGATAATGAGGATGAAATGTATGCGTTCTCAGAGTCAGATGAAGACTCGGATAACAAGCAGGATGACATTGGCATAGCTGACAGTGATGTGGAAGGACAAGAGAAATCTGATGATGATTTACCTGACTCCAAGGCGTGGGGAAAGAAGAAAAGGTCTTACTATTCTACAGATTATGTTGATGAGGACTATGGAGGGTTTGGCCAAGATGAAGAGGCAGCCCTTATGGAAGAAGAGGAAGCTAGAAATATACAAAAGAGACTGCTTGAACAACTTGGAGATGAAGACTTCACCCTGGATTTCTTCACTAAACAGATCAAAGCAGCAGAAGAAAAAGAGTCTATTATTAAGAGTGACCTCAGTCAAATGTCAAAGAGGCAAAAAATGCAGTTGTTTGAAAAGGAAAGTCCAGAGTTTGCAGGCCTCATAAATGATTTTAAAACAAAGTTGACAGTGGCTAAAGATGATTTGCAACCAGTTTTAGAACTAGTGAAAGATGGTAAATTACCAAAATGCCCGGCTTCAAAATTTGTAAAAACAAATTATGATTTGATATTGAATTATTGCACAAATATCAGTTTTTATTTACTTCTGAAGAGTCAGAGAATCAATATACAGAATCATCCAGTGATAAAAAGATTGTATCAATACAGTCAAATATTGAACAAAATGGAACCTATCTACTTAGAAATTATTAAACCACAAATTGATACAATTTTGTCGGCTGTGAAGAGCAATTTAGCATTGACTGTAACAGAATTGAGCTTAAAGAAGAAGGAGACAACGAAGCGAAAGTCCGGAAAAGCGGCGCCAGAGTCGGCAGCAAAGAAACTCAAACTTATAAGTGCTATGGAGAAAGATGATGGAGAGGACACTGGTGTCTCAGATGACGATGAATACGAAGGAAATGATTTAAATAACATGAATGCTAAAGAACTTGGAACTGCCAGGTATGAAGATGAATCTGAAGAGAGTGGATTCTCAGATAATGACGACACTGCACCAAATGATAATGACGTTGGAAATAAACCCTCTACATCTTCTCAATCTGTAATAGTTGAAGAAGGTGATAAACGTGAAATCACCTACCAAATTGCTAAAAATAAAGGTTTGACACCATATAGAAAGAAGGATCAGAGGAATCCTAGAGTAAAACATAAGCTGAAGTATAGAAAAGCTAAGATCAGAAGGAAGGGTGCAGTGCGTGAGCCTCGAACTGAGATAACGCGTTATGCGGGAGAAGCTTCTGGTATTAAAGCTAATGTTAAGAAGAGTGTTAAAATTAAGTAGTTTTTATTTTGTATATATTTATTGGAAAATAATGTAATAAGGTACTTTATTTCTACAATAAAATAATCCACTGATATAATCTTTCAATGCTGCCACCTGTAACAACAAAAAACAAGAAGTTACCAAAGTTTCAATGTCACGAAATACTTACGCCTAATAAGAAAATATTTCTCAACTATAGCTACATACTTATTTTTTAATTAGAATATAAGCACCTACTTCACATACGCTACATACTTAATTAGCACTCCACGTAGTTATGCAACCAAATAGATTTTATTTTTTCGTTAACTAGCTACTGCGTTAGCGCCGCCACCAGAGGCATTTTACAGATTTTTTGTACAAATAAAAGCTCAATACTCAGTACCTACGCATGCTTTTGTAACATTAATACATATTGTTAACCTTTCGGTTCACTATGACTGCATCCCTGTTGTTAAACAACCCAAAGTGTGGCTATGTTATGAGTTGCTCGTTTGTTCGAGAGATATTTAAAGCCGTTGGCCCCGGCTGCTATCACCAGTGTTAACCTTGGCTGCTACTACGGGCTACGGGTATAGTCCACACTTGTTAAAAATAGAAGGAACTGCAAATCACATAACTTACAACTTCAAAACTTTGTCTTTTCCTCCTGACGCTACATACGCGCCATCCGGTGACCAGTCGACAGCATACACTTCGTCAGCGTGGCCTGGTAAATCCAGCTCCAACTTTTTGGTTTTCATATTCCACACTGAAACAAACATACTATACATATAGGTACCTACTTACTTATAGTTAGCTCTTATCAATGCCCAGCAATCGCAGCAAGTTAAAATTACTGTAGTAAACTAATTATTTCATTAGTTCCTAACAAGCTCTTCTTCAACGCAAGGGAAAACCCCATATGTTGGCAAATGGTTCTAAGAGTCTGTAGAGTACTTTAAGAATAGAATATATGTAGAGGTAAAGTAAACACCTTTCAATGTGGAATCTGCACTGGAACTAAGCAGAAGTCTGGAGTCTGCAGACCAGGCTACCATGTACACAGCCTGCACATGCCCCCTCAGTGTAGTGATGAATTTCCCACTGGCTGCTTCCCACAGTTTCACTGATTTATCAAATGAAGCTGATGCGATTATTCTAGAAATAAAAATACCTTTATTTAGAAATTACGACTGTCGCCGGCTTTTTTCTTATCTGTTAAATTAAATAAAGACGTAAAGTAACGTAAAATTGTTTACTGAGCGTAAAGGAGTATGTTTTCGTTAGTTCTATTCATCAGTTCATCAGACGCACTATTGAGATTTATGCATCTAATAAGATGGACTAATAACTTCGAAGAATTTATTTTAATCTCATATGTCCTCTATTTTTTCCAACCTGACCAATTCAAAGTGGCATCCGGCTTTAGTATTCGTACTTTAGTTCGAAGGGTTCTATGTACAGTCGGCTGCAGAGAAATCTGACCCCCATGCCACAAGTATCAGTATTGAAAAAGGGTTATATTTCTCTGCAGCTGACTGTACCATTAAGGTTCATATTTTGTTTCTTTGACAATCCGCCACTGCCACGTCTCTTCAAACACCTCTACAAATATTACCTTGTATCTGGTGAAAACTTGACATCATTTATAAGTTGTTGATGACCAGTCATTCTTGCCACTGGTCTCTTCTCCTTCTCTGGCAACCACAGGAACAGTGTAAAATCATCTGACCCAGAAACAAGTCTTTCGGAACCTTGGGTACACACTGCTTCATATCTTTCCAAAGCTCTTTGTTGCAATACTTTTTCTAAAAAAAAACAGATTACGTATTTATTATATGCGTATGTAAATTAGGCAAATTAGTTCCTTTTTCAAATAAAAGTTATAATAATTATTGTCCACTTACTGTCACTGACAAAACCATGCTGATCTGTGACAGGATGGAATGGGCCGGTGCGCAATACATAGTCTGTACTTAAAGCTAGCGTGTTCACCCAGTGAGCGTGGCCTTCTAAAGTCCTGCATAAAATGCCATCATCAGCTCTCCATACCTAAAAATATATGAATAAATTTGGTATACAAGTACAAAACATTTCACTCGCAAAGTTGCCTGACAGTAGCATTGAGCCACTTTTGATGTGCCTTTTGTGTTCCAAATTCCCGATACATGCATGCATGCTGAACTATACACCACTACAGATAATCGTGGCCCAATTTCGAGCATAGAAGAAGGGTATATGAGGTGAAAGTCAACATAGTAAGTACTATAATAAAATTATTATAAGCATGTGTATCCAATTTTTAACAGTTATTATATAAAATCGTTCTATTATGGATGGATGTTTATCTCCTAACGGAAGCCAGGTATAACAGCAATGAACATACAGATATGAAATTAAGCAAATATAATTGACATCTAAAATTATACCTTAATTGTTCTATCTTGTGAGGATGTATATATGAGCCCATTGCCTCCCCATTTAACACCAGTTACTGCCTTTGAATGTCCACACAAACTTAGTACAGTGAGTCCAGTTACTGTGTCCCATATTCTCACGTCACCATCCTTAGAAGAGCTTGCAATTTTTCTACATTCTGGATTTCTGAAAAACAAAAATATTAATAATATTATTGCTATAAAATATGAGTTTGTTTATTTATGGAGACTTGTGAACTTTTTAAGCAGCAGGATTGGTCACTAAGTTCATTAGGTAATGGTGTTTTACTTTTCTTTAATTTACCCATTGGCTTATATTATGATTATAACATGATAATTGTGTGCGTGAACAGATTGAGGGTATTAAACTGATTTGAGCACACCAATAATGTAGTTTTCAACAGCATGTCTGATTAGAAGAAAAATATAACTTACTTGTGATATGGCTCCCAAGCTAATGCTGTAATCCATTGCTTATGACCAGTCATTGTTTTGTTGATCTGGTTTCCGGTGTTTGGATCCCATATCATTATTTTTCCCTGTTTGCAGGCAGATGCTAGTTTTGAACCATCTGGTGCCCAACTGATACAAAGTACCCAATTTGTGTGACCTACAAAAGAGTAAGATGTAATGTAAATTGAATTATAATCTATGTTGAAAATGTATATATTTATTTTATATTTATTTAGTGCACATTACTTATTGTAAATATTGTTGTTTTTAAAATTCACATAAAAAGAAGTACATTCAATGTACAGTTGGGGGCAGATAATGTTGACCACCCCACCATACTTTCGGTAATGACCAGGGGGTTAAGTTTATCAGCCCCCTGATGTATTTAACATGATGCAACACACACACAACTGGTTTTTTTAAAATTAAAACGAGGTCCTACCTTTACAAACATGAAGAGGAGTTTGTGTACTTAGATCCCAAAATCTCACTGTTGTGTCACCAGAACCACTGGCCAGTTGTCTCCCTGAAGGACTAAAGCTAGTAGAAATTACTGCTTCAGCATGTCCTGGTATAGAACTAAAATAATATATGTTTGTACATTTTACACATTTATATAAGTATTATTTGACAACCATCGGTTAACACTAACGCTGAGGGTCAGAGTTTGCATCCAAGAATTAAGAAATTAAGTGTAATAGGTATGTATATTAATAGCAATATATGTTTGCGTTACCCAAATTGAATATAAGTTCAAAATTTACTTTTAGGTTAACACAATCTGTGATTTGTCCACTATTTTTTATTTTCTAAGAATTAATTCTTCACATACCTTGTACATCTTGTTACTGGTCGTACTCTGAATACAGCTTGTTGTTGATATATTATCTCTACAACTTCTTCTGAATTCAATGTTTTGATGTCCAACGAGTCTTTCAGTGTAGATGTTATTTCTACATCTTTTACAAAGAATAGGAATGGCTTGTCTTCCTACGAAGTAAATATATCATTACACTTCTATTTAATTAAATGTTAATAAATAGCAATAATAAAAACGTGTGGAACTGAAATAGAAATTCTACCTCTTGCAAAAGTGCATTGCAGATAAGTTGCAGTTGATCTTTAGTAATGTTTAAGGGCAAGTCTAAAGTGCCCCCAACTTCTTCTCCTGTGTCTGATTTTAGTTTCGCTTGTACGCAACTGGGTAAATCAATTTCCATCTTTAAAACCTGCTTTTGTTTGTAATCTATCGACCAACAACCTAACCACAACACGGAAAGAATAACATAACCTTAAAATTGTTTTTTTTTTTCAATGTGTCATTGTGCTGTACTGCCATGGATATGAATCTTTTAAGCCTGTTTTTAATATTGAGGGAGGGTTACCTTCAACTGTTTAAGCAGGCCCTTAGAGCATTAATCTACCTAGGTGATACCTCAGTGAACACTAGCGCCACCATCATTTAAAAATCATTATTCACTGAAAACACAAGTTATCAAAAATCCGTGTTATGTAATTAAGGTTCTGGATATGAAGTTAATTTTAATCATATTAAATGATAATAGTAGGCCACCAGTGCTGTGAAAGTGATAGCAAAATGACCAACGAAGAATTAAATGCTGGCAACATCAAAATTAAATGTCGGACAGCGGCAGCGGCATACACTGAAGTGACGTGTTATGTTTATTTTATTTTAAATTAACCAGTCACTTTTACCTATAAAAGATTACTTATATTTTTTTTATAATAATGAAAGTTTTATACCTTTTGTTTGTATTGTGGGGAATAGTTAATTGTGATGAACATACACACACTTATAAAGACAGGGAGCAAGTCGTGCTATGGATGAATACGGTAGGCCCATATCACAATCGCCAAGAAACGTACGGCTTTTTTTCCCTACCGCTGTGTGGTGGCACCAAAGTAAAAATCGCGCATTACCATGAAACTTTGTCAGAAGCTCTTCAAGGCGTCGAGTTGGAATTCAGTGGTCTGGACATTACTTTCAAGGAAAATGTTCCAGCACAACAATATTGTGCCATATCACTTACAGAACAAGACTTTAAAGCACTTGTATATGCTGTAAAGAACCACTATTGGTATCAGATGTATATAGATGACTTACCTATATGGGGAATTCTTGGGGAAATTGACGGAGACCAATATTATATTTGGACACATAAGAAATTCGATATTGGATACAACGGCAATAGGATTGTGGAAGTAAATCTTACTGCTGAGAATAAAGAATTATTGAAACCCAATGCAAACATTCCATTTACTTATGAAGTTAATTGGAAGAAGAGCAACATCAACTTTGAAGATCGGTTTGATAAATATCTGGACCCCAACTTTTTTCAACACAGAATCCATTGGTTTAGTATTTTTAACAGTTTCATGATGGTTATATTCCTAGTAGGTCTTGTCTCCATGATTTTGATGAGAACTCTACGTAAGGATTATGCCAGATATTCTAAGGATGATGACCTTGATGAATTGGAAAAGGATTTAGGTGATGAATATGGTTGGAAGCAGGTTCACGGGGACGTGTTCCGCCCGGTACCACATTTGGCTTTCTTCTCTGCCTTAGTTGGCTCTGGTTACCAACTGACTGTAGTGACTTTGGCAGTTATTATTTTTACAATATTTGGAGAACTCTATACAGAAAGGGGTTCTCTGCTCTCTACAGCCATATTCATTTATGCTGCTACTTCTCCAATTAATGGTTACTTTGGGGGCTCTCTGTATGCCAGAATGGGTGGGAAACTCTGGATTAAACAGATGCTTCTTTCTGCTTTCTTGCTTCCTGTGCTGGTATGTGGCACAGCATTCTTCATCAACTTCATTGCCATGTACTACCATGCATCTAGGGCTATTCCATTTGGTAGCATGATTGCAGTTATGTCCATCTGTACTTTTGTTATTTTGCCCTTGACATTAGTAGGCACTGTCCTTGGTCGTAACTTGGCTGGTCAACCTGATTATCCTTGCCGTATAAATGCTGTCCCGAGGCCTATTCCCGAAAAGAAATGGTTTATGGAACCCCTTATTATTATTTTAATGGGAGGGATCCTTCCATTTGGATCCATATTTATTGAAATGTACTTCATATTTACTTCCTTCTGGGCATACAAAATTTACTATGTGTATGGATTTATGTTGCTTGTATTCTTGATCTTGATGATTGTGACTGTGTGTGTGACCATTGTCTGTACGTACTTCCTGCTGAATGCAGAGGACTACCGCTGGCAGTGGACCAGCTTCCTGTCTGCGGGCAGCACAGCTCTCTATGTGTACTTGTACTCATTCTACTATTTCATATTCAAAACTAAAATGTATGGGCTTTTCCAGACAACTTTCTATTTTGGGTACATGGCTCTGTTCAGTTTGGCTCTCGGTATCATTTGTGGAACTGTTGGATATTTGGGTACCAGTGTATTTGTTAGAAAAATATATTCAACTGTGAAAATTGATTAAACAAAAATTCTACACAATGATTTGTATGTTTTATGTGTTATTAAATATAAAGTTCTTATTAGTTTTGAGGGTGAGGCCAATTTATTTAAGGCCAAGTTATTTAAACAAGTAAATATGAAATGAATTCAATTTTGTCAGAGGTACCCATAAGTGTTACAATTGTGTGCATATTATAATTAAATAGACACATTATTGAACAGAGAAATATGAAATTACATTCCTAAATGAATGTTTGTTAATTAGGTATGTAGTACCCATGTATGTATAGGCATTTTCATATTCATACATAGGTACTTTACATAATTAATCAGCAGAACTGGCATTATTTAGTAGTGTATTTATGTTTGCATGTTGAAAACACATTGGGTGAGTGATAATTGAAATGGTTACAAGTCATTATGTCATTCACTAAGTTAATTAAAAAAAAAAAACATAAAATGGAACTTGTGTTTGAAGATAATGTGATTTATTTATTTATTTTCATTTTGATTGCTACATAAAGCTTTTTGTTATAACAAAAAGCTTTTTTGCTTTCATGTATTTTTTTTCAATTTCACTTCAGTTACTAATAGCAATTTGTAAATATTTTCCCAATCCTCTAGTATTAATTTAGTTATAATGATATTCATGGTTCTACAACCAGCATAGTTTGGCTAGAGAGCCCTTAAAACATAAAACACTATCATGAGATTCCGTCATTAATACTTCGTTAATTCAAATCTTTGACTTTATGTAGATATAAATTAAGGAAAATGGTTCATAATTGGAAAAAAAAATATTTCTGAATCTGTTTTTGTTTTTAACTATTATCTTAACAGTCTACCAAGTAATACTGATAGGTAACTCCATGAGAAAATTTCTATGTAGAAGACCTATGCCCAGCAGTAGTGTGTTTGTAGCCGAAACATTTCCTGCTATATTTATTTAATTTAATTATCATGTGGTAATCACTAAAACAACTTCTAACAAAGATTTCTGTAAATACGCCCAGGCTATATAGCCACGGCAAGTCCTAGATTTTAAATTTAAATAATAAATTTTAGTTTTGTAAATACTAGTTTATGCAATTTAAATTTTATTATATAATAAATACTTGAATTAACCGACTTGTAAATGTCCAGTCGTCTAGATTTTCGACAAAGCATAATTATCTAAAGAAAAAAAAGCAGTTATAAAAGCCAGGCAAAAGCTGCTAGTAATATAATCATAAAATTCACAACGCAAATTGTATTGTCGCGTATGTTCGTGATTTAATTCTGTGTTACTACAATTCTGTTTAGCAATTATCGTAATCATAAATAAATTCAGTTTAATTATTGTAAAATATTGTTTTACTATTGTGTCAGTATAGACAACATATATTATCAAGATACCATTTTTGTTGCATCACACAATTCTTGATTGAATGGCTGGCTTTCACGTAAATTAATCTAACACAACCATGAAAAGTGATCTGTCCAATTGAAATGCAAAAACAACAAACATCCACCATCACCTATTAAAATTTTGCAAAGTAAGTAGTAAGTATGTATATTATATCAAGATAACTGCAATAAATGTGGATAGCTTGATAAACTGTTGTCTCTACTAATAAATATTGTACCACATATGTATACAACACTTGACAGATATATATATCTGTCAAGTGTTGTAATCTATAATCAGCAATAGAAAAAAGTTGTTTTAATTACAAGTAACTGCATTTTGTGTAGATAGGTACACATTTTTTTATTTTTCCATCTTCTGGGAAAACTATTAATTAATCTTATTACAGATAAATGTATGACGTATATACTCTACATGGGAAATAAAAAAAAAGTGTTAAAATTATGTTTTATTATCGCCTTCAACAAACGTTTCTACATCAACCGCCCCCTTTCTAGATTTTTTGCCGCCTGGTGCTTTAGCATTGAAGTTCTGAGCCGTTCGCTTTCTCAGGGCATTAACATCTTCATTTTCGTCTGTTTGGTCAGCCCATTCAAGAACTAGCCTTCGTCCATAGAGATGGGTTGATTGACATAGAGCATCAAAGGCAGTCTAAAAAAAAATTGTACATTAGTTTTACATTGACCACCAAAAACATAACTCAATTGGAGTTCTGTTAGGCTGTCTCTCATCATCATCCGAGCGTATTTCTTAGTTGCATTGCATCTTACACACACACAAAACATACTTATAAGGACCGCTTTGGTGGTCCTAGATTTGGCGGTACTGTTTATTACAGGGAGTGTTTCGTATATTTTACAGGGATACCAGAACAATAGGAACAAGATCCGAGTGCGTTAGCCAACACTGCCAGATTAAGGCTGCCTAAAAACATCTGACAGCCTAACGACTGACATCTACCTATAACATCTGGGAGCAACGGCTTATTCCTTCCTAAGCACGGAGGACCTTAACTCAAGATAGAAATGAAAAAAATACTGGTAGTAACCAATACGAGCTACGCCGAGCTCGTCGTCGCTTGCCACGTGCTATCGTTACGAAGATGCATGCCTCGCTACTATCGAGCTCCTCAGGCATTCGCGAGCCACGAGTTGATATTGACTATCAAGTAAAGACAAATAAATTATGTTAAAACTCACCTTTGCATCAGCCTTAGAGTAGTAGTCTACAAATGCAAAACCACGATGTTGATCTGCGCCAGGTGTCAATTTCTTAGGTATTCTTAAGGTTTTTATTTCACCAAAAGCCCTGTAATAAAAAAATGTTTAAATAATAGTGCTCCCTTGGTAATTCTTTATTGCCTTTATCCTTTCCATTTTTATTTGTTTTACCTACACAAGGTTGATCGGCCGACTGTAGTTGGTGGATTTTGCCTTTAGACGACTTTTAGGACATCAAAGGGAAGAAGTCAAGAGGTCTACTTTTTATCCATATACTACACGGTTTAGAGGCTGAATATAACTACTAGCTGCAACCCGTGGTGTTACCTACGGTTAATCTTAAATAGCAGCGCCATCTACTTCATAAAGTGCAGTTTTGTTGACCAAACCTACAGGATTTGCGTAGGTACTTTTCGGGATAAAAAGTACCCAAAGCATCAGCTACCTTCATACCACATGTCATAAAAATTTGCCTAGTCGTCGCGTGAAAAAGTTAAAAACATACACTTCTTCAAAATTTCGCTTTTCAATATTAGTGGGAATATAAAGTAAAATAAATTGTGTGTAAAAAACAAATTTAAATATAAGTAACAAAGAAGTTTTAGTTAATTAATTATTTGTTCTTTTTTCGATTTTATCATGTGGCATTATATTACTACATTTTGTATATTTTCATGATAAGCTCCAATGTCAGTCTAAATAACACGATTTCCACAGCAATAACTTTTTAATTACTAATGAACTATCGATACCCAAACATTTATCAGCAATCCACACTACATATACAATCAATGTCCGTAGTTATTGATTTTGATACATAGGTACATCGTGGTCAGATTTAAATGTAGGTAATAGATAATGCCTGTGTTTCCGCTGTATTAGTCACGCGTTTTGTTACGTCGAATAGTAGTACATGTCCGTACTCCGCAATCAAACAATCTCTATAAAAATCAATCCGATCGGTTGAGTAGTTTACGCGTGCCAAACACACTTGCAATTGCACATTTACATAATTGTTTTTGAAAAAATATAAACTGAATCCACTCCAAATAGCAAGTTAAAGTAATTTACTACAAACCAAGAACCATTTTTGAAGTTGGTTAAAAAGTAATTATTTGACCCATTTATATAAGTATGTATACTCAAAATAATAGGCTTTGTAATATAACTAAAAGTTTAAAAAACATATTTATTACTAGCTCTAGCCTTTCTTTTCTTTTTAAGTGTCCCTCTATCCATTTCAGTCAAAATTACTAAATGTATAGACAAAATATTTTTACTGTTTTATTATATGTATATGTTACCGCCCAAACCCGATTTCAGGATAAACTAATTTTGCCTAGGCTAAACTAATTCTTCCTACATGCGATAGGATAAAGTGGTATAGCCTAGGCTAAACTAGTTCATCCTATCGCATGTAGGAAGAATTAGTTTGGCCTAGGCAAAATTAGTTTATCCTGATGGAAATACACACACTCTCAGGATAAACTGGTTTGGCCTAGTCTAAACTAATTTAGCCTAGTCGAAAGTAATTGAGCTGACATGTCAGGACTTGTACATGCGGGTAATTTCCTAATCGCATCCCGAGCGCCCCGCGCCTCTCTTCGCTCCTCATATTGCATCTAGTTGCCAGCCGTGCGGTCCTGTTTAAAGTGTTAAATTAATGAGTGCAGTTTAAAGTTAGAAGTTTTCTTATAATATTACATTACAAAGTTTCTTTTTTTTATTATGGAGGAACCTACGTCAAGTCGACAAGCCGATCAAAAACAATGGAGGGAAAAGTTCTTGGCGGAAATTTTAGAATGTGAAAATTGCGATATTAACCTGACAGAACACAGTCATGATAACGATAAAGAAATTAGCAATCAAGATAACCAAGATGAAGTTCTTTCATATGAAAATGATATTCAAAAGGCTAGAAAAACTGCAGCAGAAAATCTTGTCAAGCAAGCAAAGAACATGAAAGCTACTTCTGACAGGTCTCATCCACCTGCTAACATTGGAGATAATGTAACTATACCGATCCCAGATGTTGATAAAGGCAAAGGTGATCTAAGAAACATCATTGGAGTTATTATTCAGACAAATGACGAAGTTTTTTACAAAATTGGCACCAAACATGGTGTACTTCAGAAACTATATTGCAGGTTTTGTTTTTTCTTACTTAATTATTTATTGCTCTAGAGCATTAACGATATTCTAAAGTTTTTTTTTTAGATCAGAATTCGACGTTTGTAATCAGAAATTTTAGAGGTAGCAGATGTAAACCAAGGCAGTGAAATATCATTAAGAACTGCAGCTATGAAACATTCAGTTGGATCAGGCCAAGGTTTTGTAAGATGCAGCTGCAACAAAAACTTTTCCACAAACAGATGCAAGTGCAAGAAACAACTCTACAATTCTAAGTGCCACCAAAGCACACCATGCAAAAATAAATAATAATTTTAATAATTACTTCAATTATATAATTATAATTCTTGTTTGTTTTAAAAATACTTTATTTCTTTGTGCAACATAATTGTTCGTGTTAACAATTGTCCAATAGTTGTAAAGACGAATCATTATATTATTAATAAAAATTATTAATTTTAAGAAAATAATGTTTTATTCAATTTTACCTATTTATTTTGTCTTTCTAGGTATTCTATAATGTTTAGCCTAGGCCAGACCAGTTTATCCTAAGAGAGTGTATTTCTATCAGGATAACCTAGTTTGGCCTAGGGTAAACTGATTTATCCTATCAGGCTTAGGATGAACTAGTTTAGCCTAGGCTATACCACTTTATCCTTTCGCATGTAGGAAGAATTAGTTTAGCCTAGGCAAAATTAGTTTATCCTGAAATCGGGTTTGGCCGGTAACATATAGATTATTAAGGTGCTACTACATTCTATTAACAACAAACGATAGAAAAACAAAACTCGTGCTACCTTCTCCTTCGTCCGAGCGTGTTACCTGGTTGTCTTCAGTTTACGCTTTTTATCACGGTTCTGATTTGGCGTAAAAAACTCGTGCTATCTCGCTTATAATTCTTGGCGCTACAGTAAACACCAGACATAGTGCATACGAATCAGCCAATAGCGGATGCGTTTGTTCATATGGCACTATGATTAGCAGAAACATTTTTATTATTTGATTTCTACGCAGGTACATTAATGTACCTAAACTTAAACAATCTATGTAACGAAATCTTTCAACCTTAACTTCACTGTTTATAACAGCTGAAAATTTGTAAAAATAGAAAAATAATAAGAAGTAGTTACCCCAAAATAGGATAGATAGGAAGCTCTTGCGAAACTTTTTTTATGCTTCGAAAAATTCGTCCCTTAAATTTTGTCTACGTGTGTTTGTAATTTTACAAAATACTTACCTGAATATTTCGTGTAACTCGTTCTTGTTCGCCTGGAAAGGCACGTTGCGCACCAGTATTTTTGTACCATTTTTCGTCATCGTATTATTACTACTCTTCTTAGAAGTTTTCACGTCATTCCTGGAAACCAAAAACATAGTATTTAGTTTTATTTTGCTCAATATAGCTTAGCGGATTCGACTAAAAAAGCATTCTTTATTGGGATTGACTTTAGTCAGGAGGCCACTCATAAAAATATGGCCGAAACTTGTATAACGCATATAGGTACCTCATAAAAAATGCATTTATCGGACCTCGGGCTCCGAAGCTATACGACCTATTATGGGAAGAGGATAATGGCATAGCTTGAAATTAAAAGGATGTCGACATAATGTACGGTAACGTTCATAATTGCAGTCATAGTTTGCAAAACAAAAACAAAAGAAAACTATGACTGCAATTAGGAACGTGACTGTACATTGTACTGCCGACCACGCACTCTGGTAGCACATGTGTGGCCACGATCAGCAGTGAGGGATCGTTGGAGAAGACAAAAAAAAAATTGTGACAGTTACTGACTATTAACCGGATCGGGAGTTTTTGGAGGGAAAGTAAACTGTCGCTATGTCCGCGCTGTATTTAATTTCCAAAACTTAGGTTTTATCGAGTATTTGTGCTTAATATTGGTGGATTATTATTCGCAGTGCTCGTGAACAAGCGTGAGTGTTGGAAAGTGGTACAGTGTCGATTATGTGACTTTTATCTTTGTCACCAAAATCTCCAAGTTATAGCTAAGTGAAATTTTTACAATTTTTACACCGCTTCACTTAGAATTCACTTAGACTCTGACTCACTTGACTAGACTAGACTATTGACTTGACTTTTTGACTTGACTTGACAAAAGTAGGACTGAAGAAGATTAATAAAATGAAGAAAGGCCTTAAAGGACTAGTTTCCATGGCCGTAAAAAGTATTTAAAAAAAAAATTAACCGGATCTGTCAAATGTGGTTAAAGTAACGTTTATAAATCTCAATGGTGAAATCTAGGATGAGTCATTTTTAAACCCGGCGCATTATTTTGGGCTCCTCAAAAGCATATTAACTTACGTATTTGCACGTTCTGACCGCTTCAATTCCAAGGTTTTGCCGTCCAATGTAGAACCCTGCAACGACTTTAGCGCCTCGTTTGCTCCATGCTTTCTGAAGTATTGCACGAACCCATATCCCATTGACAATAACTGGCCAGGGTTTTTCGGGTCTTTCTTTTTGGCTATAGTCGCGCTGAATATTTTACCGCAGCTCGAAAAATGCTGAAAATAAAGAAACCATGTAACCACATGACCATCTTTCCGTCCCGTTACGAGGGATCGGTACAGGATGTAAGTAAATTTGTTAGATCGAAGTTACAATGCAGCAACAAGATATTTCAAAACTATTTTTGTGGAACATTCACTAGAGTATAGAAAGTGATTGCTCCGATTGCTCATTTGGCTGATGTTGACATTTTATCTGACAGCAAAATTTTTTTTTTAAATTTGTGTATTGATTTGTGCCAGTTTTGAAATCATAATTGCTTTGAGTTTTATCTTTGCACTCTTTATTATTATCTCTGTTAAATACATGCAATTGTCTTATAAACAAAAAAATGATAATAACAAGATTGTATTCTGTTTTGAGTGTTAATAAATAAATAATTAAATATGGATACTGACCTTTTTCAAATCCTCATCAGTAGTAATAAAGTTGAGATTTTTAACAAATAAAGTTGTATCATTTTCCGGCGTTTCCTCTTCCTCTGCTATCTCACTCTCTTCTTCCACTTTACTGACTGGTGTTTCCTTCTCCTGCTTGTTCTCTGACTGTGGTTTATTCTCATTTTGAATAGTATTTTTTATTACTTTTTCTTCACTAGTTTCTACATTCTCTTTCGACTTAACAAATACATTTTCAGGGGCCCATTCTAAATACAGTGGCGCAGTTTTAAACTGGGAATAAGCTAATTTACCAAAAGCTTTTTTTGCTTCGAAAGGCTCGATGAAGTCTACGAGTGCGGTGATGCCATGTTTCGGCATTAAAAACCTCGCTATGTGTCCGTGTTTCTCAAATAACGCTTTTACTTCATCTTTATCTGTGTTCGCGGGCAAATTTTTAACAATTATACATGTTTTTGATCTTCTATTTGCAGGCTAAAACGAAAAATAAATTTATTGTTACTTTGACGTGTTGTTTGTTTGTAATATTTTTATTGCTTTAATATACACAGTTAATACAAAATTATTAAAATCAAAATACAATAGCGAAAGAAATGTGTTGTCTTTAGGTTATAAACATGGAAGTCATTAGTATAAACTGGGCATGTGAAAATGTGAATTATAAGGTATTGGGATGATCCCGTTCTCTACAGGTTCGTTACTAGAAGTGAGCCCTTAGCCCATTCATGATATGCACAAGAAAAAATGTTAGGAGGTAAACAGGTGAAAAATCACAAAATCTTGCAGTTTAGGATTCGATACACATGTATGTATCTACAAATTATATAAAAAAATGATGGTACTCTCCGTGATTAGAAATAGAAGCTATTAATACATCCATTGTTTTACCTTATTAAAAGCATCTAGATAGACTCCATTGCTCTCTAAAAAGGTCTTTGTTTCTGAAACTAACTGCGTCTCTCCGAGAGCTAATCTGACGGCTGCACTTGTGTCTAAAAAATAAAACAATACAAATAAAATTACATGTGATAATCCTTGCATGCTTCTGGTAAGATGTGGTAGAGAGAGAGAGGAACGTAATACTTGATGAGTACAGTCACAAACAAAAATGTAATATGTTATTTTGTCTGTGCTGTGATTTGTCAGTTCATCTGTCGGGTGGATGTGGCAGCTTAATGTTTGTATTGTATGAGGTCATAAAAATTCAAAACTTAAATAAGTTAAATATTTAGGAGTGATGCTTACTTTTGTTGTTATCGTTGAGTAGATGTTCTTTGGTAGTGTTGTAGGCGGAGGCCACCACGTCGGCGACTGCGTTGGACCCCAAGAACAAAACGTTCCAGTTGTGAGACGACTTCGCTTGTGCTTTTAACTTCTTTGCCTTTTTTTCCTTGAACGACAGTCCCTCTGTAAACAATATAACATTTATGTATAATCTATGTCCTAGTGGTCATCATGATATCTCGTTACAGGTCTTGGCTTTAATACCCGGTCAGGTCAAGATGGAAAATTATCTTATTCAGATTGACCTGGGTCTTCGATGTTTTGTTGAGTTAGCATCTACAATTCTCGAACTTACTTTGGGGTTAGCTCAATTATTGTGATTTATCTGTATTTAGCGGACCCGGCAAACTTCGTACCGCCTAAGAATTATTAGTATTTATATGAAACCCTATATATATATTAAATAACTTAAACCTTCCCTGGAAATCACTTTATCTATCAGAGAAAACCGCATGAAAATCAGTATGTCAATTTTTAAGTTTTGCGCTAACAGACAGACACAGTGCGGGCGATTTCACTTTATACTATGTATAGATCTATATATAAAAAAAATAACAATAAAGCCATACCATCGTCACTGTCGTTTTCCAACTTTTCCGTTCTGCCGGGCAGCAGATGCAGCATTCTGCCGCAGAAGCTGGTCCCGTCCAGCTCCGTGTAGGCCTTCACGGCGTGTTCGGGCATCATGAACGTGACGGTGGCGAAGCCCTTCGCCTGCCGCAGTGTCGGGTCGATGGGCATGTTCACCTCGGTGATGGGACCTGTTATTTATTAACACATTATTATATCTTCTATAATATAATAATAAACTATAATAATAAATGAAGGGTTTGTTTGTTTGAACGCTTATAACTTTAGAATCACTGGTCAGATTTGAAATATTATTTCTGAATATGATACTGATTCTTGAAAAAGGTTATAGATACATACATATAGATAGATAGGGGAACAGCTAGTATTTTTTATTTACACAAGTTAGACAAATATGCAAGAACCAGTAGGTCGACCGCCTATCTCGATTCTCTCCTCTCGTAATGGCTACTTGTATCGCTTTCGCCACATTTCGCTCCGTCTTTCGCTAAAACGCTTAAAAAAAATTTTTTTTTGTTGACATTGGCAAAAAAAAAATTTTTTTTAAGCCTTTTGTGCGTAAAATGGAGCGAAATGATACAAGTAGCCATTACGAGTGGAGAGAATCGAGATAGGCGGTCGACCTACAGGTCAATTTGGAGAAAGCCATGTTTCTGATTGCCCTTGATTTAGACCCAGAAGTACTATAACTAATTCTGTGCCCAGAATCCCAGTAGTGTGAGACTAGGTGGTGGTAGTTGACGTCCACGATGGATCATTTCACAAAGAAGGTCGTCGATTAATTCACTTAATTTAATTATATCGTAAATAATGTTTACATTAATTATTTTTTACCATATTTTTCGAACAGGCTTGTGAGTTCTGCTTCCGATACTATGTAGGGAAGGTTCCGTACAAATATACAGCCACTTTCACCAATACTCTCCTCATTGTTTTCTTGCTGAAACAAATCAGGTTTTATAAGTATATTATTTAATGAAATTGTCAATCATAGCCATAGCCAATGAAAATTTCATCTCTGCCTACCCCTACAGGAGACAAGCGTGATTATATGTATGTATGCAGAATTCTACCGTCAACTATACAAAGACAACTTATCTAATAATAATACACACAATATTCTAAATAACACATCAGAAGAACACACAAATAAAACACAAGAAGTACCCTGCATAATTAAATCAGAAGTAAGAAAAGCCATTTCTTCACAAAAAAATGAAAAAACACCAGGTGAAGACAAAATAACAAATGAATTACTAAAATCATCAATTGAGGCCATCATAGAATCCTTAACAGAAATATTCAATGATATATTAATAACAGAGAAGATACCAAAACAGTGGAACACAACTACGATAATTTTATTGCATAAAAAGGGGGACAAGGAACAAATGAACAACTACAGACCTATAAACCTAATGTCAAATTTATATAAAGTATTTTCAAAAATAATACTAGGCCGTATAAATAAGAAATTAGAAGAGAACCAACCTATAGAACAGGCAGGATTCCGGCACAACTATTCAACCTTAGATCATATATATACAATTAATCAGTTAATTGAAAAATACAATGAATTCAAAAAAATATACTATGTAACCTTCATAGATTATAATAAGGCCTTTGACTCTTTAAATCACGACACTATCTGGGATGCTCTTCAAAAACAAGGAATAGAAAATAAATACATTAATATAATAAAACAAATTTACAAAAACAGCAAAGCAAAAATAAAATTATAATCAGTAGGAGAAGAGTTCGAGATACAAAAAGGAGTAAGACAAGGGGATCCCTTGTCTCCCAAACTATTCACAGCAGTATTGGAACAAATTTTTAGAAATCTTCAATGGGATAATAAAGGTATAATCATAAATGGGGAACACCTACATCATCTTAGATTCGCAGATGACATTGTTCTACTCAGCGAAAGCTCCTCAGAATTGCAGGAAATGTTATATCAACTAGATGAAGAAAGCAAAAAAGTAGGCCTGACAATGAACATATCTAAAACAAAAGTTATGACGAATGGGATAATGGAAGAGATTCAATTAAATGGAAAAACTGTTGAATATGTTGATAGTTATGATTATTTAGGACAGACAATATCCCCTACAGATCAAATGGAAAAAGAGGTTAATAAAAGAATCGGTAACTCTTGGAAACGTTTTTGGTCAATGAAAGAAATCATGAAAAGTAAAGAAATACCAGCAGTAGAAAAAGGAAAAGTTCTTAATGTATGCATAACACCATGTATGTCATATGGAAGTCAGACGTGGGCCTTAACAAACAAAAATCTAAAAAAGTTAGAGGTGTGCCAAAATTCAATGCAGAGGAGTATGCTAAATATTAAAAGAAAGGACAAGGTTAGGTTGATTGACATAAGAGAGAAGACAAAGCTAACACCTATAGGTAGAACAATAAGGAAACTTAAATGGAGATGGACAGGTCACATGGTCAGAGGTCCCAACAAATGGTCGCAAAAACTTACTTACTGGTACCCTAGAGGAGTAAAACGGAAAAGAGGAAGGCCAATTTACAGATGGGAAGATGATATTAAGAAGATTGCAGAAACAGCCAGAATAGCTCAAGATAGATCAAAGTGGAAAGGGACAATCTAGGGTTAAGAAGGCTTAGTGTATATTATATAATACGTAAACAGATTTTTTTGTAACCTAGAAATAAAGGCTATCTTTATCTTTATCTTTATGCAGTTGATAAATGTTGCTTAGTGGGTACTCAGTAAGCGGATTTATATCCACTTAAGTGTAAAATGTGGTCAAATTCTGCCTGAAAAACAGAAAATAGTTTATTATTAACAATTATTAATATGATACAATGTAGTACCTCTTGTTTTTTCTTTTGGACTTTTTCATCTTCTTCGTCTGCTGCTTTCTTTGCCTTGTCTTCATACTGCTGGACATGCACACGATTTTTACCTGCAATATTAGCATGAGTATTATTCTTTCTAAATTTTGATAATATATTATGTAGATTCACGCTCATACAAAATCATACAAGCACGAAATCCAGCGCCGCGTCTAGTGTCTAGTCATACATAAATACAAATAATATTTTGAAATACTGAAAGATAATATTAATATTTACCAATGAATAATTTGTCTTTTCCTAATGCTTTCTTCAACTCTTTATCTGTCCTAAAGCCAACATAACAAAACCCTGCCAATTTTTTTCCTTTGCCCAGGGGAAGGCGAATTGAATATGGCACAAGTGGTCTGAAGAATTCTTTGATATCTTTCTTCTTGCAAGTAAAAGGTAGTCCAGTCACCTGAAATTGTAATATTTATTATAAATCATACAATTTTTTTCATTAGACAAGTGTTTTTTGAATTCGTACGTCATTTAGAATTTTAAAAATACCCTTGTACATACTTAATTTCCTAAGTTTCAGTTTTCAATGTTTTTTGTATTTGAGTGTTCATGGAATATGAGTATATATAAAAATCTAAAGTGATAAAATATGTGCTGAATGTGTGATCTATGTGACATTATGGTTATCATGCTATATTATTTATACAAGCATAGACTACAATGCTAGGACTAGGCAAAAGCAACTAACTTTTACATGGAACAGTTCTCTGTGTCTAATTTTCTTTGGTGACTCTGGGACATCAGCTTTGACCGCATTAGGTTGTACTGTAGTACCAACTCTTTTCATCAATATCTTCATGTACTGTAAGAAAAAAACAAATATGTAGCAGAGTAATCATGCAACAGTAAAAACACTAAGATGACTTAAAAAAAATTAAAAGCTTTTGTCAATCTATCGTCATACACGTTGATCAATATTGTCTGTTATCCCCTACCATCATATGGTCTTAGTGTAAATTTAGTTTGATGCGCAGCAAACCAGCTATCCTTTGTTAAGTTCAAACTAATTAATAGAAGGCATAATAATCAGTAAGCCGAGAATGAGAATATCTTTGCTCATATGAGAATCATCATCTAAGAGTTTGTAAATAAAAATAGTTATAACTTATAATGTAATCAGACCCAGAAAAGACACCCAGTGTGCATATTTGTTTATATGCCAAGCCAGACTTTTGAGCCTATATATTATAGGGGAGACAGGCATAATAATTGATGATATGGATGGGTTTATTTAATAGTGTCTGCCTCAGAAGCTGGTAATCTACAGATGGTAAGAATATAAGTATTGCATAAGAATAAGATCTATCAATCTACATACTTCCAAATCACTGATTTGTTTATTAGCCACTTTATCCTCAGCTGCAACTTTTTCTGGCTCTGACATTTTCGTATCAGGCTTGATTTTTGAATCACATGTTTCTGTTGTATCTTTATTAGTGGTTTCATCTTCAACCCCACTGTCATCATCACTATTGGCAGCTTTCTCATAAGCTTCCTTGATCCAAGCTGTCTTATCATTTACATGTGCATCTATGAACTCTGCAAATAATGGGTCATCTTTGTGCTGAAAGTACATTTTTTTATTTTAAATTATATTATTAAACCTCATTCAATAATTATCAATTTACTAGAAACCCGCCCCGGCTTCGCATGGGCATAAAAAAATTCCTCTTGAATCACTATCTATTAAAAAAAACCTCATCAAAATCTCTTGCATAGTTTTGAAGATTTAAGGATACAAAGGGACATAGGGATAGTGATGTAGTGAAAAATCATGTCAAAATCTGTCTTCTGTAATTATGGTTTCGGATCTGAAGTTTATTTTAAACATATTAAATTATAGTTCCCTATAATTACAAATTGCAATATTGCTTAAGACGGCCACTTTTCTCAGTTTTGCAATTTGTAACTATATGCAACTATAATTTAATATGATTAATAAAAATTAACTTCAGGTCCAGAACCTTAATTACATAACACGGATTTTAGATAAGTTGTGTTTTCAGTGAATAATGATTTTTAGTTGATGGTGGTGCTAGCGTTCACCAGGGTCTCTTCTTAAATTACAGACATTTGTCACAATTTATTGATTGGTACCTGGGCGATGGCGGTTTTAAGAAAATCTTTTTGCGTGAAAATGAATTTTCCTAGGCATGGAACCTAGCTAGATTATCTTTTTGACTATGTAAGAACTTACATTGAAAATTTCAAAGAAATTGTTAGAGCCGTTTTCGAGAACACAAGTACAAATAAATTTATTGCTTGTTTAATAGTATAGGATTTTTGCATGAATTGTACTTCTCACATATTATCCTGACTAGCATACACATGTTTTGGTAAATAAATAAAATAGGATTACCAATATCTGACCTTAATATAAGACCTCTACTGTTCAGAGCTATTTACCAAAAAATAATGTTTTTGTTTCCCTAAAATCAACAGCCTTTTGCCTTTAGCACATTAAAGAGGGTTATCTTTAGGTATTAATATATCAGTTTCTATTCTGGAACTTGACATACTAAGATTGTGTTAAGAATTTTTATATTACATGTTTAATTAATACATATCTCCTCAATCCATACTAATCCATACTAATATTATAAATGCGAAAGTCTGTCTGTCTGTCTGTCTTTCTGTCTGTCTGTCACCTCTTCACGGCTAAACGGATGGACCAATTGTGATGAAATTTGGTAGGGATGTAGTTAACGACCTGAGGTCAAACATAGGCTACTTTTGGGCGCGATATAACCGAGTCCCACGCGGGCGGAGCCGCGGGGAACAGTTAGTATGATATAAAATTAAATGAAGGTACCTTTTTCAACAAGTCTTTGATTTTGTTTTTGTTCTTCTGAATTTTTCTCTCTTTCTTGTTAGTTTTATTTTCAGATTCATCTTTGTGTAACTTTTTATAAGCAGTACTATCTGGAGCATATTTACTCCATGCTCTTGGCTTTTTTTCATCTCCTAAATTAGCACAAACTTGAACTTCTATTTTCATAGACCTTATGCAAGTACCATTGAAATATTCTAAGGCATTTGTAGCCTGCTCTTCCGTTCTGTACCCAACAAAGGCGAAATTTCTGAATTTGCCATCCTTCGTATATTTAAGTTGAACATCAGTAACTTCCCCTTTTTGACTGAATACTTCTTTTAGGCCTTCGGCGGTCACCTGAAAAAGGATATATTATAGTCTAATAAATACTCGCGTTGCGTACTTTTATGACAAAATCAAGGTATCGAAATAATTTTGAGAGATTTCTTGTTTTATGCTGCAGGCAACAACAACTACTATTTATTAGGGTAAAATATGTCGCATCGCATTGCATATTTAGAAATTGAAGATTAAATTTACATTCTGATAACTACGTACCTTGTTAGGTAAATTTTTTATAATGAGCCGGGACATTTTGCGCGGCTTTATAAAAGTCTGATTAATTTACTTAATCCATATACATACGAATTAAATAAGAAAATAGAGAATCAAACATACTGTGGAATCAAAACAACACGTGCAGAGAACCATATTACACATGTTGATATGTTCATGACAGACATGACATTGGCAGTGACATGCATGTTAAACATTTTTTTTCTTATTCTTTGGGGCAATCAAACTTCTTCATAAAGCTTATTTTTTATAGGGGGTTACTACAGTCTCTTAAAACCTTGCAAGATCCAGTGAATAGGTGGTAAGCCATAAGGGGGGTTACCACCATCTCTTAAAACCATGCAAGAACGATTGAGTAAGGGGGATGTCGTCTTACATCATGTATTGCGCTGTCTCGCCTACTCACTGGAACTTGCTTGGTTTTAAGAGACGGTAGTAACCCCATTGATAGCCATACAAAAACTTAGGCCAAACAAACAGTGAAATTCTTTGTTTTTTGTAATGTATGTGTTTTAAAAGACTCGTTTTAATAGTATGATTAGTATTCGTGCACTTGTGGATTGTGATATTTGGCCGGAGCAAAGAATTTATATAAAACACTAGAATGCTTACGATACGAATAATAATAATCGACAAAACAACATTCAAAATTAATCCTTATTATTCTAATGCAAAGTTGATTTTTCTTTAAAGCCTACATACAAATACCTAATAGTTCCAGTAAGAAGGTTCTTTGTAGGTGTCCTTTTCCTCTTGAATATAGAACCTAACTGAAAGAGACACCTACAAACTTTAGGTTTTATTTGGGAACGGTTTTGTCGTCCGTAAGCATTCTAGTGTTTTATATAAATTCTTTGGGCCGGAGTGAGGGAAATATTTTTACACCAAATTACTATTACTAATTCTGTGACCAAATGACAAATCGTTATACATCTTATATTACTATGCTTCCGTGCTGCAAAGAGTGTGTAATCACAATCACTCACTACGTTGATGTACTGACTGTTGCCAAAGTCACTGTCAGCACGGTAATGTTCCCATGAACCTTACTGTGACTTTTCCGTTTTGTTCTCAGAAGAACGAGAGGTTTTGTTTTGTCAAGCATTTGTCAAGTCAGTGAATCAAAATCAAGAATTAGTCAACAAAATCACAAACTAAATAGAGATACTACGTAACAAAATCAGCTGTTTTTATTAGAAAAAAGAAAGGATAATTTATGTGCACATGTTTTCCCTTATCATTTGAAATTAAGTGGTTCTGGTTGTATCACAGAGATAATTTTGAAGGACATATTCAACGCTAAAAACAAAGGTAAATAATTCGGAAATGTCGACGGCTATGACATTTGGTCAGAAACCGTTTATACCTACGCCACCAGATAAAGGAAGCTTTCCGCTGGACCACGAAGGTCTCTGCAAGAAAACTATGTCGAAATACATGAAATGTTTATTTTCTAACGATAGTGATAACTCCATGTGTCGGAATGAAGCTAAGGAATATTTGGCCTGCAGAATGGAAAATAATCTGATGGCTAAAGAAGATTGGTCAAAGCTAGGCTTCAAACACTCAGCGAATGAATGAAAATGATTTATGATATATACATATAATAGTAAGGTAAGATTTTGTTATGTTATTTAATAAATAATGTAAAAGCCTTGTGTGTTTTGATTTAGAATAAAGAACCAAAAAAACATGGGAATTTATCAAGGAAGCAGCCTGTGTTAATTTTACTATGGCTTTTACTAGTAACCGGTTATGTATAATAAGAATCGGCTATCATCCTTATCTAATACAAATCTTACCACCTTCTTTTTCCATTCCAAGTAGGTAGTTTTTTCATTAATTTCACCCACAGATGGTTTATATTAGACAGTTGGCTGATCATAATAATAATACCAAACCTTATAATAAGTATAATAACCCCCAAGGAACCATTGGATGCTCTGAAACATTATGGGTTCCATTTTTACCTGTGGCACTCATGGTTAAAGGACTTCATTTATGAAAAAGGTAACTGACAGTAACACTAGCTTTGGAACTGAAATTCCAAGACAAGAGCTTCATTTCTCCATTCTGTTTCATTAGAAACTCAATCTTGTAATAATTGTTAAGCATGGTTTACTATTTCTTTGTTGTATTTTTCAATATCATCAGCCAGGTTAATTTTAAACAGGGAAAGCAGTAAACATCATTATAACTCCATCCATATCAAACAATTAAAAAACAGTGGTTAATTGTAATCAGAAGCTTCAAAAACTTTGTCAGAAATCAATGCTTTAGTAATATGTAATGAGTGAAAAAATGCTTGATTAGGAACACATCTGGTATGGCACAACTATGTTCATGTGTGACAGTTGGTCCTTAATGGCAGATATTTTTTAAGTTAACAGTAAAAACTATCTGTCTATCAGTTACCTATTTGAATTAGCAATTTAATCGTTAATAATATTATTTTTATTGTTTTAAAAATGTAGCATGTCACGGTGGCCCAACGAAATCCCTTTGCCTCATTTGGTAGATATATGTGACAGTTGAACTTCCTTTGTTATGATTATAGCAAACTGTGGAATTACTTTTTTATATTGATTATATACACCGAACCCCGCATTCAACTGACTAACATATACTGTGTTACCAACGTTTGTGAGACTGTGGCATTGTATTTACTAGGAAGCATGTGGAAGGAAAATCCAAACAAGAAATATTCATAGAAAGTTCTTTATTTATTTTTTCTAAGGTAAAATATTATATTACTTAAAAATCAATTACTTGAAACTACAAACTGGATAATTAATATTAAATTGATTACAAATCATTTTTTTTATTGCCAATCACATATGGCATTTATACAAGTAAATATCACAGTTATTATTAAATTATATTTTGTGATCGACAAAAGAATAAAAGAACTAGATGTTTTTATGTTACAAGATGATGAGCTTCTAGAAGAGGTATAATTATTTATAATTTATGATCAAAATACAAGTCACACTCCATAGTACCATACTACATATACTTTATTATAAACAGTATTCACTTATTTTTAACATATGCTGGCTGTTGATTGCACAAGAATATAATATACTTATTTAGAAAGGAATATGAAGAAGAAACTAATTAAATTATACAAACTTAGTAATTTTTTTGTATAAGGTCTAATAAAATTAACTTTATTCTTTTTTAGTTTCAACTGAAAACACTTCTTTAAGGAACATGGTATTACAAACTCTAGGTATATTTGTTTACTGTTTTAACTACACATAGTCCCAGTAGAGAAATGTCGAGTTTCAGGAATTGCACTTGCCCTTTTACATAATGTAGTAAAATTTTTATTAGACCTTATTAATTTTAATGAGTATACTCTACAGCCCAAACTCTCACTTTACAGGCCTACGAGTATTGATGATTACAGTGTTTGGCTTAGGCAGGTTGGTGAGTTTATTTTCAACATTTGCCTTCAGCTACCATAGGAAACAAGACAACAGACTCAATATACACTAAATCTGGAAGTTCTGTAATCTACCAAGGACTGTAAAAACTATTAAGGCCATACATTTGCCATCATTGTGTTTTTATAATGTAAAACTTGAATTAAATCTGGTTTACACACAAATAGTTATATATAAAAATATTCAAAGATAATTTATTCTGTACAATAACTAACTATAATAAGCACCATTATTCATTAACCACATTCATATTTTCCATTCCCAGTTAGCAAACCGATCGAAGAAGTCTTAGCAATCTTAGCATTCTTGAGGTTAAGACCATTTCAATAATAGTTTTCGGTAGGTAGTTAATACTTATGACTGCGACATTTTGACTTAAGAGGTAATGTATTTCCTTTTTCTTATTTTTGATATTAATTTACGAGAAACATGAAACAACACGTTGGCGGACACACGACTGCTATCTATAGCAGTTATAACAATAAAACTTTTATTGTGTTTTCAAAAACGTGCTAATTCAAAACAGGAAACAAGAAGAGCATGTAGACCCACTATTTTTTTTTTTTTTTTGTAATAATATATTTTGTACTCCTCGTTAATTACATGACACAACTAACAAATATTCGGAGATACAAAGGCACAAGAATTATTCTCAACCTGAGCAACCTTTCTTTAGTTTGACTTTGGGAGTGCACAAATGGATAATAGGGCTTCTGCTTCTTAGCGATTCGACTCTGGTACGCCATTGGGTCGTGGTGGAAGGATCAGCTAGTCTGCGCTACCGACTTACGTCTCGCAGACTATTGCCCAGGAACACAGCTTCAGAGTCAGGTATTCATATACTCAGCCGTATATTGATAGCAAAATGTAAGAATACCGAAATCATATAAGTACCTACTGAAACAATATAGCATTCTCTTTTATAGCCCAGATTAAAAATATTCGCTTTACCTAATAATTACTCATTAAAGTGACTTAAATATCGACATAGATTTAGTTACATGTCATTGCATGTTTTACAATTAGAATATGTGTACCTCTTTTAACCAGCATAAGAGATTAAGATTATTTGTTATAGATAAATAGATTAGCAGAAGAATTTATAAATCTAATTAAGTATATATAAGGCATTCTTGTGGGTAACAGACATTATAGAATAATACGTCTGTTCAGATTACATACTAGTAGTTATAACGAGGAGATAACTACACACTATATTTGATTTATATTTATTTAATGACATGTTACGAGTACACGAAAACATTAGTTTGTAATTAGGCATATCTTACACTGGCGTTGGGCCTGTGGGCCGTGCATTTTTAAACACATGCCCAGGTACCTACACAGAATATCAGTTAGCTAAGTATCCACAGACTTTTCATGTCTGTATATTGTTTCGGCCTTGGCCTATTATAGACACACGAGAACATTGACCCGTTGAAAGCAGGGCGGGACGCAATGAACATATTCCCTTACCTATATGAAAGACACCTTCGAGTCTTTACGTAATTATAAGTAAATAGTTGGGCCGTGCGTGTCCGCACTGAGCACTCGCCAGTGTAAAGTTATATATTGACATCGACGACGATACAAACTGTACAGAAGCTAAAAGAATGGTGTTTTATACCTTACATGACAATAAACCAAGCACGCGATCATGTTGAGATCAAAATGTACATACAACGATTTCAAGAAATAATAGGACGCGCTAGGTATTACTACATTAGCCTTAAAGTTTTATATTAATAGTAAAGGAGAAATATTAATACTAAAACAGGCAGTGCATTTTGCGCAATAGTATTTCTAAACTAGACCTTAAATTCAGACATTAATTTCGATATGTAACGTAATGAATCAGAATTATTATGCTTATGGATCAACAACTTAGCCTACATCCAGTTACATTACAGTGGCACACAAGTATGTTATCTACCTACGCAGTCAATGTTCTTACTAACCAAAAGGTAGCCTAGAGTGACAAAAGTATTTTTATAGGTTGTGTAGAAAATTGTATAATGTCTTTAATAACAAGGGGGTCGGTTATTCCATCAATTGTAGTACGTACGTACGTAAGATTTACGCGATCATTGGAACATGGGAAGTTTTGTGCAAATGATTGGTTTTTCTAAATTGATTTACGTTTTTACTACTCTAATGACTTGATACAGTTCCTATGAAATATTTGGTAGATACGAATATTTGACTGCGAATGTTCAGTTCTACCAACGCGTAATCAGAAACTAAAAGTAACTAGATACGGTCGGGGGTAGGATAAACTTGATTACGATAGGTAAAGTAAAAGAGTCACTTTTAACTGTCCCGTGACAAACTAGTATGATTATGAGGAAACTGCGGATTGTACATTACCAACGCCCCAAAATACGCATGGGCGTGCACGGTACACACATATTGCCTATGCGTTACAACGCAGACAGTGACTTGATCTACCACAAGAATGTTGTAAAAGTAATAAGTAATAGGATGGCAGAAGATAACAGAGGTACATGTTTATTGAAGTCACGTGTTGCGGCAGCACTCGGTGAGCGGAGCGTGGAGCCGGGGGCGGGCAGCACGCGGAACGGGGCGCGGCGGCTGGTGCGCTCCGTGGGGCAGCCCATCCAGAACGGGGCAGACGGAAGTTGCTTCTCATGTTCTACCGTCATTTGCAGATCATTGAACTTCCAAAATCCTCTGCCTTTGAAGAAGTAGGTTTTGCCTAGGACAGGACGAAAATGGGTTACTTGGGTCACGGCCACGGTTACTATAAAATCTACTGGTATCTTATTTATTTTGTCAATTTTTGATAATGCTTATCATCACCATTTCAGCCGCAGGCCGTTCACTGCTGGACATAGGCCACCCCCAACTAGCTATATCATTTTTTATGAGAGATGATTAAGAAAAAGAATTCTTACCATCTTTCCATTGGAAGACGCTGTCAATATTGTAGCCGACTCCCTTCCACATGGACATGTCGCGCGGGTAGTCCAGCTCAACGCGACCTTCTTCTTCATCGTATCTGGAATAAAAAAAAACTCAAATATGAAAAAATATTTAAGACTTCGAGAATAGCCTTCTTTTTATTTGGCGGTCAAACATGGCCCGCGTAAAATGGGTGTGCGAAAGTTTGTGAATTTATAACTTTGTGTATATGAATTTTGAATTACGAAATAAGACTTTTTATTCAAAATTTAAAATAATTTATTAATTGGTTAAAAAGTTAAATCGTAAGTTGTAAAGGCGAATAAAATAAAAATATAAAACAAGAAGCTACGATTTACTAATACATTTTACAAAGGAAAATAGAATAGTATTATGAAACACGTACTTCCAATACAGAGAGCCGCTGTAGAAATAAGTTTTGCCGTTATGCCCCCAAACCATCGCAGCGTCCAACTTCTCCAAACTGCTCGGGAGCCCCAGCGCACTGATCGCTCTTGGATATCCCGGCAACAAGTTCTGAGTGTCGAACAAGAAAAGTTCCTTTCCTGAAAATAAGCAACAAAAAATAAATAGTAAGATACAATATTCCAACAATTTCCTTAATTTTTTCTCAGCTCTGCATTTACTGTACCCCTAGTATGAGTTTTTCTTAACGCAGACGCTAGCGAGTGCGTTAGAATTTTGTATGGAATTTCTTAGTTGCCTTACTATCCGCCAGAGGCGCTGTACAGGTTTGCCATACTAAATCGCTAACGCAGTCGCTAGCGTCTGCGTTAAGAAAAACTCATACTAGGGGCACTGAACTTAAAAAGTGCATGTCTGAACAAATTATACTCGTTCTTGGCAAATCCTAGTAAAATAGATATGCACGTGGTTGTCTTTATTCTAAGATCTCATCTTACCTATGAAAAATGCAATTTTTCTGTCTGGTCTCTCATAAACTGCATCCACTCGTGTGAAGTCCCTTGGCAAACCTGGCCACATTCTTGATATGTCCATGGGGTAGCCTGGATAATGCCCTTGGGCGCCTATCCTCCAATGATACTAAAAGAAAAAATAAAACATGAAAAATAAAAGCGCAAAAGAATAAAAAGAATTTCTGCAAGTAGAAAGTGTAGGAACACTCACTCTATTTTTGAAAATGAATAGTTCTCCTCGAATGAGCGCGACAGCGTCATAGCTGGTGTTGCAAGTATCGGGCTTGTCTGATGGCGGAGTAGGTCTCGTCGTGGTTGTCGTCCTGGGATGATTGTAGGGCTTCCTCGGATAATCTTTTCTTGGGTCGGTTGGGTAATTTGGTCGCGGGTATGTGGGGTATTCTGGATGAACAGTGGGATATCTCACCGGCCGATAGGTCGTCGGGTGAGTGGTTGTCTCGTGAGGAGTAGGGCGAGGATAGTGATTGTGATTCGTTCGTCTAGGATGTTCTTCAGTAGTATTATAATGTCGACGATCTGGAGGGTAGTACGGTGGCCGAGGCCTGGGGTAATAAGCGGGATATTTGTTGGGAGGACGCGGATAGGGCGTGTGATCTGGTCTGTTGTGTCTGTTGTGATGATGGATGTAAGGTCTTCTGGTTGTGGTGGTGGTTGTCGTCGTCGTACTGGTCGTGGTTGTGGGAGGCGGAGTATCTACTGGGTAGTACGGTATCTTAGCCCAGGGCTTCCGTACTTTTGGACCTGTGAAAAAATATTATTTTAAGAAAATAGTAATTGTAAGTAAGTATCTATTGAGTAAGTATAACGCATTGTAATTTAAACCTTACCATACATCTGTTGGATGCCATTTCTATCGTCTTCTGGTAATTCGAAGTTTGGCTGAATCCCTTGATACCAGGGAAACATGAGAGCTCCCTTGACTGAACTGTGACTGAGGCCCAGGGAATGACCGAATTCATGAGCCGCCACAGCGAGTAGAGACGTTCCTGAAAGGGAGTTACATGAAAGTTTAACAAATATGTTAAACGAGTGTAGGCAGGGGAAGTTATAATTATTTCAATTTATTTTTTCCTTTATTCAAATTTGTTAAGTAGTTAAATTGTCAAAATGCCGATTGGCTATATTAGAATGTATGTAAATAGATGATTATGTGAAATTTTTTTAATAACTTTTAAAATACCTAAAAATCTCTTAATATTTTTGGTAGCCCCAATGCTGCGGCTACAAATTCCGGCTAGTTATCTCATATTTACGTGTGGGTTAGGTCAAATAAAGGTGAATATTTACACATGGCTTGCCGAATACAATCTAGAACGGCATTGTAGGCGTCCGTTCGTGTAAATTATCACGTATCCACGGAACAGTAGAATAATGTTTCTGCAGAAGGATACCTTCACAATTTACTTAAACACGATGCTTGACTAAACTGCTTCGCGCGTCGCTTGGCTTGCTTTACGCAACCTTATCGGACTTGATTAAATTTTTGGGAGGCTTAGAAACGCACGTGGCGTTATTATTATGTTTGAAGTGTCTATTATGCGCTTTCTATATTTTAGGACAGCCTGGTAGGGTAGTCGTGGTGCGCCGGGCCGTATGCTGCGGTCGCGCCTCCTATCGGGCTGTGAGGTTGCGAACATGTAACGTGTTGACACACTACATAACGTAACTTGCAGACCTGCTATTTTGTCGCCTACTCTACCTACATTTACTTACTTGCTATGAAATTACGATAAATTGAGCAAACGGCTTTAACTAATATATAGAGTGCGCGTCTACCTTATGTACCATTAATGTTGGATGTGTGCTTCAAATGAATTTACTTCTTTTTGCATTATTCACATACATACAACAGTTTATTCGGATCATACGGGATCAAAAAAGTAAATAAGTACAAATACAATAAAATCAAAGCACCTATAGGTAAGGCAATTTCTTCCAGCCTAACTTAGCGTAGAACGAAATAGACAACGAACGTGAGCGACTATGGAGTTAAAATGACTCATCTCTACAGTAATTGGGTGCTTTAAAATGATAAACTGGTGACTCATAATATTTCAGAAGCATTGCTGGTTTGCTAATGATTTTAATATTATTTAAGGTCATCATTTACTAAAATACGGCCTTAATACGTAAATTTAATTAACTTAAATTTCGAGAGGCACGTGCAAAACTTAATATATTGAGGGGTGAACGGCGCACCCTGCGCCGTGCCATTTGCATGTCAAACAGTGGTGACCGCGACATGCTCATTTCCGAACGTTGCATTGACAGAAAATTATCACGGAAAACCTTAACTTTGTTTACAATCTATTTTAACACTTTATGTATAATTCCATTGAACTAGGTATGCATATGCAATTTAGAATAATAAGATATGCTATAACAAAGTTTAGTCTGCAAAATACGATTATATTTAGATTGCAGAAACATTAAGAGAGCTCTAAGGATAAAAAAGAATAGAGAAGAAGCAGAAGAAGAAGGACACTTCGGACAAGGAATTGCTATTTTGGTACTTTTATAGAGTTAAAGATGTGATGAGCTTGTTGTCAAATGTCTGTGGTTCTAGGTACTTTTGCAAAGAAGTTGCAAACAGCATGCTCCAGCAGATCCATGATCTGAGCTTAGTTCAGCTTTAGTGAGTAGGCCTACTAGTACTATCATAATTATTGGAATTAAAGCCCTAAGTTTATCTGTTTAATGCTTTGTCTGGAAACTGGCCTGCTTTGAGTTCAGGCTATAGTCTTACCTTCATCATCATCGTTGGAACTGAGCACCCATAGCTCATCGTCGTCGAAGTGCGCGTCTCCTCCGCGGCCAGTGCCTGGGAAGAACGCGTGCGCAAGGATCAATCCTCGCCCGTCGAATGGGTATGCATCGTCGTGGTAACGCCTGTTGACAAAATATTTTATTAGAATTTTTTGCTACATCATCTTAGCTTTTATAAGTTTACTTCTTAGAACTGAAAAAGACTACATTTATCTAACCTATGTCAGATGATGTCTACGTGTCTACACCGACTACATTCAGGGCATTCTGACTCGTCGAGATAAATATGTCTACCCATCACTATTTCAGAATTTGTGTCATATTACACTATAGGATTTTGATATTTATCAATTTCTTAGAATGGACATTATCCAAAGATCACTGAAAGTAGATATAACATTAAAATGTAACCATCTAGGCTTTTATATTGTTGATGAAAACATTCGAATTTAAGTAAGTAATATATTCATTTCGCAACAAACAACAGTTGATGGAGTGGACGGAGTGTGCAGAGCAATCAAACTTGTGTCCCCCGGGTACATGCTCGACCACTACCCACCTAATCATTTTTCGCGCCAACCAAGCCGGGCGTGTACACTGAAATCATATATTCCGTAATCTGTTTCCAATGGAAATTGAACATTCACTAGGAATTGATATGATACTTGAGTTTATCTACTTTGATCTCATTTTGCTTTGCTTTTTTTCGATTGTATATTGAACACGCTTTATAGTGAAATTATAAAGCGCTACTACGCTATCACTACATAGAAGAATATTTTAATACATTGACTGCGATTCCCATCAGAAGGTTCATAATACACGAGATCATAGAAAATTCAAAAATATTTCCTTAAGAGTAAACTTCAATAGCAAACATTTTGTTAAAGAAATAAAGAAAACGATGCTGATAATTTAACTCTGGTGTACGATCTGTTATATTCAACTAGATATGATACTAGTGGACACTCCCAGCAAGCCAACAAAATAAGGGAAAGACCTCGCCCATGCATATTTCACGCAATATTAGCTGACGGCTGCGTTATTGAGTTTCCATGTGAAACTTCTGCCATTAGTGCGAATAGGTGCGGTGTCGATTATATCTATGACAATCTGTCCTTTCCTTACATATTTAGCTAATTCAGAAATACGTTTTATTATTTTTTAATCGTACCATCCTCGTCTACGATGCAAACGCAAAGCGACGCACAAAACGTAACGATAGAAGGAGACTACCAGATTTATTACCCCATAAACTGTTATATTACCCGGTAATAAAGGATAGTACTCTGGTACATACAACTTAACTGCCTTCTGCAACTCGCGAAGTGCACTGGTAGTTATGTAGAAACTGTCGCAATATAACAGTATCGGTAACAATTTTGTTTGACACAGATTTTCTAGTGTAACGATTTATGTAACACACCATTCCCTTCCTCTGCTATACTTTTATTTTAATAGCGAACACTACATATTACAACTAGGTAGGTACATATACATTCGCGTGTGGAAGAACTTCCTCCAGTAAGGAAAGTCGGTTAAAAATAAAGGCATCACACGTACTACTCGTAGCACAGGACCCAGTAGACCTCTACAAAGAGCAACACAATAAATCATCCGCTCTCGGAAACTTCCCAATACCCAACCCATTACTTTTGACGAGGTTTGTCAGAGACACATTCTACTTATATCTTTAACCTTTGATAGTAAACTAGGTAGATAGGATTTTTCTTGAGAACAGGATGGAGGTATTTATACATACAAGCATTTATGTGCTTCTATGTAATGGCTTTTTCTCTTTAGTATAAATAAGTATTCAATTCAGATGTGAAATTTTGTGGGCGTCTCTTGAATTCTAGGGTTATTTTTGATTATAGTAACCATTTGAAGCCAAACTACAGGCAATATGTGCTCATCCCTAAGAAGAATCTTTTCCATCCAGTAAAACATAAATCTTCTATCTTAAATATACCTATGGTAGGTAGTTTGAAATGGAGCGTTTTTATTGAGTGTAATATAAGTTAATAGCACGCATAAAACCATGGCAGGTGGATCTGAGTATTTGATTCGTGATATAATGGTAAAGATTTCTACGACATCAATAATATAACTCAAAAGATGATGTAAGGTAGGTACTTACAATGTAATGTAGCTACTTACAATTTTATATCTTCTACTTCGAAGTCATACTTAGGTTTTAATAAAATAAATACTTGAGATGATGATGAAAGGTACATGTGGTGGTTTTTGTTTTGTCAAAATTGATAATTTTATTTGAATTAATAAATGTATAAGTCACTCTGTATATACTTTATCAATAAATTTGCTAACGAATGCAAAAGGAATTTTCAAATGGTTCTATCGAACAAATCATAGAAAAAATAGATAACATGAGACAGTATGTAACACTATAAATATATGATCAAAACCTGTATGTCTATATAGTAATTTACCTACGTATTCGAGAAACAAGAAGAAATTCACAAAAACATAAGAATGCTGGCCGATCGATGGTGACGATCGTATACATGCTGCAAGTTTATGCAATATGTCGGCACAATATGTCCTCAGCAGAGGTTTTTGTCGCCTTTTCTCATATCGCCGTCCACCGTGATCTAATAAGGCAAACTTTGTCCTACGCTCATTCGATATGCCGCGCTTGTAGGCAACTCCCCGTCATTTGTCAGCTTGTGTTTTGTAGTCTGATATATACTGTGATACATGTATTATATTCATCCCTCAAGACGAAATGTTTTATATTCCTGGAATACCGTACAAATATTTTTTATTTACATTTAATTTACTCATGACAAATCAGGTTATAGGAAGACGCTGGATGCGGGCTGCTTTATACCAGCCCAGATTGGAAATCTATGAGAGAGGCCTATGTCGAGCAGTGGACATCTTGTGGCTGAATGATGATGATTTATTTTACTATCACTTTAATGTTAACTCAGTCTGCCTGCGACCATGAGCTCTGTAAAGTGCTTGAACCGTTAGGTATAAATAAGTAAGCAATAAACGCCGTATAAAACCGTATAAAATAGTTTAATTTAATGTGTAACAATCGCGAAAACATAAGAAATCATTACTATCACTTGTTTAAACTAATTAAACCCTGTGCGTTTATCATGAGATTTTAATAAACGCTACGGTGCTACGAGCTGCTACAGTGCTACGAGCTGCTACGATGCCTACGACTCCGACAATATACAACAAATCCATACTGTTTAGCAGTACCTAATATATTTTCCGTTTTACAAAGGCTCGATGTAAGTTGTATCCCATGTATTCAAGTTAAAAATCGACGTTTTAAACATGAAAATGTATAGAGAGGGCTTTTGTCTGAAACGAATGACTTACGCGTGCAGCGAATACGGAAACAACGCAAGAAGGATGGGACGATAACGGGTTCATTTTCCTTAAATGTGATTTAACGGTCGCGTAAATTAGCTACAACTTTAAAAGTGTTGGGATAGATCTACTACACGCGTTATTATCATGATTAAAAAGTAATAAGTATAAACCCGATCAAGTGGACTGTAAGTGGGTTTGTAGTACTGTTTGTTGGCTTGCGCAGTTAGACAGGGACGAAAGTAATGATGTCGATCGTAACAGTTGTGTAAAAAGAGCCTGTATAAAACTAATCTTTGGATTGTTTGTCTCAGATGCTGGGGATATAAAACTTGGTCAGCTTTTACGACATCGCAGGTAGAGTTGGTGGGCCGATTGGTCTTACGCATAGCCCACTCGCTCTCTTTTTGTGGGTGTAGTAAAAGTCGAATGAATAATCAAAGTGATCAATTTACGACCTCAGTCCGATTGGTGGTGAATTTCATAAATTTGCATTCCCAAGGAGGGTTGGGATCAGGCAGGCTGCCGATCATAAAAATAATGTCAAATTTAATTGTATGTCATAAGTCTCTCATGGTGGGAAACGCGGGAAACAATAAGACATCGCGTTTAAGCTGATCTCGGGCTCCGTAGCGGCTTGGGTCTCAATCGGGAAAACTAAATAAGATAATGATCATGAGATATGTTGACGCGTAAGCAATCATATGGTAAAAAATGATAATAAAAAGATGTAAAGTCGGAGTGGTTTATTCTATATCTGGGAACATAGATGGTGACGGCATTAACCAAAATGACATCCTTCCTTTTAATATTAGTATATAAATCCAAGAAGCCGCATCAATACGCATGTAATTTCTATCGAAACAACAATATAGTATTGTGAGGATGAACATTTGCAGACTATTTTCCGGTTGATTTGGCTTCCGGCAAAGGAGGCTTATAAATATAGTCTGAGGTCTCAGTTAATAAAGCTTATAATTTTATATTAACTGTTCTTGCTAAACCACGTATTACTGTATTACAACAGAATGCGTTGATAAACATCCAAATTAAAATTCCAAAGCTGAAAACATCACTACATCCATACAAATATTATAAATACGAAAGTCTGCCTGTCCATCTGTCTTTTACTCTTTCATGGCCAAACCGCTGGACCAATTTTCACGAAATTTGGCATGAATATAGTTAAAGACCGCGGAGGTAAAACATAGGCTACATTTGGCGTGATATACCTAACCGAGTTCCATGCGGTCGGAGCCGCGGGCGACAGTTAGTAATTAATAAATAAAGGTTTATTCACAGAACCCATGGTATATAAAATAGTATCACAAATTCACAATCCTATAGCAAGTTTACATGTATTACCATTTTAAATTTCTTATTTATAATTTTTTTTTTTTTTCAATAGATATAGATACAAGATATTGGTAAGAAAATTATATGAAAACAAGTTTGCATAGGACAATGGTTTTTGCTTTGTTTATGAGAATAAAATAATCAAAGGGTGTGATTATCCACCATGAAAAAATGAAAGTAAAAATAATGCAGCGGGATCTTATACTAGTAGTTACCAACGAACGATACAACGTCGAATTGTAGTAGACTCTAGTGTAGTGTTGTCAAACTACGATAATTATGTTGATAGTAGTTTTCGAGCAGCACTATTGATAAATAACATTTTTTATTACAATCGATATCGACTATCAAATATTGCAAAACATTACTGTCGATAATCTAAGTAATATTGCGAAGCAATACTGTCGATACTATAAATAATATTATTCTTTATCAGTACTATCGAAAACTATCGATAGTATTGTTTTTTATCAAACTATTGATGGTCTATCGATAGTTGACTATCGAGCGGCAACACTACTCTAGTGTAAGATAAATGGAAAAGTGGATTTAGCTAGTCACGTCTTAAGAATGAAAGTGAATCGTGAACAGAAACACCCACGCTGCTCCCCGTGCCCGTGCCAGCTCTATTTATTTGTGTTCTTTGAACTCCTTATATGAAGTTTAACCAATAAATTCCGTACTTACGAAGTGTTTGAAGATGTTAACTTGATTTGTTTATTATTTACTTTTCCGGAAGAAATTATATTAGTTATGCTGAAAATACAGGTACCTATATCAAGTTAAATAGAAGCTTAGTTTTTATTACATAAAATATGCTTGATAAACAATAATTTAAGATAAATCCGAACCAGATTGTTATTTTCTAAAAATAACAATCTGGTTGGACGACTGTACGTATGTACAGTCGTCTTCGATTAGCATGTATATTTTCAACCCAAAACACAGGAAAATAATAAATAAATACCAAAGAACAAATCATACGTACCTAGAGATTGAGCTCATCTTAAAGCTGATAGTTCATATTGTATTCAGTTAGATAATACAGTACTTAAGTAGAGTGAATTTAAGTTCGATCACTGACATTTTAATGAAATTAACTTATAGTTAAACAAAGTAAAGATCGAGTAAAATGTTTTATGGTAAATTTCGCCGTGGATTTTTCAGTGTCGGTCCTTTTATTCTGAAGCTCGCAGCCACGCACGAGCCCGCAAATCCCCTAAAATGGATAGGACGTTTGTCTAAATCCACACTTGATTATTATTTATTATCAACGTAATAAATCAACTGATGAAATTCGGACTCTACGGATGTAATCTGATATTTATTTGATCTCCCTCTGTTTGTAATTTCAAATCGAAAACCATTGATTTATTATTTCATATGTAAATATTGGATTTGTAAATATAATGTGCGTTTGTTTTTCTTTTATGGTTCAGGATACTGTTTGATGCCTATAGTGAAAATCAAAGAACTCGGAATTAGAAGGTTCCTGGGTTCTCACAGTACAGTCGTCTACAACAGTCTTCCTTATTCTCCCCAAAAGAAAAGACATATCTGTTTTTACGTGTCGCAAGTATAGTTTAAGTATGTTGTTATTGGTAGCGTGCATATTTAAGTAGATTGCGCATCGGCATGAAAGTAATTTGTTAGAAAGTGCATAGAATAATGATATAAATATACTCACTTTGCGAAGGAAACGACAATATCAGCGTCATCTGAGTTGATCTCTCTGAAGGTGAGTCTGGAGGCTTGCTCCCAGACGTCGAGCGCGCGCGCCAGCACATCGCGGGTGCCGTATGGGTCTAGTTGAGAAGGGTGCCGGTCCGACTTTAAGCTGTCAACAAAAATACACATTGTCATAATTGAGAATTAAGAAAAAAAATAAAAATAAAAAACATTAAATTCGAATTTTCAAAAGATTCTTGGTCTCAATAACTAGTCAAGTAAACGTAATTATTAATTCATGTAGGCAACAGCAGGAATATAAAAAAGACAACATAATCTAAGTTTAATGACTGACATACTATCTAAATTGTTTATACTGCTTGCACATACTACTTGTTGATTGAGGTTCTCAATCCTCAATTTGAGGATAATCTGTTAATGGCACATCACATCACTCATGCGTTGATTATTTAAAAAAATATATTTAACCTAACTTCGATCAAGTCATTAAAACCAATGTTTATCGGTAAAGTCTCGCGTTACATAATTAAATACCACCAGAGCATCAAGTGGTGAGTTTGTGGAATAGATTAAACAGATTTGTTTACTGTGGAGTGGAAATTCTAAAGTTATAATTGCGGTCATTGCTCCCGCTGTCACTGATATTGTTGTTTTAATTTTACGAAAATCGTTAAATATTTGTAATTTGAGATTAAATCACATTTTCCGGTTTTCTAGATACAGGTGGACAAGCGCATAATCATGATGATAGTTTCTGAATATATAATATTAATCAAAGATAATATTATGCGTTTACTTTCAAATAATTTCAAACCAAATCTCTTTATTGTTGTTTATAGATATCAAAAAAAATTATATTGTTTTAGCGCATCCTATGACTGTCAGTAAAAAACACACTATACAGATCTTCTTCTTCGTCCTAGCGCATTCTCATGCATTTTAAGATGGGTTCTGATTTTGTCTATTACACAAGTATCTCTTGTGGCAATTAGATAGTATAATCAATTTTCTTCATTAATTTATTAGTTTGATTATTTTACCCTGCCGATATTTACTTACTAAAATCCAAACTCTATATAGATTTTCCTCCTGAATAGTTCGCTATAAGACAAGACCAAGTATATCGTAACGCCGCTGGTAGTTACAGGGTATTTCAGGAAACGTGAAGTGAAAGCTACCTCTTAGTATCGAATGAATAGTTAATAAGAGTGGACATTACACCTAGAGGCATAGGGCTGGCTCTATCACATGAATTCACGTGGAGTGTTGTGTTTCAGCGCTTGTGTCCTGTGGTCTGGCAGCTTTGCAGTAATGGAATAATCGCATTGTGGACAATTTGAGTGACTCGGCCCTATTTAACGCTCGCTGCGTTCATTACTTGGGATTTATGCGTTGTCATGTTCACAGAGCGACGTCATTAGCCGTGCACGCAGTTTTAATTAGAGATCTAGTTGGACTCGGATACAATGTTACAGCTAAGCCGCCAAATAATGAGAGTTTAGAGGTAGGTATTGTGTTTTAGTAAAATTTTAATACGTCTCTAATTCTCGAACTAACGTCCATATTGAATCACTGACTACTTAAGTCTTTAAAAAATGTTGTTGTCACGGTCTAAACTAGAAACGTAAAAATTTGAGACGGATTTACCTATGAATATACATTGCAACAGAAAATCCTTTAACGACAATATATTGAAAATTACAAAACTTAATATGATATTGTAGTTTGCAAACTTATAACCCGAAGTTAAATTAATATGCTTCGCATTTCTATTCCATGCTCACTTTATTTTGTGGCTAAGCCTGATTAACGTGGATAATAAAAATATCCTCTCTGTATAATGAAACCCAGATACACGGATAAGTGTCAGCGAGCCGCCGCTACGAGTGCTGTGGCTGCGGCCGCGTTTTGTTCATATTCACGCCATACATTTTGTCAGATAAAATATCGCTTCCGCGGGTAATTAATACTTAACCAACATGGGATCTGACCGCTGCTGCCTCCAATGTTGAATATTATTTTAGTAAAATTATTAGAACACGCAAGGGAATATATAAATAATACACTCAGCGTGGTACAGTTATAGATTGTTTTGCTGTACATAATATCTATAGAACGCTAACATTTTCTTTATTAATACTGCCCTTAATGTATATGATGATAGTCGCCATCTATAAAAAGGAAGGCAAAAATACCGACTGTCTTCAAAAGTGCAGAGGACAAAATGCCATTAAAATCATAGCCATCTGTTTTGGTCGCACCCCAAAACCCACGATACACAAATGCTGAAGCATGAGCATCGATAAATTAACGAGTTTCTCGTGCAGTATATCTACCAATTATATGATATTAATAATTTGGAAAGCTCCATTATTTTACTGAAATCGAACGTATAGTAACAACTAGACGAGCAAACTATTACCACGATACATGGGATATAATTTAAATTCATCGAGTGTTTTTAATGGACCGCGCCCAGGACAGTCGGTCGGATGGAAACCGAAATTTATTATTGCCATATTAACATTGGCCGCCGTCAGAGCACGCACTATATCAGCCAACTAGTTAATTGCAAGCCTTGGATGAAATTCGCAACCGCATTTCAAAGTTAATGTTGCTACGTCAGCTCAAAATAATGAGTGTGGTCGAAATGCAGGAGGGAATTCTCGGCACAGCAGCGACAATTTCTTTTTATTATTTCAAGTTGTTTTTTCTTTTCAGTAATGTCCTTAGTTTATCGTCTAAATAAAGCGATTAGATTCATAATGGTCATGGTCTTCACAATTTGGTTGATTAGTTGTTGATTTCACACATTATTTGATCTGCATTATCACAGAGGAGCAGCATTACAATCAAATTAAGAATCTGAAGTGTCCCTTTTTAATGACCTATAAAAGTCAAGAATTTCAATACAGACAGCATGGATGTGTGATATAGGCATATAATATATGCGTATCAATTGTACTAAGGCTATTTTTATTTTTATAAAATTCATGCCTAATCGAAATCATGCGAGCGTTGGCCTAAAAACCACATGAAAAACATATATTTACTTAGATACAGATTTAATGAAGGGTTTGTTACTGGTTGTAGTCTTGGGTTTAGTACTAATTTGAGATTTTATGCGTTAAATGAATTAACGTGTTTTGTTGCGTTCCCTCCTCACAATGGCTGTCCAAATGTCCACTTGTTCGACAGTGTCTATCAAGTGCAGGCGCCATTGCGTGTCCCCTTTACGCTCAAACGAGCTGATTGTCTGATAATCATGTCCACATGCTTGCTATGCCTCGTACCTACATACAGCACGTCAGTCAATATGACTATACTTAACATAGGTACTAACATATTTTCGTTTTACTGTTAAATTTTTATGTTTAATATAATAAAAACGAACGTTGTACGTTACTAATTTACAGTTTTGCAACGAATTTGCAGGATAGATTTATTTAGGTTTCACTTTAAAACTTCGCAAACGAAGCCAAAAGTATAGAAAGTTTTTACGTTACGATGTCAGTTGGGGCAGGGTTATAAATTTCCATCGAATGTCCACGTGAGTTAAGGGAACAAGTTTCTACCGGTTTTCAGTTTAGAGGAGTTCGAGGCACGTTCTGTTTCGGAGAGTCCTTTGAAGGAGTTATGGGTAAACGGAAGCTTAAGACGGAAAGTGGGGTGAACGCAGGAGGCACGGGACACGTGAGCGTCAACGCTGGCCGGCTGTCGGAGCCACGTGACCACGTGACCCACCCTCACAAAGCCGGACACGGCTTCCTGGCGACAGGCCCGGCTATCGACAAGTTATTCACACTTCATGCGAAATACCCTTCACAATGCCTTTCAATATTTTGTACTTGGTGCGAAAAATGCTGAGAATTTATTCACAGTCTATAGAAATATCTGAAAATTTTATCAGCGCAATTTTATGAATGGCATAGAAAGCGTTTAATAGAATTTCATACGAGTTTATCGGAGACATTTCACCAAAGCCTCTATATTTATGAATTGATAGATATACAATTCTTACAACATTAGGGTAACTTCAAGATTAGAATTAAAAATAATACTATTTTTAACTGACCATGAAGAGCATAGTAATTTAAGTACTTATGGGTGAGTGGAAAAGCGTTTTTTGCGCTAAATAATAAAATAAAACATTCGATATGATGACGACATGGCGACGTCTTCACTACGGAGCAAACATAATCTCATTACGATGTCGTAACAAACAGATTTGTAAGCACGGACTTTATGATCTGTGTCCAACGAGCTAAAATTTAATTTTCTGAAATAATCTGTCAGCGCGCCATTAAAATTATTCGCCCGTGCCATCTCCGAAGCTGGGTTATGTTTAGGGTGGGTAAATAAAACACGAGGAATTCTACCAAAATATTTTTTTTCTATAATACTTACTTGCAGCAGTTTTATTTGAAGCCATGTGATTGAATTCCATTTATTAACACAATCACTTTGTGTTTATGTAGAGATCCATATTTATAAATATTTTGTATTTCGTAATACAATCTAGAAGTTGGATCTCGTCTTTAGGCGAGTTCGCAACCTGTCATTATTTTTCGTTTGTTATATTTATTATTATATTTTTGTTCGTTGTCAGGAATAATTTCCTGACTAGTTTGAGGTACTTTTTCCCCCTTATAGAATGAAGACGAGAAAATGTTCATGTGTGATTAGATGATCGCAATATACTTAAATTATATGAATTTATTACTTACATTAGAAAAAATAACTTGGAATATATTGCTCTTGAGATTCCAAGAGGGAAGGCAATACGTCAACATACAGGGAGGATATAGAGGAATGGACAAACCAAATTACGTTTTCTTTACTGTTCGACCGACTGAATTAGCATAAAAATAATAAAACGTCAGAAGTCCATCGGGCGCGGCGTCGACCGCCGGGCAATGGCGGCGGGCGGCTGCTGTCACAACGATTGTCACCAGTCGACGACATGTGGAACCGTTATCTCTCTCGTTAATAAATCATTGAATATCGAATAGTATTTTCTGAAATATACCTGTATAAACTATGTATGCACCTCATTAACTCCATCCATGTTTGGTTACAAAGAAACCATCAAATCCATACTTCCATACTTCCATACTATCCATATCCATACTTACATACTAATACATATTATACATACTAATATTATAAATGCGAAAGTCTGTCTGTCTGTCTGTCACCTCTTCACGGCTAAACTGCTAGACCGATTGTGATGAAATTTGGTAGGGATGTAGTTAACGACCTGAGGTCAAACATAGGCTACTTTTGGGCGCGATATAACCGAGTCCCACGCGGGGCGAGGCCGCGGGGAACAGCTAGTATATTATAAAAGATGATCATGCTTCACTCTCATTTAGTTCATTTAGTTTTTGAATTTTGAATTTTGAATTTGAAATATAGGTAACCTTACCAAAAAATTACCAGCTGAAGTGGAAAATTTTGTTAAGATCAAGGTGAATTGGTTTAAATTGAAATCTGAATTGATCTAATCTGAATTATATATATATATATATTATAAGATATACGTAACTCTATATAGTTGCGCAAGTACAACTTATAGTTTGTTTTTGATTTTATATTAATATAAACTATAAAAGATTTATGAACGAAGTCTTTTTTAATATTTATATAAAGGTAACAGGAAAATGAAAAAGAATTCAACTTCTAAAACACACTCACAGTGTTGCTAAAATATTTAATATGTGCATACATTATGTTGTTAGCAGCTGGTAGTAACAAAATTTGCTGATTCGGCATATTCTCGGCAATGTGTGAAAATTTTAACTTAGTTCAAAGATTGTATACGCCAACAAGTTTGCATTCTATTCTTGTGAATATATTTTACTAGTAAAACTCCATATAGGCAGTAAGTAAGTACAACATATGTGATGGCGTTTTATATTTGGATAAACACAATAATTATTTGTAAACATACGAACTTTGTTCTTGCCGGTGGAGTAGTTTTCATACTTTTACGATACGATTTCGTTCTCGGTAATATTTAATCCCAACGTGCGAATTATTAAACGATTGTGCTTAAAGGCCTCAGAAATACAATAGATATTAGTAGTAACTAAAAACGGTTCAAAATCTAAAAAGAAAAAAGACCTCTAACCACGATTAAAATAAGTTTCGTTTGTAGTATTCATAAAGACAAGAAAGACTCCAGTTGAAATTTTATAAGAGCAATCCCATAAAGTGTAAAGGCATGAATAATAAAAGCGTGAATGCTGATCGCCGATGCAATCGCATCACTGAAAAATCGCTTCAATTTCGAAGCAGAGCTGGCGCGCAAAATGCCGGCTCCGGGCGAGCGGTAATATGCCATTACCGTCATAACAACGTTACTCTCGACTTAATTCTGCCCCCAGCGACTCCGCCGGCTAGGATTCGCTAATTTCTCTTATGTGCACCACCGAACACAAGTTTCAGTATGCGCACGATAAACCCGCCTATCACCAAAAGATTTCAGGTTCGTGCTTCCGAAAAAAAAACCCGCAATCAAATTATAACGTTTTAGAACTATTATTATTGCTAATGCTATTAGTGTTCAGTAATAATTCACGCCAGCCACGAAAAGGCAAGCAAACAAACTCGGTGTAAAGATACATTATTACATTAGAAGTTCATCTGAGTCGCGTTATCTCTAACAGACATACATTAGACAAGCAAACTCCGTAAACATTTCACAACACCGTCTGAACTGTTCGATAGACTAAAGCGATGTCTAGAAATCCCCTCAAATCCCTAAGGAGAGTCAATGCTTCCTCCACAATGGTGCACGTGAGAGCCGGCCGACAGACATTCAAAGGAGCCATTATTAAAGGAGCGCGTCGATAAAGGTCAATTAGGATCCGACGTAGAGCCTGACGTAACGTAGCCGGCCATCTGCCTTTATTGTGCACTAATGATTGCTCAATAAATTCTCCGAGCGCCGAGATTGGCTATCCGTGCGCCGATAAAACGTTTACTGGGTCACTCATGAAGAATACCAGCACATTCGCACTTTAAAATAACCAGTCACGTACGGAAAATTCTTGAGGATATAAGATTTTAATCCTGTTAAATATCGAAGAATTGAGGAGGTAGACTGCTATTGAAATCCCCAGTGAGCATCAATGCCTATTGCCACGTCGCTTATCGGCAATGTACGAGAGTCTCAGGCGACACTGCCTGCACGGGGCTCGGAGGGGAACCGTTCAAAGGAGTGCATTATTGCAGTAGAGTGAACAATTATTGCAATCAGCAAAACTACTCGCTATAATCTTTATGCAAAGACGTTAGTATTATGTAGCGTACAGCGATTGTGTGTGTATGGCAATTGTTATAAAACTAATTTTGTAGATAAGATCGTCGGCCTTCGATAGCTGATCTGAATTGACAAAGGGCAAGCAATTGGTAGCTCTGTAAATTACGTTTGAGATGCGGGTCTTTATATACCTACAACAATATCTGATAGCTATGCTCTATTAAATAAATAAGAGTATATTTATATATCTGTACTAGTTGGTTTTAATCATTAGTAGATTACAGCCGTAAATTATTATCCGTTTAGAGGCATTGCTAAGCAGTTTTTAACTTTTCACGCTGCCGCCCATTGTCGTCCTGTTTACTAGTATGCCTAATTTTGATAGTAGTTAAACCATGGTTCTTATTTTAATTACGAAACGTTTTTACATACACAATAATCCAGCTCATAAGCAACAGATTTTTTTTAAATCTATAACTCAGTAAAATGATTTAAACAAGCATTTAGTAAACTTCTCTATATTCACGTACATTATTAAACATAGAGATCATAAGATATTAGGTACATAACCCCATGAAGATGTAATATCTTCGAAGATATAAAACCTTAATAGCATTTGATCTAAAGCGCAGCTAAGGACACGTGTTGTTAGAACTTTTATATGAGTTGGCTAAACTAAAAGAGATATAATTGGAAACCCGAGATGGTGCAAGCTCCGTGGTGCTATGCAGTTACGACGTTAATTTCAGCTCTAAAACTATACATTTTCTTAATAACGAATTAATTAAAAATATATTAAACGTATATTTTTTACTACTTGCTAAAACAAGCATATTACTCAGGTCTTTCTAACGGCTAAATTGGTTATGGTAGCGTGCTTGCTATACAAATAATGTTTTAAATAAAAACTGAGCTTTGGTCGTAACCGGAAAAACGGCAAATGTTGAAAAAGGAATGTGTTGAATATATAAAACTGAAAATTTATCAGACACGTAGCAGTACTTAGGTAGTGAAAAGGTAATTGATTGACACATTGCGGTAATTGGTGTTTGACAGAATTTATTTTATTTTTGCTAAATATAATTGTGTAGAAATATAACAAATCTAAATACCAATTCCAATATGTATAAATTATTATTAAGGTAAAACCTATGACTTTATAGAATTGGGCAATTTTTTTAAATCTTTGTATGACTTCAAGTTGTGAAACATGTAATTTGAAGTATGTGGGTAGCGATAGCGTGCTATTCCGCCGCCCGATAACCCCCGGCGGATGTTCGGCGGTTTATGTCAGTGCTCCCGCCAGATTAAAGCACACCCTCAAAAATGTACCTACCCTGACTTTGCCATAATGATGCAGAAAAGGAAATTTAGCAAATTTTTATATAAGTACCTTTTATTCGCAAAATAATTAAAATAAAAATAACCGTTGAACGTTAGCTACGTTAGTATGTTTATCGATACTAAATTTAAAATTGAAATCTCTGATCCTTAAATGATATTATTTGCATAACATTTTAATTTCACTAAAAGGAAAGCTAAAGTCAATGTTAAATCCCAACACATTATGTATCTAAACAATAAATTTGCGAACCTTACTGAGAACACTGAGGAAAAACTTTCTCGTAAAATGCTTTTAACGTAAATATCGCCCAGTACCGACCCAAGCAAGCGTTAAGGTCTCAGTTTATCTATCCAATAACCCCATCGGCTAAGTCAACGGGCAGTGTTTGATGTTCCGACCGCCGGTTGCACCTCGAGAGCTCTAAGTGTCCCAAGTTATTTTTACCGTTCCCTTGCCGTGCTGCGCTAAAAGCATTTGTCTTGAATTTTTAAAGTACCAATTGAAGTTTCAGAGGAAAGGATAAGTGCGGGTTACTTTAGAGATACTAAAGTTAGAATTAATTCGATTGTATCACGTTTTGAAAACCATCGTGCCTGTATTTAGTCGTGTAAACAAGGAGGGATATCAAGTATTCAAAACGGCGGCGTCGCGGCGGTCGATTGCGGAAATGACAAACCGATTAGTTGCAATCCCCGCGCCCTGGGAGAGATATATCCGGCGGAACCGAGCAAAATTACTTCCCTCGTTGCTCCCGATGCACCACAACAATGTCCGACCAAACTGTGCAATTCGATTTAAGATCGAGTCACAGCGAAAAGTCCAACCCAAGTTCCGAGTCGCTCGCTTCATTAGAATCCAAATTCCCACGGTTCATTAGGATTCCCCAGAATTCTCAGCGTTCATTAGAAATACTCGAGAGGGAGTGGACTCGGGCGTAAATAAGTGATTAACGCAGTTGGGATTGTTTTGAGATGGCCGGTCGGTGTCGCTGCAACTGCCGAGGGCGGGCCGGACTCAGGACGCGAACTCTTGATAAATTTAAGATGAGACGTTGCGCCGCCGCGCCGCTACCGTCAACTATTTCCGCTAATGTTTTATAAGAGTACCTCCAACTCTATTGTCTTGCACGCAATAATCCACGTTTTGAAAAGGTACGTTTATGTCTATTAAAGATTTATTTGTCGAATAGCGCAGTAACCAAAGAGCAAAATAAAATTTATTGTCTAAGCAGTATAGACAGTATCTCTACTTACATATAAAGCCTTTTTGTTAAATAATTAGATAAGCAATAATATTTTAATCGTGTTCGTCTTTTACAGAGGTACATAAGCGTCTCTAAATTCTGAACAGAATATTATTTGGCATGAAAGCGACGACCCCTATTACAAAAGTAATAGGCACTTTTAAGCTGAATTTTATTACATCGCTATGAAAGAAGGTAAACGTTGTACAAGGTATTAATCTGGACCGTGGACCGCGAGCTTTGTATTGAAGTTAATATCATATTTAGATCTCTACTTTCAGAGCGGATACGTCACATACAATTTGTTCTTTATTTGATTATTTAATACTAACTACTATATAATCAGTTTTTTTCTTAAATAAAACACCTATGTTTCTCCTTACATATTGTGTAAGTAATTTACATTTAAATTTCCTTACATTGATGTTTAATAAAAATAAATAATGGAAAATCCGACAACGGAACAGATTGCTGTTACAATAACTCATTTTGTACCGGAAACTTTATAGATTGAAACAAAATTAGAGATATGCATCGAAGCGTTGTTATTTTGAAAGGTTTCTGATTCAAAATCAGTGTAATTTTATCAGAATATCTTGAAGTCGGGGCTTGCTCAGAAGTTAGCGGTTGGTTTAGGAGCTAAATGGACCCGCACGTCCGGACAAACATCGCGGAAATTTGCAACTCAAACAACTTTAAGCAAATTTATAACTTCTGGATCGAAACCAGGCTGTTATCTGAATGCGCTACATGTCATGTTGGCCAAGACTATATTCAAAATCAAACGCCTCTGCTGTGGTTAAGGCGTTTGCCTATAGAAGTTTCTCGCACTTAGTTGTTTCCAGTTTGGTTAGAACATTGCCAAAAAAAGATGGTGGTGCTTCGGAACGCACTATAAGCCGTAAGTCCCAAACTACCAATCATAGTTCAGGTCAGAGACGGAAAGACGGTTTCGCAAAAAAAAAAAAAGACTTCAGGATGTGCATGGTTGATTTACTTAGCAATCCACAATTCAATTTAATGATGAAGAAGGATGGAAAATTGTGCGCAAGTTGAATGGCAAATGTGAAAAAGCTTTAACTTTTAGCATTAACAAACACTTATTATCCAAAAAAGGTAAAAAATAAAGAAAAAATATAAATGCTTTTAGTATCAATAATAATTGCACAATCACAATGTATAATGGCGGTCTTCCACTCGTACGCTAGTTGAATTATTTGAATTGCAAAAGCAATGAACATGAAATAGCAAAAGTTGTAATTCAAGCGTGGAGGATGTTCTATGATAAGAGGGAAATTATATGTGAATAGTTTCCTTGGGAGAAATGTACTGAAAGGTTCCGCATCCACTACTTGTCGCATCAAATAATGTGATTTATTTGTTTATTTATTATTATTTTTAAGTATATAGTTTTAAGGTTATATTAATAAGTTGTGATCATATATATATATATATGTGATTTTGCCATTTTAACTTCAAAAAAACTTAAAACAAACCAAGATATAAGGTAATAATTATTTTGATATTTGTGACCAAATTAGGCGTTTTCTCAAAAACGGTCTTCTTCGTTATTATGATTTGCAAAAAGTCTTCTGGCACATTATATATTTTCCTATTGATTACAAATTACCGTATTTTGTAGACCAAGCCACAGTTACAGTGAAAAATGAAAGCAAACGTCGTGTCTAATCAATATATAAAGGAACTCGCTAACGATTGACAGATATATATACCACCGCCACGGAGAGCCAAACATTTATGATGATGAAAAAATATCACTTCTAAGCTGAATTTTTTAAAGGATTTAATTTCCTATTTAAAAACTACTGAAATTGTCTAAATATTTATGTGCGAGTAAAAAACTTTTAAGCAAAGTAAGTACTTAGTTTAGATTTCTTTTATTGGTTATAAAAATTAAAGCAATATTTCACTCATATTAAGTAAGTACCCAAAAAAGTACTACGACATATTAGAAGGACGAACGGGTGCAAAACCGATACTTTTATACGAGTACTATTCGTTTGCATTACCAGATGAGGTTGATCGTCTTTTTAGACTTCTTAAATTTAATATTGTAAATTAAATATTTTTTTTAGCTGTTCTTTTAGCATGTCCCACTGCTGGGCAAAAGCCTCCCCACTAACCTTCTATGTATTTGTACCCCTCATAATGTTTCTAAATCACTACATAGTATAAAACAAAGTCGCTTTCTCTGTCCCTATATACTTAAGCTTAAATCTTTAAAACAACGCAACGGATTTTGATGCGGTTTTTTTAATAGATAGAGTGGTTCAAGAGGTAGGTTTTTATACCCATGCGAAGCCGGGGCTAGTTATATAATAAGTTATAAAAATAAAATTTAAATTTATGAGATGCGCAACCGTCTGGCACATCATATTTAACTATACAAGCATAAATGAAGGCATATTAGCCAGATACCGCTTACGTCAGAATAACCTAGTTACACATAAAGGTATTATGAATTTCTTTCAAAAACTCAGATCATTCTGTGAAACGAATCCTAAACATACTTAAAACAATTCCAGTTTGCTTTTATTATATTGAATAATCCATTTTTATAATTTTCTCGACTGTACCACGCTCGGATGGAATGACGTAAAAGAGTATTATCTGAAATAACGCGGACAAACAGTGGTACCGTGAGGGTGCAAGGCCCCGAGGGCAGTGATCCCAAGGTTCTTGCCCGCGCTAGCACTCTTTGTCTTTCGCCCCTTGTTAACCCCTGGTTTTGCATCTGGATCATGTTAGTAAGACAGGTTACTGCTCCACACATGAAACTATTTGCCGGTTTTCACCAGGAAATAAATATATACCGTGTAAAGATAACTTAGTGACCCGTTGTTACACAGTATTTAGATGTCATGATTTTGGCACAAGATTTACTTTTAAATGGTATGAAAATATTAAAAGCCGAAGATTGTTTATTAATGATTGATTCTTTGTTAAGTTTGTATTAAATATTAATTGAATGAAAAAAATTTAAGGGAATTTTGTTTGAAGTAAAAACATTACACCTTTGCATTACACTAATATTTCTTTCGATACAGTTTACTACTATTACTCCATCATATCACTACAGCTACTACGCTAAAGTGATGAAAAATATTGAGATAGGCGCAAATGAAATTCCGTGAATATAAGTCATCCGTGTCTTCTGTACTAATACTTAGATAGAAGAAAAAGCCTTTGGAGTGTGTGACGGGAGCGATAGTGTTATGCTCGACCGCCACAAAGGGAAGATCTTCCCGCCAGGCTAGGGTGTTATGCCTGGGGAACCGCGGCTCCAACGATGTCTTGTCGGAGGTTGTATTTATGCTCCAATCCGTAGAAACTTTGCAAGCGCGATTTAGACTTCCATAGTAATTTGCCATCTTGTATGCAATTCTGAGATTGTTGCTTTTAACGCCATCTGTGGTGCGTCTTGGTAGATATTGTTGTAGCGCTAGTGTCGCCACAGGACTCCCTTCCAAGACCGAAGGTCTGATAAATCTTCATGTGCAGTCTGTGCTTATGATGTTAGCTTGCAAGTGCCAGTCGCTTGACTTGACGTCCCAGTGAGTCGGATACGTTGTTGCTGCTTGCTCGTAGTCTGCGGTGAGTCGAGACTGTAGTGAGCGATGTAGACCTGTTGGCGCCGGTAGATGTCCTGCAGAACTGCCACGCTGGTGCGGTTGGCCGGCCGATGAATACCAGACGTGGGCTGCGGTGGATGTGCCGGTCGCTGAAGTCATTGAGAGTGAGGGTGTGGTTGCAGGACCAGGAAAAGCTCGGTGAATCGGCTGCGTTGGACCTGGAGATACCCCATTGTTGTTGGCTTGCTGTGAGACTGCTGGCTGCTGAGGCTTGTAAGGTAGCGAGATGATGGATCGGAGAATGTTGATGGAGAAGGCTGCTTCCAATCACGTCGGGGTCACCACTTTGGAGTGTGTGACGGGAGCGATAGTGTTATGCTCGACCGCCACAAAGGGAAGATCTTCCCGCCAGGCTAGGGTGTTATGCCTGGGGAACCGCGGCTCCAACGATGTCTTGTCGGAGGTTGTATTTATGCTCCAATCCGTAGAAACTTTGCAAGCGCGATTTAGACTTCCATAGTAATTTGCCATCTTGTATGCAATTCTGAGATTGTTGCTTTTAACGCCATCTGTGGTGCGTCTTGGTAGATATTGTTGTAGCGCTAGTGTCGCCACAGGCCTATGGCTTTAAGTCCGCCATTTGCATTTGTATGTAAAGAAGTTAAATAAATAAATAAAATTACTTACCTTACTGTTGAATTTCAGCTAAAGTAATTCAAGTATTTTAAAGAGATGTAAAATATAAAACTGCTTTGTTTTTTGTAGTGTATGAAATAAGCTCATTTAAAAGTCCATTGATTTTGCATCGTATTCAGCTCTCGAAGTCTTTGTGGAAATAAGGAATGTAAAAATAATATGTGTTAGACAATTCTTTCAAGAGACAAGGGTGTAGTTGCTTAATAGTTAGAGATGGCGTTGACCGCGAGGTGGGTGAACAAACTAGTTTGGGTTCAACCTGCGAGGGCGCGGGTTCGAAGGTCACAGTCCGCGGTTCTTTGTTGCATAACGCGGGTTCTGATAGCGTGCCACGTATTATGCTCGCATGGATTTTATAGACATGTGAAAATGGACTTTCAGAAATATAGCTATTGGTTTGAGAATTGGTATTTGTGGTTTGCAGGCAAGCAACTGCAGTAGAGCACTTCATAATATCGGTTGTTTGCATTCTAAAGATTTAGATGGCAAATTTATTTTATGTGAAGGTACTTGCCTATATTGTCATCAGGCGCTTCTGTGTAATAATAGTTTATTGATATAAAAGTTGTATGTGTTAAAAGCATGTGATATTCAGTGTAAATTTAAGTGTTTCATTTTTCAGATGCATGCACAGTTTTATTTAAATTAAGTCTCGCTTTTCAAAGCGAACCTCATTTGCGTTTACAAAAGTGCAGATCATATTTTTTCTTCTGTGTGTTCGAATTGAAAGAGCTGTAATATTCTTTTTTGTCTCGGAGCGAGCGGCGCGCGGCGACCGCGTGCGCCCCACAAAGCCTGCTGGTTTTGTATTCGCTTTCTCACTCACCTGGAAAGGAAAGAAAAGAAAATGTTAATTAAGAGCCACTGAGCAAAATTGATATCGTCGGGAATGAAGATTCTTCTGTTATTATAAACGGATGCTGACAGTTTGTTTTACTGTAGGTAAATTACAATTTATATTGCCGAATGGAAAAATCGGATCAAAATAAAACTAGGGTTGAGCGCAATATGAAGCACAACGGCTATATTTGTATAATAGGAACGGGCGGCGGAGAGCCCGCGCATTGCCAAACGAGCCTGAAACGTACATCTCATTAACACGTAGCGATATTTAGGGAGCAGCGGTCCGCGCGCGGTGAGCCGCGAACTAGCATTTGGCAGCGCCCGCGCCCGTCACAGCCGGCTCGCGAACTAAACAACTCGTAAAAGTGTAAAACTTGTAACGATAGCGGTGGAGGGAACCACCTCATATGAGCGGCGGCTGGAGCTGCGCCAGTCGTGCTCATTATCAGATGGGACGTTCCGGGTGCAACCCTTTCGTTTTACGATTGGCCTCTAATTACAGCGGCGCTCAAGGCGGCGCGCATTTTCAGTCGATATGAACCCAGAACAGGCGCACACTGCCAAATGGACATATTTATCTCTGCTAGCCAAATCGTTTACGTGGTTCGACAGGGTTCGTAGCGGCAACGCGGGTTACGATCGCCGGCCGTGTTGCGATATGAAAAAAGTCTCGGAAAATGTCGCGGCAATGCAATAACAGAGAGCGCTGGTTTACGAGAGGCTGCTGATAAAGCCATGCGAATCGCAGTGTGCGGGCCGCCTTAACGACGTGTTGCCAATTTATGCCGTGCGATAAGCAGAGTTTGTTTAGCCTCCGGCGAAGGCGAATAACGACCGCTGATTCACATGTCGCAATGCTTTGCAATTCGCAACGTGCTTGGAATTAGGTATACGGCTTATGAAAAGACACTTCTAGATGCTTCCATGTATGTAGCTTCTATGTTAGGAAATACAAATGTTTATCGGACATGGTTATAAATCGAATCGAATTCCAAAATCTAGTTGGGTATTATTGTAACATATTCAAGATTGTGGTTGGTGCACAATCGGCGGCGGAATACCGACTAGAATTACAGGGGAACTGGCAGAATATTAGTATGCCACTGGCGACGGCCACTGGAATGAGTGGACGTGAGGCGCGCCGTCCGGCATCTCGACGTCGACGTCAAAACGCAATAACAAGAGCATCGTAAACCGATTGAACAATACATTATTGCTCGTAAATTTTAATTCAATTTTCCTTTTTGTACATTTAACCCAGTGACAATTTATTGTCGGTGTAATTTAACTATTATTTTTATTTAGGGCATATTTCACTAACTGCTGATAAAATGTCCATTACGTGATTGACATAGGGATAAGTAAAGTCATCTAGCAGAAAAATTAAATTATTCCACAGTCGGTAAGAATTTCCATAAAAAAATAATTTTACGGGAGGAAAACATGCAACTAAGTATGGCTAAGACAAAAATAAATAACAAATAGGTATCCATATTACTTGTTTCAAATATTTGAAAACTATCTGAGATTTTATTTCAAATTCCAGGTGCTTCTCTCTTCCGCTAGCCTTTTCACATCCTGTGTGCCTGTTGCCACACGATTGAATCAGATTTTAGCTGTTTATAATCCGTGTAAAACTTTACTCGATACACTGATTTTACCATCAATTCATTAAGAAACAAGTATACAGGTTAAGATGTTACTACACATAGTATTACGTCACATCATAATGATTGAGTATTATTACAGGGATAAAATATATCGCAAACCTATTTCGAAGGAAATCGGCCGATGAAAGATGAGGCCTTTTTGTCGATGACTCAAAACAGAGCGCGTGACAGGCATAGTAGAGTGAATTCGGCTGGTAATCCAGCCATATTGACGCGGTACATGACGTGCATGGGGTTCTACCAAGTAGGATATGTTCCGAATCCATCGTTTTTACGTATAAATGTATTAAGTATCTTCATATGGTGGTACCTTAATTGTTAAAATTTTCTTACGAAGTTTTTGATCGATTTTATAAAATATTTTTCCTTAACAACAAAAATAGACTGCCCTTTGTTTAACGAGACCAACTTGATGACTGGCTCTGTGAATTGTACGTCTTAACCACACAGAGCATTAGGTAAACCTAATGACGGAGTTTGAAGGTTTGGAATTTAAAGAAAAAGTTTCATTGCATTACTAATCTCACGGCTTCCAACTATCATTGTAACGAGGATAATGTAGCTTACATTAAGCAAAACTTATCTGTTTAGATTAGTAGTTACACATCGCTGGATTAGACTAATTTCCATTTGTAGTCTGTTCAATATTCGTAGTCGCTATCATTCCTCATCCGAAAGAACACCAAATATTTGTAAGTCAAATTCAAGTTTATAAATGCGAAATTTAATTGGAGCATTAAGATTATGCGTGAAGTTGAGGCGAGCAGGGCGCCGCGCCCGGCCCGGCCGCTGGGGGACCGTCAACTCAATCTTGCCCCATTACACGCGACAAATTGGAAAAATATTCAATTATACGACGCTAAATATTGAATTATATCATAGCAAATTACAGTTTCGCACTGGGATGTAACGCTAAATGTCTAAATAAAAGATGATTACAAGGGTGACGAATGTAACACGTTTTCGTTAAGTTTATAATAAATTGATAGAAACATGTAACAGTCAAATATTTTTGTTAGTTATTTGAATTTTTAATGATCACAAATTATCTCTATTTAAGAGTTTTTTATAAAACATTAAAACTGCAAAATATACCATATACTAAACAAGGGATTTATTGCTTAAGCATTGACTTAAAAAGTCTAGTAGAGATCTACTAGACTTTTTAAGTCCACTCAACATTAATATGGGTAAAAAAAAAAACAAAATCACATTCACATATCATAATTCACCTCTTAATAGTCCTATTTGAAAATATATTTGGAGTATATTTTATGTACAGTTCCGATATGAATTCTGTAAACAGGGATTAATAACAATGAAGGAAGCTAAGTCCCCCCTATCGAAATCGCGTTGCCGGCGGCGTCAATTTTATTACTCGATGGAAAAATACTATGGGAGGTTAGCACGGCGACAAGTGGGCGCAGAAATCGCCAGTTGAAGTAATTGCCAATTAATCACCAGCGTTTTCTATTTCACACGACGACAGCCCGACGGCGGCGGCGACGTGTGGCATGTGCCTATACTCTATGTACTCCTAGAACAAAGCGAGAAGAAAACAGAAGAGTAGCTCTATTACGTTAGTATATAACGCGATTTAAATTCGAATTTCAGTGAATGAGAAAGTTACAGTTGAAATCTAAGAGGATATTTCACAGATCTGTATGAATTTGAGTTTCTTCAACTACCGTCCTAACGCCGATGATACTTGATTTTAAATCCATCGTAAATCCACCAACAAGAGCTAACTCATAAATTAATTATTATAATTGAAAATAAAGATATAGATAGATATATTTAATCCGTAAAGTTTAATAGGAACAGCTTGTTAAAATCAATGAAGATTTGAAGCACAAATTGTGTGCTCTTTGTAATATATATATTTTGTGCCTATGCTCTATGTACTCGTGATGTGACCGCTAACGAGGTTTAGACTGCACCGCGTGTGTTCTCCAATAACATGACACTTGTTTTTTATTACGAGCGATCGTAAAAACGATTACACTCGATGGCAAGTGTAGTCAGGGAGTGGCTCGAAACAAAGATGATTGCTTTTGTTAACTATATTACTAACGAAATGCACATTACTACGCTATGCTAACTTAATTGATAGTAATGTTGGATTTTTTGGTTTCACTGCAGATCCTGCTGAAGCATTGAAGTACGTTAATGGATGTAATGTGATAAATCAATTGCATAAACATCCATCAATATCAGCAGATTTAGACCTCTCTATATTTATCGATAATTAAGGCAACTGTATTAAAAAGACAAAGGTTCGTCTTTCATAGATTCTAAAGATTGTTTTTATGTAAGTACCTTTCTACGTGTAGTTAAAGCTAGTTGGAATAAAGGTTTTCTAATTTACCCATTAAACATTCTTAGAAGCATTTTTGTGTCCAATTTTTCCTTGGGTTTCGTTTGAAAGTCATATGTGATACTATTTTTTTTGAGGATTACGTAAATGAAGTTCGCATAAAATGTGTCATAATTCTACAGATTTTTATGTTGCAGATTGTGTTTCATAAAATCCTTGGCTTTGAGTTAAATTTAACCAGTTTTTTCTTTGTGTTTAATGAGATATATTCAAATAAGAAGACAATTTCCTAGGCAAAATAGTTGATTATCGAATAAAAAGCCGAGAAGACGTGTTCTAGTCAAAACAATAAGGCAACTTTATTTATTTATTTATTAAAACTTTATTGTTCCATAAGTACAAAATACTTATACAATTGGCGGACTTAATGCTAAAAGCATTCTCTACCAGTCAACCATTGGGAGAAACAGAAAAACTGTGCGGCGCAAAAAAGTTACAAGGGAAAATAGGTACTTAAAAATAAAATTTACCACGATGGGTATTTTAATGCATATCATACTAAACTACGTAAACATACATACACAATACATAAATATACATACTTATACCCTTACTTATATATCTACATATATTAAAAAATATATATATCTATGCACATACATACGAGTATATAAATATACATTATATAAGCCTACATAAATACTTTTACGAAAACTTTCACAAAGAACTTTCACACGCAGAAGTGAGCATGAACTCTTTTTTTTAAAGGTAAATTTAGAATAATTTTTTTTAAATATATCGGCAGGGAAAGCATTTCAACTTTCAACACACAAAAAATGATAACACTCGATATATGCATTTTTTATCGTTACCTTTTCGCAACAACATCAGGATTCCACTCAAAACGGGATTTGCAGTGACAAATATAGTCCCTGCGAGTCTCATACTCACTCAGCATATTGTGCAATATCATCGCTCAGAGAGTGTGTTTAGAATTCTGTCCGGTTAGGTAAATTGAACGGTTATTTCCTTGGAGTGATTTATATCCAGATATTTCTAGACGGTTGGGCTTGCACCGGCGGTGATCGCTGAGTGGATTGCGCGACACCTTTCAAACAAATTGTCTTGAGACCGACCCGTTACGGTAAACAACTCACTCCCGTCACAATACGACGAGAATGCAGAATTGACACTTTGAAAAATATTGAGCTATTACAAGAAACAATGTTTCTAGAATTGTCCATGATCTGTGTGCATTTGGTGAAATTTTACCTACTGGTAAACACAAATACATAAATAATACAACAGGAGGCAAAATCAAATAAAAGTACCAAACATGATTTTTAAGAGCATGTCGTAGTTTACTCGAACAGTTGATTATAAAATTATTTATATATTAATTTGAGTGTGCTATTCTTCCATAGTCTTATTATTTTGTTTACCTATGCTGATGTTCTAGTAAACTAAACACCTTCAATTTCACAAGGCGTCGTGGAACCAGCCTGAAAATAACCTGAAATTGCTCTCGGCTCGTTTCCACGTCCTCAAAAGTGACTTTACCCTAGACCCCATTTTATTTAATTTACGAAGTGGATTTTTTCAACGCTTTAAGTACTTATAGCTAGTAGTATTTATGCGCCTATTTAGAGCTCCGTGTAAGGCATTTGTACTCTTTTGTAGCATTTTTCGACTTTCTAACTAGTTGATGACCGCAGCTCCCCCGCAACCCTTGTAAAAATTAATTTTAGGTATGTTCTTTCCCAAAGAGGAGGTAAGAAGTAAGTTAAAAAAAAGGCTAAACTCTCGAAAATTCTAGAAAAATATTGTGATAACAGTTTCGTAACGTCGAAAACAAACGTCTGAAAAGTTCAACAATTAGTATGCGCCTCGCACCTCGGCTAGTTATCCTAAACAAGTTGATTAATTACTGGACATGGAGAGTCGCGAACAAAGTTCAATTGTTAGCCTGGGCAGGCGGAAATGACATCAGAAACTATAATAAAATAATCTAGTTGCCGGCTTTATAAGTTCACATTACATCAAAAGATTTGCAGTACATATATATCCCTCAATAAGCTAATTTGTCTTGTCCACCCAACAACTTATACCTTACAAATTTGCAAATTAAGTTTTAAATCATTCATTTATTTATAATTTACTAGCGACTCGCCCCGGCTTCGCACGGGTGCAATATTATGGATTATACCTACATAAAAAATTATCTTGAATTACTCTTATCTACTTTAAAAAAAGTATCAAAATCCGTTGCATTGTTTCAAAGATCTAAGCTATATAGGGACAGAAAGCGGGAAGCGACTTTGTTTTATATTTTTTACTATGTAATAATAATAATGATTTGTAATTGACGTAAGAAAACTTTCAGCGTTTTTGTTTAATACTGTGATAAATTATTTTTATATTTTTAAAAGAACCATTATTTAAAACTGGAATATATGAGAAATTGCTATTTGATGTGTATGTGCCTTTGTAATACTAACACATGTTGAATAAGGTAATAATGTAGTGTGTATGTATGTCCACGTGAAAGTGTCTTGTACAGAAAAGTATATTAAAGTGAATTACAATAGTATTAATTTTAATTCATATTATATAAAATAAAAAGTGCAAAAAGTAGTTCACTTATAATATTCAACAAAATGCCGTATAAGCTGAATATTTGGAGAACAATATTGAATTGTTCGTATTGTTAGCAAAATTGAAAAATAAACGCATTCCCGCATTGTCAGGCAGGGCTATAGCGGGTCGCCGACTTCGGTATCGAACGAACACGTTACCAAAATTGTTTTTGTAATTTACGCCTACAAAAGCACTTTGCCACACACATTTCAGTCAGTTTTGTCAAAAAGAAATACAAATAATTTTAATTTTGATTAATGTAATTGTTATTTTTGTAATAAATGAGCGGTCACGCGATTTTGTTTGCGTTTTATTTGAAATACGTTGACTGGTTTTCATATTAAGTCTTATGTTATACGACCTATATTTTAACTAATCTATGCGCGATTTTCATATTCTATAATAGCTTGTTATAGTATTGGATTGGTGAGTTAACTAAAACATTTTTATATATATAATTAACAAATATTTAAGATACAGATAAATTTGAAAAATATCCATTTTAATCTAGTCCTAATCTATTATTTAGTAGTTATATGAAATAAAAATATTCTTACCCACTCACGTTGGTAGGTCCCTACTAGTGCACCAGGCCAATCCAGGGCCTTTGTGATTCAGAGGTAAGCCATTTCTAATAAAACACAAGTAATTAAGATATAGTGAATCTTTTCTCATATAAATTAGCATCTCGTAGCTAGTAGGTTTGTAGAGGTCTACGGCGTAGCTCGTAGCGTAAAGCACGATGGCTTAAGTCGTAGGCTGTTGTTGGCACCGGTTACGAATGCGCGATTTGCCAGAACCTTGGAGTTAAGTCATTGAGACGTGAATCGCTCAGATTTGAAGGTATGATACCAAGTATTACCAGGTGTTTGTTAATTTGAATAGATAAAGCGGTACTTAATCCATTCAAATAAAAAACACATATATTATTAAAGCCTAAAAAAAATTAATTTATCGATTTTTTAAAGGTAATTGAATAATTCTTCACGTCACTTTGCTTTTTTGATTGAGATTTTTCTCCCTTATTCCTATTAGATTAAGTTGATGCCATAGGTGCTGTCGTAACTACTTTCCACCAGATGGGTACTAAGATTCAATCTGCACCTATCCTAAAGGTTTTGTTTAAACGCGCTTTATATCTGTTACTACAGGAGATCCTTTTTCCAATCTGTAACCAACTCAAAATGTGTGTTTTATTCAAAAGAACTGGTGAAATTTCTAATAGAGTTCCTGGTTGAATTTAAGAATCTTTTTGTACTAAATAATTTGAGGTTCTATGACTTGCGGATTTATTCGCCTTTGATACTTAATGAATAAATATTTAAAAATAACATGTTACCTATTAGCTATTAGTTCAAGTGCCAAACACTGCAACCAATCACCTGCATACCCAGTGCAAATCTGCGCAGCCAGGTGTAAATAAGTAGATAAACGTTTAACTTAAAGCATATTGTACGTACGTAATGACCTGGGGGTCAGATTTAACAGGCCCTGACGGTACATTAAAGAAACAAAAAAGAAAACAATCAAAGGCGGACTAAAAAAGTAAAGGATAGTAGTAAAAACTATCATAGTAGACCAAATTACGGGCAGATCATGCATTTTTGAATAAGTATATTTTCTACTAGTAATAAAAATATAATTAAGGATGGTCATAAATTGTTGTGATGGTATTTCATGATTTCGTTAATCTAGTCTTACATCAGTAAACACGGCGAATTAAATTAAAGTTAGTAGCATGCCATAGGGTTAAAGAGGTGACATCTTTACTTTTTTATTTATTTATATTTTTTATCCTTGTTAACAAAATAAACAGAATATGATCCATAAAAATAGTGCGTTGTATCAAACGGTCACGATACAGAGGCCAGAATAACATTGTAAACGGTAATTGGCTGAATAGCACCAAATTGACTAGAATGCTGGAGGTAATTGAATGCGGCTTCGGTGGACAATGAACTCCATGGATATGCAGCGAGATTTGTTTCGAATGAGCTTCGCATGTATGGGCTCGTGTTTATATAAAATGTATGTTAACAGTTTTTTAAATGCTTAAGGTATTTTATAATTACATATTGTCATTTTTTTAAATCTAAAAATCAATTGTAAAAATAATATACATAAGTAAGATTATCGTAATATATAGAAAAAATAAAGGAAAAAGTGGGAGTCGTGTCGTATCAGGAGGTGAAAAGGCTAGTGGAAAATAGAAACACCTGGAAGAGACTCCACCGAAAAGAGCACTCAACTTATAGGTAGTACGAAAATTGTCTATCAAACAACCTTTTGGTTAGGCAGAGAGCGTTTTCTATGTTGTCTGACTTGATAAAGACTAGGTTGGAAATATGTTCTACATTGAAGGACAAATTCTTACGCAATGATTATTCATCGAACACCTGCCGTCCTTATCTATGACTTATATATAATGAATGAAGCGTCTGCTTGTTATATTTTATAATATCTGTATTACAATGCGTTGGTAGACGGACGCGAGATAATGTGTGACACTTCAACGAATAATGTAATATACATACAACTACGAGATATACAGTAAAGTAGGAGTAGACAGAGATCCTTGGCAGGTAACGATGTTTGTGGACCCACTTCACATACAAAAGCTGGGAATACTGCAAATGCTGCGCTATCCGGCGCACTTTTACGAATGACAAATGATTTTCTTTGCGCATCTTGGCTGGTAATGTCGAACTTGTAGTAGGTAGACACGATGGGTGATTTATCAATAATGGATGCATGTAAAATGGAAAATTTAGTACCATAAATAAATAATATGTTCAAGCTTTCGTTGACACTCAACAAGGTTATCTATTATATGTCAAGACAACAAATGTAGTTGATAGTTAATATTATACTAAAATATGAAAGCTAAAGAGTTTGTTTGTTTAACTTTAGCACTATTCGTGGGATTTAAAAAATTCATTCTGCTCATGCCTTTCTTGAAGAAGATAGGCTAAAGTACATACCCATCAAGGGCGGCTGAAACCGCGGGGACCGGTTAGAATTAATAGTGCTTATAATTATATCTATATTAACAATACAATAATAACGTTTTTGTTCTTTCTTCGTTATTTTACATTATATAAATCATTTTTTATATGAACAATGCCACGGCATTATCTAGTATACCCATAAATCAAGATTAAAACGCGCCTGTTTTCTGTACGTTAGTGGATCTATTTATATCGCGCAGCCGATCGTTTTTCTATCAGAAGTATGTTACCATTACCATACACCTATCACGATTTTGTGGTCTACGTCGGCTTGCACGGCCACTTGCCAGATTGTAAAACAAATTAAATATTTAACTAGTTATATGGAGTTGATCTATGAGATTGTCGATGAGATATATAGCTTACTAGCTATTAGTTCTCTGTTATATCGGGGCAAAAGAAGCATATTATTGCAAGCTTAACAAGAACTCATGCTTTTCGTCTAAATAGGGAGGGTTGGCCACATTACAAGCTCAAAAGAGAAAAGATGGGCACTGGAAACTACAAAGTTTGCAGGACCGAGTTGGTAAAAGGCCTAAAGGAAGACCAAAACAGCAATGGGCTGATAACATTATAAAGATTGCAGGTACAATCTAGATTAACACTGCTCAAGATGGGAGAGAAGGCTTCTTCCCAATAGGGATCCATCTCAAAAAAACCTCATTATAAACCTTATTTCATGTAAACATTATATTTCTTTGAAATAAGTGAAGGTATTTTTTTATATTATGTTACTATGTAAAATATGTTAAAGCTACTAAAGAAATTACATATACAAACATATAAATACAATTTTGAAAATAGTACTAAATCATATAATTATACTTAATAGTTATTCATGCATGCATATTATAATGAAACCACGAATATGTCAGTATAAATCCGACGGGTTTTTCTTAAAAATTGGGCCTTTTTGAAGAATTTTCTTCTGTGGTGATGTGGCATGTCTCGTCCACGATCGCTCACTCAAGGAGGTTGTGATGGGCCGAGCACGAGTGCACACATCACACCCAGGTTGAGTGAGTCACCGGGAATGAGCTTCTTTCTTCTTTTCTCTTGTCTTTCTTCTTTTTTTCTTCCAGTGAACTTTTAAATTAAATAATTGTTTTTATCATCGTCATCCCTTTTTCGAAGCAATATGAACTGATTCATCAAAAATAATTGCAAAGATAGAATAAAATAAGTGTAGTCCATAAAAAAAACATTTTCTTAAAGTTAACACAGATTGACCTGCCTTTGTATCATAATATTATGCAATACTAAATACTATAACACTTATAACTAAAGATCTACTGAAACAATCTCTCTGAAATTTTGCATACTCATAGTTAGAAGTATTGTGAAGGACATAGAGTACCTTTCGTCCCGGGAAGAAGTTACACTGCTCTCGAGGGAAGTTCACGCGGGTGAAGCCGCGGGTAAAGGCTAGTATTCATATAATTATATCACTCTTCCCTATTGCAACCGTAGTTGCTTCGTAGGCAGAGGACTTCTTTCCTGCTTCTTCTCCTGGTCTTCGGCATCAATATAATGTAAGATATAAGTAATTAGGTTTTTGGCAAGCCAACTTTTATTATTATTTACATTAATTACAACTAGTTCTTTAAAAACGAGTCTTGTATATTAGTTTCAAAATATCAATACACATAAGAATACAAAATATGTAATAACGTTATTTGTTTTACGTTTAAATCGTAGTATAAATTCATACGAGAGAGTTACGAAGCTTGTTTGACCATGCGATCGAAATAGCTTCTATAAAGCTTCGATGTAAACGTTCAAACGTCTTACTTCAGCTATTTTGAGAGGAACTCTGTTTTCATAACAAACACTTATAGCTTTCACCTTCGATTTCAGAATTGACCACGATGGTTATTAATTATTTTGTGTTATAACTGGCTTGCATATATTTCTTAAACACCTTGTATATAAATCTTCCATCAGAGGGCGTATAGTACTCGTAGCTGAGAAATATAAATTAATCTATTGTTGATATATTTTTCTAGAAATCTTCTCAATCTTTTTGAGTGACAAACACTTAGGTATATTAAATTATAATGATATACTATATACATGTTATAATATGATTTTGCTCGAAATAATAATATATAATCATAGCAAGCACTTTGTCAGTCTTGAAACCAAAAGAAAATAATTTGTTATTTTGTGGTATCCTGCTGGCCGATGTTAATTAATTCATTAATTGGTTAAATATTGAATCATAGCTACTATTGTCGTTCGACCAAATAAAATTGTGTTGTGGGATTGGTGCGCGATCTATTATTTACTGTGCCAACTGTACTGGCCTACCCTCGTTTACATCACAATTAATTTAATTTGCTTTTTCACAGGCTTCTTCCATTCCCTCATTGTGATGTGGAGGGTTGAGCGCGTGAATTTTCTCGTGATTTGGTAACGAAGGCGGTAATTAGAGCAATTGTGAGGTTTCTCCATTTGTTTTAAACTGTTTATTGCTGCGAGCAGTTGCTGTGATTGTTTGTAGAATTAGCTTAATGTTGCGCATTCATATGTTTGTATTAACACCTTACAGCTGAATATGTTGCCAAGATTTATTAGTACCGTGGGATACTTATGATGTTATTTCGATATTAATTTCCTAACAAGGTTTTGCGGTGGGTCAGTTGTCGGTGACGGCGATTGCATATCGAATGTCAGGCAAGGCGACACCGTGGGCCGGGATCGAGTGTCGAACGGCAGGGCTGCGCACGCGCCGACGGAAGCCGTCGTCAGGCAGAGCGCTTCCGTCGACTTTATGTCCGATTACACAGAAAAGCGATATGATAGGGCTTCCTGCCTGACATACTTTTTATTTATCAATATATTTGTGTCATTATGATAGCAAACTTAAAAAAAATAGGTTACTTAAAAACATCATGAAGTCAAGTCTTTTTAAAAGGATAATATTATGAACCATTAAGTTTAGAAGTATCTGGCTTCAAACTGACAACAGGATCACACTGTCGTTGTGGCAAGCCGTTAAACTCTCAGAGCCACTGTTAATCTTCGTCAAGTGAGTAGAGATAGTACAGTTTAAGCACGCGCTCGCGTCGTCGCCTTCAATCTAAGTTTGTCCCGACCGTCCCTGTCCGCCACACTCCTGCATAATGAAATCGGGACTGTTTCAGAATTCTCAAAGTTACCGCCTCGATACCGCCAATAATTACATCTACGTCCCAGCATGACTCGTGTACGCAAAGCTTCCGACTAGAACAACCCTTGGTTTATATACATATTTGCCGGCTTTTTCACGCAGTTTCTCGCGATTTTCCGCCGACCTTTTTATGCGCTTGCCCTTATCTAACGAGCAGTAACATTTATCTAGTATCTGTCACTTAAAGCCTTTGCTCTCGTGTAAACGGGCGACCTTATTTTTTGCTTGGGGCCGGGAGCTATCGGTTGGTCCCGCGGCACAATATTACCCTACACGACGATATATCGCGTTCGAATCACGTCATCGTTCACCCGCGGTGTTACCGGGCGTGGCTTTGATGAGTTTACGGGGAGCTCGCATAATGCCCGCGGCAGATATGCGATAGTCTACTTCGTCGTTGACAGCCCATTCATGATTTTAACACTGAATTTTAAAAATAACAGCCTAGATAAACTTATCGTATATATTACAGGTGAAATAATTTCCAACAACTTTCATCGTCTAGTGAATCTAGATAATACATTTAAATAGTTCTTAATAACACTAATTTATGATTCACAATAAGGAGGTAATTATATAATAAAGTATAAAGACCGTATACGCTAGTGTATTCGAAACCTGATAAATGCCCTAAAAATAATATTAGGGACTTTGTAGATTTTATCTTCTGTACCGACAATGAGATTAACTCTAAAATTCGACAGATAATCATAGCCCAAGAGTAGACTATCCGTTAAACCAACTACAGTGTTACATAAATTAACAGTGACGTTGTCGACGAATAAGCTCGGTGTGATATTAGTATTACCACCATAACACATCTGTTATAACATACGCGGGACATCTGCAGGGAGGAGACTGTTATGAATCCTGAGTGTGATGGATGGACGGCCAGAGAGCCGCACTGCACATTTAACTACACATCTATTTATTATGAATACATATATCTACTTCAAATGCACTTTAATGAAATATCTTGTAGCTTATTACATAATTAAATATACAAAGTTAGCCGTGTATTTAGTTTTAAAAATTGGTTTTAAATTATTTCTTTTAAAATATCACGTCAATTTATAACGTGGCCTTGACCGAATAATAATTGTTATTATAGTCTACTCAACCTTACAATTTAGCTAAATTGGTAAGACAGGTGTAAATCTAAACAACGTAACATCTTTGCAAATATTGTAATGTTTACTCGTAAAAATTATCTGCCCGACCCATTATCAATATTTTTGTCACCAGAAACGCTTTTGATTCTATATATATGTTATATGTGTGTTATATTAAAATTTTATGTTGTGTGATTTGCAATTACTGAGATCAAATGAAAAGTGTTCCTTGGCGATCATTTATTTAACATTTAGAATTTGTGATGCGAATTAAACGGAGTTAAATGTAATAATCACGTGTCTCCATTCCCATCTATAAAGTTGTGGAAATTAATAAATGTTTAATGTATTTTGTATTTTAAGCGAGTTGATAAATGTTCAAACAAAAATCACATTGTTAAGAAGGATTTTCGGTAGCCGATGGAATATTCAGCTGAAAACTTTAAAAGCATTTGTAAAATAGATTAAGCGTAGCAGTAGAGCAATTTGTCCGGCGATTCTTTGACACCCTTTTCTGTCCAGTGACCCAGTGAAAAATATGTTCTATCTTTTTCAGTGCGTCTGCAAAATTAAGTAAAGTTTTAAGATATGCTGTCATCTTTATGTAAAGTAAAAACACTGAATATTATCAAGAATATTTTCGCTATTTCTGCCGGCTTTTTCTGGGTTTCATAACTTGTTTTCGGTTTCCTTGGTTCCAATCATTTTATCCTTGAAAGTTATGAATAAAATTAAAATAAAAAGAAGTATTTTTTGTTTGTATTAATTAAATCATTTTTTTTATGATATAAAGTGAGTTAGGTTTGGTATAAACCTAACGTTTTCCTTTTTGTTTTATTTTCATATACTATAACAAGGGTAAACTTTTTCATAAAATTCCTATCAAAATTCAGGTAAAATCCTGTTTCAAGTAAGCATAATGTTGTCGTATTTACGCGGCTATGTGTTATTTAAGAAGACTTTTGTAAGACTAGGTATTTCAAAACAACATTATTTTTATCTTGTACCTACCTGTTACAGTTTCATTGCTTCAATTTTCATACATGTTAACTTGATCATTTTTTTATTTCAAAAAATAAAAGCAAATTATTAATTCAAGAAGATTGATTATTTCAATGTCTTACGATGTAGGTAACATGGATGGAAAAATCGGTACTCTGATATTACGGAGCGCCAGAATAAATGTGTACATTATCTACTTTCACGTGTAATGCTTGTACATATATTAAGGGTATAGCAACACTACGACAGAGCACTTAGCGAAGAGTGCGAGGGGGTGGGGGTGAGGGCGGGGGCCACATCAATCACAACACAATTTTATATCAAATGTCGCTCTCAATCAATTTGTGCGGGTTCGAGTTCCCCACTATCACAAAATAAGGAGTCTGTACAGGAGTAACCTCATTCGATGTTTGCACTTGGACTTATTCAGGTCTCTTAACAAGGTACGTTTAAAATAAAAATTATTGGTTAAAATCCGCATAAGTCTATTTATATTATAATGTTTCTCTTGCCCATAAGGGTAGCTTGTGATCAGAGCTGGCCTCGTTGTGGCTAATGACATGTGAAACTTACAAATCCCACTATATGACGGTAATCAAACTCTCAAGATTACCAAAAATCTCATCAGGTACAAAATACTGCAAAAACGTACTTAATTTACGTAAAGGAATGAAAAGTGCGGTTAATTTTAAGAAATGTCCCTTTGTGCGTTCCATAATTTATGTCACTATACCACGACGCACCTTCTTTCACACTTGTCTACATGATAAGGGTGATGTGCTTTTAGAAAAGCAATATTGACGCTAGCACACTTGCCCTTTAAGGTGCTAGGAAACTGATATAGAAACAGAATAGAGTTTTGGTTGAAGTTTGTCGGCTCCTTTCTCAGAATTTATAACCACATGACGTATTTTGTATCATCTTTTTATCGGTTGTAGACTTTTCTGAAAGGAGTGACTTTATGGATTTTGGATAAACTTAATATAAACTGACCTTACTGGGCTACAAAAGTTGGGAGGTTCCATCACTTTTAATAAATCGATATAATACCAATTCTGAATCCACACCTACTAGTGACACCACTGGTAAACTGTTTTTCATAATTTTGTATACTATCAAATTTTTCAGCTTAGGCTGACTATTGATCAAATAATTTTTGATATGTTTTTGTAGTGTTTAGAAAATGGGCTGATAACAATATGTACTGATACTGAAAATTATGAAATTACTATAGTTTATTTCTAACCTTAAAACTGGTTAATTGTGTTTGGTTTCCAGATAAGAAATCATTGGTATGAGTAAGCCTTACGATATTTAAGAAGTGCGGTCAGTGTTGTGACTAAGCACTAGCATTATGCCTACTCGTTTCTATAAGCTGGCTCCTTTGTTTTCATTTTCCTGTATTATATGACTAATAGTATAAAATGGTCGAGGGCACAGAATGTTTCTACGTTTCGTTTATGAATTGAAAACGATGGATAATAAATATTATTTATAAACAGGTTATGCTCGGTGAAGTGCGACGTTTTTAATTCAAATGATATATTTCAAAAATTCTATATTAAGTACTAGCTGTAATCGTTTACTATGTTTGACCCTGTCTGTAACAATGTCCATTCCAAATGTCATCGAAATCAGTCAAGCGGTTTAGCCGTGTAAGCAATAGCAGACAGACAGACAAACTTTTACATTTATTATATTAGTATAGATATGCCTAGTGAGCATTTGTAAAAGCTCTGAGTATAGGTACAAATTATGACAGGAATGTCACTAAAGTGTGTGATGATCAAGTGATATCGTTCGGGTGTATCTTATTTTCTCGCATACTCTATGAAGTATCAATTCTGTACTTTTATTAGTTTGAACTAATATCGGATGACGCCCGGTCCGCGTGATATGACGGGTCGGGAAAGTTAACTAATGGATAGCGTAGTTTTGAAGGAACCACTACAGATAATTAGAGTTAGCCGTTCGCATGACTGTTCTTAATTGACAAAGACATTTTCCTTACACGTAAATCGACTAACCGTTATTTTTATATGGATATAATGATTAATTTATTGTCAAAAACCTGAAAGAGTTTCAGACTAAATTTTGTTATGTTTGATATTTAAGAATAATGACTTGAACAACTTGAAATAATATCCATTTAAATCTCTTGTTGTTGGAGTTCCTACAAAGTGCATCTATCTTACGCTAGCCTTTTCATATGTTGATACGAGACGATTTCCAATTTTTATTTTATTAGAAGTTATGTAGAATATGAGTAACTACGTAGCTACTAGGTTTGGAATTTGAGATATGATGTTTAAATACGAAATACGATTAAAAATGTGTTTCAAAAGAATTACAAATAATTCTTCGATATGAGTAAATCGAGCTAGTTACTAGGTACAAGTGGGCGTACAAAGGCGATTGTTTATAAAACAAAACTGCCTAGCGTTCCTACTCTTGCCATACGTATTGAGAGACTATGAAAATAATGGTCTATTAACGAGCCAGCAAGTACCTAGCCGCCGTTGCCTTGTGCCTTCCGCTATTGTTTGATGCTCGACATATATGTACAGAGACATTGCATCTAAGACTAGGAACTACTTCCATACACTTAGAAGTCCAAGAGTAACTACACAAAGTGCCGATGAAAACTAAGAGCACTATAATGTAGTGATTAGAAAAAGTTATTGAAAGACTTCAGTAATAACTTTGATTATTTCCTATCACAGATCATCTCCTTTACCCCTAGTATGAGATATTATATACACAGACGCTAGCGAGTACGTTAGGATTTTATATGAAATTTATTAGTTGTCTTACTATCCGCCAGGGTTGTCATACAAAATCGCTAATGCAGTCGCTAGCGTCTGCGTTTATAAAATCTCAAAATATTTTAGGGTACTGGTTGATCTGTATGTCCTAAGAATGAATAATATGTATTTCAAAAAAATCTAATTTGTAACTAATAACCAAATATATATATTCATTGTTCTATGAATGCAGTCCTATGACTGCAAATTATGTTTCAAACTATTAATGAGGTTTGAACATGACTAAGTATGGCTTAACTTATTTCTCTATCTTACGATAGAGAAATAAGTTAAGCCATACTTATTCATATTATTATATTATATCTGTTTTAAGTTATTAGTGTTAGAAGTTTTTAGAAAATTCCCTTTTATCGTTAATGAAGCGTACTCATCGCTTCATCAAAGAGCAACTTATATTCGGGCTTTTATATTTATTAAATTAGTAGAGCAAGAAACAGTATAGTCTCGTCTCTATCACATTCATCTTAACGCTTTCCCTTTTTTCTCCTCCACTTCTCAAGGTCTTCGGCATTCTAGAAATTAGGAAATTGTATGGTGCCCATATTTTAAACCGCGATAAAGTAAAAGATATAGTACCAAGATTCTTTAAGGATATTGCAAGATCATAACTATTAAAGATGTCTTAGAACCTAAGTCCTGACTTTATTATAGTAATTAAAATCAGATCATATCGATATTTTTCTTGCTTTTTATGTACAGTGGGTCACATAGAAAAGTATACCATTTTACCTTTAAACTTACACCTAAGACATACTTTTGTACAATATGGCACACAGTACATAAAAATGACGCAAAGCATTGTGACATGAATAAAAAGAAGTTTCTTTTTCCTGTTATTCTCAGAAGGGAATCTATTAGGAGATTACAAGTGTATAAGGTTAGTAAGCTCTCTGTATCGGAATTCTTCATTAACTGGTATAGTTTTTTCGTAAACGGAATGACAGTGACAACGGTAGGGCCGGGTTGGACGAGATAAACTATCTTATCAGTCGCTATCTGCGAGGGAGGCTGCTCGATCGATACAATAAGATAACGACACTTTTATGACCGAACAAAGCTCTTATCTCATTTATATTAAACAGTCTCAGTTTGACGATAAAGTGGATATTTATGATTGGATTGAAATGCATGTAATTAAAAAATAAATGATTAATAAACATACCAAAAAAGTACTAAAATAAAGCAAAAAGAGAGAACTTTGAAGTTATCTTTATAAACATCAGCTCGAAAATTTCGACATTTATGTATGTTACTAACGTCTCTAGTTTTGTGACTATGACTAAGTAATTATAGCTGAAAACGTGATTGTCTAACTTTGTGAGGTTTTAGATGGTTTAACTTTTAAAATGTTTTTGAAAAAAATTATACATATATACTTATAACATACTCATATCAGCACGGGAGAAGCTACGGGGAATAGGCAATTTTTTTTGCATGATTCTAATGTTGTCAATTTGATCTTAATTTAAAAAAGCAAAACTTAAAAAATGGTAGTATTAAGTGAAGTATTTTGTAAGGTACTAATACTTTATTGATCGATCGCTATAACGAGAAGTCTTTAAATGGTTTAATAGATGTTTATTGCTGATTGCTTGACAATGCGCATGAGTGCCAGAGACGCGCTCGCTATCATTACGAATGATACCGTATCCACCGTACCAGAACACTCATCCTATTAATAACGGGAAACCATTTGAGTACTTGAGGCTTTAGAATAAAAAGTATAAAAAACTTCAAATACCTACAGTAAGAAGCTAGAACATGAATCTTATATTTTGGTTATATTATAACACAAAGTACTCACCATTTTGTTGCCGGCTTCCATTACAGACTACGCACAAAAACCAATAAAAAACAAGAATAACTGCTCCTAAAATAATATGGTTTGCATTGCTCGAGTGCAATTGCATTAGGAGACGTGAAATAAAAAGACCGGAGTAATAAAACGTAGTGTTATCGCCGCGAGATACAATTAATGAAGTTTGATTTGAATTCGCGTGGCGCGGGCGCGGCCTGCGGAGTCCTGCGGTGGTATGAGGCTGAATGTGCTTTGTGATGAGGCAAGTGAACTCGTGCCAGTAGACAGCACGATCGCACTAGGTCTACCGCACTCTGCTCGCGTATCTAACGTACAGGGTGCCGCCGCGGCGGGCGGGCGGTTATAAGCGACCAAATCGGGGCGGTGCCGATAAATAATACGATAATATCGCATTACTTATGTACCTATTAAAAGCCGCACTTTAAATGCTCATTATGAGATAACCATAGACATCTGTTAAAGGGTCTGTTGCTTATCTCCACCAGATATTTTTTGAACAATCCATTTCATTGCATGTTGTCTATACTCTATGATATAACAAAGTATTGATACTGCCCAGTTCTAATTATTTTAATTTATTATTTTATCAGCATATGGGAGAAATACTCGTAGAGAACATATTGCGACTTGAGTCTTCATCAATAAGTGCATTTTTTTATTTCGTTGTAATTTCTTATATAAAGTGGACCGTTTGCTTGTATGCCTGCAGTTGTATACATACAGAAAATTATACGTAAGTACTAAAATATCTACCCATAAGGGGTGATAGTAATCCTATATATTAGCGGCATGATAAACGATGTGTGACTCAGTCGAGTCAGTAATAATGAGCTAGATAAGGCTTCGCACTTATAAGAAGTCGCCGAATTGGGGCTTCTCAACCTACCCCAGCCAAGGGTCGATGACACGTAAGTCTATAGCAACAATCCATAAATTATGGATCGACCAATTTAAAAAAAATTTTTCAGCCATTGGAACGAATATACGTTGGAGAAATACTTGTGCATGCTGTAAACAGATTAAAAATTTGCCCTGTTATCAAAAGGTAAGTACAATGTTTAAAGACACCCGATATGTATTTTTTTTAAAATTTGTGGCATATTTTGTCTATATAACAAAGTGTAAATACCGAATTCATAAATGAAGCAACTTAACATCATACTTATAACAGGCGACGTTAAATTGCAATTTCATGGCTCGCCGAAAATTTTCATTGGCGATTAATTCTTGTTCAAGATTTAACCTACGGTGCGCGATTGCCTTGAGCTGTTTTATAGTAGTTTGTGCCGCCATACAAAAATTGATATATACATACAAGGGTCTCTCTCTATTCCCAAATATGGAACGATCACTTTTGACATTTCCTTTAACATTGCCCCATAAAATATTTTAAGAAATCTTAAGTGTTTCAAATATATTGAAACATCTGAGTACTGCTTGCAAATTATCGAATATAAAGACAAAATCAAAAACAGAGATACGGTATTGATAAAGCTCACACCAGTACATGTAAAGTCAATTGACATTGCCACCCTCCTTTTCGTAAAAAATATTATGCATTTCTTGAAAAAAGGAATGCATAATATTTTTTACGATAAAACTGGTAGATCCGAATAAAATATAAGTACCATAAAGTAAAAACAAACAAATAATCTACATGTCGATGATGATTTACGCTTGCTGTCTAACGTAACGAATACAAAAATAACGAGCTAACTGGGGTTCTAACTAACATAGAGATGATCCAACGGATTAAACATGTAAAAATGTATACACAAAGAATTGTTTTATATTCCTGTTTTAATAAGATTGAAATCGTCAGTCTGGTTTAACATAAACGTTGAGAATCTAATCCGGTGGTTTTCTCTCCGTCGCCAACAAACATATAAACGCGAGCCGCGCAATCCAACTCACCTAGTATAAAAAAATCTGGGACAAGTGAGACTGTCATTTGTGACCGAGGGTTCCGAAAGGGGACAAACTTTGTTACAAATAATTTAATCTAGTATCCGTACTATATGACAAAGCTTCACTGTTGTTTAATCCTTTTCGAATTCAGTGTTTTGAATAGTTCACTACCAGAGCTGCCTTTTATTTATGTACCTACATGGTGTATTGTATGTAGTTTACCCAAGTCTAATTATAAAATTTAAATAAGTTTAACTATTGATCATTTTGAAGTGGTAACTGATGATAATTACATTTTGTACTAATGTTACATAGACTTTAAGAGAATACTTGTTTTTAGCTAGTCTGATAAAACGGGTTCAAACGCGGACAACATTTATTAAAATAAATAAGTAAGATGTATATCGTATCGTAAATCTCGAGACTCGCAGTTAACACAGACAGTGATTACATAAATGAGTTTCTTTTTTTGAGGTTCGGATTCCTAAAACAGGGTTGGCCCTTACTTCACTGGTACCGCAAATTGTGACAAATTTTGTTATTGAAATTTATGTCCGGCAGTTTTGAGACATAATTGGATGCGGAGTCGGCGGCCATGTTTCCAGAGTGACGTCACGTGCTCTAATGACATTTATTAATAACAGTTCATGTCGCAGAACAGCTGATATTATTATCTATCTATCTATATTATATAAAAATCTATTGAAGTTCGTTAGTCTGGCTAAAGGTTTTTTTTTGGAGGGAAAGAAAACTGTCACTTTGTCCGCGTTGTATTTAATTTCCAAAACTTAAGTTTTTTCGTGCACTTGTGCATAATATTGGTGGATTATTATTCGCAAAGTGTTCGTGAACAAGCGTGAGTGTTGGCAAGTGGTACAGTGTCGATTACGTGACTTTTATATTTGTCATCAAAATCTCCAAGTTATAGCTAAGTGAATTTTTTCCACCGCTGCACTTAGCCCTCTGACTCTGCTTAACTCTAACCGACTTCATTATATTTTATTTTGCTTAATTTTGTGAGGGGTAAAAGATATCTGTATAATATATGCAAAATGCACTCCTAAATTAAGAATTGATTTTTATTTTACTCAATATCCGGTCGTATTGTCAACACGTACCTGTAACAAAAAATAAATGTACATTAGTAATAAATCTCGTGAAAGAAATTCAATGTCGTCTTATTACTACAAATTATATAAAAGTAACTAATATAAATTGAATGAATTTTTATACAAAGGAGACATGTTATAGCGACACATACATTAGCTATCAGCGTAAATCCAGAGCAAATAAGAGTAATAAATCGTGAGGTGTCGTTACACAGGTGCCAATGTATTTTTTCAGCATCGGAAGATTGCGTCTATAAATAACCGCAGTAGAACTAGACGGACGTCCGAACTACTCGGCTCTCGGTGAGTGATTGCACCGAGAGTAACACTACACGCTAATAGATGGCGTTTATTAAGTGATTAATCAATCTTCTGGGGTAATATCAAGTCTGTGTCCGGCCTAAGCTTGAAGATATAGTTAAGCGACACCTCATAAGGGTTTATTTACTTGCACGGTCACTTTTAAATCACACTTATTGTGTTGATTCATATTACGAATTTTATACAAACGATGGAAAAAATAAGCAGTCGATAGAACAGGAGTCCAAAAACACTAGCGAGGAGGAGTCGCTTTCAAAACTGTCAAATGTGACAGTGAAAAGGGCGGGAAACGTCAGTATAATGGATGTGTCAGCAACATGATGGTGATTGCGGCTGTGTGCATGGGCTTCGGGACATGGGTACGACAATTTTTTTTTTCACGAGACTTGTTTTAAACGCAGGTCAAGACAAATAGATTAACAATATGGGTTCAATCTGCGAAATAACAAAAATGTGAATTTAGCAGGTAGATCGCTGAATTGTAGGTTTTTTTTTTTAAATTCCTATTAGAATCAAACTACTAGAACTGAAGGTTAGTTATTGTATATAACTAACTGATTTTTACCAGACTAAATAGGTAATAACAATATAGTAATGTAAAAACATGCAAAAATCTTTGTTTTTTAAGTAATTAGCATAGAATTTCACCAATTCAAGACTACTATGAGCAGATACCTATCTCGTTCTCGATTTATCTTTCATCACATCCACGCTTTCAACATCCATCATATTTCGACATGTTTTCCGACCCGTATTTATTGACTATCGCATTGAGCGATCGCAATCATTATTCTGATTATAGAGAATCAAGTTTGAACGTATTGCTTTAAAAATTATACTTTCTATAATAAAAAAAATAGTATCGATGGAAATCTATATACCTACGAGGTTTGAATGTCAATTAGACAAATAGAATACATAAAAAATACCTCGCCCTAACCTTGGCTCAAACCTGGAATCTTTTATGTATAAATAAAAAAATATATGTTGCATGGGATGCTTTATTAAGTTTTTATTTTGTGTGGACATTTATTGACTCTAGCTATTATCGTTACTGGTACAGCCTGCTGACAGGCAGATGGTAGGACAGCTAAGTTTAAGTACTAGGGTTCAATTTTTTACACTTTGTATACCGAACTATAATGGTACAACATAAATTAAAAAAAAAAAATTGCGTTTAGTGCCGCGCGTGATTCCTAGTTCTATGTGGTACAAAGTATGCTTTGTCTAGTTGGCACCAATTAAAATGCTATTCACAATATAATGTTGTTTCTTCTTTACTCACTATACACGTACATGTACAACAGCAATGAACGTCCGCGTTTACTTTAAAAAGAACTATGCATATATCATGAGAAGAAAGAGAGAAAAAAGATAAAGAAATCAAATGACGGTGGCTAGAGACTGCGTTAGAAATTTTGTATGCTAAATCAAAAGCGCCTTTGGTGAATAGTAAGGTAACTTAGCAATTCCATAAAAAAGAGTAATGAAGCCGCTCGCTATTCGTACGTAGAGCCATTGAGATTCGCCTAGTTTTCAAAGTCGTGGGTCTTTTTCAGGTTTCGAACTCCCGACAGTAAGTATGATTGAAAATTAGTAACAATTAATAAGAAATATATTACGGAACACTTAAATCGAATGCGACATAATAGAGCTGACATTTACCAAGGGACGTATTGGTCGTTATCTGTCAACGCCCCTCGTGATCCGTTTCACTTGCAACCCGATAGGGGGCGAAATCGACCAGCGCGACTACTCTCCTTATAATGGCTACCACGGCCCCTTTTTTATTACTGACCCGCTAGTAAACAGATCATTCGGGTTTGTGGTGTTATAAAAACGAAATTAACTCTGGCCGGTGATGTCCAGCTTTCCAGAGTCCGTGGTATGTCGGTCTGTCACGCACATTCATTCGTTTAAAGTGAGCAGTAACGTTAAGGACAGAATTACTTAGTAATCACGTCTAATGACTGTAATAAGTAGGGTCTGCAAGCGCCCATGGAAACTTACATCGAAACCATTTACGTTTTACCTTGTCCCCTTCATTAAACAAGTGTTTTTCCTGAAAACTACACGCATACACACACAATATATTGTAATAAATACCATTTATTACTCTTGATTGACAGATAACTAATAAGTTAACTGCATAGTTTTTAGAGAAAAAAAATATCTCACTTTTCTTTTTACCTCTACTTTATTATTAGACTAGCGGCTTCCCGGCGACCCCGGCTTCGCATGGGCATAAAAAACCATCCTCTTGAATCACTCTATCTTTTAAAAAAAACCGCTTCAAAATCCGTTGCGTAGTTTTAAAAGATTTAAGCATACATAGGGATATAGAGACAGAGAAAGCGACTTTGTTTTATACTATGTAGTGAAGTGATATGAGGTCAAATCTAATGTAATAATTCGTTTTCTTAAGATAGAGCTTAATCGGTTGTACCCTCAGTTGGTTGCTCTGAAGTTGGTTAAGATCGAATTAAGAAAAGTTTACTCACAATATTTTATGATAATTATAAACATAAGAAAAACAAAAGTTGTAGGAGTAACGTCGGGAATTAGGAAAACTTTTATAAATATGTTTTAGGTAAATTGAATTCACAGTGATAGTATGAATTTAGAAATTTTAATATCAAATATAATAAGCACTTAAAACGGAACAGAATAATGAACAAATAATTTTTACACGCATTTACAAGCTCTCGGAAACGCGGAGAAGATAAGAGTCGATCATTTTGTTATCAGCGTGTTACAATGTGAATTATCGCAATTCCAACAAATATGGAGTATTCCACACATTGTACACGAGATGTGACTGGTGTTCATTTTACATATTATTGTAAGTTTATATACAGAAATGATAACGACCAAAAAGTTTTTATTTTATGTTATTTATATTTTCATCATAACCGTTTAATAACTAAAGTTTATTATTCTATAAGAAATTTTAACTCTATATCTCGCGCACGTATTTTACAAAATACCGAAGTAATTTGCATTTGTGACATACTCAGAGTAATCCGACATATTCACACAAACAGAGCGCCACCAATATACATATATGGCGGCGCAGGTTCGCTTCCACAACTGGAGCTATTGTGAACGCGGATATTCTGTTAATAGATTAATCCAATCAAAATATTAATTCCACAACGCAGCTCATTCGTATTTACATTTCAATCGCGTGATTTATTCGACGAATTTGAGTTGATGTTCACTGACAATAGTGTTCATTGGTCCTATTGAGAGTACTGATAGCGATTGCCCAATTTGTGGCTTCTGGTTAAAAATTAAATTAGTGATAGATAAATATGAAAATGATTAAAAAATTTAAAAAAAGATTCGCAATATTTAAAAAAAAACAATTTTTTTAATAGATATTATTTTAGTTTCATATTGTTACTCTAACACCAGGGTGTGCATGGCCTATTGATCATGACACCACATGAAATGATAATGATGATGATTAAGTAATATCAAAGTTTTTTACATAGTCGATAATTTATATTAAGTTTTGGTTGATTTATGTATTCCTAAAAAGAAGCTTTTATTTTTTTTTAATATTTGTTTTCTTTTGTTTCTTTATAACGAGTAAATGTGCAACGAGTTACTGGCGGTTGTTTAAAATTTGAGACGAGCAGGTAATTTAAACTATTGCTAGGGAAGCATACTTCTTTAATTATAGCCGATCCCATGTTACGAGTATAAGGAAGATTACTAGAAAAAGGTAAGTGAGAATTGCAAAAGTGACTCAAGGTAAAAAAAAATGTGTAGAGGAAATTCACTACTTTATTTGAGAAAACAGAAACAAATAATTTAATGTTTGAGTTTATGGATATTTAGCAGAAGTGGCAATCTATATGGTTTCTAAATTGTATGAACGCAATTGTAAATTATCTAGAGGAAATGTGAGGGCGCGTGCTCTCCGCGACCGGCGCGGGATTAGTGCTAGTAGTGCGTTGTGTTGTTTCATACTACCAGCTTTTACGTATTGATCTCTATATGATTTCGACACTTATATTAGAAAAATCACGTATTGATTCAATAAAGAGCCATTCCTTTTTAGATGCTAAAACTGGTGACAATTTTTCCAAGCTTGCGAGAAGTCCTTGGACATTTTACGGTATTGAGATGATGATTTGCGGTGTGCATAGGAAAAGTAACTAGAAAAAGCATGCCTTATTATTGCTTTTATACCCATATCATACAGAAACAAATGAGCTTTTCTTAGGCATGGATTTTCCGCAAGACAATTGTGTATATATGGTTGGCTACATACGCACTAACTCGGATGAAATGAGTTGAGGTCAGTGCGCTCTCGCAGGCCCCAATATTTGCGCTGCAATACAGCCTTTATTGCGAAGATCAACACGCTCGCGCCAAATAAGCTTTCAAATGGCCCATGCCTACGTCATCTCTTAAATATATAGTCCAGTTAGATTTAATCATTTGTAAGTGAATGAAGGCGAGGCCTTCAAACCGCAGACCAAAATTTAGCTTGAGCTTATATTTCGGAATCCACAATAATAAATCTTTTTAAAATAAGCACTCTGCTAGTGGGCTATATTAGCGCAATGCTCTGTTCAAAATTTATTATTAAACTGAATTTCGTAGCAATTAAATAAAGTGCCGATTGTCATAAATTGGATTGGTCAAATGAAGTGGACCCATATAATGTAGATGTATATTGTGGAGTGTTTATGATGAATGTGAAATTTATTGGTAGTTAAGTTAGGTAAAGATAAAAACGAAATAGCAGCCAGGATCTTGTATTTTGAAATAAATAAGTTGTTTCAATAAGCTACTGAAACAGCAAGTTTCTTGGTGGCGGTTGGCGACTTTATCGCGTGTGTACAGTACGGATGATATTACGTCTGTGTGACGAAGACGAGCGAGTACGAAGCACTTCGCAAGTGCGCGACGACAGCTGGCCCGCTTTATTTGATTTTCAACTATACGGAGCAGCATTCAAGTTTTATGTCAGCCTAGGATTCGAGAAATTCTAGACTGGAATTCATTGATGAGTTTCATATTCCAAGTTAACATTTGATATCTTTCAATTTGATTTGAGTTTGTGTATGCGTGAATACGAGAAATCTAGATGCGTTAACTTCGTTTTCTATAAGTAAATAACTAAATTATGTTTGAGATGTATATAAATGACTGGCTTTGCCAAAGATTTTCTGTTGTAAAATTTTGGTAAGATTTGCCTAAACCTTCGTGATATAAAATGTCATATTGTACGCTTAGAAAAATTTTGGGTGCAAGTTTGATATAGTATGATTGAATGGTTTAAATGAAATTTGGCACCGAGATACCTAGATCAGTAATACTAGGCTACTTTGCATCAACATAAGTTGCGGGCAACAGCTAGTACTATTTTATGATCAACATATATGGAGAAACATTGCAATGCAATGATCACGTGAGCAGTTCGCACGACTGTTTGCCGTCGCTGTTGACTGTCCACCATCCACCGTCACTGCAGCAAACAGACCCGCCCATAACCATTGGTCCCAAACGATATTGCTCACGCATGTTATCCACAACTGGAGGTGGTGGTCCTCGTCCGCGATCCCCGTTGGTGAACTATAGGTAGTTTTTTTTTTTATTTATTTCAAAAACAAGATACAAATTTATACGTAAACATTATGGCGCCTCCAACCGCACCCCGTGGAAATAAGGAACAATGGTCCTTGCAAATAACTTTAAATAACGTTAATGTGTACTTATGTCGATAAGAAAATGTAATAAACGCTTAAAACTAGCTCTTCTCCATGACTCCCTAAGTAGCTGAACGCTCACAAACTTATCCCATTATGTTACATAATACCTCGTATATCTAAATGATAAAAATGACATATCATCATCATTATATGGTTTGGTGACATGGTCAATCGACCATACCCACACAGATATCCTCCTTTATTTGAAGTCGATAAAAAATTACATAGATTTAATGATATAACATAATGTAGTAAGTACAATTATTTTAAAAATTATATTTTTTCAAAACTGGATATATCGAATAAATACCGAAGAACAATTCAAATCGAGGCGAACCTACAAAAACTCACTTACAAATCAATCTCAATTACAAAGGGAGCGGTTTTACACAGTAGTCCCTGTTTAAAAGCCCAGACATTTGTAACTCGCTCGAGGAATTTACAGTTAAATACTTCGCATTTCGTTCATTACTACACTCGTCTACTAGGCTATTTTCCTTTAAAACTTTTGAGGATTTCTGAGGTTTAAAGATTTTTGACTGAAGATACGGTCGATACAAGGTAAATAAGGTACCTGATACATAGAAATTGAAATAGGAAATGGATATATGTATAATAATATATACCACCCAAAAAGGAAAATGGTACAGATCATGATGTATGAACCATTAAATTCCATCATAATGCAACAATACTTTATAGCTTACCTTGATTCCATTAAACAGATAAAAATAGATACATATCCAATTGTCCATGAGAATTAAATGACAAATATTACTGCACGAGGAAGTAACAATTAAAGTTTCATGTGCATCAAAGAGTATTGAATTTTATTTACAACAAAATACAAACAAAATGGTGTGTGGCAGCCTGGTGGCGGTGCATATTGCTTGATAAGCTGCATGCAAGCGTCCGCCTCCATAGCGCACATTTATCATGTCGGGTTCAAAGTTCCGATACAATAATAGTAGTTGTGTGAGTGACACTTTTTTAGCGTCAGATACCACGAAAATGTGATTCAGGAGAAATGCTATATGGAAACGGTTGTTAACCCGTGATGTTGTCTTTCTTTCTTAATTCACTTTTTGCCAGTTTTTTCAACCTATTACACTGGCGTCGAGAGGTTCTTAACATTATTGCGTGGTTTGATTATTTTTAATACTTTACTAGAAATATAAAAATAGTTTGCAGGATATTAAAAAAAATAAGAAATGTACTGGACGTAGTACTTAGTTAAATCACATGCTCAATGGAAGTCGCAGATGCTCAAATAAATAACAATATTGGTTTGTCGTTGTCAGACAGGATACTCTTATCGCTTCCTTTTGGTGCGGTTATTATATTACAGTTCAATTTCAATTGTTTATTTGTGTTACTAAAATTTTAATTCTATACAGAATTTAGTCTGAAAGTTCAGAACATAAAAAGTAAAGTTTATTTATACGAAATCTCGCAAAAATCAATAAAAATCATTATTGAGTCAGTTACTTATTTTGGAAAGACATGTTTTTTGTAAATATTTAGCTGTTTTAGGTAGTGAAAGGTGTTATTAAAAAAATGTATTGTACTGGTAGATTATTAATATCATCATCATCATTAACAAAGAATAAAGAACAATAAATGCGTTTGTTCTGTAATATATATATATATATAAAATAATACTGCAATTCGTTTGGAATTGCAGCACCACAAAGCGCTGATGGAGATTCATTGGACCGACACATCATTTATCAAAGCAGTCCGCTTCTTATTCAGTTTCATAGTGGCCGCGCTGGATTTAAAGCGCTCGAGCGCTGCTAAATCTTCGCACCATGATTGGAGTGTTATTTTGAGGCTATTGTCCATTTCTTTCTGTAATGTATTTTTCAAGTGCCGTTTCTTGAAGCAATAGTAGCGTAAGATTGATGTCTGATTAAGTTTTATACACATATTGTGAGAATTTAGTTTGCTTATAGCATCTGCCATATGGTTATCTGGAATTTAATTAAGTTTAAATAAATTTAATTTAGTGTCTTTATGTTATAAACTAAGTAAAATATTATTTAAGTTTTTCTGTCATATTAATTCCCATATAGTAGGTATACTTTAAAACTTTACATTTGTAGCTACTTACACGGTCTCCAAATGATGTTTTGATGAAAAAAAGGTAAAAATCTAATTGGAATTTTCTTGAAACAACAACGGAAATATTATCATCACAACCACTCTACTGCTGGATATATGCCTCTCACAATCTCAAAATCACATAATATTTTAATCTTATTGCAATGTAAGGCACCTTACACAAAGAAACTATTTGTTTGTTTCTATGACATTTGATAAAACAACAAAATTGAGTAACAAACGTTTGACGGATTTAAAGCGATTGTGGGCGCGAACGGATTGCTCTAAGAATGCAGTCACACCGACGTATTTCCATATATATTAAATTTCACATATTTGCCATACATATATTGAGATTTCCATTTATGTCGTCTAAGAATTATAATATTATGGTCTATACGGTGGCGATTAACCCTACATTCTTTTACAACTATGACCGTTGTCAATACAAATTAACCATTACTTTTTTAACGATTGTTATCTAATCCATACTTCCATACTATCCATATCCATACTAATCCATACAAATGTTATAAATGCGAAAGTCTGTCTGTCTGTCTGTCTGTTACCTCTTCACGGCTAAACTGCTGGACCGATTGTGATGAAATTTGGTAGGGATTAACGACCTGAGGTCAAACATAGGCTACTTTTAGGCGCGATATAACCGTGTCCCACGCGGGGCGAAGCCGAGGGGAACAGCTAGTATAGGTATAATTTAATTAGATAGTTTTAACATAATATAAACTTTAAAGGATGTTTTATTGCATTAGGTTTTCAACGCATAAAAAAAAAAATTACTTGTAGGTTGTTCAGAATGAAATCAATGTTCAATTTGAGAGATTTAACTACAAGGTATCACAGTGTATGTTACATTTGACTAGCATCTTTACTAGGTATATTTGACAGCGGTGTGAGTGCAGCCTAAAAATCAATATATAGTGTGATGGCGGGTAGCTGACGTTGATGACACTTGTTTTGTTTTATTTCCTTATGCTCGTTTGCTCTCCGGATGAGAAAAAAGTTTCCGAATACACAACCATTTTGAGGAAATTGACTTTTCGAGTGACAGCTGCCAGAGAATCATTTATGCTGCATCGCGTGAATACACTGAACTTTGATGTATTCCTCTTTTGGCAAAAACTAACATATTTCACCTTTCTATGTGTACGATAATTGAATGAATTAATGAAAGTTTATTGCAGAAAATGTGGTGTATTCAAGGTGGTACAAAACTAATCCGCAAATTTCGAACTAAGTATCAGTTACTACTTTACATAGGCTTTCGCCTATTTTTTATTTGTTTATTTACGTGGTTTTGCCTATACCTTGCTTCAAAATCATCTTTCTTCATAACTATGTCATAATCAGGCGATTCAAGCCCGAAATATGTCAGCTAAGATGAAGTTTGTCTTCCATGGGATCCGAACCTACGACTCCAATTATTAAGTAAACTCCTTGATGAATTCAAGGAGTTTACTTATGACATCGAAATACAGCTGAGATTTGAGAAATGATTATTTGTTTGTACAGAGAACATAAGTTATTATAAGTATCCTGGTAGATATAAATATTTTAGAAAGCTTGTAAATAAGACACGAGTAAGACATAATAAAAAGGGTTACAAGTATAAAATATAGCAGGCGTTTTAATAAACTTAAACACATCTATGAATGGCGTTTCTCATTCACGAAGTCGTAAAATAAGCGTCAATATTCCCGCGTGGAACGACCGTAATAATATTAGGATAAATTCACTTTGATAGGCACTTACATGCAAAATTGCACATTGCTGCATATTTGATGAAATTATACATATATAGATCTATCTATTTATATATTTATGAGCTGTGGTGATCTTGTCGATGGAGTTTCTTTCAGGTGCTTCTATCTTCGGTTAGCCTTTTTACATCCTGGTACGACACGACTTCCATTTTTTCTTTAATTTTATCTAAGTAACTTCTTAATGGTTTTTCTTAGTTTTCTTTAGTAAGGTAGTAGTGCTTTATATTTGATAGTAACTTAAACAACATTTACTTTATTATCCTTTTTGCTGAACTTTAATAATTACAATTCAAATAGTACAAGGTTTAATGTATGATAGGATATTTTTGTCATATTTATGCTTTTATGTCTTTATCCCTAGCGGAGTAGCCACAGCCTCAGGCTTTTAAACTTTAATTTAAATATTTTTAGAAACACAATTGACAATATTACCATATCTACAGGTTACATTAATGAGCCTCTTTTATCATGAATGCGCCAAAGCAGACTAAAAAGAGTCTTTCCAGTATATGTTATCTCCAGTATTACAAAACTTACTCTCGCAAGTTTTACCAGCATTAAAATAACAATATATAGCACTTGAGGAATATTGAAAAATGCGAAGTGGCATCGAGAACATCTGAAAAGTGACAAGAAGGAAGTTGGGCGGCCGCAGGCGTTTCCGCTACCAGCGTCGCCAACTTTGCACGAGTACACGCCGCTACGCCTGCTACGGTGGCGGCCGAATTAAACTTTCAGCTACTTAGTTTTATTTTACACCCAATTTATCCTCAACTTAAGAAATCTGAAACGCGATAAGTGCTGATCGGATCGTCTAGTGAAATATACTTTGGCTAATTTTACATGAAAAACGAATCTTTTGTATATGGTAAGACTTAAATGTAAAAAAACATTGTGAAGACATAAAAACATATATTGACTAAATCAAATAAGAATTTATATACATTTTTATTGGCCAATAAATAGGAAGCAACTGCTGTACATAACATGGCCATGAAGCGCCCCATAATTAAACTGTTACTTGAATAGCGACCCGTTAATATAATAACAGGAATTGTCATAAAATCTAAACGCGTAAAAACGCAATATTGGTCTGAACATAAAACCCACAGTTCATGTCCAAAAAGCCCTTAAAAGTAGTATCAATCCAATTTCCCTATTGGGGTCCAGGGTGTCACTGCGTAAAATAAAAATACCTACGTAACAGCCTCCCTGCGTTCGCGGGTGGTGGGCAGTAATAAAAATTCGTTAATGGCTTTATTTACTGCATTAGTACTTTTTGACGTACTGAAACCTTCCTGGGTGTAAGCGATAAAATTTTCGCCTTATGATAACCATCGGTTGAATCATGATTAAGAAAAAATCTTCATATAGTCCAGAACTTTGACACCACAATGTGCAGGGTTCAACGGTCACACCTACACGAAATGAATGAATTAAATTGTGCCATTTGCAATTTACATTTGGAAGAATAAAAAAGACATCATAAATTTGCCTATAGATTCTAGCCAGTTTAGTGATGACCAGTAGGTACGTCAAGGTCTACGAAAGAAAGCTCTAATAAACAATTTAATAAACTCATTTTCATCATGGTTAGCTAAGATAAGGCCTCTAAAGGCTTACGCAGAAAACAATGCAGGCGATTAACTCAGTGAATGCTTGTCACCAGCATCAGTCTCCGCAGACTTATTGTAATATCGTTAAATGAGGAGGGAGCGGAAATATAACCTTACACAATATTGAAGTATTTTTTTGTGTGGGTCTGACTGGCTTTAGGCTATATTATGTGGAATGTATACACAACAGACTACACACAAATAATAATTGAGTGGTAGTAGCTTTGATTCAAAATGAAATACTTTTATACAACTATTTTGGCTACATAAATAATTACTTACTTCGATAGCTCAACGACCCAAAGAGGGTCTTGGGCCTTCGATACCTAGAGCTCTCATAAAAACATTTATAAAATTTTTGTACATTTATTAAATGTGAAGTAGGTACAAGTATCTTCTGTGTTTTTATTATTTTACGCATCGGTGTTTATAATATGTAAACGAGGGCGCGAATGCCGGCTTAATTGTTCGTGTCTATTATGTCCGTAGCCGTAATTGAAAGAAAAACCTTTTCTTCGACTTATTGGAATGGTATAAGCTAGCTCTAGAGCTTTAGTTTGTTTCGTTATTACTAATCCTCGATCACATTCGTTTCGTTCACATTTGTTGACAGACTTTGTTGACTCATTTAAGTGGAAAAAATCAAGCCTAAAATAATAGTCATCATATAATTATTAAGTTTCATATAAACCAAAGCTGAGAAGTTGGTTTTAACAGGGTTGAACGCAACCGACCCTGCTTTTCTTCTCAGCCAACGTTATAAATAATATTTATGACTGTATTTAGAATGGATTCTGGTAAAGTCATAACATTACAACTTAAAAGATAGAAAGATTTATAATTTAAGATATAAGAATAGATTTTAAGTTTTATAATAGTTGAGTAGTACGGACTTCAGTAAGCCAAATTATCTCTTAAGCATAACAAATAAAATGTAGTCGGGAGAAGACATATGGCATTATCTCCTTCTGAAGAATAAGTGTATATTGAAAATACAAATTTAATATTTGTTGAAACTATTTACGTAGCTTGTCCTCGCAATACGCCACTTACGTGATCGAGCAACGCAGGTGTCTGGCGGCAGGTGAGTTTCGCTAGAAGGCTTTGCTAGTTTCGTGTCATGAGTCAGCAATACTCAGTGCCAAAACTAAACCAAAAACATTTTAGAATTCTACACCAATATCTTTATTTATATTTACTTTACTTCTTCATTTGATCAAATTGCCCCACATTATCGTGTTTCTCCTCAAAGTTATGGAGTTCGATAAAATTGTTCATTCAGACAAAATAACGCGCCATTAATGTGCTTAATTCGACAATTAAAATTTAATTTGATTGCGGCGCGGGCTGTGGCTGGCCGTGTACACCTGCAGGCTGCTGCGGAGGAAAATGAAGTAATTCGAGTCGTTGCGGCACGTCCCCGGCATTACTTACCATCTAGCAACAATTTGTTTTTTCCCACCCTCGAGAGAAACTCGAGCAGCGCTGCTTGCTTTTTAGTCCCAATTTATTCTTCCAATAAACTTTTCCGCTTTGCTTTTGCACGGGAAATGTGTTTGAAATATTCAAACTGTTTATGTTTCGGATTCGCGTTTTCATCCGGCGAATCCCGTAATACTAATATCGCACGCAGATTTACATGGCAGCTTGCGTAAGCCGATTGGTGCAAAGAAATCCAGATACTTGGCCACAACAAGGCAAGAAATCAAAAAGAAAAATGAAAGAATTTGTGACAATCAGTATTTGAGGAGCTATGCGGAGGGCGGCTGTACGCCCAGTGGCTCGCGGATCTAACGGGCCGTGACAATCGCTTCCATGCTAAATGTCATGGTGGCTATTGTTCTTCACCCACCTCTCCACACCCCTTGCATACCTCGTACCACCCTTGCTTTCCCAACTAAAGCCTGGCATTTACTCCCCACACCCTTACGTGTTTGCTGTTTGAAAAATGTAGGCCTTGGGTTATTGATTTTAATTTTTAGTTTTCCGTTTTGAATAAATAATTTTTTCATAGACATAGGAATAAAATTAAATTATGACTGGTGAACGAAGTACTTCGTAACTGACGAAGTACAGTACGAATACGCGTGAGTGAATATTACACCCAGACAATAATTGAGCGAATTAATTTTAGTAATTTGTCTAATCATCCATAATGAATCTCCATTGTCGACTTAAGTAAATTATGACAATGGAATAGTGATTTTCGTAAGTTAGAGTAAAATGTGGAGGGGGAGTAAGGAGGACGTTAACTTAATATGGCGGGGGCATCACGGCAATTTGTTCGAGACGAACCTCCAGCCTGCCTGAGTGCTGGCGGCACTCAGGGTTGCCATGTAGTTACCAATCTTCTACCACATTCGATGATATTACATGCAGTATACAGGTTTTATGTTTCAGGAGGTGTTTAATTATTGCCATGTTCTGATGCATATAGCAGAACATATAGCATCAAATATGAAGCCATGTGATAAAATTTTATGATTATATTTTTACGAAAAATTCCACTTAAAATATAATTACCATACTACTTTTTTAGTATATAATATTCATGCGAGTTTGAGGGAGAAGAAAAACATTGAAATATGTCAGCTGCTTTAATTCTCAAAGGATTATATAACAAATGTGGTGTGTGTGTGTTTTAGAACCGTCCTTTCACATTATATGCTAAAATAGCTCTACTTTTCCCGTTGAAAAGATATAAGGGTATTTTCGACTAGTAAATATATATTTATTTGTTTAATTTACTATGTAAACAAAAAAAAATTATACAAGATGTGCCGCTGTGTCAGCCCTATATCAAGTTTACGCTTGCGCTATCGAAGGAAATCGCGCGAAAAGTGATTATGGATCGCTAAGACCTTTAGCTTAAAACCTGTACATACTCTCTGCAGTATGGCAGCTCCACCACATCCTCAGGCGTGTCTTCATACACACACACAAGCGAAAGCCCGCGACAACTTCATTAGGAAGCCATAAGTCGGAGAGCGTGAAGAGGCATGGCTCGGCAAACTCGATGTACTACACTGTTTGCTCTTTAGCGAGTTACGTACGTGCTGTGAAATAACTTGGAGTACTTTCGAATATCGCCTTACGTTGTAATTCGTTCGGATTGTAACGGAGGTTTAAATTTAAGTGTACTTCTCCGATTAGCGGTTGATTCTTCTAAAAGTTATAATTAACGAAAAGCCGAGCGGTATTAAAAATAATCATAGAAGATAATCTGTGAAATTAAAAGTTTAATTTCTAAATAATTTAAAGTGTTCTAAGAAATATTTTTAAAGAGAATTGTAAAGATGAATATGATTTTTAAATTCCCTTCAAAGTTACGACAGTCATATTTTTTATTTAATTTTTTTTTATTAAATAAACTTTATTTGGGCTATTATGTTTTGTATGACTTTTGACACATGTATTGAAAAAATAATGTAATAAAAAAAATTTAAATACATATTCTTCCGGAATATTATAAATGTTGGAAAAACTTACAAAATTTTAACATTTTAATTTATGAATGTTATACCTTCTATAATAAAAATAATAATATCAAACTATTATTTAAAATTTCTCGGCTTAATTAAAATAATTTCTTAACAAGGTATTTAATTAAATAACTGATCTTAACAAAATTTACTAAAGAAGAGTCTTTAAAATCTCTCTGTCAGAATGCTCTTATCGTTCATAAAATTCATATATCATACGAGTAGGCAGGACGCCGGCCATTCGTTTCACTATTTGCATACGATACAGACGGCGAGCGAAGACAACGATGCCCTTTACGAAGATAGTCGGCCGCCGACAATAAAAGTGTATTTGCGAAGAAATTTAATAAAGCGGAAGTGGACGCTATTACGGCGCGCCCTCGGCCATGTTGCGCGCACGTAGGCCATACAGTAAGGAGGTTACAGATGTTGTACTACTAATCTATACATCTTCATACAAAATGCGTTTTTGAAAATCTGATTTCAAAAGCACTGCAGACTTTCATTATATGATTAGGCATAAGTTTTATGAGTGGCCTGCATCACGAAATATTTATGAATTATTGGTGGTTTCGCCACCAGGCGGAGAGAAGTACAATGAAATTAGTCCATGTTGATTAAAAATAGTTAAACAAAAGCTTCGGAAAGAAAAGGAGTGGTCTATCCTTTAGGTGGGAATCACGATATGAGAATGAACATGCGAATCGTCTAATTTTTACGTTATTCTAGAAAATATTATTTTGTTTATTTGGTGTATATAAATAACTTCGTACGACTCGACCTACTACTAAAAAGAATAATAGAAGGGAAAATAGAAACGAAGACAAAAAAGAGAGACCAAGGAAGGTCAGGGTATACATTGACCAAATCAATTAGAAGGCTGACGTCGTCGTGTCATCTAGAGATTAGAAATTTAGATTTTTCTAGATTTCAGCCAGCTGGAAAACGAGATGACATGAAAACTTCTCCACCGACAAGAAAAATGTTCTTAAATTAGAGGGAGTGTGACTTTAAGAGCAAATTCGACGCTTTTATGTAAGTTTGTAGTTTGACATTTTTCTTTACTTTTCATATTTTATTCGTAGGTGGAGTGCGAGCGAGCTTGTTATTCCGCCGCCCTATGGTAATTCATATTTATTTGACGCGAAACAATCGATGCCGGACTGTGTGGCGTCGTTAGCTCTAACACGAGCCTTTGTAACACAATACATTAGACAAATATGTCTTGTAGGCACTCGTAAACATTTTCGACACGCACCTCGGGCAGATTTCCAACCTTTTATTTTTCTGCACTTAATCTTTATTATTTACTAGCGACCGCTTCGCATGGGCATAAAAACCTTCCTCTTGAATCACTCTATCTATTAAAAAACTGCATCAAATTCCGTTGCGTAGTTTTAAAGATTTAAGCATACAAAGAGATATCGACTTTGTTTTATATTATGTAGTGATATTTATAATGTGCAATGTAAAAAAATAGCAGAAAAATTGACACCGAGTTTCAATGTGATCAAGCTAAAGTAACAACCGAGGAAAGACAACAAAGACATCCTTAGCATTTGTCAAACTTTGCTATAATTTGCATGTATGAAATAGTTTACGTCTAAAAGCCAAGTTTTTTTAATACATAATAACTTTCAATAGATCAAGCATAATGATAATTGTCAGTACATTTTATCAAACAACAGTAATGGTTCATCATTCATTTTTCTTTTTTGTCTTCTTTAAAAGAACATTTAATAAAGCACCAGGATACATTTAAGAAGTTACATTGTAGATTATCTCCTATCATTCTTAAGACTTTGTAAGAAACATAATTCAATTCGCCGGCGAATGAAGTGGATTTATGTGTTTTAAATTCTTTTAGATTTATTCATTTTGGCGTATTGTAAGCGGTATCAATTAATTAGAGTGCAAAAGAATAACTCAATATATTTCACATGTATGTGTGTGTATAATTATAATGTTAACTTAAAGCAATGGTTCGATTTTTGTGTTCAGTTTAAATTTAAGAACACGGCGTACAATATAAGTGAACAATATGTATGTATACTTAGAATGTAGTTTTGCGTAAATTTATAGAAATTCGGTGTTTATTCTGTACCATTTATATTATGTCAACGAGGCTCTCATATTAGTGTGACGAAGCGGACGAAATGTGCACAGACTTTATACGTAAAATTATAATTTGGTTATAAAGATTTCCATGAAATTTATTATCTTCACAGACAGTTACTATCTTTCAAATTCAATATTTTCTGATTTTTTGAGTTAATACCACAGATCTATTACTTAATACAATGATGCAATTTTATGAAGTTATATAGACAAGAGCATTTTAATAAAAAATCATTATCATAATCCAACATCTTCTGGGGCAGAAGACGTTAAAAACGTGTGACAGTCTTCCGATCACCCTCTAACTTCGCTGAATAATACGGAAATAATAAAATTTTAGAATCTTTCAAATGGGCATTTTTGCCTAAAAATCTTTTATTAATTTACCCTAACATCCACTGTTAAAGCAAAGTTTAAGAAGAAGTAAAGAAAATTTTGTATAATAATATAAATACTTGAAAAAATATAAGTTAATTCGTAGCACGTCTACAACTTAGCGTAGAGTTTTCGTAGGCGGTCGTAGCTCAGATCGTAGCAGCTTCGTAGCACTGAACGAACATCAACGTGTTTACTTGTGTTACTAATAAGTCAATAAATTTAAAAGTTCGCTTTACAGACGCTGGTGGGGTCGTCGCACTTTTATAACGATTTTAAATTAAACTTTCATATACCTTTAAATACTGAAAATACATAACTAAAGGTTAGATCATTGTGTCGGATTAAAAGGCAGTTGACATTAATTGAATAAGTAGATAAAGTTAATCTTTTAGGGCTTTTTAATTAAATTAATTAAGACTATAATGGTGGTAGTGGAGTGGCCGACGTACGTTTAGTGGAGGCGCCGACGCGTCGCCCTACTTGTTGCTGGATGCCCCTCACTAGTCACGTGCTAACAAAATCGATTATACTTTTTACTTATTTTCTGCCAATACTTGAGTACGCGTAGATATTATGTATTGACTTAATCTGCGGAGTTTAAAATACGTTTGAGAAGATGTTATTGAATATTGTTGTAAATTAATATCTGATGTTTAGTATCAAATTCAGACAAATGGGAAATACGAAATTCGACAAACTTTATAAATATTTGATTACCTTCAATGTGTTAATTTCACTGTCATTTATTGTTATCAAACTGTTATTTATACTATAGTATTATAAAGAGGAAATATTTGATTGTTTGTTTGTTTTTATCGAATAGGCTTCGAAACTACTGAACCGATTTGAAAAATTATTTCACTGTTGGAAAGCCACAATATTTCCTAGTGACATAGGCTATGTATGAACCACAGGCGAATCGGGGTGGACTGCTAGTTAATTTATATTCAGAAAGTTTTTTTAAAATAATTAACAATCTGTAGGATACAAGGTTAATTGACCCTCCGCATTCTGGTTTAATATTTCCAAAAGCCACAGCTTTGTCGAAAATTGAAAGGATAGGAAAATTATTATGCTTTAATGTGTCGAGGTTTCATTGCTTCTATTATATAAATGTTATACCAAAAATCTGTACAAGTTTTAGTATCGTTCGTGAATTCGTAACGAGGAAACACAAGAAATAAAACAGAGACTGAAACTCTTCAATTAAATTTAATGACTAAGAACAAAGCTTTTAAGTTGTCGCCATTTATATGGGCTTATGTTCATTAGTTAACGGTCTTATGTTATTTTCAATACACATTAAAACGGTCATAGATAAACTATACACCTAAAATCAAGGGACTTTTTATATTAAGAATCAATTGTTATTATATTGGTGTGCTTATAGTTATAGAGTAGTAGAGTTTTGTTATGGATCTAATTAAAATGTGTTTGTAAATTTAGCTTTATCACATATATGTTAACTTAACATCAATTGACTATTTTATAACCTAGCCTAGTGTTACGTAGGAAAAGAAGTATTATTTGCTATTTTTCGCTATAAAATAGACTAGACAGGCATAAAAAAATAGGAAAAGAAAGGATAAAATTTATTTTTTGCTTTATTTATCAAACATTGAAGAAGAAATGGCTTTAAAGAATCGTATATTGTACAGTGGTAAAAATAATTTAAGATAATTAACTAAGAAAAAAAAGTTTATAGAAAAAAAATAAGGCAGCTTTCCGATTCAGGTCGTATGTGACGTGTGAAGTCTACTGGCACGTGTCTACCACTATCCGATAAAAGCGTCACGTAAGTGTAGTTATGACGGTTCACGCGCAACAAGTATGGCGCCAGACAGTCGCCGGCGCGGCTGCGAAAGGAATTTCAATCTGGCCGTGATGAGCTGAGCAAAGGCACAAATTACATACGACCGGCAAGCGTCCTTTCATCCCTAGACGAAGGTCATGCAAATCAGGAGATGAATTTAGAACTTTCTGGCTAGTCTTGCCAAATAGGTATGGTATATGTGTGTTTGAATCTTATAAAACTAAAATTTAAATTTGAGCAAAACAATTAGGGCGCATGCTCTACTATATTTTAAAACAAAATCAAGAATCTTGTCTTCATCGTAGAGTCATAGTTATTTTTGTCTAACTATAGTTCCTGAGAGAATATTTATAAATTTGATTTTTTAATTATCAAAAATAATATATAAATTTATTAAAGTTTATAATAAATTTTATGTTTTTAGCCTACTTTAATTAATAACGACCCACCTCAGCGCCTTTTAAAAGTTCATATCGCCTTTTTCTCAGATTCCAATCCCCTTACTATGATGTCGGCTGTCACGCTGCTGATAAGTGGAGCGTGAACAAAACAAACTATGTGATAATAGCGTCACGTATAGTTATGAAGCTTTAAGCGTGCAACAAGTAAGGCGCCAGACAGCCGCCGTCGGACGGAATTTTCAATCTGATTGTCATGAAATCAATAAGAATCGTATCTAAAATTTAGAAAAGATAATTAATAAACATAGAGTAGCACGCTTTTTCATACTTTTCTCTTGTTAAATTCACACTTACTGAAAGCAGTAACATTATTATTATCATCAAAATTAATAATGTTGATAAGGTTTATTTATTGTTCTTCTATGAGTGTGAGAGTTATTCTTGAGTAGACATGCATATATTTTTGGTTAATATTCCTTTTCATAGACATCATTTAAACATAGTCTGCTGTTAAAAGCAGAACATTTTGATTTCAATGTTTCAAAATACACACAAAAATCGTAATAAAATTCAACAAAGATGGGGTCACATTCAAAAAGTTAATGCATACACCATATTATATTGCATATAGAAACGGTAAATAACTTCATAGACATAATGTAATTGAAGTAATTTAAGTGGAAACTTGGTGTATCGCTGAACGTACAAAACAAAATGAAAACAGAAATATTTTTTTAAGGTAAACTTAACTTACTTTTTGGAAAGACCTGACAAGTTGGGGTAACTTCGCAAATTTGTCCTAAAGGTTTCTTACTCCCGAGAAATGCCTTACTTCACGGCGGTTATGAAGGTGGGGAATAATATATTATTATACTTAGTATGAATTTAAAGAATAACAAAAGTATCTATTTGCACTAAAATATTAGTCATATTTATTATTATTTATTTATTTAGCAATGGTTATATATTAGAGTATAAAGAACACCGAAAAGAACATAGCCTTTAAATTTACTAAGGTGATGTATTATATAAGTAGGTATTTATAGGATGGATTGGATACTTAATTCTGCAGTTTATTAAACAAGCACCTTCTATGCTTTCTCTGTTTTGTGCTGGAAGTTAGCGGGAAGCTTTACAAATGGAATTTGTGACGGCAGCGGAGTGCCGAAGCGGCGCATGCCGCTTTAATCAAACTGCGGCCAAACAATGCAATATGTGGAGTCCTTACTGCCATTACTATATACCTAAATAAATCCTATGTGCATCTACCATGAATTTTGGTACCTATAGCCGCTAGCGTCTGAAAATAAGATTTTAGATGAAAATCCGTTTAACGCCCCTGCCAGTTAGTATGGTAACTGGATGAAAATTCTAACTACAGATCTTACCAGCTGCAGTTTGCAAAAACCGTTTTAGAGGCACTGCTCTAATATTTTTAAAGGGTTTTGCAGTCTTAATAGATGATTGTCGCAATCACGTTAAAACGGCTTAATAGAATCACCTGAAACTTGTTACACGGATAGAATATAACTTGAATTATCTAATTTAACACTAGCTATTAACTAAAATCTCCGAACGGTAAAATGCCTCGGGAAAAATCTAGAATTTTTATGAATCAGACAGTTTCATAGTAAAAATAACATAAAATGGTACGGTAATACTTTTGGGATTTTTTTTACACTATTATTTAAGAAAAATATTTTCACAAATTAATACCGCTCTTTTCCCTTATAAAGTGGCAGCGGTAGTATTTCCAACACATTGTTAAATTTTATCAAAGTTTTTGTTGCAAATTAAAAAGAGTACAGCGATTATTCAACGTGATCTATTGTAACTGAAACCTATGATTATGTTATCATAATATGATAAAGATTCAGAACTTTTATATAAGTCTGTAATAGAAGCATTGCGATTAATTTAAAAGTTTGTTCGAAGTAATATGGGTTTCTATTAAGATTGCAATTTGTCTATCACGTACGAATTGCTAAAACTTATGCTGATGCCGTTATCCGGCAGTTAAAATTATATACAATAAAATTTGAGGCATTCATTATATGCCTATAAACTCTATGTTTTGTGTTCAGGGTGTTCGAGGTAGGTTGATGAGTTGGCCCAACTTTGAGGACACTCGCGGCAAAATATTAGCTCCATCTAAAGTTACTTTTTCTGCCTTGGGGTATAAATCACTGGCGTTGATTTATGTCGAGATAAACACATTTGTCCTAATAATCTTATTGACAGCGTTGTAATCGATCATCGCATTCCTTAGAAAATATTAAGATCTTTCTTTATTTTCTTGTACAGCCAAGATAACAGAAAAAAGTTTAATTAATATTTAACACAAATTTGAAGTCATATACTTCCATAGAATTATTATATAAGAAGCTATGCTATATATATTATAATGTTAGATTTTTGGTAAGACTGGCAAGTCTTACCAAAAATCTAACATTGGTTTTTAACACTGACAATGTAAGTCTTCATGCACCTTATGGCAAATAAATATAAATCAATCTAGCATCGAAAACATATCAATAATATTACAATTTCTCTTACAAATATTGTTTCCGAGCTCGACTGCAAAGTGAACGTTGATTAATGGCGAAGTGTTCATATGTTATAATTAATTATTTGTTAATTAGTCTGCAAATTAATAATGTAGGGGTGCACTCGACATTGCAGCCGTCGTCCTGTGCCTTACTCGTGCACTCTTGATTGCACATTTCATCATACTACTAAATTAATTACAGAAGACCTAAACATTTATAAACATCAAAGTTGCTTGAAATAAAACTAGAGAAACCTTCAAAATGATAATATTACATCATAGCGCGTGACTTATCGGAATTAATGTTAGGGCTATCTCATAACGGATGAGTTACTTGACCTAAATCGATTATGCGGCTTGCTAATGGAATCGAACGCAAATTTCACTGAACCTTATCAAAGACTATCAACGATAATCAAGATAGTGGAACGTTGAAACAACTTGCAAAATAGAAGTAAAAGTCTGATATCGTAAAGATGGAAAACTCCGCTATGTAAGAAAAACACATATTTGAGGGTAACAAAGCCCCGAGCGGGCACTTAGCGCGGGCTATTAAGGATTGTGTGACCGCCAGCGCGACGAAACGACGAAAACTATAAAACCGTTAAAGCAACGTTTCAGCTGCCGTAAAGAGCATCGCAAGATCTGTTGACAATGTCGCCCCAACCCGCCATAAAACGTATGCACCAGGACAGTAAAACTTAACGGCTCTCTGATTAAACTTATCTCCCGGCGAGCAAATCACGACTTTCCTAATAACACGCGTTCGTTGTCAAAAACTTTTTTAAAATTTACATATAAATATTTGCATACCTTTCCTTTTATAACTTGACATCTGTATCTTAATAAACATATTATATCTATACTTAAAAAGAATACAATTTTCAAATCTTTAATGTTACTATTATTATTTTTATTTCTATTTCAAAAGTGTATTTGAGTTTCACAATGCCATATCAATGTTGTTATTTTGCAGTATAAAAATGTACTAAAATAAAATGTCCGTAATATTCAAGCTATGGGATTCAACCGTTTTTATTTGAATCCGATTCTTTTCTCGCCATTCAAATAAGACAACAGAGTATAACATTTAAATAAAATCACCTACTTTAACTATAAGTGTTATTAGTAGACATTTTTATGTAAAAAAACTTGTGTAAGCTCATGATCGTAGACAGGCCAAAAAGTCTGGATAGTGCGGGGTAATCTAGGGTCGCATAAAACGGCTTGAAATCTAAAAACGCTTTACAAGTGCTGGGAAGATGTTATAAAGGTTTTACGGTCGCGTTCCGTCAGCGAACGTTGCAGTAGCCTTAATGGACGATCTAAGTGCACAGGGACATTCATGACAGAAGTAAAATAGCAAGAAAACGTTAGCTGACGAGCAATGCTGTGACGCCTCATTACGTGGAAATTACTATTTGTTGAACACGCTATCGTAGTTTAAGTACTTAAAAGTATTGACATGATAATACCTTTTTGTTACTGATGTTTTTATTGAGGTTCGCTTACGTGAAACTTATTCCATATGTTAATTAAGGTACTTAATTAACCATGAACCTGAGATTATTCTGCTTAGCTGCTAAACTTAAAATTAGCAATGTTTATAAGTAAAGAAAACAAATATTGTCGAAATAAAGAAATCGTACGAAGCAAGTGATTGCTATATATGTAGGCACTTAGGTACATTAATTTCGATGAGTCGCGCAATCGCTAATAAATGGACGATTAACGATCGCTTAACATAAAACAGAGCGTTTCAAGCCGATACGAAATGTAAAATAAATAGTATGTTTAATAAAAGCTTTGAAAGTTCGTGGCGTTTGATTTACTTTGCTTCAAAACGTTTATCTTGGGTGATTCATCACGTCGGACAATCATGGGATTTGGATCGGGAACAAATCCTCACATCGATTAGTAATTTGAAACCGCTTGGGTTTGTACAATTTACCATTTCATCGGAAAAATTAAACTTGGAAAGTCGTTAGATTGATTTGTGAACCGAACAGTACTTTTATTGTTCTGGAGAATAAGTGTATCTATAAGGTATGTTAAATAGTAATAAGTTTGTCAATATTGGCTCAGAGTTAGTCTTTTAGGACTTGATTAAAATTCACCAATGAAGTTACTTAATCGTCTAACGACGATAGCTTTCAACAAAGGGTGGTGACGTTTTAACACAGTAAAACATGAGCAAACTATCATAGAAATCAACTATTAAATAAAAATACGACGAAAATGGTACAAACAGTATTATTTCTATGTACTCTAGTTCAATTAGTTTACTAGTTAAGGATGCATCCGATACCTCGTGATGACCTTTTCAAACCAATTCCAAACATGGGTCTATTTCAAGTTCCAATCAACGTGCTCCGGTATCGTTTACTGGGTCATTGTACCAGGAACACAGACAGTAGCAGGTGGTAGGCCGTGTGGAGGGTGTGCTGTGCGGCCAGACAGCCGCCGGCTCGTTTTAGTGGCTGATCGATACCCGGCCCACGGCGCCCTACTTTGCCCACTATTTTTTACCCTTCATTCCTAATGAATTTATTATAAGACATGCGATTACACAAATTTCAACGAAAAATATTTAGAATTCAGGAATTATTATTATTAAAAAATACTTTGATTAAGTTATTTCATAATTGAAGAAGTTGTCTATGTTAGGGAGGCAACTATAAAGCAGTGGTAATGTTCTTTCATCACCTCAAGCAGTTAATGTGCCAGTAATACAAAATTGATGTAAGAGTAAGTCACAACTTTTAAAAACTGAAAATATTTGTTAAAAATTTGCGCAAAGCGCTGGTTTTTGAGTACTTGTATTTGAGAAAAAGGTGCATAAGGAAGAGAAGATCTGATCGTTTACTTTTATCATAATCTTTTGCAATTTTACTTACTAAGATGAAGTGTTGATAATGAGAATGAACATAATGCTTTCACAAAATATTACAAATGTCATTGTAGTTTGGAAGAAAACTAAAAAAGAAACCTTCATCTACTTTTATTTTCAATCGGATCACTATAACAGATTGAGGGGGTTCGAAACTGTTGAAAAATGTCATGTAAATAATAAAAATGACAAATTCATAACTGAACAAAATGGAACATATATGCATACTATATTTAGTTTCTTTAGTAGTGACTTTTGTATGCTAGTGTTTCAAGCCCAAGGGTTATAAAAGGTTTTCCTTTACGAGAAAAAGTTTTATAATTAAAGGACATCAAAGAACCGCTACGAAGGGGTTACACTTTGAATCGGTATTCAAAGCGGCTGTAACCGAGATAAAAGATCTTTGGCGCTTTTTAGAATGGAACTTTATTTTACGAACTGACAAGTATATTTATCGAACATAATTCGATTATTATAACAAGTATTGTAAGAATCTTTGCGAAATATTTCTTAATAAGTCTGTTTTTTAACGTTGGAACTAGTTAAGATACGAAATAAAGTATGTGTTAATCCAGGACAAACTGTGTACAAAATTAAGCAGATTCTGTTCAGCAGTATTCATCGCAGTATCAATAGCGACAAATATCTATTGCCATTATTTTTAACGTATGTGATAGAATTTTCAGATTTTGAACAAAATAGACTTAATTCAGATGTTGTCTATTTGTGTCTAAAGTTAAGAGTATTCGATAAAAAATAGGTTTGCGGACAGTCGTTACGATGGATAAGAATAGTAATCAACTTCCTACGACTGCTGGGTAATTGATTGGTCTCAGTCGCAGACAACAAAAGATAATGCGGACTCCCGCGGTAAATGGATTTGTCAACTGCTGCGCCACTAATTAAATAAGTAAGCAAGTAAGGCTCCACACACACTTTTTAATCAGGAAAAGCATTAAAATATCCCGATAGAGCTAGTCTAGTAGGTAGTCTGTTGTTTTGCTCCGGAAATCTCGTTGAGGCTGACTTATTAAAAAAATACGTAAAATGTAAGCCATTGGCATATTTTCGTTACGAAATAATACGATTATATTGTTTCAATATTTGTGCTGCACTAAATTCAATATATCGCAAAAGAAAATGAACAACAACATTATTTCTATTACCACCGACACGGGGCCGGTTCATTTCAATGCGCTAATCACTTATCAGTCCACGTGTTTTTTCTCCAAAGATAATTATGTCGCTCGACTTGCAAATTAACTGCGGGATCTTCCACAGAGAAACGAAAAACGCGTCGGAGACAGTGAGAACAAACAAGAGGGTGTGTCAGGAGGGATATTTTTTTAGACAATGACATGGAAATAAAGATTAATTACTTACGATATTCAATTTACGAATAAGTTGCGTGTAAACACTGCAGATTCATAAGATTTTTTTCTACCGTGTTGACAATATTTGCCTTGATGCATTTACCTAGTTACATGTCTATGATATCAGAAGGCGTAAACATGCAGAAATTTTACAAAAACTTAAATTTATCAGTAAATAAAAATAATGTAATGATATTATTGGTTACGGAATAAAAACTATTGGATAAGTTGAAATCGTACACTATAGTGAGACTACCTATTTATTTTGAAATTGAGACGGGAGCTAAGCCAATGGCAAAAGAATCGGATAATTTAGTTTATAATACGTTAAAAAGAAAGGAAATTCCTTTTTATTGTTTGTTAGAGAAATTGACAGTTAGTTAAAGATTTAATAGGCTCTATTTAAAACTTAAATTTTATCGATATGACGCTCCAAAAGTCTCAAGTATGACATTGTCTGCAAAAGTTAACACGAGACTAAGTATAATGACTTCCAAGATCTATTAAAGCTGCGTTGTTCCCTGAGGTTGTTTCTGTTCTTTTACCGCGAAGACTATCTCCTTAATTATTTATTCTTTTAATTATTAAAGCTGAATCAATGAATGTCGTAAAAGAAGAGTGTATTAATTATCCCATAAATAATGTTCTCAACTTTAGAAAAATAAGTGTTCATGCAGCTAATTTGATTTGATCTGTATTATTTTTTTACTTTCAGAAAGCAATTAGATACGAATACGGAATAGAATCTGAGGCAAGCTTTGTCCATTGGTGGTGCGCAAGAAGTAATTCAAAAGTGAAATGTTTTATTAAAATTTGTAGGAAATATAATCTTAAATTCAGGGTGCTCTTTGCAGGCGAGACACCACATCAATCATTCTCCTCTTTTTGTCAACTCTCCAGGTTGACACGGCTCACCAATATAATGGTTAATTCAAAACACTATCGTCGTCGAGTACATACATCTCTTAAGATTTATAAGATTATTTCAAAAGAAGGAATAAGGTGAAAACTTTATGTTAAAATAACTAAATAAAAAAGCACGAAGCTATAGTGGTAAATAATTAGAAATGTCGATACTATGCCATGCCATAGATATAATACTATAGTACTCTGCTATATTAAGATTCTAATGGTTTTTCATAAAAAAAATTGCCTAATGATATATTGATAAGGACTTCTCTAAACATTAAAAAAGATATCATCAAGGGAAGCCTAAAATACGTATTTCAATCAAGATAAAAATTTAGAAAAGCCCAAGAGACAAGGCTCAGAGATCAAACATATTGAACTAAACTTGTAAACATCATATTATTGTGCAAATAGTCCATCTTACGGGCTACCTGATTCTCAATGCGCTTTTTGTTTTCTTAACTTTTTAAAAGACCTTCTACTGACAAACAATTTAACAGCCTAACTTCGCTCAACAGACTTTTCGGAGGAGATTTGTTATTCACTCAAAAGTTTTAAGTGGCTGTGAAACATCATTGTCAAAGAATTAAATAACTACTTGTTTCATAGAATTTGCTACTTCAAGGGTGAGTGAATAGGGTGTATAATTGTATGTAGTGGGGTAAGCGTTCGGGTGAACAGTTGTTAGTCGACACGTCGATCTCGAAGTTTCTCCGTCAGGTTGCGGTGAATCGACTGTATTTCACTTCACGGAATGTAGATCTACGTGTTTGTCAAGTGGATCGGGTTAAACTTACTTTAATAGGTTTTGGTGTACTTTCCGCTGTGTTAATTTACATTAAAATTAATTACTTACTTAATTATCACTCTAATTAGACTAGTTTACTTTAATACTTTATGCTGAAACATGGAGTCGTGTACTGTTAAAATTTAATTAACTAATTTTGTAAAATTTTCTTTACAAGCGTTAGAGTGAGTTAGTATTATGCTTAGAGCATTAAACCAAGCGGAGTGGCCACTGATAGGCGACCCCTGCCAAAAGTATAAGACCACCAGTCTTCTTATACGAGTGTGCTACTTGCACACTCGTATAAGAAGACGTTTTTGCTCGTGTTTGATAAATTTGTCAAGTATGTGCCGAGCGACGTATTTGAATAATGCATTATAGTAATAATAATAAGTTATAGAAACTTATTGTGTGTGTTTTCTCACCCCGCGCGCAAAATGTGGCAGATTTTTTCACGTAGAAATAAGTACACGTAGCGTTTACGGTTGTTTAATGCTCTAAGGTATTATGGCAAGAAAGTTATTAGATATTTCTATTACAAACTAAAACACAATTATTAATTTATTTATTTTATCTTTACTCAAATACAAGTACAAGGGTACCATTTTTTTACCAAGACAAATGTATATATTGAACTAGCTGTTCCCCGCGGCTTCGCCCCGCGTGGGACTCGGTTATATCGCGCCCAAAAGTAGCCTATGTTTGACCTCAGGTCGTTAACTACATCCCTACCAAATTTCATTACAATCGGTCCAGTAGTTTAGCCGTGAAGAGGTGACAGACAGACAGACAGACAGACAGACAAACAGACAGACTTTCGCATTTATAATATTAGTATGGAAGTATGGATTATTATTTACTTTAACTTCCAATCGACAGTTTAATAATCAGTTGTGGTAAAGATTGCGACGGAAGGAAAGCGGAATCTCCTTTTATTAGGAAAGTGTTGGCTTTCCGATAAGAGCAATGTGTGTAATAGCCCCCCGGCGGTACCCGGGGCTCCATTAGTGGGTCGTGTAGGACGGAGAGCCCGGGTCGCGCAGCGTGGCGCCTGCACGACATGCCACCTTATACAAGCTTTCTTTGGTGTGATCTTATTGACTATATTTCCTTGGCTTCAAAAACGAAGGAACGAACGTACGAATGCATATTTTGAAAAAAAAATAGATTCTTGGTACCTAATAAGATACGGAGAGAAATGATTTTTACCGATGTAGTTAAGTGCAAATTTCTCTAAATTAAATCAATTAAGTTTATAAGATCTCATACTAGGGGTACTGAAACGGAGTTTCTGGCGTTTTGAGCTTCATGAGAGGCACGCATTTCCATTTTCAATAATATTATATCCTAATGCTATAAAATATTAAGTAGTAAATTATGAAATGTTCGTTTTTGAAATAACAAAAAGCGTTAGGTATTCTCGATGTAGCTCGTTAGTTGCTGAACACAGGATAATTGTGATAACCACATTCGTTCGTGTCCGAGGAACACTTGAATGTAAAACTTAATTGAATTATTTTCTACATAGCATTCGGAACGCTAGGCTGATGGCGGCGCCGTCGTATAATATGCAAGTACATTTTGTAACTGCTTCTAATTAATTATTTCTCTAATTTACATACCTCTGTGGATTATTTATTTTATGAAGAGTTTTAAAGTTACGGAATCGACATGATTTACTACTAACTGTTCCCCGCGGTTTCGTCTGCTCGTGGTGTGTATATATTTCAAATTCAAATTGTTTATTTTCAATATGGCATATTCTTATCACTTATTGACGTCTAGTAGTAATTTTTCATTTTTATTTTAACGAACAGAATATACTTTCGCATATTTACTATTTCGACATTTTAAAGTTGAACAGGAAAAGTCAAGAAGTGTTGTTAGAAATTCCAGAAGTTAGTAAATTGTAAAGTTGTAGTGCACACAGTAGGTGCAGTGCAGGAGATCCGAGCCGGGCTGCGGTTTCTAATTACAAACGTTGAATAAACTTTTTGTTTGGCTTGATTGTCACACCGAGTTATTCGCTTGAAATCGAATATTTTCTCTCGCAGTCCGAGGATTTTAAAATTCGAGCGCTGTCGCGGTGTTATCCACTTAAAACTAACGTAATTATTTTTACTGTAGAGCTGCATCTGTAATTGTTATCTTCGAGATCTTGATATGTATTTTAGGTGTGCAACTTATATATATATAAAATGGATTAATGCCTTAGCTACCAAAGGGAACTATAGGATTCATAACGTTACGCGGTCACCAGTGATACGCTTGGGTGCTGAGAAATTAATATTTATTCAAATTATTAAATAATAATAATAGGCAGCGCGAGGATTAAGTGTTCGCAGCTTAGACTTCGAAATCAACACGAATGTGACAGTGTAAACATTTGCATCATGTTTCGGCAATGCGGCTACATAATCCGCAGCATCCCATTTTGTGACAGCCGCATAGCGTAATAATCTGAGCTATTCGTGTAGAGGCGGCGCGTCGAGCGGGGCGGCGGGCGGCGGGCTTCGTCAGCGCTCGCTCGACAGCTCTCGAGGACGGCTCGAGGCAGCTCGTCGAGGCCCCGCGATGAGTGTGCTGGCGCGGCGGAAGCGCGCCCTTACGTGCTTGTCGTCACGACACGCCGCCTTTGTCCACCCACTAGGCTTATTTGCTGAACAATGAAAAAGACGAAAGCCTCCGACATATTTCTGTATTAAGCTCGCTCCGTAAAGGAAAAAAAGTATTTATCGCAAAAATATGCCATGATCTGAAAATAATAGACGGCGCCCCCTGTCAGTTTCGAATTTCATTGTATTGATTGATGAAAAGGCTATTATGAGATTCCAGCAGATTTTGCGAATTTTTCATTTTCGTTTAAACGCGACTTTGCCATAAATCGATTTTGGGTTCAATTTATCAAGCGCTCTAAATACTCGTCTTGCCGAATCGTGTCTGTGAAATGGAGAGGAACATCGAAAATAGCGAAACATATTTTAACATTCTTACCGCATCTAAAGTAGTAGAGACGAGAGTGTCAATAAAAATGGAGAGGGTGCTAGTTTTACGTATACTAATGAAATGTTATTAGGTAAAATCTAAACTTTATTTTGTTCAGTGGTGCAAAATTAGGTGGGATTTGAGTTACATGGCAGTGACACGTGTTTTTTGTGATTAGATACGCGTTTCAATTTCTCAATTCAGTCGGTCCGTCACAGCATGTGAGCGATGCGCACATCGAACCGCTGTGACAGGCGTCCCCTCGCGCGTACACCGCTCCCTGCGCCCTGCCGCCGCCGCCGCCCACACTACCAACACTTCTTGTCCAGCCAGCCCTATGTTTCTAATAACACCATACTGTTAGGTGAAAAGTCAACTCTATTTGTTCTTTACTCTATTTCTTCTGATTTGGTTTGTCATGCCACAAAACTTACAATGGTTTTCCTCAAACAACCTTCATAATATATACTTTAGTTTACCCAACTAAGTATCGAACTTTGTGGCTTTGTAAATAGTCTGAAAGGACTTTTTGTGATATTTTGATATCATTTGGGCAGTAAAGCTCAATCAGTGTACATCGAGTGTCACCCGCAAGCCTATGCATTTAATCCATATCACGAAATCATACATTATTCATTGCGCTATCGTCATTTGATCACATTTAGTAGCTAAGTAGATACTCATGTTTTTACGGTTTCTTAATTTCTGTCCAACAGACACAAAAGTTGTACATTAACGTAGAAACTATTCTTTCGAAATAAGCCACAGTAATAGCTATTATATATTCTTTGGTAATAGTTTCTCGGAGACGCTTATTAGCTTTGGTTTCATCAGTTTCCTTATAGTAGCAGTATATATCCATATAAAACAACGTGACGCCGCAGTAAAGTATTTTATAACTCCATTTTGAAACGCTACTTTTATTACTTACATGAAATTCAGGTACTTTTGTTGTGTAATGTTCAATGGAATAGTTTGTTATTTAAATTAATCTAGCTTATTTTTGGTTTTTACCATTATATTGCTGAATATCAGTTTCGGTCGCAAAAAAATACATTATCTAATGTAAAATCAAGAAACAGTTGAGTGACAAAAATTATTTTGCCAACGTGTCACCATTGAAAAAGTTAGAATTCCGAAACTCGGTATCGGAATTTAAAAATCGTGTCAAATCAAGCGATTTTAGTACGGAAGATCGACCTGGAGAGCTCTTCACTGAAGCCGAGAGCCACAAGAGCACTTCTGGTGATCCCGTCACATTATTCGACCTACTTAGCGGCGGCAATAGGAGCCGAGGTGTCGCCACCTACTTGATATTGTCACGCTTATGAACCACCGCCATTCACGCCGGAAGCTTAAAAATGAGAAAGGTTATCCCGGTTTTGTTAACGACATTGGGATTTGGTACTGCTTGTAGATAACAATCGTGTCCTGGGTTATCGTGTTTCTCAATTGAGTAGATGTACTCGTTATCTATTTGTTGAAATTTCTACCCCAACTTCATTTATTTTTTGGAAATATTGTTTTTTTTTTACATAAAGGTATACAATCATGCAAAGAAAGTATTAAATTTATTTATAGGAAAATCAAAAAGATACCTAAAATTGAGCACCATAGTGGCGCAATATGTTTCTATTTTGGCTTTTATGTATAAATTCTAAATTTAACGGGATATAAGATTATAAGTTCTTACATAGATTTTAGTATTCGTGTTGTTATGATGTTATAAATACGAGTACATTTTAGTATCGTTTCTATTCAGATGAACTCTGAAATACTAAGCAGATGGTTTTGTAGGTATCGTACTGCAACTAATTGAGAAAACATCAAAATCTAAAATATTCGGAATATCAGTACTGAAAAGTTGATTGTTCTACAACTTCAATATATTATAAATATGATTTACATTGCAAGTGTAGCAGATGGTTCACTTAATAATGTTGTAAAGTCAACACATTCCTTTTAACTTTGGTCAAGCAAACCACGTTAGCCGATATGAGCGGTTCGATATCGGCGGACGACTGACAGCAACCGCCATATTGGTCGCATAAATCAACTGTGGGGAGGCATACATTAATGAGAATGCAGAAGATGAGAACACAATACTTAATTATTCATAATCACCTATTCGTACTGGGTTATATTAAGCCAACGAGTCAGTTAGTATTTATTTAGCCACAGATCTCAGAACACAATTTTTTTAGAGAATAAGTAGACTTATCCTTAATGTTAATCTTATTTTGCACGTTAATTTATGAAATTTATCAGCAAAAGAAAGTAAGTTATATTTTAATGCTTTCTGATATTTTTCAATGGAACTGACGTGATCGAATTAAATTGCTCTCGGTCAAAAATCGTCAAAAAGGTTGTTCGTGACAATGTTTTAGGCGGTTTGAGGTAACATATAGTAGACCAATAAGTTCTCATTCATATTTAAGTTTCGACTAAAACCACGAATGTATCGCATTTAAACGGGTAAAGTCATTATTTTGTTCATGTTATGCATTGTAGTTGCTATATTTAACAAAATCGTATTACATTAGTGCGTCGAGTTAGCTCTATTCTGTATACGATATAAAATACGCCGATGTACCTATAGTTAGTACGTTGCAGTTTAAAATTACTTTCTGTACTGTCCTTATTTTATGGTAGAAATGACACCGCTCCGTAAGCGATCGAGTGTCACCCGCTAGAAATAAAAGCAAAAAACCTCACACTAGTTGAGTGGTTCACTCCGAGGCACGCCGGGAAATTTGTCTCGTCGGCTACTCGCTGTTTTTATCTGTCGCCACGTTTTATAAGAGCTTCTTGAGTTTTCTTTGATATATTTTTTAAGGGCAAAGACCACAAAGCTAAATGGATAGGTGAAATATGGACCGCCTGGAAATGAATTCAAAGGTTTTGGGGACGGACGCCGGGATTCTTTGTTACATAACGAAGTGCGCTGTTTTTTTAACCGACTTTTTTATTATCTTTATTTTTTTGCTATTCTAGTTAGTTTGTTAAATTTTTTTATTATTTCCGAATCAATGCTACCCGAATAGGTACCAATTATTGTCATTTTTGATAAATTCATAAACCTTGTCACCAATAGTAATTCTAATCAAAATTTATAATTACTAATTATGTCTTTGTCGATTTGATTTAACCGATTTTCAGAACGATATCATTGGATAAATGTTATAGATTAAACAGTACTCTGTTTTTATAATACTACTTTATTTTAAGACGGTCGCGCGGTCACCGTACTAGGTTCGTTTATCTTGAAAATATCACTTAGAATCACTCAGTACCTGGCAATTTTTAATATTTGTAGCGAAGTAAATAATCAGATTACTTATAAATTGGCCAGTGAAGTGTACCGTAGATGCAGCACGTCGACACCGACACCGCGGTGCCGAGTGGCGGCGCGCGGCGTCGAGTTTCGCGGAACGAAGCCGCAAGTTGCGTTCCCGCGTCTCGGCTTAGATTCCTGTTACTAATCAATCCACGTGGGACGTCACATTGCAATATATTGAGAGTTTTCCGCATTTTTATTATTCAATACTTACTTTTTAGGGTTTTTTTATAAAGTGTTATTATAGAGCATCATGTCTGTCGGCGGCTGTTGTATCTCATGAACCTCTCAGATAGCGAAACATTGACAGATTATGTATATCTATTGGCACTCTATGTGATTATGTGATAAAAATTACAAAGTTTATAATTAATATACAAATTTATCCCGATAAATTTTCTTGTAATTTCAAACCGCTTTGGTAAGGATTGTTTACTGTTATGGTTCTCTTTAAAAAGATACAATAGGAGAACTAAGGTAATTTCAGTTGTACCTATACGTGTTTATGCAAAACTAATTTTAGAGTGATAAATGTCCTCTAGATAGATAATAAACACACACACACAGCACAATCAATATTATCTCATCTTCTGCCATCATACGAAACCAATTTCAGTGGGAGTAAAAATCAAAATAAACTCGATGTGTCGTACATGGTTGGTCGGGTCAGACAAAGAAGTTCGGTAACTTTTGAATAATAAAAACAACTCCACCGTACTCGATATCCAATATTTCAATAAACCTCCAACTTTTGGGCACAGAAAATAGAGAGGCGAAAAATTACATTACGCCGGTCTTGAGGAATTGGTTTCTTGACTTGTGTTTTGTAACGTGACCTATGTTTGTATCAACGAATATGATTCTCATTTGGTTATTGAAAAGTATAATGTAATTAAATAATACAGTAAAAAACAATATTAAAAATATGAATAGAAGTCACTCTGTTTGAGCTTTATTATCATTTATACCGGATGTATCCTAATTCATGCTTTGGCTTTGGAGTCCGGGGTCCACTAAAACAAGATGTCCCAGTTTTTTATCCCTTCATGACGGTCTTAATACATTTATAACATTCAGCGATATTTCTATTACCGGCCTGGCATTAACACTTATTGGGAACGCATAAGTTGTCAGCATCCGGACAGTAGTACAAGTAAATTTTGACGACCTTTAATAGTTGCCTTTAACGGCACCCACGGGAAGAGAGAGGTTGTCCATTCCTTAATCGGAGACTAACAGTCATCGTTACACCACAATAAAATCATATGAACCCCAAACATTAATCCAAAGCTCAAAGATATCACTACATAGTATAAACAATACTTTGTTTATACTATGTAGTGATATCTTTGAAAGAGAAAGCTACTGCTTTCTCTGTCCCTATGTCCCTTTGTATGCTTAAATCTTTAAAACTACGCAACGGATTTTGATGCGGGGATAATATATAGAGTGATTCAAGAGGAAGGTTTTTATGCCCATGCGAAGCCGGGACGGGTCGCTAGTTTATCATAAACCACTGTTCTAAAACTGTCTAAAATGTTTATGCAAAATGGTTGACAAAACAATTCTTTTAAAAGCAGTTTGTATTCACCAAGATTGTATTCATAAGATTTTTTAATGAATTGATTACAAAGCGCTAGTCGATACGGGTTCCAAAATAGTTATATACAAAATATGATACAATCGCCGCTTGTTTGTTCGCATTATGCACGGGCCGAGTTTGCAGCTGAGATGCATAGAGTAATTGAAATAACTGTTTGTACAACACTATACCGATACATGATTCGATAAAGTGTGTTGCTGAGGTGTGAGTACTCTAAATAAATATTCGATGCGTTAAACTAGTTTTCATTCATTCATATCGTAGATCATGGGTTACAATGATAATTGGTCGTGCACACCGTGGTGTAAAAATTTTCCAAAACCGCCTATCGGCCATGCCCTTGCTTCGGAAGGCCTTGCTTTCTTAATTATCTTTCTTATCTCAAATTAACAAAATACTTAGTCAAATTTCTTACAGACAAAAGTCTTTTTCTATTGAACCAACTTCCTCTTGTCGCTTTTATAATACTTATATTATGTTTTCCTCGTTTCATTCACGTGGTATATTTATCGTTGTCAAAATCCTCACAAATTAGGTAGGTAAATTAAGTAAACAAGCCTAAACAACATGACTTCAAAGAATACCTCGTATACCGTTTACACAAAATGCTACTAAGGTATATACCTTCCATCTATTATCTTATTGAGTATAGTAAAAGCCCCTGGTAATTCGTAGGATATTCCACTCGTTCCCTAAACGTTTAATATTGGATAAAATACACCCTAACGTTCCTTCGTATTCCCCTGTTGTTCATATTGGCATGTTATTCAGATTATACACGAATATTTCAATGCTTTCTACTAAATTACAGCTCACGAGGCTCTTTTAATGTCGTACGTCGGGGAGCGTGTAGCGGCGGCACATCACAGGTTACCTACTTATTCAATTATTGTTATTTTATTTTATAAAAATAAAACGCTTGAACTCGATCAGGATATGAAGCTATTTTAAGTTATTTCGTATAATGAAATCGCAATTCCTTTTCAGCTACGAAATAAAGCTCATTTCAGATAGGGATGACTTTTTTTCTACTTTGGAAATATTAAAGTATTTATTAAATTTTATTGTGCCACAAGGAAATTTAAAAAGCATTCTTTTAATTTTGTTACATAATATAATTAGATAAATATGCAATTTATGAGTCTTCTGTCCTTATAATATAGACAGACCGGTTATTTACATGTGTTTATAATGTCGAAATTACTTTTAAAGCTTAATAGTTAGGAAAATTAGTTAACAGGATTAAATTTTCAAATTCGTCTAGACCAGAAATTTCATAAATTAAATGCAATATACATAACAAGGATGCAGGTTTATAGTGTTTCAGCCTCATTTCCAAAATTATGTTGTTTGACTTTGTTAATAAACAGAAACGACTAATCCGCAAGTTTTCCTGTATCAACATCACGATACAAAGTAATCCAGTGTACAATTTGCATACTGTTATTATACATGAAAAATTGCAACACATTAGGCGGCTCCGTCTTAAATTGTTAGAGAATGGATTTCCCTGAGCAAATACGCCCGTTTCATTATTCTAAACAACGAATAAATTTACCAAGGGAAAACAAAACAATTGTATTCATTTTGAGCGACTGCGGTTGCTGCATTACTTGATCAAATTATTCATTCGCACTTCTTTTTCATTTTCTTTTTCGGTACAGTTGTTTGCGGCTTTTAGTTACGGAAATTTTAGTGAGAATAATTTCAAAAAACAACGCCATTGACCCGACCGCATTTATTGAAACGATGCGAATGAAAAAACACAAAATAGTTAATGTCTAGAAGGATAACTGTACATAAAAACTGTACTGTTATGAACGTATAACGTACGTAACGTATGACGTTCATTGTACAATGAGTATCAAAGTTATGTCTCTGTATTGTATAGCCTCAGTTCATATTTGGTAAAACAGGCTACAACAAATGACTTGTTGTTTGATTGTTAAAATTCTACAAAATACTAATCATGTAAGTAGGAGTTTTTAAGTTTTATTTAAGTATTCAAATGCCTAATAAACTAAGCCAGAGGCCATGAGGTTGTGTAGTAATATTGAAATCAGAATTGTAAATAGTAGATTGCTTTTGCAACTCACTTAAAAACAAGTATTTGAATTTGCCATTCCGTGTTCGCTTTATTTTATGATAAAAAACCGGTGAATGGCAACTGTCAGCATTTTGGACAGACATGGTGGCCTTTAATTAGATTCGAACCGGATATAACCGGCTTATTTGAGCTTAGGCCAGTTCGCCGTGAACGGGGGCCGTGCCACTGCAAAAATGACCAACTAATTGGCTTAGAAACAATGTATGTTATATATGTATCAGTATCCAATATCCCGTTAAATGGTGTTTCGTTAAAAGGCAAAAAGAAAGTTAGCTGACTGTCGAGGTTTCAGCATCAAAAACACACAAGGGTTTTATTTTAATCTTTTTTTGGATTGCAAAAATACCTACGCGTAATCTATATTCTGCAAATTGTAACGTAGCTATTATTATATCGGGCAGTAGTATGTTACCTGTGTCTGTTACATAATGTGAGATGTGTTATGGAGTGTCGTAGTCGCAGCTACGCTGCTACGATAATTTAACTCTATGAAGTGGCTAACTGATTATGTAAACAATGAAATCTTCTAAAAAACTTAAAAGTATAAAGTGGTTTTAACCTTTGATGGCTAGGCTTGACTAGAGGATCCGATTGGATATACGAGTAGGTAGTATTTCTAAAGGTTATTAACACTAACTTAAGAGCACATAAACTGTTTCCATTTAGAGGTATAATACTTAGCAAATTATTTCTTTCATATCGACTTGGAGCCTACAGAAAGCTGCTGGTAAATTTAACGTAAGTACATTTAATTTTTCTAAGAGCAGCATGGAAAAAAGTATAAAAAAGTAAGTTATAGCCAGGGTAAAGTGAAACATAGTAACAACTTCTTAAGCTCGGCTTAAGATTTTAATTATCGGACTTCTCGTCTTTCGCCGCTCGCTAAATGTCAAGTCTAGCCGGTAGCTAGCGACTGTAGTTAGGATCTAGATGCAATCCGAAGATACCGTCTGCTATAAAATAAGAATAAAATAAAATAATTTTGTTAATATTAAACGACTTGAAGAAGTGTTGGAAAGACTTCTAGAGCGAAGGTGAATTATACTCGTAATGAGTGGGAAAGTAACTTCTTCTTAGCGAGTCGACTGGCAAGTTTTTGGTAAAGGTCCAGCATTCGACCATTGCATAGATAAAGCTGTGCAACTTCCTTTATCTCCTAATAATTTTACATTTTTAACCGACTTCATAATCATAAGCGATTTTTCGCGCGTTAGTCATTTATTGTGCACATTTTTACGTGTATACATAATAAGACTATATGGATACTAATGTATACATAATTACAAAAAATCTATTATATATCGTTTTGATATATTTTTTTTAGTTCTTCCATGATAAATATTACATCGATAAATTCACCCTATCATTCCGTTTTTTGTTTTAATCTTTTACTGGAAAAAAGAGCTGCTGGCATGCGAAATTAATATAAATCTATATTTTATTATAGCTAAAATAACTGTGAGGTTTACCTACCATTTCACACTAGTGCTCGAAGCATTAAAAACAGCAGAGAACTAAGATGATACAAGAAACAAGTAAGTAAGCAGTTTATTCATGAATGCAAAACGTAAATCATTTCAACGACCAACTTGTAATTAAGACGTACAGACGACACTCGCACTTGTGTTTGCTTACCGCCTATTTACTTAAATATGCTAGTTAAATCAACTGCTACTTATCAAGTGAGTTCTGAACTTGTAATCAACAACGTTTTGACAAGTTTATGGCATTGCTATTTTTGCGAAGTAGTTTATTTTAACGTGAATATACTATGTCATAATATTTGTCGTTGAAATATTTTAAGTATCCTTAAAGTAGTGAACTCATAGTGTATCTTCTTCTCGTTTATTCCCGGTCGTCCCCACCATGTCGTCCCCACATGTGTAACAATCGCGAAAACATAAGAAATAACTTTGCCCGTTATAATAATAGTTGTAAATAAGTTGATTATCTGTGATACGCACCTTTGAACTGCAAGAATTATTGTAAATTCGTTAATACTGTACTAATTACCTCAGTTTTTTAGTTATTTTCAATTAAAACCATTGTTCAGTCTTGTTTAGAAAGCGTAATTAAAGCATTTTAACAAATCGTGAAATCTCTTATTGAAACCCCTTGTATTTTGACTCTCGGTCTATAGCGGAACGAGTGGGAAATAAAAAGTGCCAATCGTCACCACTGGGGACGAACGAAACTTTTTTTTCCCACTCGTCCCCAGTGGGGACGACATGGTGGGGACGACCGGGAATAAACCACGCGCACTATCGTTACGAACGCGCGTCGCGCTAGGCTATTGAACTCCTAAATAATTTAACTATATGTAGTATATTTTATGATTAGTTTTAAAAGTAATAAGTAAGCAATAAATCTAATTGCTAAATAATTACTTGTTTAAAAAGAAAGTTATGACTATAGTATCAGGTATTGTATCAGGACGAACTTCCTAATTCTATCGTTGAGTTCGTGTATATCGTAAATAAACCAACATGGCAGAACTTCCACATTCAAAAATAGAACATAAAACCCACTGGAACGCGTTCTCAGTAGACAGAAATAAACTTTAGTGCTTCTACATCATTCTTCAATGCACGTAGAAAAGCGTGACGTAGCGGCGTCCTAGATATGCCGTTAGTGTTTAAAAAAACATCTCAGTCCCAACTTAGTTTAGCCGAGTCACCTCAAGAAAGCTTTTGCGTGTATTCAGGCTATAACCAACTGTGTACTTACTGCACACAACGTCGGTTGTTCAGTGGTTTTATCGAGTTATTTTTGGAGGCTCTGTAATGTATATCATACGGCCTTGCGTTGACAGGTTTAAGTCTACTGTCTGTGCTGTACCTGCGTTTCTGCTTGTGAATTTACAAATACATTTGTTGTTACACGAGAATAGCTTTTTATACTGGCATTTTGGGGCTTGTTTTATTACGAATATAGGTACATCATAGAGTATTTAACTCAAAACGGACTCATATTATTTACGACCAGAATTTTAATCTCAAGACAAATTATTTGAATACATTTATCATCATCATATTTATGATCTTTATCTTAAAACAAGGATTCTGGTAAAACTTTTTTGTTACATAATATGTTTAACGATTTATTTTATCAAGATATCTCGTTAAAACAGCAAGACTAATATTAAATGTATTTTTCAATATAGATTTAAATTGTATTATTTACAATAATGTATAACGACATTTTAGATCATGTAAGGCAAGTTAATTTAGTCTCTAACTACATGGGTTACTTTAAGGCTTCTACTTTTGAAATACTGCCATTTTAACTTGTCACAGTTTAGCTAAATAGAATATGTGCAGTGCACGCTAGCGCCGCCCCAGTCGCGGCGGCGCCACTCTGCGTTAATCTTTAATTACTGGCCCGGTTTATTGTATTACCGGTTTCAAATGGCTTGAACAAGTTTATTTATTACTTTGTAATTACATTTTTACGATGCCCTTTGCGACGGAAATAGATTTTTGCACGTTACCGCCTTGTAAGTTATTGTTATAATGACATATATGTAGGATTTTTTTTGTACTTACTTTATGATATAATCTTACCTTACCTTACATTATGATAAAACGGCCTAGCAAGGTTCTAATAAAGTATTGTGTGAAATAAACTGAAGTATGCGTTATTAATGTTATTGAGTAATCTGTCATTATTAAGTAAAAATTTTGTCTCGGTCTATAATTTATTGTTGTTTGATTCGGGTAGCTCTACGAGTATAGTCTTATTGTCCATAGTTTATACAATCATAATTTCTTTTATTAACAGAGTTTGAGTTGAAATCGGAATTTATCAACAAAGACTAGCAGAAATCATATTTGCAGTTTTTTTTAAGAAATAAAAAGCGTAATAAAATAACTAAAAGCTCTTAAAAATATTTTTAAAACTGCAAAATATTTCCCATACTGATTTACACTTCCGGCCTAAATAAATTAAACCGTCTTTATCTGCTATTTTGGAATGTCGAATATTTTGTTACCGCGTGCACAAAACTGCTGCCGGTTACGGTCAGAATTTCAGTTAGCCGGCGCGGGCCGGTGGCGGCGGCCGGAGGGCAAAAACTAAAGAGGGTACAGAATTGACAGATTATGGAATCTCGTATCCGGCGATTCCGTCATTGGTCATAGCGACAGCTCAGCCTCAGCTTAAAAATATTCTATGTTATTCCTGTTTAATCTCAAGTACTTTGTATGCCTGTTTGTCGGTTAAAAATAAATGAAGTTATCATCATCAACACATGGTTTTTCTGGTTGCGTATGATATCAGAGTCCGGGGTACGTTTTAAACACGATGTGCTATTTAATCACGTACTTTCAATATGAAATTAGGTTAAACATATTTTATTTAATTGATTGTTTAATAAAAACGCAATATATATATTTTTTTTTATAACGTAATAATTTAATAACGTGAATTTACTGGTGAATCCAGTTTGGGACCCAAAAATTGAATAAATTAATTAGTGAACGTTCTATACTCACATTATTTCGTGGCACGGCAGTGTATCGTTGGCACAATAATTTAGTCGATTACCCACGCGTCGCGTGCTGGCCACTACTACAAATAATTCATACGACCCGTCTAGTAATGGTATTTTAGCCGGCTCGTCTAGCTCCAAATGTATTTAGTTAGTTAGTCTGATGCACCCAAACTACTGCAGTTTCAGTTACTAAAACTATCAATTTTACAGAAGTCCTTTTAACTTTAATATTTAATACATTTTGCTGGGCTACTGGCTGGTTGTGATGGAAGGAAACAACAGTTATGAACAACGTCACACTGCAGCCCTGTGGACTACACTTTAGAGTATAGATATTAATGAAATAATATTATGTGTAATAATCTTGCCTTAGCATAGACAAGACTCAAGAAAGGTACTTAGGACAAAAAAAAAAAACACGCCAAACATATTTAACAGAGTAACCATATATAGTAGTGATAAGATTGCAAGATGATTTTAGTTTCGTTAAAAGCACTTGAAGTTTCTCGAATGACAAATTTTTACATAATTACAATATAAGGTTTGATCAACCTTGATCCTACGGTTTGGTCACTAAAACGCATTTAGTCTTTATAATCACAAATGATTTTTCCTAAGAGTGAAAGCACTTTAACCCAACGTTTCATCCTAAAAACGTCCTATCAATAGTTGTCAGCCAAAGTTTTCAGTTCCAAATTGTATAGCTACAGTATACTTAATTGTGTGGTGTCTATCACTGTCGTCGTTGCCAGTTCAGGCGCGTTTAACTTCATTAAGTATAATACGCGTTCACAACATACTCGTTTAAGTCCAATCTAAGTTGCGAGGCACGACGAGTTTTCACGTGAATAAATTATTATCTTACAGTCGGCAGTGGGTGTGAGACATGCGTCCTTGGCGCGCTCGTAAACTTAAATTGACGGCAATTGAAACCGTTTTTTATTATATACTTTAACAGTAGCAATTCTGTTATCAAGTTGCGCCTTATTACAATTATGTCAATAGGCTGAAAATGGCTAATCAAAGTATCGCAACTTTTCTAACAAAAGATCTTATGATCTTATCACAGTTATGTTACTATTAAGTGTAGAGGCATGCTATCTATGGAATAAGAAAGAGGAGATGCCATCGAAACTTAAAAAGAAAACAACGAAATATATTTTTGAGGCTTATGAAATTTGGTGAACTGTCCTTTGAGTTATGAAAATGAAAATATGCCTGTCAAAGTAAGTACAAAATTAATAAAATAAAGATAATGTAATATTTGCCTCAAATAATGTACGTCAAGAAAATAATCTCAGCGTAAAAGAACATTCTGTTAGTGTTTCAAATTATGTAAATTAAGTGCGGCACTCTAGCTTTTCCCGAGTCAGTGTTCAAGCAGTCATAATTTAATGCTTAATGTTCTTAGTTACAGTTCTCAAATTTGAAAACAGCCAATTCCGGTCGCTATCTCACACGTAATGACTTTCGCAGTAAGTCAGTCATGCAAGTTAAGTTACACCCCGTTTGTTTTTTTTTTGTTTAAATAGGCCCTATACCTATTCCTTAATTCTTCCATATTTTTAAGAAGATTTAGATCTAAACCAATAATAATGTCTATGTATTAATTTAATTGAGATATTTGCCACATGTTATGTATGTTTGTTTGTTATCTTTGTCCTTTGTTGATTTGTATGTGTGATGAATGTCTGAATAAATTTCTATTCTATTCTCATCTCTATAACATTATTGTGTAAGATACAATAAAAGTAATAATTAATTATACAAATTATAAGTTATGCCGTGCTGGAATCGCCAGAAACATAGGTCAGAAATAACAAAAAACGACGCTACAGAATAACAACTTATATTATCTATTACAATTCTCTTATTATAAGTAAAGAAGTAGGCTAATCCACTTAGATTTCATTACGATGTAGTAAAATAGATCATTATATTTTTCGCATTATGGTATACATCCAACAAACAAATATGTCTGACTAGCTTTTTCCCGTAGCAGCTTCGCCCCGGTGCAGTGCTTTTTCCCGGGATGAAAGGTACCCTATATCCTTTTCTTGGTTCTAAGCTACCTCCTCCCCACCAATTTTCAGCCAAATTAGTTCAGCTGTGTAACTAACACGACTTTCTTTTATATATATAAATAAAAAAATAATAGATATAGATATTACGTTAAGAAATTGAAATATAGACATAGTAGATAGATATATATATATACTACATAAAAAATAGTAGACAGGTACACTAGAAAATGTTCATGATAATGAAGAAAAAAATCGTTTTGGTTATTTTGCATTACACGATCAATCATAGATAGTTTGTTCTGCACTCTCCTTATTCTGCCACGAAGTTGCTCGGCCCACTGAATAATTAAGTCTGTAATGGCCACATCACAAATAAACTCCAAATTATTGCACTACTGCGAGCCCGTTAGAACTATGAAACATGAGCCTTTAAAACATAGTTTGTGTTTTACACTTCGTAATTACGAAGGTATTTCGCTTTTAATTTTTATATTCTGTTTCGTTGTAAGTGTTGTTTAGGCATTTTATGTTATAAATGTTTAGAAACATATATTTTATTTCGATCCTGTAGTACCTTGATTATGTGTAGACCGCTCCCTCTCTTTCCGTGGATGTCGTAAAAGGCAACTGAGGAAAGGAAGAGATGTACATCACTTATTTTTCCAACAATAGTGCGGCTTAAAGGCATTCTTAAGTAATATGGGCTCTTTTAATTTAAACACTGTGCATGATTGATTTGAAGGTTATACTTTGTTAAAATATTAATAATTATTGGCAAATCAAATTTTGATTGGCCTTTCAAGTAGGTTACGTCAATAAAGTTTATCCCTATAAAATATATCTTAATAATAAGACAATTTGATTATTTCGTTTACAACCACGACAGCACTTCGGTTACAGTATCCATTTTATCAAGAGTTAAACGACAATGTAACATAATTATAATTCCCTATCCACCCTTGCAAGTAACAGCCATTTTAATATTCATATATTAAAATGGCTGTTACTTGCAAGGGTGGAATCCTCATGGATTAAATTTAAATGTCAAATAAGCGAAGCCTAAAATAACTAATGTGTATTAATGTAATTTTTACTTTAATTTACACTTGTTAAGACTCAAGGGAAATGAGTCTTCAGTTTTAATAGGACCATAAAAGTTAACTTGCTTTATGAAGGGCATGTTCGCCAAAATGTTATGATAATATTCATACAATTTAATTTACAATGAATTTCTGTTTTAGAAAATTTGTTAACTGCAAAGTGTAATTGGCTTTTATTAGTCTGTGTGCTGCTACAAATTTCGTTCATGCTACGAATGAGCTACGAAACGCTACGATGCTACGACATGTGGTAAAAAATCTAAAACAAATTATGTACGACCGAAATTAATATTTTTTTTATTTTACAAACTAGTAGCTTTCGCCTACGACTTTGTTCACATTGAATTCAGAGCAGGATAAAACACAGTATAAATTAAGCTAGCCAGATTAATATTTATTTGCGTCCCTTTTAGCCGTTAGGAACGTGATCCAAACATTTAATCACTTTCTGATATTTATATTACCGATTATCTTGCATGTCTTAGTGATGTATCTGTATATATTTTCTTTGTCTATACATATTAAAATTAACATAAGTATATCGTTATAGGTTCATTTCTTGCTGAAGTTACCAAAACCTGCCAATTTATCGATTATAATAGATATAACTTTTTGGAATATGTATTTATGTAACTGGTGCCAGTGTTGTGAATGGTAAAGTGTTTATTCATTATTTTGACAGAGTATTCAAAAAACGTCGTGTGGTTGCCGGTTTTGGAAAAGGCCATCCCTTCTCTTCCAGTGGGTGTAGTAATATATAACTAAGGGATCAAGAAAGATCTAAATTTTTCTGTGGTGGATTCCAACTAAGCTTTCCCAAGGAGTGGTGACGTCAATCATGCAGACGTTCATAAAAAAATATTTGAACCATATATTTGTTGTATTTTTATGACTACAAAAGATATGGTACATATATTATTATATATACAGAAAGTTAGTGCGTGGTTTTATAAAAGAGAAAAAAAAATGCGTATTAGCTGACCCCTTGGCTCCAATTATTTAGTGTCCAAGTATGCAATCACGATAGCGCTAAATGTAGAGAATTCTAAACGGTAATATTTTCGATTTACGTCGAAAACTTAGTAACAAAACAAATGTTATAAAGATGCCAGAGAAGTCGAAGTAAACTTTAATTCTCCCGTAGAGAGACTAATGCAGGCTGTCACGCTGAGCTGCGTAGCACGTCTACGAATCATTATTTATTTGCTATTGGTTTTTTGCAAGAATCATATTTTAAATAATTTATTTTATTATCTGTTTTATGCGTTTCTAAAGGTTTATTTAACTACTTAAGAAACACTAGCTTAATAAATAAAGCTTCATTATTATTATTAAAATATAGTTTTATTTTTAGTATTATTCATTTGTATTTACGTCCCTCTCCTTTTCTTTCTGTATTACTGAAAGGCTGGTTATTTCAGCATGCTGAAAATTAAGCCTACCTAATCTACGATTAATGATTAACGATGACGAATGGGCTGGTGACATTGCCAGAGAAACGGACTCTTGGTACAAGCGGGTTTTACAATGGAGACCTTACGGCCAACTACATTGCATAGGAAGAACTCAAATTCGATTGGAGGGCTTGTCCTAACTCCCTCATCATCAAAAAGACTGGGGATACCAACTGGATCCTTACTGCCCAGAAAAGAGAGAAATGGCGGGGTACAGAAGCCAATTTTGCAAAAAATCTGAAAAGAAGAATCAAGGATACAAACTTTATGTTGAAGACTTAGGTTTAAGAAAGCAAATTTATCAGTAAGTGCACCATAGTACAGAAAAAGCAAAACTATTTAGAAACTAAATAAACGAAAAAACCGTATTTGTTTATATTTGAAATATAAATTTGGGCTACTATGTTGGTTTTACAGAATACCTACATTGGCACGTATGAGCCGGTCTAGTACGTGCAACACTGCATAGATGTTTACATTAAGATGCAATCTCCTGCATATTGTCTATTAGCGAAAGCAGAGCTGTCCACAGCATTCCAATATGATAGCATTACGCTCCCAATTGAGATGGTTATGCTGCAACGATTTACATACATTGCCAGGGATATACTACTGTTTGAGTTAATAGTGCTAATAGATTGTATTTGTAATAGTATATAACAATGCTATGAATTAACTATCAGAAGCTGATTATATTCCGAGGTGTTTTGGATATAGACTAAATATTCATATTTCTAATCACCAATAAAGCTCATAAAATCATAATTACCTACCTCTAACCGTCTTCAAAATGTTTTTAAGGATGCATTTTCAATATTTCGAATATAACTCTGTGATTTACTTATTGATTTAGCAGGGTATTGGCACAGCTAGAAGCAAGATTGGCATAATGTATATATTTTAAGTAAGTAAATGGAGATATTAACTAAAATCGGACCTCTCAAAATCGCCAATAAACGGAACCCTAGTTTCTGTTTCAATATAAGTGAACATCGAATATGTAGCGATTGGGAAAATTGATAATAGTTTATATGACAAAATATATGCGTATAATTAGTATTGCTCATTTAATCAAACAATTTAATTGAATGGCTGCGACCTAACTCGCTATTATGTACAACTATGGACTGTCGCACACACAAATAATGCGGTTAGTTCACAAAAACAAACGGTTTATAAATTAATTTCCTATTTCACAAGGTTTTTAATACCAACTGTTAAGGTATTTTAGTATCTTTTAATAAGACATTTGTGTTAAATTGATTCCGAGCTTCAATGCAATCTGGATGCGACCCGGAAACGTTAAGAGAGAGTATCAATCGATCAATCAATTCATTTATTAAGATAATTTAATGAACAAGACGTGATAATTTACGTATCCTGAAAACAAATGGGCGTATTGAGTAGATCAGATAACTACTAACATCAACTGAAAAATATGTCATAAAATTCTTAGAGTTTCAATTTATAAGTCTTTATTTTACAAAAGTACTCAGCATGACTGCAAGGTTTTGTATTAAAATATTTGGTAAATAATAAACAAAGAACATGGAGGTTTTTGGCAAACATAACATTTATTGAATTTTACAATACTTAAATAAAAGTCATCAAACCGAAAAATTCTCTAAAGTATTGTAAAATACTCAAAATTCTTTGGTAAAATAGGATGCAATATTGAGAAATCAAACGTTACAAGCAGCAAACTAGGAATGCAGTTTCAAAAACCTCGCCCGCCGGAATAATGGCCCAAGTTGGGTTAAGCCTGGGAAGCCCCGGGACGTGTGAGGAATGCTCTCGTCTCCCGCCTTATTACATACGTGATTCTTATTTATATTATATTCGAGGCATTGAACGTCGATATCGGCAGGGATTAGCACCGCCTTTTAACGAGGAGATAGCCAATATTTGTAAGTATCTTAACAGTTGGGAACTTCAGCTTTTAATCAAGTACTTTGAGGTATTAGTTTCGGAGATATGACCTTGCTTGTTTTAACTCTATTTAGTTAAAAATATTTATGTTTTCATATAGTTGTTTTTTAGAGGTTCCATATCCAAAGGTGAAAACGGGACTCTATTACTAAGACTCCGCTATCCGTCCGTCTGTCACCAGGATGTATCTCATGAACCGTGATAGACGGTTAATTTTCTAATGAAAAATTGTGTAACTTAAATTCTTGTAAATGGAAATTACACAATAAATGATGGAAAACATCGAAACAAATTTAAAGAAAAACTATTGCGATTAAAAACAAAATAAACTTAAAAAATATTTTTCATTCTATTATTTACTTGGAGGGAATAACGCCTAACTTCAACGCGTTTTCAAAACTATTTTAATAATGTATGTTCCTGTGAACTTGAAGGTTGCAAGGTTTTAAGCTAACATGTAGTTTATACCCACAGAAAGCTCGGCATAATATTGTTTCTTATTTATACAAGACATGACCCGCGGTTTCATTTGCTTTTGACGAAACTTCTAGCCTCAGAACTTAAATTGGTGATCTAGGGGCTTAGCCAAAGTCACAATCGCATAACGTTAACGAGGTACGACAAGAACAAAATGTATGGGATTGACATAAGATTGACCACGTGATTTACCGCAGCTATATGTCAACCCCATACATTTTGTTCTTGTCGACGTTCGTTAGCGTTTTGAAATTGACACTTGGCTATGGGTGCTTGTGAGTACCAATGAGTGTATTTTATAGTTATGTATTGCTATATTCGTCAACATCCTCATATTATACCTGCAAGACATCCGAGGCTGGAGGTCTCCCATTTAGACCCCATCTTTATCAATCCGAAGCATATTCATTGGTAATAGTCCATCAATTTATAAAGTCATATGCACGGCATTTAAAAAAACCGTATATCTGAATATTTGATACAATTCTAATATACTGCTGCTTTAGAGGGAAAGCAAAGTATTCTTTTAAAAAGCTGACAACTAAACCTTTCCATTGATCCCACATTACAAGGATCGTAACAAGCTCATGTCTACGTTTCCTTCTGTAGTGAAATCTATATAAAACATCCGGTAACAATTTATCAAGAGCGTGACTTTACAAAGTATTTTGGGCAATGTCCTGAGGGCCTGTCCCAGATCCCAGCAGTGGAGTTATACATTATTTTTCAATAATAGAGCGCGCGACCGTGGTATTCGTGAAAAGTAGGCATGAAATAAATATAAAACAAATTTAGAAAATATGAGTTATCTTAATTAAAAGCTTTTTATTTACAATTATATACGATGGTTTTAATTCAAATAAGTTAGTTGAGCTTATCCGACTCCATTTCATTGCATCCTATACATACCAGAATATGATATAAATCACACCAAGAAGAAATTAAATTATATAATCTTTCTTTGGCAAAATTTGAAGTACCGTAATATTACTGAGTAGTTTGTAATAGTAGCAACAGTAAATAAACTACTCGTACTAGTGTGACTAGTGCTACTCAAATTTATTCTGTTTTCACATAAGAAAACGCGTTGAGCACTCTACATACTAGTAGTTACTCTAAAGTTAGGACCGTAAGAAAATCCGGATCCCCTCGGGCCCGGATGCAATGTTTCCGCCCAAACAAATGGTGACAACTCGCTTTATATTTCCTACCATCGATTAAATATGTTAGATTCAATAAGGACTTTACCGTACATAGGGAAAATGTTTAAAATAATAAGTAAACAGTCAATTGGTAAATTAATTAAAGAGCTCTTTTAACTAACTAACGTATAAATTTATGAATATGTATGTATTATTAATAATATTATTTATTTTACTTAGTTGTTAGTTACTTAGTTGAGTAATCTTTCATAATCCACTTTCATAATCGTCTGTACAATATATGAAAATCATTACCCTTTCTTTTGGCTTCGCCGTAGTCGGGTAAAAATGAATCCCTATTTCCTTTGTTTACACCATAACTTACATATTAATTAAAAATTTATAAAAAGAAAAACTAAGAAAATTAAGAGGAGGCAGGGATTAATAATTACCGTGATGTGCAAATAAATCCACCCATCATTTCATTGAATATGCTCCTCCGTAGAACTTGTACTAGCCTTTTTATACACTTACCTGAAACGAAACAAAATAAACAATTAATAACAAACAATAACAGAGGAAATTTGATTCATTTTTGCAATAATTAAAGCATATTTTCACTAAAAACAAACTCTGGTGTAATAGATCACAACAATAATTATAAAATGCGCTACCCTATTCATTTTCATATCCGTTCATCATAATATTGTTCGCGTTTATACCAATTAAGCTTAGACATAGATATGTACGTGGTCGAAAAAAACTGGAGCAACATAAATACAATTTAAAACGTAATATCTGCCTAAATTATAACCGGGCGCAATTATTCAAAATTAATGGTGAAAATAATACTTTGACCGCCGGTGTTAATTAAAGGCTTTGTTTACTACCGTTTCTGTTACTACCATGAAGAGAAAATATTGTAAAGCAAGGTAGGAAAGCCACTATATAATCATTTTAAATTTTAAAGCTGTAACCTGGATTATAATGTACAGTGGGTCACAGAAAATATAAAACTTACACCTAAGGTATCATTTTCTATAAACCCCACTGTACTAGCGGACACTTGTGAGAAATTTCTAGGAATTTCGGGAAATCCATTCTATGCTTACAACTCTTGTAATAGCAAATTTTTATATACTTCTAGGAATACTGTTACAATGAGTCAAGTAATTCGTTTTAAATTTACGGAATGTATACGACGAGTCTTATATTATAATAAAATGTCCCATTGATTGTAAACATTATCCCACAGCATCCAAGCGGTCGCCGGTGGCCGCGTAACGTTAAGACTATTGTTCGGTAGCTGGAGTATTAATAAAATCAAGTTGAAATATTGCATTTGATATTATAATGACATATTCCAATAACGAACACGGATTTGTCATGATGTGATGATTCTATAAGGGAAAAATAGCAGTGTATATAGTTCAGATCTCAATAATATTGAAGTGCAGCATTATATTCAGAATTATAGGGAATTAGTGCAAACAGCACTGCTCCGTGTAGTGCTGTTCAGTTTTATTGGAGACTAGCTGTTGCCCGCGGCTCCGCCCGCGTGGGACTCTGTTATATCGCGCCCAAAAGTAGCCTATGTTTGACCTCAGGTCGTTAACTACATCCCTACCAAATTTCATCACAATCGGTCCAGCAGTTTAGCCGTGAAGAGGTGACAGACAGACAGACAGACAGACAGACAGACAGACAGACAGACAGACTTTCGCATTTATAATATTAGTATGGATTATTGAAACTGATCACTATTTCGCTGTAAATTACAGTTTTAATTTAATATATCTACGAAATAAAACTCTAGATTTTAGGTATTTATTGATTGTATTGTTGTATCTTAGCGCTTCTAGTTATCAGAAAAATACTTCTTATAAGTGTAATCTTCAAGGTGCATTCCTTTCTACTTCACACAAGGACTTAAGAATCAAACAATAAACATGCAAATAATATTAAATTTATGACTAAAACATACGAGTATTAGGTACTTGTAATATGCGATTTGATTTTCAAAAGCATTCGAAAGCGTTACAAATAAAATTTTAGCTCTGTACACATATTACTTTAAGATTCAAAATAAAATAAACTTGTATTACCGGTGTGTTCACTGGAATTTATACCTAATTTGTTTGTAGAGACCGAAGCTCATGATATTTCGTGTGTATATTGTATTTGCGTAACCCGGCACACGGTGCGATGTAAACGAAACGAATTAAAATTTAAACGTTCATTATACAAATGGTAGCCACCCGCAGGGTCTAGCTTTACCTATTTGTATAATGGCTGGTCATTTTTACAGGTATTTGGCATTCAATCTAAATATTCGCAGACTAAGTTTAAGCATTTTTTCTTTCTTTGAAAATAATGAAACTTCCGCAAAAATGTAACCCATGAACATCATTCATTCATATTTTGAATATAGAATTACGATTTATTGAGTAGGATCTATCGTCCATAACCGAGATGAAACAAACCGAAGTCTTTGAGTCAGTAATGCGATAGTTTCTTTGACATGATAACGACCCGCCTTCGCGGGCTCATATCATCCGAATACATTAAATTGTGGCCTACGCTACTGCTGCGCAGGAATATTGAGAAGTATCTATAAAATCTTTTCTGAGACCATAAATATTATCTTGTGTTTTTTTATTTTACTTGTACAAGTTATTGCATATTTCAATTTTGAATATACCTATTTGTATTAATTTAGGTAAATTCTAAAATGCATTTTTTAAAATCTCGACAAGCATCATGATAGATAGAACAAGCCCAAATTGAAAAAACTGGATAGACTTATATAATAATCTAACATCATCATCGTGCCGGGTAGTTACAGGGTCGATTGACTATAATAATTTTGCAATGTCATTTTACTTAAAGTTTCATTTTAGACAGGCGGATCAATCAAAAGAAGAAGGTTGACAGAAAATGCTTATTAAAGTCCGCTTGTGTAAATAATAAAAACAAAAATGAAACTAGATGATAATAAAATATCTTTAGATTTACCTACCTTAGTAGACAGTGGCGTATAGTGCGCGAAGAATTAGTGTTTTTTGCATACTATTAAGGGCTTTACATGATGTTTGCCTTTAAAAATTAGGACTTCAGTGTACGAACAAAATGTGGAAATTATAAAAGAAACAAACGAAACAGCGGCCGCTACAAGTCGAGCCTAAGCTCTAACAGAGATAAAAAACTTTTAATTGGAATTTTTAGTAGATTAAAACAATTATAATGGAGGAGTTTGTTAGGAGTGAAGCTAAAGAAAAGTATGGAAAACCCCAGCGAAGTATACTTAATTAATCAGAAGCTTTATAACGTCTTTACATAATAATTTTTGAAAACGGAGACAGAATAGATAAAAGGGGTTGCAAGTTCAAAATGTGACTTTATAGTATTGTCCATAACTAATTTGATATATTCATTCAAGACGAGAAGGATTAAATAATTTGTAAGTATCGATTACGGATTTGAGCTACGTGCATGGGGCGATATCAGGGATCGCTTTTGTCTTGTCGGATATAGTAACAATGGTGTTTGTCGCAGCGCGCCGGTGCGTGTACGCCGGCGCCGCGCGCCGTGCGGCTTGGTCGTTTGTCGTGAGCCGCCCTTAAAACCCTTTTGCTGTTATAATGCAACTTATTGACTTTAAAGTTTTTATAACTTAGTATAATTGCATGGTTATGAAGTAACAATTATATTTGCTGTTAAGAATTTAATAACAAAACAAATTTTAAGTAAGTATATGTTAGCAATTAAGCAAATTTTAATGAGAATAGAATATAACTATAGTAGTCTAAAAATATAAATCATTTATCTATCGCAGCCCATTTTAATTAATTTTATTTTAAAAAATTACGGAATCATGGCGTTGCTGTAAAATGTCGAGTTCTCAATTTTGATGTCGCTATTTTGAGATTCTTAATGTTTTTTTTTTTATTGAAACTTAAAAAATCTCCATGCACCGATTGACTTAAAAAGACGAGACGAGATATAATTTTAAAAGCGAGCGTATCTTTAATCCTTAACCAAATATCAGGGAGGGGAAACTGCCGCATTAGCCGCGTCAGTCATCAGCAGAATGAATCATTACTTGAAGAGTGCGCCAGTGGCTCGTGTCAAAGAGCTTGTAGCTCAAAGGTCCTCGTAGCCCCTCCCCCTTCCTTCCCGCTCCCCCCCCCCCGCCCACAAGCTAGGGCTGATTGAAGGGCCACTCTAAAACCTCGGTCACCCGCTCGTTCGCTCGTATTCAAGGGTCGAATCTGGATTATAGGGCGCCAAAGTCTGCACCTTCATCAGATATGTATAAAATTGTTTGCAGCTCTGCAATTCAGACACGGAAAATTGTAGCCTTTACTGTAATTTTAGTTTATTCAATAGCGGCAAATGCTCCGTTCCTCTGACGCACTTATGTATAGCGTTGGTCGTATTATTTATGACGCAATTATAAGGTGCAATCTATATTCAATTCCATTTCAAGCTATGATTAGTAGCATATTATTATTGGAAAATGTAGCTACAACGCCTCGACACCGAAAGCCTTGTTTTCTTTAAGAAAATGAGGCGTGTAACACAGAGTTATTAAGCCATTTTCCGTTCGGCCTCACACGTTCCCCATGGCGTCCGCACATATTTGACGGTACCTTGAGGCGAAGTTCTCGTGTAAGTTATTATAAGAGAGGTGCGCCGAGGGAAATGAATGTCGAGTAGGTCGACCCGTTGTCATTCATATTAGCTGCGACGGCTTAAATTTGTAATCGCACCGCGCCAATTCACAGGCGTACAGCGACGGTAACACAAAAAAAAAAAATAGGAACAGAAGGTTCTCTTTCAGATAATAAGCTCTTTGTTTTTTTTTGAATTTATACATACTTATACATATATAAGCACACCTTTTTGTCTATTTTTTATAAAATAAAGAAGACAATATTCCATGGTGGGACCGTGTAGCATGTAGGTAATAAAATAACTAGTTTATTTAATATTATAGTTTAGTAATTAATAGAATTTGTACAAACTCGAGTACAGTCTTTGAAACATAGTTTTCTTAAACTAGTTATTACATTTATTTACTTATACGAGATATAACAATGAGTGACGATATTTGTGTACATTTTGGCATTCTTAGAGGTTTCAGCTCTGTACTCTGTTTATTTTGTGAAGAATGGTGATGGAAATAGGAAGCGGGGCTAGTTAAAAATAAGTGCACGTTGTAAAGAAATTCTCTCAGATATAACGAGTGGTGAGATGAGCAAGCTGCGTCTGTAACCTTCCGTAAAAACTGAGCATCTTGATACGATATATTGGTACTTAATTCAACAGTTTTGTTAGAAATATAAAAGTAGTAAAAGTTTCAATATAAATTTGTCTTAAACGTGGTCATCTCTATCGCAGGTGTTAAGAAAGATTATTGCTAATCGTCTTTTATTTATGACATTGTTATTAATATAATAGTTAATTGTGATTATAATTCATACCCCTTCTAAAAATATTTTTTAATGTTTCTTGTAGTTAATTTTTAACATTATTTGCAGCAATAATGAGCTAGTAATAAGAAGTTTTGTACCGTTGAAAAGGAAAGTTAAAACCAATAAAAGTTTAGACCACAAGTTAATCCTGTGGTGAGGCCACGCAACGCAGGGGTCAATCTTCATTCCTACATTGTACACTTTAAAATCACGGGGCGTAAAAGCTTAGCGAGTGCCACACAGCGCCTTAATAACACTCACGAGCGGCGAAGTCCATCGTAACACAAAATGATTACACACATAAAGAACCTTATATCTTTACACTCTGCAACGACATAAACCGGTTACAGTCGCGGGTAACTGTTCCACAACCGCTCGAATGTTTACGCGAATTTTACGCACCAATCTCGACCGACGTCGACGCTCGCTAGAAATTGAAAACGGAATTATGATAAAATAAAAATTGCGTACAAAATGCTTCGAAACGAAGGCCTTCTATGTGCAGTCTGCTGACTAGACGGCAGGAAATGTGCGATGTGCCGCCGGAAATCGGCGAATGTGTTCGAATTTTAAGTGAGCCAACGAAAATTGATTCTGCTCGATTTTACGTAAACACGACGGCGATGGTTTGATTGAGCTAAATCCGGATTGTAGCGCTACGAGGCGGTGGCGTAGCGAGAGAGCTACGCCGGACGTAGCAGCGTAGCTATGATTGTGCTATTAATACTGCGCCATTCGGACAGCATAATTCTGTTACCTAAGCAAACAGGCTTGTTCAGAGATCGGAATGGACATCATCTGAATCATTTGTGTATCTGTGTTCTGTGCTTGCAGTTACAGGTCCATTTGATTGGGTTACGATACACATGAAAAGTAATAAAGTGTATACGTTTAAATATTCTTCTCTCTCTTTCCATGTCATAAAATCTTAAAATATTTCGCGACTATTCTACATTTGAATGCAAATAAGACTAGCATTATACAGAAATAGTAAGCTTCACAATGGAAGAAGGAAGTATAGAATTTAAAGAGCTGCATATAATACTCGAAATGTGATTTTGTGGAGTGTTGAGAGTAGTCGACGTCCTTGCATAACAAGAGGCTCGTAGGTGGTACGCATGAGTTAATAACAGACAGAGAGAAAGTTCCATACAGTTAGACTGAGATCGGTTTAATTGACGAACGCTCGCTCGCTTTGCTCATATGCTTATTTTGAGAGTTTAATAAGAGGGAGTTTATAAAGTTTTATGAAGTAACTTACTACAGTGAAAAGTTTTTTTAATACAAAATACCAGCATAACTACTATCGACTAATCTGTGCAGCAAAAAAAACTAGGTACCTTTGTCTGTATTTTTGAGTTAAAAGTTTAATTGTCTCTTTGACTGTGACAAATAAATTGGTATTTATATTTAAATTAAAACAAAATGGGATGCGGGAGTCGCATAGGTATGCAAAAGTTATATTACTCCCGTTTCATAACTAGCTGAATTTGATTCATTAGCGTGTGTCAAAATTTAATAATTGAATGGATTCTGCGTAACGATTTCAATAAAATACCCTATCAATTGTTGACAATACCAGCCGGTTAATTACCATTATTTTCGTTGTTTGAAAATAGAACAACGAATTGTTTCACGTAAACAATTTAAATATCCGCCGATCGCGGACGGTTGGCAAACTGCAATCTGCATTTTTCTCCGAGCCGATTCAGCCGCACGACCGCCGAGGCTTCCACTCGGCAATTAACAAGAAATCACTCGTTTGGCTTTATTGAAATAAAGGAAACTTAATTAATGACTATTTTTATTACGAACTTGCACAATTGCTTGCTCACGTGAGCTACTGCGAACCTTTTGCTGTTAACTTGCTCGATTTTCCGGAAACGCTTGATTCAACTAATTGAAGACGAATGAATTGATTTTATATAACTTTGTATTGTTTCAGTTTGTCAGTTGACACGTAAATAAAAAAACAAACATTTTTTTACTTTTTTTAGTACATTCTCAAACAAACAAATGTTTTATATAAAACCCAAGTAGTTAATTAATTAAATGACTAACGGCAAGTTGTAAATTTTGTTCTTTTTTTGATATTCCAAACGTTACTATATAGTTTTTCAATCATTTTTCGGTATATCTCTAAACATCTAGAGACGTTATAAAATGACGCGACATGTTCAAATTTCTGCAAACAGCTGTGTTTGTCAAGAATTTGATTCTCATATAATGGATAGACTGGATAGAGCTTCGATCGAGAGTTGCTCAGTTGTTTGCACTTTCCAAGAGATGAACCCAGCAAGATCGATGTTATTTCGTTTCTAAAAACCCTTCTATCTACATGTATTTCAAATTTTAAGTCGTATTTGTGTTGTCGGTAAAGTTGTTTCCATGTGATTCTATCACCTTTACACATCTTGAAAAACCCTTATTTAAACAATTTTTTCACCACAGTATTAGCCAATTTAGCAAGTTTAAACTACCCACTATGCCAAGTTACAAGTTGAATTCCATGTAGCTATTTATACTGCAAAGTAGCTCCATACTAAATTTCATCTAAATCATTCGTGCGATTCAAGCGTAGAAAGAAAAGACAAACAGCTAGATTTGTATAACATAATTTTACATATATATTGTAGGAAAAAAGAGGGAAAATTAAAAAAAAAAACACAAACTAACATTAGGAAAATAAAGGAAAATGTTAGCTCTTGATAAAAGCTGCTATTACATAGGGATTACAGCTTTCCAATAGTGGCACAACTGTTGTTTTTCGGATCGGCTACCTGACTCCAGGCACGAAATAGGAGTCGCGTTTGATCTTTTTGTGCTCAAAAACAAGAGATTTACAAACCAGTCGGACTGTTCGGCGGCATAGAGCAGAATGGTGTGCCCACTGCTGTGTATTGTTACTTTTGTTTTTTTTTTTGCTTAGCTGCTTTACCAACCGGATGTGCCGTTGGTATGTTTGGAACGTTTGGTTACTGTAATGGACAGGTAAATCTGTTTTAATATTTTCTGGGAATATAATACATATTCCTCCAAGTCAAAGTTGAAAAAAGTATATCATATTGATTCCCAATTTCAATATCTACAGATATTTTATATAACATCTTTATAGTATAACCATCAAACAAAAAATATCAGCATTGATTGAAAAGAAGCGCAAATTGTATTAATTGTCAAGTCGCGTTGTATCCCACAATTTTGCATACATTTTTGCAGTTCGACAATTAAACTGTTTGGGCTGCACAGTGTAACTAGCGATCGTGTAATGAATAAGGCAACAGCCGCGGAACTGCTGACAAACAGCCTGCTATCGAATAAATAAAACTGCCGATATTTAAAAAAGTAAAATAAAAATGGATGTGCCTACGCTTTTTTTTTTATACAGATTATTTTTGAGTAATGATGTCTATAACGGAAGATATTTTTTTGTAGTTATTTTTCGCTCTTAATAATCAAATTTTTGACTTTGTTATCTACCTCTTGTCGTATTTTAATTTTTGAAAAATTCTTAAGATATCGAAAGATTTCATAAAATGCTTTTCGGTAGGTACAACTTTACGAATAAGACTCATTCGTTACCGGAGAAACTTTCTAAAGCCCAGAACATCCTAATTGAACTTTAAAAAACTCCTAATTTAGACATCGGTTTACTTTAAAATAAACTAAAAACTGGAAATTTCGCACAATGACAAGTTCACTGTCGGGGTCTCCCCGACAGTGAACTTGTCATTGTGCGATTGAGCGACTGAGAGTGTTGTATCAGTGCTACATGTAAATTTTGTGCTGTTTATGTTTCTTTTAGTGACTGCAGGATTCAAGAAGCTTTCGTGCATCTATCTACAAATAATATACGATCGAAGATGATGATTGACAAAGTTTTGATACCTTTTGTTTAAAATATGAGCCAGGACGTTCCAAATATATTTTAATGTACCGTTAATCGCCAGGACAATGAAATACAAACAGAACCACCTTTAATTACATTACATCGGTCGCTTTCCTTATCAAAATGTTATTACAATGGCAATACACAAAGCGCACCTATAAAATTATTTTCCGCGGGTAAGCTCAGCGGTGCTAAGTCGAAATTACTTATTGTACAAAAAAAAAACATTTTGGCTAAATGGTGTCACATCATCCTTGTTTACTGTTATACAGCGCGGCTCGGGTCGGCGCATAAATCATAATATTCGTAACGAGTGTAAGACGTGCACGGAGACAGAAAACTCGACGTTTTCCTTATGAGCACGGCATGCTGAGAATTCCTAAAGTTACTATATAGTTGTTATTTTTTCCAGATTTACTAAGTGTATATTTTCTTTCTATTCAGACGTGTTTGTTACTTTTGTCTGTAACTTCATAACCATATTATACATAGATAATGCTAACTAAGAATGCGTACCTATTATAACCAAAAATTACACGGTCTCCTCTTAAATCACTATCTATTAAAAAATGCGTTGCGCAGTTTTAAAGATTTAAGCATACAAAGGGACAAAGGGACAGATAAAGCGACTGTTTTATACTATGTAGTGATATTGATAATTAACAAATTTGTTAAGCCCATTTTAATTAAAATGTATTTTGTCTCGTTTGTTGATTTTTAATATCGGTATAATATTTAGAATGGGCTTACCAACCTTTGTTAGTTTTTATGCATAAGGGGGTAAATATTTTATGTGTCTCCCACTTATAATAGCAAATAATATTGCCAATAAATAAACGGCTTTAACATTATGTTATACAACATGTTTTGATGCAAATTTACTACTGCGAATTTTGGTAGTTAATTGACTGAGTAAGAGAAGCGCACAAAACTCGCCCGCTTGGGAAAATGTGTAACGATGTCGGTTCTCGCGTATACAAGTATACAAACCTCCACCATAGATTATTGCGACGGGTTTTGATGAAAATAGTTTTTGGCTTTTCGTTCCAGAAAAAATACATATTTAATGCAAACGTAACCTAACATCGCCTGATGTGTCCTACGATATTCCGTCTACTTTATAAACTGAATTGACCCCTTGGGGCCTGTTTTGCTGACCGAGTTTTCCCTATTTATTTCGAGTGTCCGTCCACACCCTACCTGGCATTATAACGTAACTGAATACACGCAGCATATATTTGAACATATTGTCCTCTGTTGCGTATCTAAAATTCATGGTCTAAATACTGACTCGGTTGAGTACACTTGGCGGCTTTTATTGCAAACCGCACGAAGGCAATCTTGAAGCGGGTAGTTAGGAGCGGGACCTTTGTTTTGTACCTCTTTCGCTATAAATCCAACATTGGATATCCTGTCTGCGAAATACGAAATCGTTGTTGCTTATTTTTTAGTGCGGACTTTTGTAACGAAATGTTTCTTATTTATGGATTTTATTATTATTAACTTTTATTCCTTTATGCTATTCATAGTTATAAAATCAGTTAGTTTGTGAATTTGACGGTATGATTAAACAATCTCAATATATTACGGTTTTATTTAATGAGAAATGTAATCTAATATTTTTGCAAAGTAAGTAAAATTATGTGTTTATTAATTCCGAGGTAAGAACGCTTAATAATTTGTAAAATAGAACGCGGATAGACTTACAAAATACTGAAGTAAAAATCTCCCAAATTTACATGCACATAACATTTAACAGGCTAATATAACAGAAACAGGCGAGTACATTAAACCGGCTAATTGTCGGTAGCAGACGCGCGACGTTTTAAAACAATGCGCATCATTCAGATATAACCATTAAATCGTGCGATTAAGCCAGCAGGGTTCGGGTAAATTAAGCAAATTAAGACCCGGCTCCTGAGACAGTAATTACTGCGCGTCTACTTGGCCTCCGACCAAACTGAGCTAACCCTATGTCCCGCTTTTCTCCATTCGAACATCCCTATATTTCTATGGTTTTGTGGCCGTAATTATTATAATTGGGTACAATCAAGCGATTGTGGCTGAAGAGGGATGTTTGGAGACAAGTAGATTTTTATTATTGCTTTTATTTTTTTGCTGTATTCTATTTTAGTACCGAAAAACAAGTAGTAGCTTATACGATGGGTTGCTCTCCTTGAGAATATTTGTATTTTTTTATTATAATGGAGAGCTGAACAAGTTAAAGAAAAACAATAAATAGTGATGAAGTTGGCAATTAAATTAAAAGAACTGATATACTTTACCCCACCAGGCAAGATAGAAAGCAATTAAATGTATTTTTTAAATATATTCTTAAATAAGCTACAGTTAATAAGGCAAATTTACATTATTAACACTTTTATGAGAAAATCTGCTTAAACTTCAATAAATCCATGGTGACTATATTTTAAAAATGCGAAAGTGTGTTTTTATTAGCCCTTTTACGCCCAAACGAGGAAATTTACAGATGAACCGATTTTATTTTTTTAAACACCTTTAAGATACTGGTCTGTTTTAAAAGTTTTATCGTGAAATGTCGGTTCCATATAATGTAATGATATCGTCCCTTCGAACATTAAAAGTTTCCATAAATACTGTCACAAAATCGGTTGACGTTAATAGCGTAAAATGTTGTTGGATAAACTTATGACAATATTACAAAAGTATATCGATAAAAAATTTTTAAAATACATTTTATATTTTACTAATTATCGTGGAAATATGACGATGAATTATAAAAAAAACTTGTACTCTGTAATTAAACACATTTAAGAAAAAAAATATAAGGCGCATGTCGCAAGATGCAAGTATAAATTGAAACAGGAAAAAATAAAAGGATAAGCAATGAAAGGTTATCAAATGAAACAGCTGTAGTGCAGGCGTGGGCGGGCGGCGCTGCCGGCCTATCGAACGCCGCGCGTGCACTCACTCACCTCAAGGTCACCTGCCAGCCAGCCGCCTCAGCCCGCCGCGCTTACCCGACCCTACACACAGCCCTCATCTCAACCCTTTATGTACATTACAACTGATAAAATATCAAGTATCCCTCGTCCTTCCGACACATTTTCCCGGGTGGGCGGACGGTGCCCTCGAGGTCCCTGAGAAAACTGACGGACGTCGTCGGCGTTTCACACGTTATATAGCCGGCGGCGGGGCGGGGCGCCGGCGCGAGTTGCGCCGTCGATCCGCGAACACGATAAATAAATTAATTAAAAGTGCAAGTGAGTGATTGCAGCATGCAGCTAACCTGCGAACTCTGGAGCTTTCTTAATTGAAATTTCAGACGCACCGGATACTTTGGCGAGTAGCGAAGGATTGTTTTCTAGTTCGCGATTTACGAGCGGCCGGCGAGAGGACGATATACTTCCAAAATGTTTTGGAGTAATGAAAGTGCAGAATTAGCAATTAACCTGTACAATGCACCAGCGTAGTACCAAGCAAGATGGATCATTCGTAAAAAAAGCGACTTGGACATGTTTGTATACAATATCGCCATATTTTAATGCCGCTTCAAATGAGCAAAGTTTATTTCTGTCTTGCCATAGGTTTTTTTGGCAAAAGTTGTTAAGGTATCACGCACCTTATTTCCCCATTAATATTGTATGCTGCATATCAGTCGTACTCCAAAATGTCATGCCAAAAATTTTTTACAATCAACTTGCTTGCTGTGATTGATTGTGGTATTAATACCACACTCATTGCAGCGGGCGCCTTAAAAGTCTGCCGAATCCTGTTCTGTGGATGACTTAAAGGTGACTAATTGGAAGGCCATTGAGATAGCTATAATAAATAGCTCTGGGCTAGCTATATTTGAACATTTGTCTTTGACACGAAAATAAAAAAATTGTTGGGTAGGACGTCTTATGTATATACAAGAGTTATCCTTCTATGCTCTTCTTAGTTTTATATTAAGTTCGAACCGGCTCCTAAGATTGGAGCTGATTTATATGAAGATGAATACCGTGTTGCAATACGCATCAACAACCAAGGCGATATTAAACGTTCATGTTTCATGCTAGAACTAGCTTTTGCTCAGGGCTTTGTTTCCGTGAGACCAAACTTCGGAGTTTTCCTTTAGCCATTAGAGCGTGAAATAGTTGCTGGTTTATTGACTAGGTTGCAAGGTCAATCAACCCTGTACGCCCGGTGTCAGTGATGATGAACATGATTTCGCACAGTTAGTAATAGAAACCAGACCAATCCATACCAATACTATAAATGTGAAAGTCTGCCTGTCTACGTGAATACGTATATGACTGCCATCTGGTGATAACTACCGAAACTTACGCTTGAGCGTTCTTTACGAAGAACGGAGGAAGACAAGATAGACGTCACTAGTGGTGACCAATTCAAGTCAAGCTGCATTCGCCGTATCTTGATACGCGTACGTGCCACGCTATAGCTCTAGAATACATTTAAAAATATATCAAGAAATCAAATAAATAAGAACTAATTTTAATTGAGCCCCTCGAATGCGTCTAATAATATATCGAGAAGTCTATTAAGAACTAATTTTATTTTTGTTACCTCTTGCTGTTTCAGGTTGGCTAGAAGAGGTCTCTACATGGAATAAGTCCGCCGTTATAAACAAAAAAATATACAAAGTCTGATGAAGACTAATTTTATGTTATGCTTTCACAACGATACCTTTGGGTCTTTTACGTAAAACTTATATATAAATATGCTATATTTAAATTTCAGTGGAGTCAAAAATAGGCTGAAGAAAATTGCTACATTTAACAAAAATATCCAAAACTGACTATGTTTAGAATTGAGTGACGCGTTGAGACTTTACGAGGCTTCCTCAAAAAGTAAATTTTTTAGTAGCGATTGTACAACAACATAGCCGTTATTGCAATGTTGGAAGTATTTTGGAGCAAAAATCTAAATATAAAAATAAAATCCCTATTTCCCTTGGTCATAAGTTGAGAACAACTTTTCCGATTTCTTTCATCTTTTTTTGGTAAAATACCTTAAATGAGTACTATATTTACATTGGTACTGTTAAATTATTTTTATGCAAAAAAAAAATTAAGAATAACACCGAAAACAGAAGTTGATTATAAAAATTTGCCGTGTTTGACAGTTCGAGTATACTACAATACAAAATTGCATCAATTTTAACGAAACCGCTAGTATTATACTGAACTCCATATATTATTCTGTAATCTGTGTCCTAACCTAATTATAACTGTGCTCAGCTATGCTCCGCTCAAAATGTATGGACACGAAGCTTGTTGTATTTTGACGAAGCTTACTGTTGATTTTTTACACGGCTGCTTCTAATAAGTATATTCTATTTCTATATTTTTTAAAATTACTTTCTAAATAAATAGGTATGAATGAAGAAAATTATTATTTAATAACAAATTAAATAAGCCTAGTATTTCTTTTAGGGCCATGTGGTGGTACACAAAAACGATAAGTAGGGATATTTTATTCTTTTTAAACTTTAACGAAACTATGTCAATCGTTTGTATAAGTTCAAGAATTTTTAGGTAAATGTAACAGTTCTATGTCTCATTTTTAAAATATAGATGGGTACAGTGGCAATGGTGGACGGGAACAAATTCTTAAAAACAGTGTTCGTTAAGCAAAAAAATAAGAATAATGAAAAACTATGTTAGAAAGGCTAAAAACCACCTAAATCTAAATCTGGCTAGTGTTACAAAATATCCATTAGCTTTTCGGCAAGTTATTTGCGAAGAGACGTCGCTCCTCGGCGGGAACAATCAGGTTTTCCAGGAAGCAGGCTTGGATTACCAGACACTGATTGACTTTACTGCGAAATTTTATAACTTAGAATGTCGCTCTAAAGTGGAAAGACACATATTGAAAGTAATCTTTTTCGTGTTTCATATTTTCTCATTTTAGTTCGAACTGCTAGCACTTAAATATATATGAGACTAGTTTTTGCCGCGCCCGTGTGGAACTCGGTTATATCGCGCCCAAAAGACCCCTGGTCATTAACTATATCCATACCAAATTTTATCAAAATCAATACCTACCTATAGGCGGTTTAGTCGTTAAAGCGTAACAGACAGATAGACAGACTTTCGCATTTATAACCAGTTAGCGACCCGTCCCGGGCATAAAAAGCTTCCTCTTGAATGACTCTATCTATTAAAAAAAACCGCATCAAAATCCGTTGCGTAATTTTAAAGGGTAGGAATATAGGGACAGAGAAAGTGACTTTGTTTTATACCTACTATGTAGTGATAGTGATACTAATATTATAAAGAGGATAAATTTTATTGTTTAAATCTAATAGGCTTTGAGATTACTGGGCCGATTTAAAAAATTCTATCACCTTTGGAAAGCTAAACTAACCCCGACCGACATAGGCTATGTGTACCACAGGCGAAGCCGGGGTGGTCTGCTAGTTAAATATAATTGGATGTAGAAGTATGGATATAGGTACTAGAAACTATTTTTGATGAACAAACCTTGATAGAATAAAATTGTAAACCGTAGTTTTTATTCCAATAAAGTTAGGCCAAAAAAAATTGAAGTCCGAGGAACTGTATTGATATTTAAAGTGACCTATAAAATGCTGGGCCAGCTATAACGGTACCTACGGTTACCGAGACTTCTAAACATGGAAGCCGAATCAATATCAGAAGCATTTTATACCTACAACTGCCCTTAAAAAAAATGTTTTACTTGGTACATTGTAAAAGGAGTTATTGTATTTTGTAAACACAGTCGGTAGAAACAGCTTTTTGTATGGAACTTCTTAGTTCCCTTACTATCCGCCAGGGGCGCTTTACGGATTTGCCATACAAAATTGATAAAACAGTCGCTAGCGTGTGCGTTTAAAATACCTCATGGCTGGAGAAAATAACATTGAGTCCAGTAAACAGATTTAATAGATATAACTAGCTGCTCATTGCGGTGTTACCCACCCGCGGTTTATTATTCAGAGCAGCGCCATCTACTTTATAAAGTGCCCTTTTGTTGACCAAACGGGAATCGCGTACTTTTCGGGATAAAAAGTATCCTTTTATACAGGTTATAGGTAGGTACCTACCAAACCTAAAAATTGGCCCAGCTGTTCCTGCGTAAAGAAGTTACACACATACAAACTTTCTCTCTCTTTAATCTCTTAATTATATAATACCACAGATTACAGAATACTATACTAGTATCTGTACTGACTGTAGTAGACTGTACTATTATTCTACACCGCACCTAATGCGTAATTTCAACGAAATTTATAAGGCCCGGATAGCTCAGTCGGTAGAGCATTGGACTTTTAATCCAAGGGTCCAGGGTTCAAGTCCCTGTTCGGGCGACTTATTTTTTTTAGTTTTTTCGATATTTTTTTCGTTATGTACTTATGATTTAAGTCTTTATATTTATGTTTAAATTTTAGACATTTAGTTTATTCATTTATTCTGTGCTCATCACTACATAGTATAAAACAGTCGCTTTCTCTGTCCCTATGTCCCTTTGTATGCTTAAATCTACGGAACAGATTTTGATGCGGTTTTTTAATAAATAGAGTGATTCAAGAGGAAGACTTTTTTTATGCCCATGCGAAACCGGGGCGAGTCGCTAGTATTGATTAAAAAAAAAGGTAACAGCTTCCAATACGTAATTTCAGAGTTTTCAGATAAGCCCCTGTGGCCTAATGGATAAGGCATCGGCCTCCTAAGCCGGGGATTGTGGGTTCGAGTCCCACCAGGGGTACGGGACAATTTTTTAATTCTACTTGTTTTTTTTTTCAGTAATGATTGAATACACACCAACATACATACCAAGAAAATATACACACGGCGTTATTTAAATAAAAATAGATTATCAACTATAATTTTTTTCATAGTTTACAGCATAGAATTTGGAAATCACAAGCAGCTGACGCCGGATGCCAGGCAATTTTTTTTAATTCGTTTTTTTGTTTTAATAGTAAGTAGGTACATGTTTATTTAATGGCAATGAATTTCTAGTGCAATGACATTATTCAGCTTTCACAAAACGCAATAGATGTATATATAACTCAATTTTAATACTTGCTCTTTGTTTACTACATCCAACATACATATAAGTTTAATAAGCTCTTTATTACGTCGTACAGTCGCAAGGCAATAAAGAGCAATAGAAATTGTGAAATGCCTTCAATATTGAAATGTCGACCCAGTTCTGGTGGTCGCAGGGGGCCTTGGGATGCGGGGCAGGAAGCGATGGACGAAGCAAGGGCGGATCCATTGTTGTGGTCACGATGGGTATGACCGCCCCAATAGATATGTAACGCGACATCACACTCCCAGTTTATTCAGCTATGAGCTAATTCAAAACGTAGATGCTAGTAACTGCGTTAGCAATATGCCAAATCCTTAAAGCGGATATTAAGATAACTAAGAAATTCCATACTATTGGTGCGTTATACTGCGTAAAATCCTATGGTATGGGGGATGGTTATTAAATAAATAAAAAAAGCCAAATGAATCAAACCTTAGCCAGATTGTACTAAAGTTTAATAAACTAAAATAAATAAATCATAACTAAATATTCAAATTTTTTAGATTTTTAATTATTTGTTTAAGTATTTATTTATATTTATTTAAAAAAAGCGTAAGTCATGTCATGAATCATGATTGTTCATGAGTGAGTATGCGTATTTCGACGCGTACTTGTAGATTTTCGTGGTTGTGGCTACTGTCTACCTTTTTGGAATCTGCTGCTGGATCCGCACCTAGGACGAGGGGTGGCTCAACTCGCAATAATTAATACCTTGCTCATCCAATAGCACTATTTATATAGCGCTTATCCTTATTCATCTATAGTTATACTACAATGTTCTTATAGTGCTAATAATGCGAGAGTGAACTTATCTGCTTTCATAGATTTAAATGGATGCAATCATGCAACAAATAGACATGATTAGTAATGTTTACGTTGTGCAGTGAAATTTTATTTCATTTAGGACCACTCAGACAAACGCTTTTTGATTTCATTACTGAAGCGTATTTATCGTATTTATGCCAAAATACTCATGGCAAATCATTGAAATCTCGAGATTGAAACAGTGGTCAAGGGCCTGTGGTTAAAACCTTAAGCCAAAGCTTGTCTAGTATTTTGTTTATATACCTAAGTACTTAAATAACTGCCTATCGCATATCCAACATGAAAAAGTTGTAATTTTTTCAAATAGTTTCATTTCAAATTCAATATTGTTCTAGTGTTAAACCGATTGGCGATGACAGCGCCGCGCGCGGCGGGTGGCGAAACGTGCTTGTCACAGCTGTCATAAGCATTGCAAACAATACCGTTATTTCCATGTAATAACTACCGGTGCGGAGTGCGGACGTTTGAAACAGATATCTACCTATTTGTTTATTGTATTATTTCGATTGTTATTTAAATTAAGTACTTGAATTCCGTTTATACTTACTCCATCGACAAATAGGTATAATAACGTCGATGACGTAATTTAAACTTTCCAAATATATTGTCAAAACCATTGCTGTAAAAATATGACTAGACACACATTCTAAACCTTTCATAAATCGAAATTGCTTATAACTACCTAAATCTTTGTTATAATGTATAATTACTGTGAGAGTGACACTGGGTATATTTAGGGTAGAGCAAAAAACTTTTATCTTTAATTTAAGTTTTCCTGTATTATATCAATAACCTAGTTGTAAGACCATTCATGAAAAATTTAAGCCTTCTAAATAAATACATATGTGGCGCAAGTAATAAAAAAAATTAAAATTTCAATTTTAATGGATTTTTTCATTGTGGATAAAAGAAAAAAAATCGGATTATTGACGCCTGATTTAATTGTTTGGCGTTCAAAGTGTCGAGTATTTTGTAATATATTTTTTTTAATAATTTACTCTACTTTTCTCTTTATAAAGTAGGTACTTACTTAAGACACATTAAAAGATTTGGCAATAGGTTTCGAGTACCTACCTGTGCCCTTAGTATGAGTTTTTCTTAACGCAGACGCTAGCGACTGCGTTAGCGATTTAGTATGGCAAACCTGTACAGCGCCTCTGGCGGATAGTAAGGCAACTAAGAAATTCCATACAAAATCCTAACGCAGTCGCTAGCGTCTGCGTTAAGAAAAACTCATACTAGGGGCACTGACGAGAAAACTCATTGGAACTGCGATTGTTGGTGGAATCCAAAGAAGTTCAAATCGCGCGCGGTCATTTAAGTGACGCAAATTTTTTTTTAATCTATGGTGTAATCTGTCAATATTTGGAAAAAAGTTAATTGAAATGTATACCTCTGTTTGTTTCTTAGTTGTATTTTAACCGCAATGCTACCAAAATCTTGGTCATTTGTTCGTATGTAATAGAAAACAACCTTCATTAAGAAACTAGCGAATAAAGAAAAAATCTTAGAAAACAATAGTTGGCTGTCTCTCCTCCGCCCAAACCGGCGCCGCACTACCGTAATCCAACCGCGAGATGGCGCTGCTCGTTTTATTGCCTGTTTGCACAACAAGCTGTAATGGAGGACTACAATATTGACAGACCATTAATTCGACAGGAAATTGTGCTGTGCTGAAGCAGCGTTTTGTGTAGGTGATTGTGAACTTTTCAAATTATCCGCATGTTCCGTGGTTGTTTCCACTTCAAATAGATGCTAGCGAGCCGGCTTTTTCACTCTTGGGATACCAAGTTGAATAAACCCTGCAAGCTACGAGCTATTCTGCAACTTGGCCACGTAATAATGATGCTTGCTTTGTAGGGTTGGTTATTGTGTTATAAGCAGAAGTTTTATTTTGTTATAAAACAAGTGAAAGCATCACTATTATTTGTTTTCATTCGTCACCTGGGAGTACGGCACTATTCTTGCCAAGTCGAAGCAAAAGAGACAAGAAAATTACCGTAATATTTACAAGAAGCTATTTAATAGCTTTTGTGATCCCCTGTAACTTAGTTTTAAGATCAAGCTAGAAACCTGAATTTTAAATTAGTTTAAGATTGTAGGTACTAATATATCCTGTGATTCACACGCCCATAAACATAGAAAGTTGATACTTACATAACAGGACAAATATACTTGGACATCCAACTGTTAGTCCTGATATGGATGGTCTGACCTGAAAAAGGTCGCAGGCAGAAATCTTCTAAGTCATAAAATTATCGTGATCTGATCGCGACTGAAATGATGATGATGATGACAAAATTTGAAATTAAAGTTGCTATTTGCGTCTTTCTGCCTGTAAACCATGCACTCCGTCAGATTTTGGTGCGTCTTCATCAATATTTCCGGAGGTCTAGTAGGTATATTTATTGTGCGAGCTACAATAACTGTACTTGCTACTAATGTGTATCACAAGAATTTACATATAATTTGATAAAACAATTGGGTAGATGTAGGTATTTTGTATTCTCCAATCTAACATAAAATCGTTTTTGGGGCGTCGAATGGACGTAAGTATTCTTTTAATTAAGCGACGCGGAAAGCGTCGTAACTTTTACGACCTCTGTGATTTAACTATTATTTGTCATCAATTTTATGTGGTAATAAAGCAAATAGTGAATAGGTACCTATTGATATACACGTTTGCATAGATATTTTAGTACCTACCACAAATTTTAACATTTAGATATCTTTGCCTCAAAATCACTAAGCATCGGTGGTTTTAATAGCTCCTTTTGTTTCGTACATATAAGTCCGACTGGTTGGGTTGGGAATTCCACCAATATTATCAACCTAAAGACGTACACGTCTGACAGGCTCTCGGTCATAAAAATAATGCCAAACCTTTTAACACATTAAAGGGTTAAAGTTTCGAAGCCATACTGTTTGGAACGATAACCGGAAAAACTCATCGTGATCCAAATAATCATCATTTAAGGCAATAAACATATAAGTAATAATATCAATAAGTAGAAATATATAAGTAGGTAGCTACTACAACTACTCACTAGTCTAGTAAGTACCTAAACTATTCAGAATCGGACTATCATGCGTAAAGTAACAAGTTTTCGATAATTACGGACTAAGTGTAAGCCTGTGGTTGAAGCCGATAATAAAAATAAAAGATCTTATTCTTGTTCACTACTTCGATGTCTCACCACTGGTGAACAATGGGAGTGATTAATATTTATGCCGTTGTCCACCAGTGGTTACTGAAGAGTAACATCGGGAATGATCCAAAATAAAATAGTCATGGACAAAATATTATATGGTTCTTTACTGCCATCTAGTGTCAAGTAGCCGAACTTTACAGCGCCATCTGTCGGCAAATAGTGAAAACAACAATATTCCGTAACGATAAGCATGTGCTCATTAGTTCAATAATGTATGGTTAGATGGCGTTAGTACAAAAAATAAATAGAAGCTCCGAAAATGTATAGAGCTGTGATTTTATATGTGTCCGCGCCAAAAAAGAAAAAAATCGGCGGAAAAATAAAAACAGAAATTAATATATTGGCTGACTTACCTCCAGGTCAAATTGGTGTGATGCCACTTCTCGCCCTGGACAGCAAATCTCTTCCTTCTTCTGATGTTCTCCTCGTCCCCGATCTCCCTGTCTGGTCGGCCGCATCGCTTTTGTTTTAATAGATTTTTCGTGTTCTCATCTATGACGCCTGTTACGGGTAAGCCGCCAAATTCCTGCACACAGTAAATTATTGTCGAAAACAATGCTTATGCTATTTATTAGGTATATATTATGTCAATGATCTACACATGAAAAAAAAACATGAAGGCTGAGAAATTAGCCAGCAGTATTTATTGCTAATAATTAATGGAGTACAGCGTCTGTTCGATAGGCCTAAACTAAAAAGTCAATTTTGAATTATAGCTGGCTCTACCATTAGCACCTCTACCATGAGATTTTGCACTTCGTTAGGGTTTTGTATTGAATTTCGTTTGCGAATTTGGGATGCGGTTACCGAAGCCTATGAACGCGGCCCTTAAAAGGTGGCTTACTATCACCTCTAAAAACCATGCAAGAACGATTGAGTAAGGGAGATCTCGCCTTACATCGTGTATTGCGCCGTCTCGTTTACTCACTCGTTTTTGGATGTTTTTTAGTGATAGTAAGCCACCAGGGGTGTCACGTGCGCGTTGCCGACCAATGTGTATACTATCTATTACAAAAAATAAAAGAAAGTTAGTTTGTTTCCTCACCTGTAACGTTTTAATTGCGATCCTAAAGTCGTCTTCGTAATCACCTTCCAACAGCAGATTTTCTGGCAAGCCTTTTTGTAAGTACCCGAATGTCTCCAAGTATAATCTCTGGAAAGGAAAAAAAAACATTAAATTATTTTTTATATTCAACAAGACCAATCTTGTGTAAAAAATATTGTGTACATGAATTTCTTAGATGAATTTTGTTTCCGCTAAGCTGTTCCTTCGGTTTCACTAGCGACACTTCCTAAAAAACATTTTATCTTTCTGTAAGCTTATCAGAAACCCTCGAGCTACTTTTTCTGCTAGGATCCTTAACTTACATTAGAACCTCGAAAGACATTGAAATACTATCCACTTTAGAAACCTTTACAAAAAGTGTCAAAAGTGGCCATTTTTTGTGATTTTTAGAAAGGAAATTACTTTTCAATTTTGGAGGACACAAATTAAATTTAATTAAATTTAGTTTTAATATGAGTAAACTTAATGTTACTGTTTTACACAATCACTTCAAGTTTTGTTCAACTTTATAGTTTTGTACATGGACGTGATATGAACTGTTAGGCATTATATTATTATATTATATCTGAAGGATCGTTTCATACGTAGCTCTGTCTCTCTTAGACCTAGAGTACCAGCGCAAAACACCAAATTTTTCTTTAACTCTTTCTCCGTCCAGGCAATTCTCCTCTGGAACGCCATCCCGCTTGAAATCCGGAACGCCCTCCCGCTTGAAATCCGGAAAGCCCAGACTCTGACCGGGTTCAAAAATCTCATCAAATCCCATTACCTTTCTGCCTTGTCCTAATTTGCTTTGTATCTGCTCAGATATTTATTGAGATATTTAAATATGCTCTTATTCATATCAATAATATTTATATATAATTATGTATGTATTTATGTATGTTTTATCTGTTTTTATTTATTTATAGGTTATATTATTATATAATATTATTTATTTATATTTACAGTTTTATTTTGTTTATATCTTTGTGTGTATATTTATTTACGAATGTATACTGCGCCTTCGCCTTTTGATTTGTTTATGTTTTGTTTTCCATCCACCCTAAGATTGACTGGAAGAGATTGCATTAGCGATAAGTCCGCCTTTGTAACTTACCTAGTTTAAAAAAAAATGTATACATTTGTTTGGTGCAATAAAGAGTTTTTCTATTCTATTCTATACTAAGTACGGGCACTGCATAAAATGTACTCTCATTGTAGTCTTTGAATACAATTCATGATACTTTTATTAAAATGGTAATTTACCCAAATCTTTACTGAAACAGCAAACTCCGCTTATGTCTGGGGGCACGACTTGTTTACGAGACCAAGTTTCTGATCAACAATGAACACTTGTTGTTCAATACAGCCTCTATTATTCTCAACTTTAGGCAGTTGGGGTGAATGCGATTTAAGATGAAAACAGTCATCATATTTTTTTATAAGTTACTATCGCTGACTATGACTCTGTCCGAAATAAAGATTATTATTATATCACTACATAGTATCACTACATAGTAAAAAACAAAGTCGCTTTCTCTGTCCCTATATCCCTTTGTAAGCTTAAATCTTTAAAACTACGCAACGGATTTTGATGTGGTTTTTTTTTATAGATAGAGTTATTTAAGAGGAAGGTTTTTATGCCCATGAAGCCGGGTGGGTCGCTGGTTATATAATATTTTATTGCAAAACGAACTAGCTATTAGCTAATTCGTGACCTGGTACCGGCATAGGCTCATCATATCAGTATATGATGAGCCTATGGCCGGTACCAGTAAAAGAAACCTTATACTTTTGTCACTAACACTAGGCATTTACTTCCTTAGATAAATATCATTACGCCTGTCTCTCGCTGGGGTAGGTACAGACTAGAGATTTCCATTATCTACGATCCTTAGAGCCTTCTCTCGCTTCCACGCTTATCACTCTCGGATCTCGCCCATTTTGGCTACTTCTAATATCTCCTTATTTTAAGAGGTCTTTTTTCCTACGCACATAAATTTTGCCTTCTTTTGTTATTCATACGTTTATTTTTTTCCACACTTATCGCTCTCGTCACGCTTGCCGATTTCGGCTACTTCTATTAGGTCTTCAATTCCGACGCAGAATTTATTTTTCGTTCGACTTCCTCTAAATTTTGCTTTTTGTAACAAAAAATTATATTTACATACCTATTATATTAAAAATGACAAAAAATTTTTTCAAGAACTACTTTTTCTTCATATTATTAGTCCCTATTCTCTTGATAGTAGTGGGACCACAGCTGCATTGCCTGCAGCAAACAATATTGTTTGATCAGGCCCTTGACTTATCTTCCCTTCGACGACTGAAGTTATAAATACAATGCGTATGTGCCTGTGTTTATAAAGGGCCGAAGTAACTTGGCTTTTAGAACAATTTGCCATAAATTGAGCCAATTTGTGGACAGTAACGTTTATTGTTTACATTTCCAGTAAACAATGTCTATTGCAAGTAAATATTAGTTTATATACCTCATTTCGTCAGCACGACATACTTTTACAGGGATTTGACAATTTTAGGTCAAACCTACAATTTTCCGATAGGCTCTCGCCCCCAATTGGCGCCGGCGAAATGTTTTCATAAAATAAATGCAAATATTCAACAATTAGGTTAATTACACAATTGGAGTCGTGTTAATTGATTTCCATTATAAGGAAATTTATTGTCAATCGCTTTGATCCTAAATTATTATTGCTATCGTAATTAATTTAATATTGCTTTTAGCAGGGGAGATTCATTGCAATACTATTGTTACGAAATTCCAAATGATATCTAAGTGGTAAACTTTAGGTAACTAACGTTAACTTTAGTTTTTTAACTTTAAGTGTGTATATAGATAGTTCTTAAGATTGTATAATATTTGTACATTTGTGTCCACCTAAATTAAATTTTATAATAGCAATAAAAAAAATGCATTAATTGTCATGCATCAGTATATAGTGGTAAATAATTAAATAAAAAAATGCAAAATAAAAAAGAATGACTTCCAACAAAAAAGAGGAGGATTTTAATATTTTTTTTTTCAATGTTTGCTCCTATCTAGACCTAGTCACAGTAGTTACCCACCTACCCTAAAATTACGTAATAAAAAAATAACGCTGGCCTACGTAATATAATAGTTACTAATTAACTAACTTCCAACAAAAAAAGAGAAGGATCTCAATATTTTTTTCAATTTCTCCTAGTCCTAGACCTAGTCACAATAGTCACCTACCTACCCTTCTTCGTCATTTATGTACCTGCCTCTCTGCTCTAACATGGTTTCTTTAATTATCACCAGATGACAGCCGGAATCATTAAAGTAGGATCCAATCCCATGACTGTCGGGTCATCAGGCAAACGCCTAAACAATACAACTACAATTTTTCAAGTTGTCACGGTAACGCTCTTTTTTATTTTATTTATTTGATTTATTTAACCTTTATTGTACAAAATACAAAATGTAAAGCACAATGTAACAATCAACCTTTTTATTATTGGATTTTTGATAACACTTTTAGGCAGAGGTAAAACTTTTGACTTTCTCTACAAAAACTTGCTCTATCTAAATCTGGGGTTGCTCTAATTCAGCGTGTCAATATAATTACACGACATTAGGTCAAAGCTAATATACCTTGAAGTGATTAGGCAAAATGGCTGGAATCGGGAGCAGGCTAATGATGAGCGTCAATTCAGACCAACACAAGCACGCGAGATGATTTGTGTCGGAGGTCTGCCCTACATTAAATCGCTAATAAACTTGCTAATAAGCTACAAAATGCTTTTATAGTATACTAGCTGTTCCCCGCGGCTTCGCCCCGCGTGGGACTCGGTTATATCGCGCCCAAAAGTAGCCTATGTTTGACCTCAGGTCTTTAACTACATCCCTACCAAATTTCATCACAATCGGTCCAGTAGTTTAGCCGTGAAGAGGTGACAGACAGACAGACAGACAGACTTTCGCATTTATAATATTAGTATGGATATGGATTGAGTTATAGAAAATTAAAAAAAAATCATGCCACTATTTATGCAAGACTTCTTTAATCTTTTTACAAAGTCCAATGAGTTTTAATTTTATTATTTCGTGTTGTGTGTGCACAGTTTACGAGATACTATATACTAGGTAGCACTAAAAGAATTATTTTCTTGTGACTTGAAGTAAAGTAATGATAATAATTATAATGATATAAAACAAAGCTACTGTTTTTTTTTCGTGTTATTATGCACTTTTACGTTGAGTTGAGTCAATGCATTAGCTTAGCGGCTCCCCCTAAATTAATAAATAAATATTGGATTATAGTGCCATGATACGATGTATCATTGTGGTAGACATCTGCAATCATAATATTAATGAAAGACGATGATTAAAATTAATGATAAATAATAGTTTATCACATTCAACTTTCATTTATTTTAATATTATCTATTCCTTTTTTAAAAACAGTGAAACTTTTTGGTTATTTATATGTAAGTACTAGCTGTTCCCCGCGGCTTCGCCCCGCGTGGGACTCGGTTATATCGCGCCCAAAAGTAGCCTATGTTTGACCTCAGGTCGTTAACTACATCCCTACCAAATTTCATAACAATCGGTCCAGCAGTTTAGCCGTGAAGAGGTGACAGACAGACAGACAGACAGACAGACTTTCGCATTTATAATATTAGTATAGATTTGGTCATTTAATTTAAAAATAAATTATAACAGAAGATTCGTCAAAATACAGTCGACTCACTGACAAGAATAAGACAGACTCATCTTTAATAAATAAATAAATCTTATATATAAGAGCTACACAGCTCTTAAATTTATGACAATGACCTAAAGATCCTTTAGGTTGATAAGGTTCTTGGCCAAAGCCAGAAATAAACTGTAGTAACTACTAATATAATAAAGCTGCAGTTGATTTGTTGGAACTTTATACCTTAGAGCTTCTTATCTAACTTTAGAAATATTGTTCATATTTGAAAAATTTTCTCTGCATATGATAGCCTAAATTTTTGCGAAGGTTAAAGGCTATACTTAGTACATACAAACCACGGTCGAGTGAAACCGCAGGTATCAGCTAGTAACATACATAAAACGAGAAACTAACTGAGAACTACGGCAAAATTTTAAGATCAATGCATTATTGACTATTTTATACATCGAAATTGCTTTCAGCCTAGTTAATGGTTGTTAATGGGTCAGCAGGGATCATTCGTCAGGGATGTCGTGTCGGGACGCCGGGAACATCTGTAGTCATGTAATGACTATAATGATATGTGTGGGAGCCCCCACGTGTTGCTACAATTCCTGTTTTAATAAAACTCACGTCCTTCGCACTTTTATAGTCGGTTGAGTTAAGATTATGAGTAAGTGGTTTTTTTTAATATCTGCAACGTCCTCAACAGTTTGTATTTGTGTAAAAATTTTGAAAAAAATTTTCATTCCTTTTTATTTTATGTATGCTTGATTGTGTAAAAAAAATAAGAAAAAAAAATATTCGGACCGGTTCGCGTTGCAAACTGCATGCGTACCGTACCACCCCGAAATGAACACAATGACACTATAAATAATAATTTCAGCGGATGTGTTCGACCAGTCTGTGATGTTTATTTGCGGCTACGAACCCGTGTAATTTGGCCACTGAATATTTAAACAGTTTCCACTGCGTTGAATCGATTCTTGTGCCATTGCTATGTTTTGCATGTGCTTGTCTGATTGGCCATATCGACCGCTGACTATAGGGCTATTCGCATTTTAAACTTTAAACAAGATAATGTGAAGAATGTGTCTTTGAATTGTTCACTTATTCTTTGATGAAATTCGCAGTTGCTCTGAGATATTGCTTTAAGATGTAATTACTTTTAATCTTTTTGCTTACTCTGTCGCATTGGTACTGACTATAATGACATTGTAAATGTGGAAAATAAATAAATTCAAATCCAGTGAATCAAAATAAAGCTAAGTCAAATGCCTTCAGGCGGATTGAATAATCTGACACCAGTGTTAGAATATCATAAAAGAACTTAATTAATTAACAGTGTATGCAACAGTTTGGGCGTTAACTCGAGAACCACTTGACAAAACAAATATTATGTTGCGTTTTAACTTCCAATTTTACGAACTAGGTGATTATTTTATAATGTTTGTTTATTTTTTATAACTTTATTGTACTAAAACAAAAGTGAATACAAAAGCATAGATAATAAAACAAAAGTACAATGGCGGACTTATCCCAGAAAGGGATCATGTCATGTCATCTGATATTTTAGCCCGGTGTTGTGTATTTATGTGTACCTAATATAAAATGTAAAATTTTGATTATTACACACAATACAACATTCTGCGATCTCACTAAACAAATCACGAATTTGAATTTCATATTTGGCAAGCAAGACAATATTAGTCCCAAAAATTATAGGGGCTTTGACAATGGCGCCAAATTGTTATATTAATTTAGTTTGTTCCTGTTATTAATGACGTGAGTGCATTGTGTTTCATTGGAAGAATGAGTCCGAGCAATTTTCCTGTTTACTGTACCTACTATACTAGTGTTGCGAAAGATGAGTCTATAAAACCAGGAGTCTTAATTTCACCCGCCATATAGAGACTCAATTTTATATCGATCAGAATATTTACTCGATTAAATGGCTTGATTTTTTTAAATCACTAATATAATCTCTAAAAGTTGTTCAAAGATATTACTGACTTAAAGAGGGATTATACTTACAGTTTGTATAAACAAAGTAACGGTCTAATAAGCAAACATACGTAAGTGTTGTGAACAAAATCTAAATTCTTGTCCTCAACATTTTTTTTTTCAGTATTTGATAGAACTGACCTTTGACCCAGCAGGCGGGCGAAATAGGTTACTTAAAAATTTGATAGTGAATAAAAATTCTAAATCAGGGATTCTTAATATGATAATGTATTGTAAACCAGTAAGTAGTTAAAGGTTACATCCAATAGACAGCCATATTTAGCTTTCGCTATTTTACTATACTTAATTACATAGGCATGAGAGTCCACGAGCCTTTTTCATATAAAACTCGAGACGACACTACCTGGGACCATGTTTGGGAACTCGCTTGCAATTTGTTTTCGGTATGCGCGTCATACATGCATGCATAGTATAAATAGAGGTATAGGTACTTTATTTGAAATGGAAGTCACTTGGGGAGTTTTTTTTTTAATTTTTGAACATGTTCTTCAATAATTATAGTTGTTGTTGACTTGAAAGAACGTTATTTAAATTATATTTACAAGAAATAATGAACATTATGAAATTTACTTCCTGCTCTAATCTCTTTTTCCATACTTATAAATACGCGAGTAACTTTGTATGTCTGTTTGATACTTTCTTTATAGAGATAGTTTGAGTCCTGGGAAAGGACGACAACTACTTTTTGTCGCTACCACGCGAGTAAAGCTGCTGGCAACAGCTAGTGTATTATTAAGTGTAAATATTAATTAATATACCTACAGTGTAAAAGTAAAATACCATAAAGTGAGTACCCCTTTGACCGACTTATCAGAGTTGCACGACCGCCGGCACAGGAAGTGTGTAGTTAATTAAAACAAACTGTCACATCTTAAATGATATCGGTCGGGAATGGTAATGACGAATGAGCGATGAAGATCGCGATAATTTGGCTCGACTCGGATCGATCTCGCACCCACTCATCTTGATTATTTATTTATCAAACTTCATTACTGAATATGTAAATGAAGGATATAAAGCCTTGATAATTAATTTTTTTCTGGCTATGTACACAAAAATTATTATTTTATAGTTAGCAGCCTGGGCGTTTTAGTCTATTTAAATACGTAAGCGCCAAAATATGCATATTGATTATAATAAACAAACAAAAAAAAAAAAACCGCTTCGTAGCTACCAGTAGCTACATATACTCGGTGTTCTTTGTAGCCTCTTTCACACGATTCTATAATATATACCTTAATTAAGGAAACAATGAATGATTTTAACACTTAATCCTGTATACTTAATTATAAATTTAACCTTTACACAACTTATTCATTGTTTGATTTAATTTGATAAAGAATAATTTAATGTATCTAAAGTTATTACCTAGTGCCTAAAAAACAAAATTGATTATTTAATTAATTAATGTTGTAATTAAACATTTAATAACAAAATTAATTAATCAAATAGTAAGTAATATTTGGTTTCTTGTTCAACAGCGCATTGGTGTCAATTGCAAAGGTTTGTTAGCGTACCTATACAATAAATAAATAGGTACTTAAAAATAAAAATAAAATCAACTTCAGTAACTGACGATGAGTGGGTGCGATGCCGTAGGATCGATATCGCTTTTCCAGTAAGCAGCGGGCTTGTGTACGTCGAGCATAAGAAGTTGGTCGGCGCCTTCGGGAATAAGGAATTTGACATCACTGGCGTCTTTGTACACGCCAATAGAAAAACAATGAGTACCTACTTACTAACGTTATTTTTTATGATTTTAAATTTTTCGATAACTATTGACATTAATATTTCTTAAAGAATATAGAATCGTTTAAATTGATTGTTTTTATATAGGATAAACATTGATATTTTTGAATAAGTTGTTATAAGTTAACAAATTTTACAAACCAACTAATTAACAAACTGAAAAGTGACTTTGTAAACGTAGAAAAGTAAACGTAGATATTGTACTGTACACTAGTGGACAGTTGCATGTATCAATACTTTATTTTAATAAATGAGAAAATATTAGGTAAATAAAGTTTTTTCTCTTTTTTTTTTTTAAGTACTTCAATGAATAACAGAAATTAGGCACTCTCGTTTAGGAATCCAAAGATCCTTTTTTGGGTCAACGAATAATAAAGTAAGTTTCACACAACCACTCTTCTGTAACCCTACTGATATTACAGAAAAGTGGTAGAGGCATCTTAAAATGCTATCCAAAATGGACCTATGCAGGTCCAAATCAATGGTCATTAAATGTATTCTTGTACAAGGCAGGCGTCACTCGTCACGCATACAAAACGAGTGTGCGTGAGAAAAACTCGATGCAGCTGGCTCACGATACAAATTATTGGAAACTAGCAATATAAAACTAGAATGCTAGAAGCTAGCTAGCTTTGTTTGCTGGCATTCTAGACCAGTTTGCAGAACTACCAGGGGCTGTAGTTAGTACACTTAGGTACTACATAAGTAGGTACATATTATCACGTCTGTTTGGGCCGTTGCTCGTGTAGGCAGAAACTACTAAAACTCTTATTGATAAAAATTAACACAATTTTGTATTTTTTTTTATGAAAAAGGGAGTAATTAAATAAAAAATATGCAAAAGCATACCCCGGTTTGGCGTATTCAAAATTTTCATAAGATGAAATGTCTCAATAAATAGTCTCATCTTATTCTAACAAACTTTTAGATTTGCATAAACTGCTTATAGAATGAATCAATGTTTTATTCCTAAGTTACTACGAATTAGGAGAGATTATGTAAATTCAAACAATGAGCACGATAGAAAAGCACCGCATTTATTGCCAGTCAGATGGACTTATAACAAAATATCTAAAGACCTTTGATTATTTATTCTCTAAAGACATATCAAGCTGTCTTCAGATTTAGATATTCTAAGATTTCTAAGGTGGAAATGGCGAGCTTAGCGCGTCCAATCCAAACAGCCCAGGAGCTCTGAGTTATTGCCACAGAGTAAATACTAATATCGGATCGCTATAAACTGCGATATTGCGATTCGTGACTTTTACGGTTTACTAAAGAACTTCCATATTTTACTGTTCCAGTATAAAATTGATATAATATCGTATTTCGCTCTTAGCTACTTGTTTATGACTCTGTAAAGTATAAAACTTATTCAATGTTGAATCTTTATGGTAACTTATATAACTTGAGTAAATATTAATATATTTTCCTGCAGTAAGTCTGCTTCTTTCATTATTATACGTACTCGTATATGGGTTTTGGAGAATGTTAGAGCAATTTTTTTTAATAAATTAAAATTTGCTTGCTTTACTATAAAAAACAGTGAGTTTGAGAAATTACAGCAAAATGTTTAAAAGGTGTATTTTTATTTAACGTAATTATGAGGAATACAATTCTTTGAAGAACAGAAAAAATGTATGCTAAATAATATAAATCTATCAATTTATTTATTTTCAGAAAATTATATAAAGATTATGCAATTTATCTGATTCTGATGTCCGCCTTTGACACATTGTTTGAATTTGTATCAACATGTATAGTTTGAGAGTATTTTTATTTTATTATTTATTTAACTACATTACAATTTTGTAATGAAGTTAAATAAATAATAAGTTAAGTTTTGTAAGACTTAAAGCCGAAGGCTCTTTAATAAATAAATAATAATAATAATAAAAATATTTATTGATCAAGGTACAATACAACAACGTCGTTAAATAACTAATAGTAATACACTGTAAAATGTGCAATAACAAGTGAGAGAAGTAGAGAACGTAGATATTCGACGGACTCACGAACACCGAATCCAAACTAGGGCTAGCCTGTATTTTGGCGGTTTCGCTCATCCGACACCGTACCTCACTTAATTTCCGAGGACCACATCCTCGAGGTGTATGCACCTTATAACTGAGAGGTTTTTATTTTAACAAAGAACACTTATATCCCAAACTAGTTATAAACTGTTATTTGGGAATAAGGAAAAAAAATATAATAATAATGATATAAACTATGTTTAACTAAATCTAAATTAATGGAGTTCGAGCTTTGTTTTTTTTTTTTTTTTTTTAATTTGCATAACTATCAAGGGTAAGTAAATTGTTTGTAATGTAAATAGTTCATGGATGAGTGCCATTATATGTTTCTTGGGTGATTGTATATGGTAAGTTGTGCATGATAATATTATTATTTTTATTTTTTTTTTTATCTTTTTTCATATTATGAAGCTGATAAGATGAATGGTAATGTTAAGCTCGCCATAAATAAATAAATAAATAATCTGTGGGGTCTCCTACAGTAGATTCAAGGTATGCTTTAATTTAATTGAATTTGATTGTCCCTAGCACTAACAATTTCTTTTAGAATACGAATTCTAATAGTTGCTCAGTTTCAAGATAATTCTTAGATAAAAGCCACATAAAAAGTATGGCTTTACAAGAGTACTTATTACAAGGATAAATTGTTAGATCTTTATTGGCCTTATTATAAAGATAGACGCTAAGGACTTTGAAATGACGTCGAGCCAAGGCAGTTTTATGTTCGACGACTAAGCAAACGTGATCCGCTCTTCTTCTGCGTTCGTATAATGTAGGATCGTATGTCAAGGACGCATGTTTTTTCAAAACAGTGAGCATGACAAATAACTGTCTCACTGTCAACACCTCTGTATCCTTATATAGTTGTTCAGTTGGATATTGGAAAGACCTTCGATGAATTACCTTTAAGACCGCTCTTTGAGCACGTTCCAAAGATAATATCGCAATCTTTCCAGCACCACCCCAAATCGTAATACCATAGGTAATGATAGATTGGCAAAGGGCAAAATAGACGGTTTTGAGAGTTGCCGTATCTAAGATATCTCTCAAATTCTTGAAAATAAAAATGAGTTTTCTAACCCTTGGTATCAATGTTGAAATATGTGAATTCCAGCTAAGAATCTGGTCAATATGTATACCCAAATATCTAACACTGGCCGCACGAGTAACGGGAAAGCAAGAGCACATAGTGGAAGATTGTGTGCATCTGTGAGCTTTGACGACAAAATTATTATGTGAAGGAGTGAAACAAGCTTTAGTTGCAAATGTCATATAGTGGGTTTTCTGAATATTCATAGTTAGCAAGTTAACAGAAAGCCACGTTAATACAACGGACAGGGCATGCTCCGCTCTTTTATGTACCTCATCCCAATTGGAACCATCGATGACCAGAGCCGTATCATCTGCATAGACAAATGTTTTGCAGTGAGGGAGGCGTAATAGACACAAATCATTTACGTATATTGTGAAAAGTGTGGGGCCCAAGATGCTTCCCTGCGGTACTCCAAATATAATCCCACTCTCCTCACTGATATTTTCTCCAATCACCACAGATTGAGTGCGATTGGTTAAGTAATCCCGGAAGAGGTTAAGGGTCGTACCTCTGATCCCAATGGCCTCCAGCTTCCGCATCATAATTGGTATAGACACTGTGTCGAAGGCTTTCGAGAGGTCCAAGAATGCTCCCAAGCACTTAACTCCTCCGTCTAGGCAGTCGACGACATGATCAATTAAGGATGAAGCTGCATTCTCTGCTGAGACACCCTTCTGAAATCCAAATTGGTTTTTGGCTATGATGCCTTTGGTTTGTAGGTATTTAACCAATCTATTATTGAGGACCTTCTCCAGGACCTTCGACATTACCGGAAGAACTGAAATGGGCCTATAATTAGTAACTGAGCCTCTATCTCCACCCTTGTGAATTGGGTGTACTAAAGCCCTTTTAAAAATATCAGGGAAAATTCCATTGGTCAGCGACAGATGACAAATATGAGTAAGAAGTGGTACAAATACATCTCGCAGTGTTTTAAGGAGACGCGTAGAAATGCCATCAAAACCAACTGCACAATCATCACGAAGATTAGATATTAAAGTGTCGATTTCAGCGCAGTCAACGTCTAAAAGAGCGAATGACTTCAGAGGGGGATCCGGGACGTCAATAAAGTCTTTTATATTATGACCAGCATGAGGAAGCATATTAGTCGTCAATTCCTTACCCACACCTATAAAATAGTTGTTTATTGAATTAACAGCATCATCGGGGTCACTTCTAACATTTAGTAGCGGTTTCGCCATTTGAGATTCTGATTTTGAATGTGTTATCTCTTTGATCATATCCCACGTAGCCTTAGGGTTAGTCTTATTTTTTTGGAATTCTTGTTTGTGATAAGTACGTTTGAGGTTTTTAAGTAGTCTATTTATATAATTTCGGTATCTAATATAAGTTGTTTTCAGTGTTAAGTTTCCTGGATCATTCCGGTGTTGCTTGTGCATTCTATCGCGATTTTTTATGCACCTCAGTAAACCTGGAGTGATCCAAGGTTTAATTATTCGTTTAGAGCGTGTGACATATTTTTTGGTAGTATGCTTATCGATAATTTCAGTAACCTTGGTGACAAGAATATTAGCGGCCAAGTTAACATTATCCGTTAAAAATACAGGGGTGAAATCGGTGTTTCTAATATCCTCATGAATAGCATTGTGATCAATCTTGACACGCTTTGTTATTATGAATGGCATTTTTTTAGACATTGAGGCAACTAGTAAAGTGGGATAGTGATCAGTAACGGCTGATTCAATAACAAGAGTTGTTGATTGTTGCTTTGATTTCAGTAAAATGTGATCCAGACAATTATCAAGTCTGGTAGGAAGTTTATGAGTGGGCAAAAGACCGTGACTCGCCGCCAGGTTTAGATATTGTTCTGATGAAGAATCATCATCATTAATTTTAATATTGATGTCACCAACTAGCGCCAAAACTTGATATGACGAAAGAGATGAGAGGATATCATTAAGGCTATTAACAAAGTTATCGGTGTTACGAAATTCACAGGGCCTATAAATAGCAACTAGAGCAAAATTCGAGCTCACTTTGCAAATCATGCAATTGGCTTCCCTGAGCTCCAGGGATTCTACTACCAAACAATCCAATGACGTTCGGACATAAATCACCACCCCATCGTTTTGATTATAAGTCCGCTTAGTTTGGTGGTTGCTATAACCAGGTAATTTGGGAATATACGGGTTCGATTTTAGACGACACTCTGACAGCACTATGATGTCAGGAGTTACTTCTTTCTACCAGTCAACCAAGAGGTTGTCCGGAGAAAATTATAATTTTGTCGGTAAGTTTTACATTTTTGATGTATACATATACTAAATACATTTCTTAATATAATATTAAAATAAATACTAATATATAATAAATAAGTACATAAACTATTTAAATACCAAATAACTCATGATCTGTCAGATAATTCCCGAATAACATTGAGTAATTATATCTTTCTGTTTCCATCACATGCAATCTTACTTTTAATATCTGATATGTCAATAGGTTTAGTACCTACATTATATCCAGGTTAGTATTCAGGACAACTTAAAGCGCAACATGTGTTGCAATCGCAACTAGTTTTGTGGGCAATAAAATTAGTCCTAAACATTTCCAAACTACATTCAAATGATTATTACTTGTAACTGTTATTTTATTGTTGATAATATTTGCGACAGCTGTTATCATGTTACTATAGGCAAAGTTACAATGGGCCATATGATATTGTATACTACCTAAGATATTAGTGTCTTGTTCTCTATTTTGACGTGAAAGATGGACATGCCGGGTCAAAATAAAAGAATAACCACTCATTGAATATCTAAGCAAATCATATAAAAGTAGTTAACATATATGTTTTATAAAAAAAACACGATTTCTAAAATTACATATAACATTTTAAACGCAGTTGTGTAAAACGTGTGAACCTTAATAAGATGAGTTAATGATATTTACAGCGCAATGAAGTATGATTCAGATTTTACAATGGTGCAAACTGACTGTTACGGAAAAACGTACTGAACTTTGTGAAACAAAGGCTGTAAATCACCAAATATCATTTTCAACAAAGAAAAGTTGAAACTTCAATATTTAGGGTTAATTTTTAGTAATTCATCAAGTTTTTGATGGAGTTTTCGATCAACATATTTAGGAAGCGACGGTTTGACCCTCTATCTATTTCTATGGTTCAATCTCTTAGAACTTCTTGAGTTAAAATAATTGTTTTTGCCAAAAAAAACGAAACCGATTCCAATTACTCAACCAAAAAGGATGAAATAATTATTGCATTGTTGTTTAAATATGTTTCATATCAAACATTTTAATAAATATGGGTCGAAACTTCAAATTTACTAACCCCCGTATTAAGAAACGTTTGTTAAGCCTATTTTAGCTAAAATGTGTTTCGTCTCGTTCTTTCACGTGAAGTGTCGGGTAAGAGAGAATGAGCCAAAAACATATTTTAGTTAAAATGGGCTTATCAATCGTTTCTTAATACGGGGGTAAAACTCTACATAATCCTGTAACATGCTAATCATGTTAGTAGTACCATACTATTTTTCGTATAATTATGGATCATGATACTACAAAATCAACATTGTACAATGACTTGCACGTTACGAGTCACGACTGGCGTAGAACAGGGACACGTCGTCACACCGTTGCAGTGTGTCTATAAAGGGAGCGCTCCCAATACGGAGTTGGGAACGAACTGGGTCTGCGGGAGCGCGGGAATGGACCTCCATGCTCGTTTTTATGGCTACGCTTGCTACATTTAAGTCGCTTTTATTATAGTACACAATAATAATAAGTATAGGTAAACCCCCTTATTCATAAAACGTAACAAACGTTTTTTAAGCTCGTTTTAACTAAAATGTGTTTTTGCTCTTTCTTTTATAATAAATTTTGATAAGAGAGAAAGAGCCAAAACATATATTAGTTATAACGGGCTTAACATACGTAGACAACTTTTTGCTAGAAAATTTGTACACTTTTTTATAATATGTTTTCTTTCTTATATGATTTTTTTAAATTACTGAATCCTATCTCATATCGAAGATTAAGGGCGTTTACTTTATCTGCAAAAGCCGTAATTTCCTTTAATTTGAAGATATAAGATATGTAAACAAAATTGTATCTTTTGAAAAGCCTCGAGAAAAACTACATAATATACATACACACACATACATAATACATACTCAAGAATATCTACAAAAACTAATAACACAAAAGTAATGAACAGTAAATAAATTTTTCAGCTTACACCTATGTGTAAAAAGTCAAGTTACATATTTTGAATAATGGAAGAGTTTATGAAGTTAGAATTGTAGAGTTAGGACGTATAGAGTTAAAAGCTTGGCTCTACATGAGATCAATTATTTTTTTACATTGCCAATAAGTCATTTGGTATCGTACTGGCAACATTTTACGTGATAATGTTTTTGGTGGGTATCTATTACTAAATTTTATTTGTACTCGAACAATGAAAACCGCTGGATTTTGGTAGCATTGTTTGACTTGTTTGTGTACACCTACTTACTCTTCTCATCTTAGATTAACGCTCTTATAATCTTTTGAGATCTGAGTACTTATCTATATTATTTGTCCTTTAGAATCGGAACTGGCATTGAATTTAAATCCATATACAGCTACCATATACATAACTTAGCATCAAGTTAGTTATTTAATATCGCTTAAGTCTTCTAACGTTAATAAGATAATATCCTTTACTATAATCGAAACATTTTACGAGGTAAGAAATGGTGAGGTTTCCGTTATGATATTCGACTTAAGGATAGATTTTTTATTTTCTTCTCGTGAATGTGGTAAAAGACGATTACGGGATCAACTCACAGCTCTACATATCTCTAAATCTGTCTCCGACTGGTCGGAGAAGAAAAGAAAATCTGTAGGCAAGCGGTCGATCATGAAAATAATACCATATATTCTTATACGTTTTAAACACCAAATCTACGGTGATTGGAAAATTTTCGAACAAAAAAGATATTGAAGACAATGTCAAGATTAAGATAAATTGGTAAAGTAAACCTTGAATGATGAAAATGAGAATACACTAATATGAGGGGAGAAACGAGTAATACATGACAGAAATAATTAAAATCTCAAGAAAAGTCCTTCAAATCTAACTTTATTTATTCACACTTGTATAGAAGAAAGACTTTATGGGAATATAACCTATACAGTACAAAAGGATGTCTTATTTGCCTTTGGAAACAAAACAGAGCCTATTAGCACAAGGCATTTCTATTATAATTAGTAACTTAAGCTTTTTTTAATTATCGCTTAATAAAATCAACCCACGTAAGTCATACTTTATATGTTAAAATTCTTAACATTGTATGTGTTTATCGAATGGGCAATGGTCACGCTTCAGTCAATGAACTTAGCAATACACATATAAGTTGATATGAGTACAGAATCGTCTGAAATTTTCTCTGCCACTGGCGGTGGATTCTATCAACAATAGCATTCCCAAGAGAGTTGACGCAACATGTCTTAAGTACCTTGTAAAGAAAAATTCTTGAGTTATAAGACCCTCGGGCATCAAAGCCATGTAATTAATTCATCAAAAGCATGATGACATTCCACTAGTTAAATTTGGCAGCGCATACAACAATAACAGAATAAAACATTTTTCAAGCAGTTATCATTATACTAATACATGCATACATTAAATAATAATTCGGTTTACATGTATTATGGTCTTCATTTCAGCTTAATCGGCCACCAGAAAGGCTGCCGCTTCTAACTTGCAATATTTGATTAAAAACAAAGAGTGCATATCGTGTAGGAAAACTTATACACTTTTTTTTTTAATTTTTGCAGGGAATACGACTAAAGAATTAGGAAATCGCGCGCAATTTTTTTAGAATCTATTTTTACGACGAAATCAATAGAACTTAAATAGATGCGCATTCACCACTGGCACTGGTTACTTGGAGTTTGAGGTATTCTGTGCTTAGGTGCTGAGCTATATCTTTCTAGCTGGCTTAAAAGATGCGAGAGATACTGAAATTATTAAGAACAGTGGCAAATGATCCTACAACCATGAAAAAAGCGCGCTCTCTACAACCCCGAGGTGTCACTAATATCAACCAGGCTTTGATAACTCTCTCCCACGGATTGTAATTTAGACCTAATGGTATCTTAAAAACATAAAGAAACCGTTCCTAACAAAGCTGTCAGAAAATTAGGTCGGCGACACGCCATTGCGACGCATCACGAATTTATTATACAAACTTTAAGAGTCATCGACCTGCGATCATATGGCGCGAGGTCGCCAAACTATAGCGAGCAATAGCAAGGTCGCGGGATATGCCGGCGAATCGATTATTAATTTTAATATGGCATTATTTACAAATATAATATTATTAACTCCGTCACAGTTTAAACATAAGCTTTTATTTATATCAGGCAGATTAAATACACGTTTTACAACAAACTTTATCTTTTATTTATTTATCTAAACACAACTAAAACTATACTCTGATAGCGAGTTCGCCATAATTTTAAATAATCTTTTTTGCACAGCATCTGGATACCTACATGCTTTATAATCCTGGTAGGCTCAAAAAAGTTCAGTTTGTTATAAGGGCCAATTCTTCACACCAAATCTTTAAATCTCAGGCAGACTCAAGCTTGAGCTTTGTATTTCAGGGCCAAAATATATTTAGCGAGTGGATGACAAGGTCACAGGATTTGCTGGCGAATCAATTATTTATAAGTTTTGCGACGTGTTTCATCTCCACATAACAAAATTTTGTATTTGTATTATAGCTAGTAGTTTATTAAAAGTTAATAATAAATTGGCAACCTGAGAACAGAAACTCTAATTTTACTTTTAAGCGTTATCTTAAAAAAAATGTCAAAAAATAGCAGTAATTTTGTTAATTTCAATATTTAATTATATAAATTACAAACTCAATAATTAGCAGTCAACTGTAAAAACCAGGTTGGCACTCTGAAGCGAACCTTGGGAAAAGTATCGTAGAAGAAATTCGCTACCGGAAAGTAGCTGATTTTTTATGTCTGTCTCTTGGATTCCCCAATTGTATCCTTACCTTGTTGCGTTCGTCAATGTGAGGATGCACGCACCATAATCAGCACGACCCTTCCTAACAAAATTATAAATAGACAAGTCTAAATTGATTTGAAACAGTTATATCGTATATGATTTAAGATTTCGTAATTTCCGTCAAACACCTATCCCAGAATTAGCTCACGCGAGCGGCTAGCTCTAAAACAAGGAATGGATTACATTAATTTGGTCGGTAAACTACACTTTATCTCAACTATTAATCGCCCAGAGGACTTTGTCAGGGAATTGTAATAAATTGTCGAGTCCTTGGACAGCACGTCCCTCGCCATCGAGTGATTAATTGTGGACATACAGGCAGACAAGCCAATTCGGGTTAATGAAGTTCACTGACTGCATTGGTGCAACAAATAATGCACTATTCTAAGGTAAATTAGCTCATATGATGTAATTACGTACTGTTTTCAAAACCTTATAAGATAAAAATCTTCTTCTTCTAAGGGTGCCTCTCCAACTAGAATTAGAAGAGTTAGATAAGAATAAGAACATCAATAATTATAAACGAGAGAGAAAATCTTTCTGCTCTACGTTTTGTATCACAAACATTATCAATTTCATTTGAATACGTTTTAATATACGCGGAAAAGTATTAAATTTTTATAGGCTTGTTATACATATCTAAAAAACATTTGTAAAATACATTAATCAATTTATTTACGTTTTTGGTGTCCATATTAATGGAGATACATAGGCAGACATTCAGTTCCCCGCAATTCACCAACTAAAACCATCCAGTAAGAAAAAAAGTAATATCTAGAAATACGTTAAACTTAACGATATTTATAAAAACACAGCAACAAAAAACCAGTGCATTATGTTGCATGTGTCAGCTTATTAATTTTTTATCGTTTAAATAACGCTATAATCATTAAGCCTGATATTCTGAGAAACTTTAAATGAATGATTCACTATAACTCTAACAGAGATTATTTCATTGTTGGATTTAGCAAAAAAGCAAAGATAATCTGATATACAGGAAACTAAATTTTTAAATTAATATTTTTTTGTAAAAATATTAGGTAATTATTTTTTGTTTATAATTTTAGTTTATAAATATTTAAAAAAATATATTATATGAGAACTTTTTATCTTTACATGATTACTTTTGTTAGAATCTCATTGGATTACGCCTTTAGAAATTATTGAATTGAATAAAAATCAACATACACAAACAGTCGTTCATTTTTATCCTGATTAGAGATCGCATATTTTCGATAAGCAGTATTCGAAGAACTGGTATCATTGGTAAAGTTATAATTTAGAATCACATTGATAAATTACTAAGAAATCCTATGGTTATAAATTTTTATTTATTACGAAACATAAACGAAAGCAATAGGTTTTTTTTATGTAAGTACCTTTTGGATTTTTCAGTATTTTTTTTTAACTTTTTTTATTTCGCCTATTAAGAGCTACAATATTTTTGTAATTATACGATCAAAAGAATAGTGATCTTCAACGCAATTTTTACTATTTTTTTAACTAATCATAATAAATGGATTCACAATATAGTAGAATAATAAAAAACCATATAATATCTCATAGAACAAACCTTTAAAATATTCCTAAATATGTTAACTGTTCTTAATGGTTATAATATGAAATACCTATAATTTGCAATTGTAAATGTAATGTTTGAAAGGATATGCACGTGCGTTTTATTTAGCCGAATCCAACCGCCCGCGGCGCTGTCAAAACTGATCTCGCTCATGTCATGCGTAATATTGTGCGGATTAGTTATCGTTATTGTGAGGAATCGAAATTTAAAACATGATATCAAAATTTTAAGTTATTGTCAAAGAATTCCGAATCGCGCGGTAGGCATTTTTTTTAATCTATGTTTATTGTAAACAATATCTCGTTTCATTTTTATATAACCTGTATCACATAGGTACTTTAGGATTTTCTGTTTATGAAATTTTTAGGTGGTGACCTTCGAAATCACATGCAAGAGGATCTGAGAAAAGGTAATTTTTAACATGAAAAAACAAATATATACCTATAGCTCTTTTATTTGAATATTTTGTACCGAACCCTAAACAGAACTTACATTTTTACAGTTTACACATTTGATTAATATCTATGTGTCATTTTAAAAGTGTTAAGATCATATAATTAAACCGTGGTCCATCCATATTGAGGGCGGGTGAGTCACGGGCGTCTGCTCGGCGCCTAGCGTTCCTACATTGTCGCCGATTCCCGCAGGATCGGGAACAATCTGTCTAAACAATCGTTGTGTTTTTAGTAGAGTGAATAAATATTGACATACAATTACAATTTGTTTAGTGAATGAATCTCGAAATGAAAATGTCGTTGATTTTATTTCATTCCGTGTTGATAAGACTACTAGAAGGTTTTATCTCTTTTGGTATCTGGTGTTTGTTGTTTGCGTTAAGAATTCATTTGTTTTATTTATGTTTTTAAATTTGGATTATTTCATCTCACGTTTCATTGAACAATATTATATTGGTATTAGTTGCGAATAAAGAATAATTTAAATCCTCAGAAGTGGTGTCAAAATTAAGATTTTTTTTTTATATGACAAATATAGCATTGTCACAATTTTATGCATTTCAAAAACTACTTATATTTGATTAAGTATGCCATGGCAACAGAAGAGGACATCATTTAACAATCTTATTCAAAAACAAAAACAATAAATCCTTCTAACGAATGTAAAGAAAGCATGAAAATATCCAATGCTTACTTTTTGTAGGAGAAGCAACTTTGTCTTTAACAGCTTATTCAAGATCGCTTTTAGCTTCCTAAAGTGAACACTAAAAAAAGTATATTGTTTTCATAAATTCGAATGAACCTTAAAACATGACTATTTTTTTTACCCAATATATTGTAATGTTTAATAAAATATCAATAACATCGCGTGTACACTCGCACGAATGTAGTGATTTCATAAATGTCACATAAAACGGAAAATTATATAAAACCCTTGCAAATTGGAGCTTTAAGAAACATTGTAGTGATTTGAAGCGATTTCATGATGCCCGTTTCAAAGAAAAAAAATTATGACATGTTCTTTATTACTTAAATAATTATTGATATTTATTTATAGTCTTTTATTTTTATTTTAAAATTGCTGATACATCCACGCACAGGGTTTGCGGCTTATTTTATAGAATAGCAAAAAGACTATACACCATTTAGGTATTCTTCTACTTGGCCATATTTACTTCTACTATAAGTTCTATCAAAGTAAAATTAGCTGCAAGTTTACATAAATATAAAAAACATTGTAGATCATGATATTACTTTTTTATTAATTTATTCGCTACTTAAATGTTAATGACTATAGATATTTTAAAACAAACTATTTCAATTTTCTTATACATGTTGATATGAATGCCTAAACTTCATATAAAATACAATTAAGGTATTATGAAACAAGCATCTTTACGCTAAATTTTAAATACCTACAGTTAAGTTACGTTGTAGTAGGTAGAGCAGTAAATTTCGCTCCACGTCAAAACCACGCGCAAATCTCTCAGCGAACCCCGACAAACGGTCACTTTAAAATTATTTACAGCCCTCATAATTCTTTTGAAAAAAAAAAAAATATAACGTCATTGTTGCATTCATATCGTCCAAATGCGCATACGAAATGCACAGGGTTCCTTTGAAATTCGCTTTTCAAATTCATTATGATTTCTGCTTAACTAAATCTGCTTCCGATTTTAAATTTATTCTGAACGTTAAATTTGCGTTTATATTCATACGTTTGAGCGTTTAATTAAGAAGAACATACATACATATAATCACGTCTTAATCCCATACGGGGTAGACAGAGCCTAGGGTCATAAGACCTTAGAACACGTTTAGCATGATAATAGTTGAAACATTTATTAATTAAGTAAGAATTAAGAAGTATGTGTAGAAATTTATGATAATCAAACAATTTCCTATAAATATAAGCACTGGATTTTCTTAGAGTCCGTCATAGATATGAGATTGCTTATTCCCAGTGCGAACAGGAAACTCTTCCGATGCCCGTATCCGTCACTGAGTTCCCGGTAATTATATTAAAATATATTAATTAATCCTTGCTAAGGGACAATGGAAGCCACGTCACAATGCAGACGACGTCTACGTCTGGCCTGCCCGTCCAGCAAACGTTATTAATCATAATTAACTTCATTAAACATAACATGAACTGTATTACGGTGACATAAAATACATGATACGACGTGCAATATACAGAGCAGTCATGAAATTTTTATTGATTTTTTTCTAAATGTTGGGGTTGCAATGAACGTCGCATTGCCATCGATGTCTTACATAGATTTATTACATTATCATCCTTGCGCTTTTCCAATTGCGTCCAAAATCGATGTGCGATGCTGGTGTTTTTCCATCCATACTATCCATATCTATACTTCCATCCATACTATCCACATTTCCTAATAATATAATAAATGCGAAAGTCTGACTGTCTGTTACGTTTTCATGGTTAAACCCAGTGGTCCAGTGACCGATCTTGATGAAATTTGGTGTGAATATAGTTAAGGACAAGAAGTCAAACAAAAGCTACTTTTGTTTGACTTCATGTCTTACAGCTAGTAAAATAATATTATATATGTCCGGGTAATTATGTAGGTGGTGTAACCTGCCACCAGTTGGACATAGCTAATAATTATCTCTATATTTCCCTTAGTCGCCCTTTCCGACATCCACGGAATGAGAATCAGTCTATTCTTAAGACTTAACATTATTATACACTTACCTACTTTGCAGTGCCCAACAGGGTCCTTGAAGGAGTGTAGAATACATTATATCTGTAATATTGTATAATCTGCATGTAATTTAAGGTGCAATAAAGTATTGAGTATTGAGTACTTCCTTATATTATTATAAAATAATATTTTAGTTAAATCCGGCAATTCTAAGATTTATATTTCTGTGTACGTTTTTAATAGCAGTACCAGTAATAAAGAGCATTTTCCGTATATATTTTAGCTATGTTTTTGTCATATACGCTCGTAAAAATATGCCAAGATCTTAACGCAATGCAATTTAGGAGCAAATAGTATTAGTTATTTACTTATGTAATAAAACTGCGGCACAGCGGGCAGGAGAGCCATACGATAAATAAATAAATAAATCTACTTAAAAAAATCATCAAGGCAATAAACAAAAATGACAAAGAAATATTTCAACATTTGAATTTTCTAAGTTACAAAAATTTAATTCTTGTTTCAACTTCTTACTTCTTGCGGCACTACAACCCTCTGTAGGTTTGACTCTTGGCAAAATAATACTGTATTGTAATGATGTACTTACTTTAAACTAAAAATAATAACGAAAACTAACCTAATATGGAAGCTCATGGTAAAGTCTATCCCGCATGGAATAATCTGCGCTGCATAGAGCATCTTGCTTATTTTTTAAAAAAATCTAGGGATTTCCCGCCTTCTATGCGTCAGACTAGCTTTAGACACATTAATTTGCTCATACCTGCACCGATGAACTTGTCTGATGCAAACAGGGCATCGATCGGTCTGCCAGACGAATTTTATATAACCCCAATAATTAAGTTCAAAACTATTTTATTGATACTTAGCGACTTAGAAGGGAAAAATAAGTAGGTAATTATATTTTATGGTTAACGATTAGTTGCTTACCATCCAGGGTTATCTGTACTCAATGATGTGCGTAGATATTTCTCATCAAAATAAAATCTCAAGTACTTCTACAACCACAACTCTCGAAAGTAGTTCTTCCTATACAATATGTACTTTTTAAATATACACAGGGAGGCAATTTCTAAACTTTTATATGATATGCACGCCACAGTCACTATAGTTATTTTAATACTTACAGTATTTTTTACTTAAGTAGGTACCTACATATTTATATTCATCAACCATACTCGTTACTATATATCAGACAAATAACTCTGCTAAATTGTTTCGGAAGCTGGAAAAAATATGTTTTTGGTCTATCTTACCCACTTTACACGGACTTATGGCACACGATTATTACACCTAATAAATCTAATCAATACAAATACGTGTCAATCATTGTTATAATTATTATTGTTATTATAAGCTGATCGATGGAGCAGAGACAAACAGTGAAGACGTGACCTATCGTTACTGATTAACGCCCCATGTATAAAATATCAAACAAAAACATTTGTCTAGTGTAAGTATGAGAAATATTTAAGCCACAGCATTATGGATTCTATAGTATAACTTGTGACTTATAACTTCATGAAAGTGTTCTATCATAAAAGGCGAGTTCATTTTCATGCTCATGGGAACTTTCACATCAACCTTTTGTAAATATTCTTAATTTTTTTACAAAAAAAAAAATGCACATCAGTATGCATATGAAAAACACGCAAAATAAAATTAAAGGTAAATCTGTGAACATTTAAGAAGGTTGTAATTTAATACATCACTAAAAAAATCCATATCCATACTATCCATACTAATATTATAAATGCGAAAGTCTGTCTGTCTGTCTGTCTTTCTGTCTGTCTGTCTGTCTGTCTGTCACCTCTTCACGGCTAAACTGCTGGACCGATTGTGATGAAATTTGGTAGGGATGTAGTTAACCACTTGAGGTCAAACATAGGCTACTTTTGGGCGCGATATAACAGAGTCCCACGCGGGGCGAAGCCGCGGGGAACAGCTAGTATTTTATATATAATTATTCTTCATGTACTTACCCGAAATGGTTCAAAGGGTTCACTTATTCATTCTCTTTTAGTCAACCTTAAGGAAAAACGAATAATATTTGTTTCATTGCGATAGTTGCTTTTAAAAACACACACAGAAAAGCAAACATATATTTAACTTATAAATGTATAAGTAAGTATAAAAACAATAAATTAGTTATTTTTTTTTATAGTTTTTAGGGTAAATCTACCTTATATCGGTCATGTCAACAAGATTTTACGTTGATTTAAAAACAATAAATAAAACATAAACCTATATCTAGAACTATAAGCATCTCAAACTTTCATCTCCCACTAACAATCAAGATAAGTCTAAAAATACAATGAATTGTCTGCCATCATGTTTTATGTATCTCCTGTCATCGGCTGGAGTGCGGTGGCGCTTTTTTATGGACAACTTAATGATAGCACTTTTATAGTCCCATCGTTAGATACCCTTCGACTAAATTTAATGTTTATTACTTTTACATAAGCCCGCTTTTTAATGAAACCAACCCTTTGTGGGTTGACTGAAGAATTTAATTGTATATATATAAAGTAATCTGCTATTAAAACTAAAAATGGCCATTGTCTTAACAAATAGGTCTTTACTAGGTCAAGAGGCAAGAAATTAAATTATACGGCGTAAAATAAGCAAGATAATATAATTAATTGTCAAATATCATATTTATTATTACGAATAATATCAGTAATCGTTAAAAACGGCATTTAAATATTCTGACCATTCAATCTAATAATGAATGGAGGGTCAGTGCTACCCACTGAGGATGTCATTCTAAATTGATTTTAATTACTTCAGCAATACAATTCAATTTTGCTGAGAAATTATATCATAGTAAGCTCAGAAAAGCTCCATGGACGTGATGGGCTACATCCTGTGGTTTAAATTGCAGTGGAAGTTTGTAGTTGACTGTAACGATCAAGTACATCCATACTAATATTATACATACTATACATATTACATACTTTACATACTAATATTATAAATGCGAAAGTCTGTCTGTCTGTCTGTCTGTCACTTTTCACGGCTAAACTGCTGGACCGATTGTGATGAAATTTGGTAGGGCTGTAGTTAACGACCTGAGGTCAAACATAGGCTACTTTTGGGCGCGATATAACCGAGTTCCACGCGGGGCGAAGCCGCAGTAGTAGAAAATAAGTAAACAGTTATGCATACTTATCCCTTGCTTATTGATTTATTAAATTAATGTAAGTACACTCAAATATATACACAGGAAACTTACTTATATAGAAAATTCTTCCAGCAGACCCGCGATAGAAATTTAAAAACAAAAAGGCAGTTAGTATCTACTTTTAAATAAAATTTCTTCGTATAGATAGGTAAATTAGATACCAATAATATATTAACAAACAATCTGCTCGTTACTCTTATTATTCTGTCCTTGTCTTATCCCTATACGGGGTCTTCCCTAATACTCTTTTCCCATATTTGGCGAATTTACATGATCAGTAAATTATTGCTTTAAAAAAAAATTTTTTTTCATTAATTAACCGAAGGCAAAGCTCCTCTACACAGAACTAGTAATACTTACAAATTCAAAATTTATTTGATTAGCTTAATGGTTTGTTGACTGTACTCTAATTTCTTCGTAATAGAAAAACACGAATGATAGATATTGTAAATCAAAACTATATTAAACTGTTTACAGTGAACGATCCATAAATCGTACCATTCCACAATCTGTTTAAGCATTCGAAGAAATGAAAATTCTTTCGTGATTCTTTCATAAAACAATATTTACGTTTCAATAAAGCTTTTACTGCTATGCTCTGCTCTACCATAAGTTCTATGCAAACGTGGTGTAGCTAGCGGCTAAACTGGCTTTGGTTAGCAACTGCGTTAAGATTTTGTATAGAAATCCTTTCTAGGTAAAACATTACAATCCATAGATTTATAAAGTCGCGGCCCGCTCTACTCCGCCATTTCCCGATTGTACCTGTATTTAAATCCTACCTTACAAACACAGGACAGTTCGGTAAATTTATTGTATGATTTTATCACCTTTAGTTGTATAATATAACAATACAACCAACTAATGAAAACAATAATAGAGTATAAATAAAATAGAAGCAAGAAGAAAGAATGGAAGACCAAGGAACAAATATCAAATAAAAGAGACAGAAAGAGTTAGAATGGATGGCTGAAGACAGAAAGACATGAAAATCACAAGAAGGTTTTTTATTACTTGCAAAATGCTTGCATATTAATTATTGTCTCCATAAAAAAGCACGTGTCTTTGCATCTCATAATAATTAAACACCCATTTGATTGCAAAATCAGTAATAAAGGAGTGAACAGACTATAGACATTGTCGCCGGTCGGTGTAATGGCGCCAGCATGATTAACAACGCATGCGCACGTGTCCAAGACGCCTAATAAAATTGCAGTAAAGCCCATGACACATGATCGAATTATATACAGACAATACTTGGATTTGAACGTCCAATAAAAAGTAAAAGCAGAACCTCTCTTGAAAGCGAAGATACAGGAAGGAGCATTAAAACTTTATTATCTGTAACTGTGAGCACTCCTGCATTCGGCGATAAAGTGTGTACTTAGCTGTTTGAAGTGATTTTCATTAAAATATCGGATTTCATGGAATTCATTATTCCAATAGGTCAAAAGTGGAATAGTTCATTGTTTGCATGTTTATTATAGTTTTGTCGACTTCTGAAAAATAAGCTTTAATCAAGTCAATATGAATGTATGTAAAATTGACAAAATTGCATTGTTTTTCTATAAATCTGTTTACACTGGTGTATTTTCTTACAAATTGTAGACTTACTGCCACATGGCAGTAAGTCTACAATTTGTACAAAAAAGCCCTTACATAAAAAAAAAAATTGCTATATACTCGCCGTTACTTATAAAAAAGAGGTAAGAATTTGTACATGTTTGGTAATATTGTACATCTATGAAGATTGGTTAATAAACTAATGTCATGTCAATAAACGAGTCGTTCACCTAATGTACTAAAGGCGACCAAACGCCACTGATTTGTCGGCCGCTCATATAACGTCAATCTGATGTGATTGATGACTGCGTGGAAAACAATGACCGTGTGTATACGACCGATAAATGTATCGATTATTTGAATGCTCAGTAATTAAAGAAAGTATGCGATGATCGAGATGTGATTTATGTGAAAGGTTACGATTGAGTTTATATAAATGCAGTTTCGATCGACCACCATCGAATCGACCACACATGTATTAAAGATAGCGAAAAATAAGCATATTTTATGCTGTACTTTTTAGTTATAGATATTTTTTTATTATATTTAATCTTTGTCTCAAATGGCACCGTATATAAGCATCGGGAATATTTACACATTCAAGCTGTTATGGTAGATCTTATCACATGAAAGACCAAAATTTCTAGCGTTAACTTATTGCCCATAGACTAAATGAAGATTACTTATGAAACAAAAATTGCATTAAGTTTCGACGTGGCTGTGCTGCCAGTCTTTTAGGCATGTCACCTCGACCGGGACTTGATATTTTGTCAATTTTATTTTACGTGTTTTTGTTTTAAATACCTGTCAGTAAACAAATGATCATTTTAACAATGTTTACTAATATATAGCTGAAATTTAGTGTAAAACATCTTTATAATTAATCTTCACTGATACCCGAATTCTTGAAAAAAGTAATACAAAGATGGAACGCCTGCCCGCAAAAAACATTGACTTCATACAATTGTACTTATTATTCAACCAACAACAAACCTTTTCATTGTTAGAAGGTTTACTGGATATATCGAGTAACCTAAGCCTCAGAGCTAGACCTCACATCTGCTGGTAAATTGCAATAAACGTTTAATGGCTCAATTTAATTTATTCCAATAAGATTGTAATAACTTCTAATGCTTATAATGAAGCCGTAAAGTATTAGATGCCCTGGCAGTAGGTACGGGTATAATAAACCACCATTACATATTATCTAACCACTACAGCTAATGATTAACTATATTAGCTGTTGCCCGTGGCTCCGCCCTCGTATAGCCCCCGTATAGCTTCTAAGCCCGGGCTAATTATTGTTTTTCTTCTATGAGCAACCCAAGACACGAATAAGCATTGCTGGCATTATTTTATGATCGGCCGTCTCCCCGATGACGTGACTCTCCTTAAGTTGGTGGTATTCGCCTTGCTCAGACAGTTACAAAAAAAATTTTACCTCTGTTTTAATCGCCTAAATGTAACCTTCTTCACCAACGAGCATAATTAAATAAATTGTTTGTAAAAATCCAGCAGTCTAGTGTTCCTTTTTTTGCCATGGTTTGACTGGCAGAGAATGTCTTATATAAATTTATCTATATAAATATCTTCTATTATCTAAGCTGAAGTGACACACCTGTGACTTGTAACTCAGTTTCTCCGCCCCACATTTTTTCATCGCAGCAACGTTTTGAGATGAATCACGAACCGCAACCTTTTATCGAGCCCATATATTATACACAGTCAATACATTTTATAACATTTATAATCAATTGATGAATCATTCAGATCTGTCGATTTCTTTTTATTTAACTGTAAGTATGCACCGTTATTGCATATTGCAAACATCGATGAAAAATATTAATTTCGCATTCTGTTCTGCACCCGTAGCCAAGTGTCAAACGCTCAGAACGATTCTCATGCATTCTTCGCTAACGCTTGAAAGCTTCCGTCACATTAAGTTTTCCGATGATAGCGTTATATTAAAGTGTTTGTTTAAAAATTAGTATGTATGACGTATGCCTTTTTATATTTTCTACTGAAGCTGTCTGAAGCCTGCTGACTTAGCTCATTTACAAGAGTAAATGAGCTAATTGATAGAAGACTATCAGTAGCAGGAAGACAACGGCTTCAAGCGCGAACATAAATTATATAATGCTATACCACTAAGCTAGAAAACTTCTCCAATACTTTTGGGGAGTAATTGAGAGTAAAAACGTCTCATGTAAGTTTTATCATATATTATTACTTTTATTTTACTAGAGCTTACTCTATATTTCATAAAACTCGCCACTCTCAATTATATAAGTAGGTATTCGTTTAATTTTTGGTCTCTATTTTCCAAAGACTTAAAACACTTTAATCGGAACTATCTTAAACAAAACCACAGGTTATTTCAGGTATTAGAACAGGACCAGAGTTCTTTCATGACAACATGACATGATATTTCTTTTATAATATTTTTTTTTCAAGATTTCCTGCAGCTTTAACTTTTTTTGCCTTATGCCATATTCCTTTTTTGTATCTTCACGTTCAAACGTAGAACACGTACAAGTTGCACCTTTGTTTTTACTAAGGGCATTTCGGTAACACACAGGAATCACAATAAAACTCCGCCTAATAGCTTATTTCTCGCTCCATTGGCCACCAGCCAATGCACTTCATTTTATCCTTCCCTCCGTCTGAGTGGCTACATTACTACCTTCCAGCTCCCAACTTAACAGTTACTATACAAAATAGCTATACAACTTTGCGTAGAGTAATTATATACTTACAATACAACAAAACATTCTTTGTTCCACCAGTAATATAAACAATGAAGGACAAATAACAATCATAAATTATACAAGACAGCTAAAGGACATACTCTTAGATGTAACACTAGGATAGTAACAAGCGCTTTTCATGGAACGAAACCTAAGTTTTTGGTGGAATTCATTCTGATGACAGGCTCGACGTCGCAGTAAACGATATGCGTGCAAATAGTCTCATAACTAAGGATGCCGAAGACCGGGCGAAGTGGAGGAGAAAAAGCAGGAAAGCGGACCCTGGGCTCCGAAGCAATCGGCTGAGGAAGCAACCGGGAAAGATGAGAGAGAGATTCTGATGACAGGAAGGGTTAAAGTTTTCATACGAGTAAGTAGGTACACCTATAACAACACTCGTGATTGGTACAGTATTTAGATTATTCTTACGCTACATAGGTGGGTTTCTCTTTTGGCTTAGTTTGTATCCATAAATCTATAACTACGTATATATATTTCTATTTATGTATACGGTAGTGCTCGGCTGTAGCTGTCTTATATTTTCTTAGATATGCAAAAGAAGTTGATATTTTTGGGCTATTTTTCCTGACAATAATATACAAAATTTATATCAGTCGTTTTTGGCCATAGACACGATAGAAGAAGTTGACATTATGATAAACTAAACAGTCGCAAATGGCTTTAAAATTTTCGCACGCACGTTACAATAATTGAACAATAAAAACGATCAGCTGAGTGGTTCAAAGGTCAGTTCCCGTGTCGATGACCCCGGCAATCGATTGCGCTTCCCGCCATGGCGTATTGTGCGGTATGCCCTCCATTGAATAACGAACGCTCAATCACAAAATATTGAGAGCAAAATATGACATCCCATAGATTAAAAAAAAATTGCCTCGCGGCAACCGGCGATTTCCAATTTCTATGTGATAGCGCGTGTTGAAATTATTATTTTTTTAAATTTCTGTTCGAACATTGTGCAAAAGAAAGGATGTCTTCGGCGCAGTCCGTGATGCATAGGAAAGAGTAGGCTACGAGACTGAGTACGAGCGAAGCCCGTCTACGTGTACCTACTACGAGACTAGTCCATTGCTTGACATAATTAAGTATGATGATTTCCTAAGTTTTGTTTAGCATATTGTGTTCTGATTTGAAGGCCAAGAGAGGTAGTGAAATAACCAAATAGGTGCTGAGGCGAAACATCTTAACACGAGATGGCAGTGGTACTAATCTTCTGCAGGCCGTACTTATCTGCCAATTTATTGTCAACCAAAATTCTATGGTAATTTATTAACAATCCACCATTTCCGTATTCTACTTAATTTGGAGTACCATCTATAATATTACGCAGTGCACCCTTGTGCATGTGCATGCTATTTCGCCCTTAAGTATTAGCTATGTACCTACATCAACGCATTTGAGTGGAAGCAGACTTAACTAGAAATATGAATGTAAAAAAATATTTCATCTAATTACCTTATCAAAATTTTAGACCAGACTAAATACTTGTAAATAATACTAATAGTGTGTTTCTTGGTTCATCCTTGGCTGGTTGGAGTCCAGGGTTCCCTAAGGTATTATTTAACAATGTTAAATTCATTTACCATATAAATAATTGAAAATAAAACTATATAATACAGCCATACATCAAACAGTAAAATACTAAAAATACACTAAGTGCTTAACATAGAAAGTGATCGTAACATACCGCGGAGGCGCGAGGAAGTCGATATCTTGATATATAGCCGCGGGCCGTGGGGAGTCTCCAGTACGTTTTTACAACCCCTACCTATTTATAAAAACAGGGGCTGCGTCGACCTTTACAAAAACTATGATATGCTCTACAAACTACTGTTGTTAAATCTTTGCGTCGAGGTTTATCTAAATAAAGAATTTTTAAATGCATCTTTCAAATTCTATTTATAATCAAAAACAAAAGGAAACTATTTAAAATGCATAGAAAATAAGTTTGGATGTCACTGCATGTTAAGTCGACTTAACTTTATTGATTGACCTTTCATTATTACATTCAACACTAGAAATTGATTAAGTAATACTTAGGTGAGTGTTTACCAATATTAGCCTTAATGTTGATGAATGATTGAATGAATGACTGTAATAATCAAAGAGCAAGGAGCAATTATACCACTCACTCGGGCGAGCAGAATGCTATCTTGTTCTGTGGAAATAACTATAAGAAATTGAAAAAAAAAAACTATAGAAATCGTATCGTTTTTAGTTTATCAATAAAATACATTAAAATAAAATCCTCCGACTGGTTTCAATGTTTAATACAAGTGCAAAGACAGGGAGCTGCATAAAATCAATATCGGGGCAGCTTCATAACTCACCAAGCGTATACACAGCCCACTCGGATTTCTGTGGTGAGTATAAGAGTCGATATTTTATCAGACATTGTTTATTGCTAATCTTCGATCACCGCTCCCATTTGCAACATCAGCTGATGGGCTACAGGTCACGCCCTCGAGTGAAAGTAGCACCTATTTATAGTTCGACGTGAGCAAGTAGCTTCGGACTTCGTCTTTCCTCACCCCCCTAGCTAAAGTTAGAATGGGTGCGCACGCGGCGCTTCGCTCGCCTTTGCCTTTACTGTCTGCTTGCATTAATATTTGTGTTCCAACTACATTATTGAGTTGCATTCGATGTTTATTCATCGACAGTTAATCTACGTACGTTCTGATATGAACATATCAGACATGGTACATGCTCTATTTCTCAATGAACTAAATATATTGAATTGAGCAGGAAGGAAATAAATAATTAACTTTTACACATTGTAGAATATCCTGTTGTAGTAAAATAATATATACTACTTACATACTATGAAGCCATTTAAAAGACACGAAATAAAACCTTCTGAAGTCAATGCAAATGAAGAAAGTGCAAAGCGTGACATTTACACTTAAATGCTTTTAAAGATTTAATGTCGAATTACACGGTCAGTTCACACACCTATTAATAAATTATGCAAAAGTCTCGTTTGCATGGAGTTGTAAGGCGGGTCGCGTGCCTCGCGCCGAGAAATAGCGGTTTCATTGAAGATTGCGGTGAGATACTCAATATTACCGCTAAATCATCCATCATGAGTGAGATCAAATCATTCTATGGATATTGGATTAAGCACAATAATATTCTCCATCTTACCTGTGACTTGTTGTTTGTAGTAACGAGCAGATATGAAAAAAACAATTCTTCGTTAGGTATGTAGAAAAACAGCCGTTTTTTAGCATATAAGGGCAAATGTTACAGAATTAATATTTTTGCCATTGTCATAGAAGTATTTAAATTTTTCACATAAATCTCAGTGTTAATATATTGCTAATTGCTAATTATTCCGTAGTGCTAACAACTGACACTAATAGGACATAGGTATTTAAATTTATCTTAAACAAGAATTAATTAATAGTATAATCGTACGTTGTGTATATTTGTATCGGCTAGTTATTCCTTTCTTAGCATGTCAAGTGTTGCCTGTTTTGTAATTCCGGTATAGTTGACAAAGTAATGACAGTACAAAGAACTATATTCATCTCATTATCAGTAACGCCTCTAAGATCGAGAAATAAACTTGATACTTGACCATATTAAAAGGGTCAACGAGAATGCTGTTTGCACTTTTAAGGATGCATGGTTGTTACAACCGGGGTAATATAGACAAAAAGATTGTTAAAAGAATATATATTCTGTATTTATAGCACTAAGGTTTAAAATGTATTTTTCCTTCAGACGATGCCTTTAGCTGTAACATGCAACTGTGAGTAATAGTGAAACCTGATGAATGTTGGCAATAAATGTAATGCATTTGTGCTAAAAATATAAATGCAAATACATATATTTTTGTATTATTAAGAATGATGTTATTATGATAAACATTTATCACAACGATAAGTTATGCACATCCAAATCCCAATTATTAGTTTTATTCTTAAACATCTCCCAAATAAATCTATAACGATTACTATCTTATGAGTAAAATATGAAACTACTTATATATTGCATATACCTATATTTCCTTCTTAAGTTATTTATTATTTTATTTAGATTTCAAACAGACAAACCGTTTCTTTCCCAATATTTCTAAAGATTTTTACGACTCTCTTAGAAGTAGCTAAAAACGTGCTAGACGAGATGAAACAACTTAAATTCTGTTGGGCTCTCTTAGAGCCTGAGGGAATTCACTGAGATGAATTATTAAAATTATTGTTCAAACTACGGACGCTTGCTACCCGTCTAAGTATCAGAGCTGTTTAAGTACTGTTAGCGCCCGGTAACATCACGTGACAGGTATCGCCCCACTACAGGTAAACCCCTCTTGGCAGTAGTAGTGTCGGGGTGAGTATGAGTGTAACGCTCTCTTTCTCCTTGGGTTCGCCGAGCGGTGCAGACGGGTATTGTGCTCTAGTGATTTAACATGGCCTTTATTAGTATTTGATATTGATATGATATTGCTGTTGATAATTTTAATATGTGTTCAAATGTAACTGTAGATTAACATAGGTAGGCACGGACGAGGGATTGGTACGCTTCAGGCTGGATCCCAGTGATAGGAGCGGGGTTGGTGCTCCTATCTTTACCGTGATTAGTGCCAAAGCTTAGACACGAATGGGTAATTCGGTCGAATAGCTAACATCAGAAGTGGCACGATGAAAGAATATTTCTTAATATTCTACCACGCCTAGTAAATTGTACATGTTTTGTGATACTAAATTGTTAACATTCTGACACACACGCGTAAGTAAATTTAACAAAACGGTTAGATTAAATTTGTAATCTAAAGTAGTCGAAAAAGTTTTTGTGAGTGTTAAAGTGTAAATGTAATGTTGTGATATGATATACCACAGCTGTAAGTATTGGTGCAGAAACGGTAAGTCTTCATGTTTTATGTGACACCAATCCTAAAAAGTGTGAAAAAAATATCTCTGTGAAAATTATCTATTTTGTGGGTATTTTAAAAATGATATGAAAAAAGAATCTTTACGTTTGGGGTTTTTGTGATTGAATTCGATGTCAATACATTGAAAAGGTTAATGATAATATTTGGTTTATGTAATGATTATGTGAATTATTTGTGTTTTTCATTGTCTTATCCGTGAGTTCTTAAACGAGTGATAACTTTGAAAAATCTACTTTGGTATCTATTGTTTATTTAATTAAATGTGGTTAAATTATGTGATTGCTTAAGTTAAATTGTTACAATACGCGAAAGAATCACTAGTAATGAAAATGAAGTGAGCTAACCTACGAAGGAACAGTAAGCTTAAGTAACTTTGTAGGTATTTGAATAAAATGATGTACAAAAAATGACGGTTTCTGATAAAATACCGTTTGTAAATGTTTGAAATAAAGTTGTTTACTTCATTCTCGATTTTAGCATAGGTGAGGGTTCCGATCAGTTAAAAACCAGAAGTGACTGAAACGGAAAAGTCATAATGGTCTCGGAACACTGATAAACAACCCAAGATACTATGCATTATCGAGATGGCGAGGAAATGGACGAATAGTAAGAAACCGGATATTGTCATTCACACGCATAACGATAATAAGCATTTTGGTATTATTACACTTCAGTTGGAAATAACTTGTTTTTATTAAATATCTATTTGTCGAAATGTATCTTGACTGTGTTTGATGCTTTGATTAAATATGTCTGGTGTATGTGTGTTCAGCAAAGTTCACAAGTTGTGATAGTTGGCCATGACCTACAACTGGGTACAGTTGTTTGTGGGAGTGCATGGTGATACACAGCATCAGCGGCCTTAGGTGCTGATGGCTGTACCATGTTGTACAAGCAAGTTGGCCGACGATGGGATAACTTGCTTAACTCTTCGTGGCAGCTAGCGCATCTTGGGAATATATTGTTAACACCGTATTAAGAGATCATTTATGACAGGTTGATTGGTGGACCTGGTTATAAAGGTCACCGATATTAAAGTATTTATTTCCTGTGTTTGTTTTTAGCCATACACCAGACCACAACGGTCGGGGACGACCGGATTTTTCAGGACGGCCGAGTGTAAGCGCCCGGTAACATCACGTGACAGGTATCTCCCCACTACAGGTAAACCCCTCTTGGCAGTAGTAGTGTCGGGCTGTAAGTATTGGTGCAGAAGCGGTAAGTCTCTTCATGTTTTATGTGATTTGAAACCCAAAAAAAAAAAAAAAGAAGGGTGAAAATAAAATATCTGTGAAAATTATTTACTTAGTGGGTATTTCAAAAATGATGTTGAAAAAAAATGTTAACCGTTGGGTATTGGTTGTTGACTTTGATGTCAGTACACATTAAAAAGTTTAAAAGGTTAATAGATGTATTTGGTTTATTCAATTATAATGTGAATTATAAGGGTTTTTAATTGTATAATCTGTGAGTACTAAAGTTAGTAATAGCTTTGGTAAATATACTTTGGTGTTTAATGTTTATTTACTTGAATATGTGGTTTTATTATGTGTTTGCTTGAGTTCAAACATTAACGAAATAGTAACTAATAATGAATATAAAGTGACTTACGAAGGAATAGCAAGCGTAAGTAACTTTGCGAGTATTTGAATAGAATGATGTAAAAAATGTCGATTTGTGATAAAATCCATTTGTAAATGTTTAAAATAAAGTTGTTTACTTCATTCTCGATTCTAGCATAGGTGAGGGTCCGATCAGTTAAAAACCAGAAGTGACTGAAACGGAAAAGTCATAATGGTCTCGGAACACTGATAAACAACCCAAGATACTATGCATTATCGAGATGCTTTGATTAAAAATGTATGTGTGTTCAGCAAAGTTCACAAGTTGTGATAGTTGGCCATGACCTACAACTAGGTACAGTTGTTTGTGGGAGTGCATGGTGATACACAGCATCAGCGGCCTTAGGTGCTGATGGCTGTACCATGTTGTACAAGCAAGTTGGCCGACGATGGGATAACTTGCTTAACTCTTCGTGGCAGCTAGCGCATCTTGGGAATATATTGTTAACACCGTATTAAGAGATCATTTATGACAGGTTGATTGGTGGACCTAGTTATAAAGGTCACCGATATTAAAGTATTTATTTCCTGTGTTTGTTTTTAGCCATACACCAGACCACAACGGTCGGGGACGACCGGATTTTTCAGGACGGCCGAGTGTTAGCGCCCGGTAACATCACGTGACAGGTATCGCCCCACTACAGGTAAACCCCTCTTGGCAGTAGTAGTGTCGGGGTGAGTATGAGTGTAACGCTCTCTTTCTCCTTGGGTTCGCCGAGCGGTGCAGACGGGTATTGTGCTCTAGTGATTTAACATGGCCTTTATTAGTATTTGATATTGATATGATATTGCTGTTGATAATTTTAATATGTGTTCAAATGTAACTGTAGATTAACATAGGTAGGCACGGACGAGGGATTGGTACGCTTCAGGCTGGATCCCAGTGATAGGAGCGGGGTTGGTGCTCCTATCTTTACCGTGATTAGTGCCAAAGCTTAGACACGAATGGGTAATTCGGTCGAATAGCTAACAGTACATCGTGTAAGAATCGGTCGTTTATAGAATTAGACATTTAAATAATTTGTCAATTTTAGACTACGTAGTCATTTTAAGAATCGGTCGTTATTCGACTAAACCCTCGTTTCGTATGCAACGTTTCTTTCGACAAATTTTCGGCTCAAAAAGCTCCTAACTCTTTATTTACCATACAATCTAATAGAATATCAAGTACCTACTTACTTAAAAATTTCTAAGTCAATTTGCAGATAACAGCATTAGGATCAAACCTGTTTTTCATTTAACCTTATTGACTTTGAACATATGTAAAATAACATTATAAGTGCCAACATATATTTATCTTCTATATATATATATATATATATATATATATATATATATATATATATATATATATATATATATATATATATATATATATATATATATATATATATATATCTATATATATAAAAGCGAAAAACACTCACTCACTCATCACGAAATCTCCAAAACTGCTGAGCCGATGAAGATGAAATTTGACAGGAAGGTAGATTGTGACTAAGAGACGTCCGCTAAGAAAGGACTTTTGGGAATTTTATCCCTAAAGGGGTGAAAAAGGGGTTGCCAGTTTGTATGAAACTTCGTCATTTTTGAAGTGAGATACATGAAATTATTAATTTACATTTGAAGTTGGTAAAAAATAATAATGCACAAATCAGATTTTGAAAATTACATCCCTAAAGGGGTGAAATAGGGGTTGCTATTTTGTATGAAACTTTGTCATTATTGAAGTGAGACACATGAAATTTTTAATTTGAATTCGTAACTGGTAAAAAATTATAATGCATCAATCTGATTTTGAAAATTACATCCCTATAGGGGTAAAATAGGGGTTGCCAGTTTGTATGAAACTTCGTCATTTTTGAAGTGAGATACATGAAATTATTAATTTACATTTGAAGTTGGTAAAAAATAATAATGCACCAATCAGATTTTGAAAATTACATACCTAAAGGGGTGAAATAGGGGTTGCCATTTTGTATGAAACTTTGTCATTATTGAAGTGAGACACATGAAATTTTTAATTTGAATTTGTAACTGGTAAAAAATAATAATGCATCAATCTGATTTTGAAAATTACATTCCTATAGGGGTGAAATAGGGGTTGCCAGTTTGTATGAAACTTTGTCATTTTTGAAGATACATGGAATTAAAATTGAAAATGTCTTTTGGTATAATATTTTGTATTGTATAGTATTGAATTTTATTGTACCTATGTACATGTAATAGGGTACAATACATAATAGAAGACAGAGTGCAAAGGTTTTATTTATTTGTTAATATTATGAGTTCAGTAATGTGTCAATAGATGGCGCCACCATACATTTTAAAAGTCGATATGGTTTGTCGTTCGCATTTAATCATCATGTGTAGTAATTGAGATTTCAAATTAAATAAAATAAATTTTTATTGCCTTTCTAACGATTTGATTGTGTGTTTAGACGATTTGGTACCTGCTAAATTAAAAATATTCAATTAGATTGGAATTGATTGGAGTATGGAGTGGTAATTGCATTATATTCTATGTATAGTGTAATGTCTGCGTTTTGGGCTACTCATTGATTCGTTTAATTTAAGTTTAAAAGGTATTTTTCCGGATTTCAAATAGTAGTTTGAAAATAGGTAAATCTTTGTGTTATTTTCCATAAGTTAGTTGCATATCTTAAATATATTGTAAGGTTTCTCAAATAAATAGTAGGTATTTAAGTATATTTGAATTCATTTCTAATTAGTAAGTAGATTAATATAATTTCTATATATATAAAAGAACAAGGGCAATTGATAAATCAACGCCCAGTCTAAACCATAAAAGCTATAAACTTGAAATTTGGACCGCAGTTTTATGTTAATACGTAGTGCTCAGATAAGAAAGGATTTTTCAAAATTAGACCTCTAAAAGGGTTAAAATTGAGGGCAAAGTTTGTATAAAAAAAAAAATCTTCACTGATGTACTTGAAACTTGGCAAGAATGCTTCTCAACATAAAATAACTAATGGCGTGTTTCAGCGTTTTTTGAAATTCAACCTCTTAAGAGGTAAAAAGAGGGAGGTTAACTAATTTATCATCACAAAACCGAAACTATAAAAGCCATAAACGTGAAATTTGGTTAGTGTCTTCATTATACTATATGTATACTGCCCACATAAGAAAGGGTTGTTCACAATTCCAACCCTTACATCCAAAAAAGGGGTGAATTTGCGTACTTATAGACAAATTCCATTTGAAATTTCGCCAATTACTAACAACGCATGTTGGCCTATCGTTAGAGGTCGCGGATTATTTTTTTGAGTAGAGAGTAGAGGGTTCTAATCCTGCTAAACATGACTTTTTTTTTACTTACTTTTTTTCGTTTTTTATTAGTTTTTTAGCATTCTATATTTTTGCTTTTAATATTTTAGTAAAGAAATGTTTCAAGAAATAGCTGGAAGAAGCTGGATCGAATTCTGCCACAAGCAATAATTTTCTGTTTTCGTTTTTTATTTGTTTTCTAGAATTATTTTCTTACTTTTGTTTTAATTTTGAAAAGGAACGAATAAATTCATTTGCAAATTTATTTCCAGATAAACGATATCGCAACCCCAATCAAATCAAATCTAATAGTTTATCATTGACGACATTGAAGAAGAAGATTAATCAAATGGTTGACTGGTAGAGAACGCTCTTAGCGTTAAGTCCGTTAATATATCAGTATTTTGTACTTATCTATCTATACAAATAATAGGACAGTAAAAATCGAGTGTCTATACATTAAATATTTTTCTAAAAAACTGATACGGAGCGATTAAAGAAAAGTAACAAAAACCAAAAAAAAAAAACAATTTTTGGAATTTTTGTCTCTCTGGTACGTTATAACTTCAAAACTACTCAACAGATTTGAACGCGGTTTTCACAGGTGGATTACATATAATTAGGAGCGTTGTCAAAACTTTGTTTCGTCAAAATCGGTTAAGGGAAAAAGAAGTTATGGTCAGTTGAAGTTTACTTCTAGCACTGCTTCAAAACTTTTAAACAGAGTTGAATGTGGCTTACATAAACGTATTTAATTTAGATAAAGCTAGAATTTCTACTTTGTTTTATCGATATCAATAAAGAGAAAAACACACTGCAGTCTTTATTAAATTTTAATAAAATAACACATTGAATGTGTGTGGGCGTATAATTTAGTAACATAAAATATCATTAGATGGCGCTGACTTTATTTTAATTATTCTTTCGCATATGGTATAGCAGATTGAAAATTTTCCTTACGGCAATTAATTTGAATTATTAAAAAAATTTTGGTTGATTTAGTTCTATTGGTTGGTTTGTTTATCGGTCGTGTATGTATTGTAAGCTATTTGAATTGATTGGTTGGTTTGGTTTGGCTTTGGTTTAAAAAATAATCAAATCGGCAAGTCAGTTCAGTTGTTGTTTGACGGAACATACGGTCGTGTCGTAAGGTTTAATTTAACTTACTTATCACTTTTTATTGAGATTTTCTCCACTTTTCACGCCCACTATAACTTTAGGAGTGGCTTTTAGGTCCAAATGACCCTGTAATAGGCTGCGTCTACTCTTTTAGAGACAAAGATGTGATAGTATGAATGTTAATATTTTCAGTTTGATATCGTAGCGATGTAATGGCTTTATAAAATTGGCACGGGAATAGGATACTATAGATTTAACTATAGGTCTGGATAGTTGTAGTTTCCACAGGTTACGCGAAAAGCGACCTAAACGCGGGCGGAGCCGCGGGCAACAGCTAGTATATATATATATATATATAAAAGCGAAAATCACTCACTCACTCATCACGAAATCTCCAAAACTGCTGAGCCGATGAAGATTAAATTTGGCAGGAAGGTAGATTGTGACTAAGAGACGTCCGCTAAGAAAGGATTTTTGGGAATTTTACCCCTAAAGGGGTGAAAAAGGGGTTGCCAGTTTGTATGAAACTTCGTCATTTTTGAAGTGAGATACATGAAATTATTAATTTACATTTGATGTTGATAAACAATAAGAATGCACCAATCAGATTTTGAAAATTACATCCCTAAAGGGGTGAAATAGGGGTTGCCATTTTGTATGAAACTTTGTCATTATTGAAGTGAGACACATGAAATTTTTAATTTGAATTTGTTATTGGTAAAAAATAATAATGCATCAATCTGATTTTGAAAATTCCATCCCTATAGGGGTGAAATAGGGGTTGCCAGTTTGTATAAAACTTTATCATTTTTGAAGTGAGATACATGGAATTAAAATTGAAAATGTCTTGGTATAATATTTTGTATTGTATTGAATTGTATTGTATGTACACAACATATTGTAATAGGATACAATACATAATAGAAGATAGAGTGCAAAGGTTTTATTTATTTGTTAATATTATGAGTTCAGTAATGTGTCAATAGATGGCGCCACCATACATTTTAAAAGTCTATATGGTTTGTCGTTCGCATTTAATCATCATGTGTAGTACATAATTGAGATTTTAAAAATAAAATATGAATGTTTTTGCTTTTCTAACGATTTGATTGTGTGTTTAGACGATTTGGTACCTGCTAAATTTAAAATAATAAAATTAAATTGGAATTGATCGGAGTATGGAGTGGTAATTATATGGTATGTCTGCGTTTTGGGCTACTCATTGATTCGTTTAGTTTAAGTTTGAAAAGTATTTTTCCGGATTTCGGATTTCAGATTTCGAATAGTAAATAGTAATAGAATCCATACTAATATTATAAATTCGAAAGTCTGTCTGTCTGTCTATCTGTCTGTCTGTCTGTCTGTCTGTCTGTCTGTCACCTCTTCAAGGCTAAACTGCTGGACCGATTGTGATGAAATTTGGTAGGGATGTAGTTAACGACCTGAGGTCAAACATAGGCTACTTTTGGGCGCGATATAACCGAGTCCCACGCGGGGCGAAGCCGCGGGGAACAGCTTGTAGGTCTTTAAGTATATTTGTATTCATTTCAAATTAGTTAGTAGATTATTATAATTTCTATATATATAAAAGAACAAGGGCAATTGATAAATCAACGCCCAGCCTAAACCATAAAAGCTATAAACTTGAAATTTGGACCGAAGTCTTATGTTAATACGTAGTGCTCAGATAAGAAAGGATTTTTCAAAATTAGACCCCTAAAAGGGTTAAAATTGAGGGCAAATTTGTATGAAAAAAAAAATTAATATCTACACTGATGTACTTGAAACTTGGCAAGAATGCTTCTCAACAAAAATAACTAATGGCGTGTTTCAGCGTTTTTAGAAATTCAACCTCTAAAGGGGTAAAAAGGGGGAGGTTAACTAATATATCATCACAAAACCGAAACTATAAAAGCCATAAACGTGAAATTTGGTAAGTGTCTTCATTATACTATATACTGCCCTGCCCACATAAGAAAGGTTCACAATTCCAAACCTAATATCCAAAAAAAGGGGTGAATTTGCGTACCTATAGACAAATTCCATTTGAAATTTCGCCAATTACTAATAACGCATGTTGGCCTATCGGTAGAGGTCGCGGATTATTTTTTTGAGTAGAGGATTCTAATCCTGATAAACATGACTTTTTTTTTACTTACTTTTATTTCGTTTTGTATAAGTTTTTTAGAAGTATATTTTTGCTTTTAATATTTTAGTAAAGAAATGTTTCAAGATAGGACTTTTCAAGGAAAGAGCTGGATCGAATCCTGCCACAAACAATAATTTTCTGTTTTGTTTTTTTATTTGTTTTCTATAATTATTTTCTTTTTTATTTTAATTTTGAAAAGGAACGAATAAATTCATTTGCAAATTTATTTCCGGATAAACGATATCGCAACCCCAATCAAATCAAATCTATTAGTTTGTCATTGACGACATTGAAGAAGAAGATTAATCAAATGATTGACTGGTAGAGAACGCTCTTAGCGTTAAGTCCGTTAATATATCAGTATTTTGTACTTATCAATTTATACAAATAATAGGACAGTAAAAATCGAGTGTCTATACATTAAATAATTTTCTAAAAAACTGATACGGAGCGATTAAAAAGAGTAACAGAAACAAAAAAAAAACATTTTTTGGAATTTTTGTCTCTCTGGTACATTATAACTTCAAAACTACTCAACAGATTTGAACGCGGTTTTCACAGGTGGATTACATATAATTAGGAGCGTTGTCAAAACTTTGTTTCGTCAAAATCGGTTAAGGGAAAAAGAAGTTATGGTCAGTTGAAGTTTACTTCTAGCACTGCTTCAAAACTTTTAAACAGAGTTGAATGCGGTTTACATAAACGTATTTAATTTAGATAAAGCTAGAATTTCTACTTTGTTTTATCGATATCAATAAAGAGAAAAACACACTGCAGTGTCTATTAAATTTTAATAAAATAACACATTGAATGTGTGTGGGCGTATAATTTAGTTACATAAACTATCAATAGATGGCGCTGACTTTATTTTAATTATTTTTTCCCATATGGTAAAGCAGATTGAAAATTTTCCTTACGGCAATTAATTTGAATTATCAAAAGAAAAATTGGTTGTTGATTTAGTTCTATTGGTTGGTTTGTTTATCGGTCGTATTGTATTGTAAGCTATTTGAATTGATTGGTTGGTTTGGTTTGGCTTTGGTTTAAAAAATAATCAAATCGGCATGTCAGTTCAGTTGCTGTTTGACGGAACATACGGTCGTGTTAAACTAACTTATCACTTTTTATTGAGATTTTCTCCACTTTTCACGCCCACTATAATTTTAGGAGTGGCTTTTAGGTCCAAATGACCCTGTAATAGTCTGCGTCTACTCTTTTAGAGACAAAGATGTGATAGTATGAATGTTAATATTTTCAGTTTGATATCGTAGCAATGTAATGGCTTTATAAAATTGGCACGGGAATAGGATACTATAGATTTAACTATAGGTCTGGATAGTTATAGGCTTTATAAAATTGGCAACGGAATAGGATACTATAGATTTAACTATAGGTCTGGATAGTTGTAGTTTCCACAGGTTACGTGAAAAGCGACCTACACGTGGGCGGAGCCGCGGGCAACAGCTAGTTAATTATATTTTACAAAAAGTCCATCTGCTTCTTTTCAAGTCGAAATGTACATTGCCACTTTACTGATCTGTCGTTATGCCTTTCTCCAAATCCTTAACTATGTAGAAGAATGGACCATTGGAGCACATCAAGACGTGGGTCAAGACTGAACAGCACCGCATTTTTTTGTAAAAGAAATCACAAAGGTATCAGTCGAAAAATTAGTCTACGTGTTTTTTATGAGATAGATTTGGTTTGTTGGGTTATGATTATGACACCAAAACAGCTACAGAATGTCACAGGAAGGTCGTTCTAATATTTTCCAATGTAGAGTTATTTAAAATTTAAAATTTATTCGTGAAGAACTGTCTCTTGTAAAGTATTTCCCTTATTTTCAAATTTATATAGGTGTTGTGTTCTATTTTAATGATAAGCAAGGTCTTGTAAGTGGAGTTCCTTTCTTTATTTGTAATTAAAAAATAATAATTAAGAAACACGCGTGGTTTCCCAGCGCGTGCTAAGGGTTTGGTAGAGAAGATTCATTCTTTGTTTACTACATTATTTTCTTTACTACATCTTTATGTTAGAATTAAAAAATATTATCACATGTAGAAAATTACCTAATACCTGGTTTAATACGTAGGATATATGATAAAACAAAGTCTCCCGCTGCGGCTTTTTGCACATCATTTTCTCTGAACTCTGGTTTTATAACTCGTGAACGTGAGTGACAGTCCAAAATATAATATTCTTTTTATTTCAGTCACCTTGCGGCGTACCTTGAAATTTAATACTGCATTCGGATTCTCGGATTTTCGTAAACTAAGGCTCAAGTTAATCCAGTTAAAGACATCAAAGGACCATTTTACTTTATTCAGTTAAGTTCTCTTCTGCTACGGTATTTATTCATTCATCATCATTATTCATTTATTATAACTCTAACAAATCTATTTATTCTACGCTTAAACTTGGAATAATGCTATTTCATTTTTCAATTCATATTTAAAACAAAAATACATATTTCATACACAATTATAATAAAGAGTAAAATTCAACTTTATTTTATTTTCCGATTCTTTCTCGAGATTTTTGCGATTAAGGAAATCAAATATTCACAGCTAAAATAAATTAATCATAGTTACATTCATTTGAAAGTTTGAAGTAATCAAGCATGCTCATCAATGAATCGTTTGATTACCGTTCTTTCTATTGTTTATTTATTAGTAAACTGCACGTACGAAATAAAATGCGTCAATACTTTAGATATAATCAAAGTGTTTATCAGGTTAATGTTATGACCACACCAACAGATTTTACTGCCAGTACTGTTAATTCACAGATATGGGTCAACGATTCATCCAACGTCAGACAAGACAAAGATAAAAGAACAATCTAAAAATACGCTAACCACGTATTTAGAATAACAATAGCCACCGGATTGAATAGCACATGGGTAAATGGATATTTAGATGAAAAAGCTTACGTAAATTTAGTAGAATAAGATACATTATCGAATAGAGCTGTGAGGACGGATGAATGAGTCACCGGAACATAGCGCCGAATATTGGCCGGACCTCACCTGGGATTGTGTTAGGATGCACGTAATGAATACTAATGTTGTTGCATATTTATATATTTGTAACAGATATGACATTGTATTTTGATTGGAATGCGTTTTGATGACATTGGTGATATTATCAGTTGTACATTGTTTTTTTTTTAAATCTAGGTATCCCCTTTTGCACTTTCTTTTAATCCTAGTATTAGATAATATGTATGATATATTATTATTATACTTTAGATAACTATACTTACTTAATTAAAGTAATTTCAATACAATATATTATAAATACATATAACTTCTTTTGCCAAATTTCGTACATTGCACTAGTTTAAATTTCCTCCAAAAGATAAGCACCGCGTAATGCACAATCACAATTATCTCTACTTCTTGTTTAAATAGTACGCGACAAACTGACAAACGATGAAACTATGTCGGTCCTTGTCTGTTTCTCTTTTCGCATATACATCTGTCCCTATCCATCCATATCTATATTTGTCTGGTAGATGCAATTTCCGTTCTAACATGCGTTGAAGGCTGGCCAGTTGCAGCTTGCAGCGCGGCTTCTCAAATCTCAATATTTTCCGGAATCAAAATGAACTTCCTTGTATAAATTTAGGTTGATATTACGCATGCGCATTTTTAGCAAGCACGTGTTTCAAGTTTTCAAGATTATGTGATGTGAACCAACATGTGATTGAGGAAATTATTTGCAAAAATTGCAACTGTTAGAATTACTTACAGTTGCTTGTAACCACAATTTGTAACTGTACATATGACATTGAAGGTTTTTGTGGAAAATAAATTATTTTTTTATAACATTAGTAGGTAATGACATCGTTAACAAAACATGAAGAATGCGCTTAAAGTTCATGCTAATTTCACATATTGATTATTGTTGTTCTACTATTTAGCAAAAAGATATTGATTCTTAGTAGTCGTACAAGCATGTCAATATATGTTAAGTACGTGATGTTACAGAGGACACATGTTTGGCAGTAGGTAGTATAAATTTATTTATTAAAAAGTAGAGACCAAATCTAAAAGTTGTTCAAAGAAGAATAAGTATGAAGTGATTAATATGTTCAAAAAGAAATAGTCTTCACGGTATTAATATACAACAAAGCTTGTCAATCTTAACCACAACATAATATTTATATAATTTGTTCTGGATAATGAACTTGAATTAGGAGTTAATTATTTTTGCGCAATAAATGCACCATTTACAACGTAACATATAAATAACAAATGTCATTTTGCTTTGAAGAAATTCTGTGAAACTGTAAATAAACTCAAGAATAAATTAACAAAGACTAATGCAAATATTAAACGTAAAACAGACAAAAGAGAAAATTAAAGATCATTAGTAATTGTCAAAGTAACCAAAAACAGAGAGAGAATATAAGTCGGGAGTCATTAGACTCGCTATCATTAGATAGTGATACGAATCTGCTTGTGTATTACAAATTTGAAGTTATCTCAAAAATCTCATGACTTAAGAAATTACGTTTTATCACGCACACACAATTGGGACAATACTTTAGTAAGTGTATATTTTCTTTGCTAACACGCCGGTAGACCGGTTGGGCAAAAATGGATTTATGAAAATAAAGCTTATTCTCTTTTCCTAATATATTTTCCCTAAAACGTATTTACTTCAGTATAAAAATGAACTCGTGTAAAATATGAGTTTCAGCAATAATAAATCCAACAAATAATATTAAACGCTTTTGCTATAACTATTGTATGAAATAAATTCACAATTACCATGTAAATAGGAGTCCCAAAAGCGTAAATTTAATCAGGATCGAGTTTAATCACTTTTGATGAAGCCCAGGTGATAATTAGAGTTGGCCAGCCGTCGCGGGCCAATTCCCAAATGCAAATTTCTAATTACATAGTTGACGGTCAACAGTGAAATAAGCTGAAATACCTACCTACGTTTTAATGGTATGTGAATAAGTTATTGGTTTTGTGTACCTACTCGGCTATGAGTACCTAGTATGCATAGATTAAAAAAGAAATTCGCGCGCTATCCTAAATTCTTTACTAGTAGGTGTACATAGATCAAAAAAGAAATTTGCCTAAATTCTTTGCTAGTATATATCGTATGATACCATAGAACTAGGAATAGCGCGCGGCTCGCAAATTTTATTTTTTTTATCTATATTTGTTACACACTCGTACTTGTTATAAAATCAATTTAAAAAATATTTCACCATGAACCTAGAAAGTAGGTTAGGTACTAGTATAGTATCTCCTCCCTAGTCTGTGGTTAGGTACACTAAAATAGGTATGTACTATGTTCAGCCAATCGTTAGAATAGCTTTGCGTGAACAGCTAAAAAAAATGATACAGACACTTCGAAAAAAAATGGGTAAGAAACTATAGAGACATTAAATGTATGGAGCTCCTAGTTTAAAAAAGATTAATCGTAAGTGACGAAAGTAGGTATGACTGAGTTTAGTTTGGTAAGTAGCTTAGCTTATGAAAGACTGCATCATTATTTCGTGTTAGCATTAATTTTAACTCTCATAATAGGGATTGGTCTTATTACATAAACTAGTTGTCTATTTAATTTTTTTCTGTCATTTGATATTAAATAGCTTAAATAAAAATAATAATAACAATATCTATTTATTATTTTATTTTTAGTACTCTCTTCTTATTTTATACTCTCATGGCCACCCACTGGAATTTCATTATTTCTATTTGGAACATTATAATTCTTATCATGATATGTACAAATTATTTAAGTGTATTTGATACAGGATAATAACTAATATTTAACCTAATATAAAAATGGTCCCTACGGCATACCGAAGACGATAGCAGCATAAACTAAACTACTTACCTAGTAACTTTATAAAATCGCATAACTTTGAACTAAGCATACAGATGCTTAGTTCAAAGTTATGCGATTATTAATTTCAGTCACAGGACTGAAATTGATAGTTGAAATTATAATCGTAAATAGGTCAACATGACCTCCGACGATAGCCGCTGATTAGAACTGTTCACATAGATAGGTAATTATAATTTGACCCACATTATTACAGCCCGGCTAGCTCAGTCGGTAGAGCATGAGACTCTTAATCTCAGGGTCGTGGGTTCGAGCCCCACGTTGGGCGTCACTATTTTGTGAATTTGGGTGTTCTTAAAACAATTTTTTTTTGTTTGTTTGTTTGTTTGTTGTACAAAAGGATATAAATTTACATAGAATGAAAAAACAACACATACAATGGCGGACTAATTTCATGTCTCTTCCAGTCAACCAGCTCTATCTAGCGAAAAGCGGTATTTCGTTAAAAGCGAAAAGTTTATTTGAATTTTATAAATAATTATTTGATTGAATTACTTATTAATATTGATTTTTTTAACTACACTGTTTATTCTTAAGTTAAAAATTAGAAAGGTATTCTATGTATTTTTTATTATCTAAAATAAATGAATTTAATTTTATTGTTTTAAAAAAATATAATGCTTTATTCTACATGTGAGTAGAAGTAATAGTAGTCATCAAATCGAATCAAACTCTACTAAAACTACCCTTTTCTACCCGTAATTAGAGTTAAATAGCTATATAATACCTACTCCTCTAACAGTGCACCTAGCTAGACATGGTGCCTATTCACAATGCAAATGCAGCTTTTCGTTTCAATGGCAGGCAGGAATGGAGACAATGCCTATCTTGTAGTGCAGCCGCGTGTTTACCTACCGGAGCTTTGTCTCGAAGCTCTCATTGACTACGGACGAGACGCACGACGCCATATGGCGTAGCTTTTACAAAACGCTCTACACTTCAATCGTTCAAATGGTTTGCATGAAAAAAAAAACTTAATTGAGATTCTACTACTTTTTGAAAGTCGATTGAAAAATAATACTTGTTTATCGCCTCTATCACCAAATTATACCGATTTTGAAGATGCCATTGTCATTTTTTCGCATATTTGATTATCTTGTTTTACACTATCGTGTAATTATTCTTTTTGATCCCATTGTATTTAAAAGACGGGCGGCTGTTTTCAGCTATACATCGACAAATGTAAAAGGTTTTTATTGTGTTCTTGTGGCATAAGAGTAAGTGGAGGACTGGTAAATATTATATAAGTAGTATATAAATATAACTACAACAATTTTTAAAACAATAAACTACGCGATTAATAAATTTGAAATTTCACATCCCAATACAAATTTGAAAATGTGATGACAAATTAATGACATAGCATTTATCATAATAGTATGCCGATTTTAGTTACGAGGAATTACAGAGACGGAAATACATACAAACAGACGAGGAAAAAGAACAGATTTCATTTCCACAAAAATGCTAAAAATGTTTTTCTAGAATAGGTACCTATCTAGTTGATAAAAATCAGCGGCAATGCAAACACGAAGCAAAGAGTTATTAGATGAAAGTTCTTGCGTTCCGAAGTAGCAGACAATCTGCTAAAAGCGAGGCGATATATTTTCACTTTCCTCAAGAATTCAGAGTACCCCGGCGAGCTTTTAAATGTAAATCTTGTTTATAGGGGTATATTTCCACAAAAGTTTCTAGTTTGTTTTTTCTACAGGTGAAATTGGAGGTAGGTACCTATGTAAATTATATTGTCCTGGAACTCATGTGTGAAAAAAGTGTTAAATAAACAAAAGCCAACCAAACAGAGGAATAGTTTTAGCCACAAACCGGCTTTATTTAGGTATATTTGACGTTTTAAAACCTATGCATTAACTTATTTGCATAGTTAACTGACCCTATTCAACCTAGTTTCAAAATTTTGATTTGGCACAATTTAAAAGGCCTAAAAATTAAGAGCCATCAAATTATAGTATAAGTTTGTGTATTGTAAACTAGGCTTTAGGCAAGTGACCTAGTTTTGCTGCAGGAAGCCGCTAAATACAGCGGTCACGCTGAGTTTAGACGATATTACGATAATCAAATTCATGAGTTCTCGCTTCTGTTTGATAATTACCAAATGGATTGTAGCAATCCTTTACAAGTACCTCCTCCAGCATCCATTCATATTGGTTTCAAGACTGATTGATCTCGCATAGCCTAGTGTCAAAGTTTTCGGAACCGCCTCTCGGCCTCTGACGTGCGACGTCAGGTGGGAGAAGGGACCAACTATAAATATATGGAGTTTTTTTTACCAATTACTTAGATGTTGAGCATACCCAACAATTTTCTACCTGTCGTTACATTCCAATATGCCTGTCTTCTAACTGAATAACTAATTGTACTCGTAACATTTTTTTCTAATAAACCGCAATACCGTCAAATGTCGTATGAAGTCTATGGAAAAGTCTGATTGATTTATAACCGAAAGGAGGCAATGAACAAGCTGTGATATAAAAATATTTGAAAATTAAACTTGGTTTCATCTTGAATATATGACACATATGTATGTTTACCTACCGTGCAAGAAGAACTTAGGAACCTAATGCTTTTATGAACAAATTAGCTGTCGCGATCACAAGGTCTAGACTAGACATCTATACAGAGGCGAGACATGCGTGTTTCGGTTCATAAAGTACTAATTGTAATAAGCACGGAATAAACTCGTTTCTTTTGCTGACGCGAATGTCAAGTAGGTAAGTAATAAATTTAGAAGTGGCAAATGCAGCACACATGTTTTGGTATATGACCCGGATAATTTAAAATTTCATTCAGAAATTATCACGAGTATCATATCATATACCCAGGGTGTAGTAAGTGTGTAAGTTCTCTTTTACATCTATTTTTATTTTATTTTCTTTTATGACCATTGACCTGACTATCATCAAGATACTATCACTATTACTACATAGTATAAAACAAAGACGCTTTCTCTGTCCCTATATCCCTATGTATCCTTAAATTTTTAAAATTTTGATGCGATTTTTTTAATAGTAGACTGATTCAAGAGAAAGGTTTTTATGCCCATGCGAAGCCGGGGCGGGTCGCTAGTACTCACTGTAAATTAGTCGGATTTTTAACGATTTGTAACGGCCCTGGAAATAAACGAGTGCGGTCTTCTGGCGGAGTCGTATCTCTTCACTCAGCCCGTGCTTAGCCCATTAATCCTCCGAAACCGTCCGTCCGTCTGTCACTGCCAGTAATCTAATAAGACACGCCAGCTTTTGTCCCCATTTTATTTGCACTTGGAGGAAATACGCGTTAGAATGGCCTTTAATCTATATGATGATAGTCCTTTCTACTAAATACTTAGAGGATAATATTTTTTTTACTTTTTTGACATGACTCTTATATATGTAATCCATACTAATATTATAAATGCGAAAGTCTGTCTGTCTGTCTGTCTGTCTGTCTGTATGTCACCTCTTTACGGCTAAACTGCTGGACCGATTGTGATGAAAGAATGATGGCGGAATTTGTACGAAAAAAAAAATTAAATATAGAGAACTTAAAATAAATTGCATTAGTAAGAATACTTCACTAGTAACATGTTTACCTCCACAAAAAAAAAAATTAAACCCCGGGGTTATTTTAATATTCTATTTTATAAAAGTCGACCTTTAGTTTCGTTTTCATTCGCCATTTTTAACGCAACTGAAACATTATGTCACCCTGACAGTTGTTAGCATTGTCAAAGCGATATTGACAGTTCATTATGGTAGGTTAGATTCATCGATTTAGTACCTGGGGGGCTATACCATCTCTTAAAACCATGCAAGATCCAGTGAGTGAATGAGATGTCGCCTTACATGATGTATTGCGCTGTCCCGCTTTCTTACTGGATCTTGCATGGTTTTAAGAGATGATAGTAAGCCACCTGGGGGGGTTACCATCAACTTTTTAAGTAACAGGCTCACTATCAAATGGTTTACTACCATCTCTTAAAACCATACAAGAACGAGTGAGTAGGCGAGACAGAGTAACACAGTAAGACGTAACCCCCCTGGGGGCTTACTACCATCTCTTAAAACCATGCAAGAACGATTGAGTAAGAGAGATGTCGCCTTACATCATGTATTACGCTGTCCAGATCCAATGAGTAAGTGAGACAGCGCAATACATGATGTAAGGCGACATCTCGCTTACTCACTGGATCTTGCATGGTTTTAAGAAATGGTGGTAGGCACCCTGGAATGTGTTCCTGAGCTACACAATTTATGTAACAAATGCCCTTATTTTTTATATATCTTTCTTACAAATTCTACTACTTAAAATGAATATTTTTCTTAATACAAAAAATAAATAATATCACTCTTAGTTTTGTGTAAGAATTTGTTTGGCGTCGAATTGGCCAAACAAAGAAAAAATTGCCACGTTGACAGAGACAAAAATATCGTTGGTCCTTTTCTTACTCATGGACTTCCCCATTTCGCCCTCACACTTTTTCACCAAGTAAAAATTAATTGCTTAATCACAGGTACAACTACTTAATCTATGAACCTAACCTACCATAATGAACTGTCAATATCGCTTTGACAATGCTAACAACTGTCAGGATGACATAATGTTTCATTTGGGACAATAATGGCGAATGAAAACAAAGATAAAGGTCGACTTAAAAAAAATTAAATAATAAAAAAAACCCCGGTCTTTAAAATTTTTTTGTGGTGGTAAACATGTTACTAGTTATGTATTCTTACTAATTCGATTTATTTTATGTTCTCTGTATTTCAATTTTTTATTCGTACAAACGATGTATGGAGTTTCGCCATGACTCTTTGGTAGGGATGTAGTTAATGACCTGAGGTCAAACATAGGCTACTTTTGGGCGCGATATAACCGAGTCCCACGCGGGGCGGAGCCGCGGGGAACAGCTAGTAATATATATATCTAATACAACATAAACAAATTTTACGCAGGACCCACCTTCCTTCCTTTTAAATTGCGATTTAATAAATAATATGATACTGCGGTTTTGTATTTTTAACATTATTTAATTTACGTTAATTTAATCATTTCTTTTTTTTACATTTACAGGAAAATGTCTTACACAAACATTTATGAAACATGACATAAGAAAATTCATATTTGGACGACCGTAAATAGGTATCCATATTTTTATTCTCAAATATGATATGTAAACAATATTTACAGGCCCCGTATATTGAGATTCAAAAGAATGTCCGGGTAAACATGCTTTTGTTTGAATGAAAAGGTTCCACACAGAATTGTAGGAGGGCTCAAAAAATGAATAAAGAAAGACATTGTCTGGTAAATCAGACAGGGATTCAGATAACGCAGACAATGCCAGTATAATAAGCAGCCTGTTTCCGGCGAGCTTCAGACGAGACGAAAGCTTACAAGTCGTCAGGATATCTCTAAGACAAGACTATTTAGTATGCATGAGACGATGCGGCAACTCGCTACTCGCTTCGTGTAAATATAGTGCCCGTACATTTGCTCCCGAAACGTATTCCTAGTGAAGACATGGTAATTTCATTTTAAGGGAAAACTGTGTTCTGTTTCTCAAATGTTGAAAATGTAGAAATAATAGGACTTACCACATTTACTTCGTGGTGTGTACTCCGTGCAGGTCGCGACCTCGTTGGCGCCGCTTCGGTCGTCGCCAGGCACGTCAGCAGCAATCCCACTAAGGCGAGCACCCGCACACTCGCACCCATTGTCCGCACTACCGCTTCCATCCACTCCCGCACATCCCGATTGAATTTAAATTTCAAATTAGCGGCTTGCCTTGAACCACCATATCCGTCAACATCAACCCTCTTTTTGTTAATCGATTCTTTTCCGTATAAATTTTCGGTCTTATGCAATTCTGATCGTTCGCATTCTCTGATATTGTGTAAGCTTCGCCTTTCGAATTTATTTTCAATTTCGTATTTATTCTTAAGCGGTATTCTACACCTATCTAAGTCAGTCATTTCATTAACTTCATTTATTTTTCCAATGGAATGATTATCTCTTCTTTTATCTATATCTACTTTGTATACTTTGTCTGTTTCTGTATTTAATGAATAAGTTATTGCATTGGCAGTGATAATAGTTTCCATTTCTTTATTTAATTTTATGGCAGTATTATGTTTTGTTATTCTATTTCCCATGCCCATGTTTGTTATCAGGGCAGTGGATTCTGCTGACATTATTGCAACTTTGGTTGGATTTGGAGTTGGTGCGCGTTGTCAGCTAAGCATATTAGTACTTAGAAAGTTGTGAAGGAATTTTCTCATGTGCTATGTTCCAGCGCGCAGCACTATCGTCATATTTCCTGTTGCCGTGTGCTAGATTAAGTCTGTGTGGACGGGATGCTGCGTTATCTCTCTCTGTGGGCGGTGAGCCTGTTTGTTCTGAACTTATAATATTCTTGTATGCACAAGATATCGAAGCGATTTCTGCAACAATGAAGATTATTGTTTATAATTTTATCTCATCACGAAAGAGAAATGTTTGTTTTATACCTACATTTTGTTTTGAAAATTGAATATCTACCCCACAGACAAACATTTTAGTACCTAAAAATTATTTCTTTTGTGTATTATCTAGAAATTGATAAAACTTTGATAAAATTTACTTAAGTGTCATTTATGTCATACAAAATAATGTAATCCTTTAATAGCAAAACTACGATGCTAATCATAAAAATAATATTAATCTCAACAAACAAAAGCAAAGAGTAAAATCATACATAATTATACTGTAGATAATAATATTGAAAACAGGAAATCCGTGATAAGAAAGCTCTCCCAAGATCATTATTTTACCCATTATTTTACCGCACAATATTGTGACATGTTACTCGTTGACTGATAGTAATAAATTATTAGTGATAACGAAACCTTTACAATAAATCATCGTTCTATAATTAGTTTTTATCTTCACTTTAAAACAAATCTTATAAATATGTTAAGTATCAAACCTGCTAGCTTTTTCAATATATATTGTTGTTTCCTGGAGTTTCGTTTACGTGGTAGTACAGAGATATAAATCGTTGAAAATAACGTATACATTCTTGTCTTTAATCTAGCCATCTATCTATAGCATAGAAATAAACACCATGCATATAACCAAGCCAAAAAAAAAATCAGATTTCGTTCAACCGTTCTGCAATGATAGAGTTGCGAAATCTATCCATTCAAATATTTTAAATAGGTACCTTACTAATAAAAAATGTCATTAAATTTTTCCAGTCATTAACTTCTATCAATATCAACAAGAACAACACACACTTCGGTCATTCTAAAATATTTAAAACTATCTCTATGACCGCCTTCTTCTGCGTTAGGTTCATCTTTAAACTTATCCTTCTCTTTTATCAAGGCTTATCAATTCTTGTGCTAAATTTCATCAAAATCGATTAAGTAGTTTATTAGTGAAAATTTATTAGGCATAAACTTTCACCCTTTAAATATCAATAACAATCTCATGATTTCATTACAAGTAAGCCTACCTATTTATCTGGGCTAACTCACTATTATGTGATTTGTCCATAAATTATTATAATAGGGAAAACACACTGACAAACAACAGCAAGCAATTTTGTTAGCTATTAGCGACCTGCGCCGGTTAAATCTTACGAATACATTTTTCTAAATGATTTCAAAAATCTACAATGACATCCGACATATATATATATATATATATATATATATATATATATATATATATATATATATATATATATATATAAAACGTCACTCAATGGCAACCGTCGCCTTCATCCGTCTAGCCTAGCCTTTAACTTGAGGGCGGAAGGCTGACTATGTCAGCTTCCTTTGCCACGTCTTTGCCGTTCTGCCCTTGGGCCTATATTTCTTATTGACAATAATTTAGCTTTTCAAATTCTTATTTAAATAGATATTCAAATTTATTTTATTTATATTGACGGGTACTTTAACAATTCAAATATACATATATATATAACTAGCTGTAGCCCGTGACTTCGTTCCCGTTATCGTGGAAATTACGGGAATTGCCCGGGAAGCCACCTTTTTTTTTATAAAAAGTTTGTCACGACAATTAATATTAAGTATCCTATTTGGTGCATGCGTTCAAAATCAAACATGTCTTAAGTTCATTCAAATGACGATATATATATTTTTTAATTAACCGATTTTGATGAAACAAACTTTACATGTTCTTCTGAGTTAAAACAAAACAATTGGTGAAATTTTTAAGCAAATCGGTTCAGTACTTTCGGAGATAAGCGTGATCAAAAGTACATACAGACAGACAAAAAAGCAAATCGGTTCCGTACTTTCGGAGATAAGCGTGATCATACATACAGTCAGACAGACAATCAAAAAATAAAAAAAATCTTTTGCTATCTATTATTCATTTTAAATGTCCCCTATCCATTTCAGTCAAAATTACTAAATGTAGAGACAAAATATTTTTACTATTTTATAATATGCATAGATAGATAATATGGATAGCGGCTTCAATGAATATAAGCAAACTTTGATTGAAAAGAAAACAGTAGTTGATAAACTTCCAATAAAATGTACTGACGAGCTTTTATCGGTTTTATTGTAAGTAAACTGACTATAAACATTATTATAACCCCGTAAAGTCTATTTTTAAGGAAAGTTAATGCAGTTGCTTATATTTTATACCCCTTCTGGCTGAGATATTGATTCACTAATTTTGAGGGGACCTAAGTACCTATTTAGTTAAATGTTTTTCAGGCTTGTGCGAAATTGCAAACTAAATAATTAGGTAGGTATAATTATTCATTTTCTTTACAAATAAGGAAAATTGAAAATATTTGGTTCATATCTGACAAATGTGAATGATTGAGTTGTATAGTATAATACACGACACTTCATCCCGTTTTCATGAAATTACTTATAAGGTGTCCTTTACATACTCGCACTATGTTTTTATTAAGAACTAGCTGTTCCCCGCGGCTTCGCCCCGCGTGGGACTCGGTTATATCGCGCCCAAAAGTAGCCTATGTTAGACCTCAGGTCGTTAACTACATCTCTACCAAATTTCACCACAATCGGTCCAGCAGTTTAGCCGTGAAGAGGTGACAGACAGACAGACAGACAGACTTTCGCATTTATAATATTTGTATGGATTAGTTAAAGGTAAAATAAAATCAAATAGTTATAATGTAGAGATATATGTACGTTTGTAGATTCAAACTTTAGTAGGTAGGTAATACATTATGCTCCGTTACACGTCCATGGTAAGTATGTACTTTTAAGAATAGAGCTATCAAATGTAAAAACAATACTTTGAAACCAAAGAAGTTTGAATCGCGCGCGGTCTCCGCAATTTTTTTTTTTTAATCTATGTTTGAAACTGACCAAAAAAGTTTTTTTTTTTAATCTATGTTTGAAACTGACCAATGGTATCAGTTTAATTTTTTTTTAGCTTTATTATATTACTAGCTGTTCCCCGCGGCTTCGCCCCGCGTGGGACTCGGTTATATCGCGCCCAAAAGTAGCCTATGTTTGACCTCAGGTCTTTAACTACATCCCTACCAAATTTCATCACAATCGGTCTAGCAGTTTAGCCGTGAAGAGGTGACAGACAGACAGACAGAAAGACAGACAGACAGACAGACAGACAGACTTTCGCATTTATAATATTAGTATGGATCATGTACAGGTTTATATTGCTTCATACACTTTATTTCAAAACTGCAATCACTTCGATTCTTTATTATGTCTGGTTTACAGCTATTCAGTTTGTTTAAGTAGAACTCAATTTGAAGTGACATTACTAAATTGACTGTTAACAAACTTAAAGTTTTAAAATCTTACGAGTATATTGGGATAATGTGGGTTAAAAAAAAATCAGGCATTTGGACTTTTAGAGCTATATGTCCGTACAAAGCTAGAAGGAAAGCTAAATACTATGTAACATGTGAGAACAACGTTCCAATTCTTCTATTAAATTCGTGGAAGTACAGTAAATACTTTAAATAGAAAAATTTAAGCTAACAACTCCTAACACGAGCATAAAATATTTATTGAGGCTACTAAACACACACCGGAAAGTTAGCCGCAAGTAGAGGCTAAGTGGAACTATTTATAAACGAACCAAGCTTTAATTAGAGCCGTCTACATGCCCGCCTGTGATCTACAAATAAATCATAACACACGCACAAATCCTCGAATAATTTGATCTTCGGTTCAATTTCATGCAGATAAAACAACATTTCTTGAAAAAGCAATAACTCAAGTTAAACAAACTAACATAACATGCAAACAACATTGAGATTTAATTAACAACACTTACATGTTCCCAATCCGCTCTACTTTTTACACTTTACAGCAAAGAAAATGACAGGGTGACGGAAACAAATCTCTAGAAGCAGTCAAACCTCTCTTTACTCCAAATGAAAGGGATAACTAACACGAGCTTAACACAGCTGACACTGAAACCACTGCTAAAAACTTTTCATAAATTCACACTACGAAAAACTTACTGGATAAATGTTAAGCTAATTCGGTAGAAGAATAAGAAAAATCTATAATGGTTAAAGATTGAGGCACAGGCACACTTGTTAAAGAACATGTGGTGGTTACTTCATTTAAAACACTTATAATTTGTAAGTTCATTGAAATCGAGTGTTTCGTAAATGAAAATAAACAAAGTTCATGAACGTAACGCCCGGCGCACGTTCGCCGCCGGCACGCGCGACTCCAAACTAAAAGCAAAAACTTGGTTTGGAGGAGTGCCTGCTTTACCCTGTAGAGTGCATGCGCTCCTCAGAGGGCTCGGTGTGTGTCAGTACACTGTACACTCATCTGTGTGCAAGCTTTGTTAGTTATAATTGTCGACGCACAATAAGTGCGTACAAGACTTCGTTTGATTAAAATTTCTTTTGTATCTGAAGCTC